>CM060924.1:718720190-719970190 GCA_030737875.1 Allium sativum | reverse complement strand
TTCCCAAAACAACTCAAACTCAAGTTTGGTCCAAATGCAAACAACAACAAGCCAGTGTATATTCAGCCTAGGGTAATTTCAAGTATTGGTCGAGTAGTATGAAAGTTATTTTTTAGATTAAAAGAAAAGTAAGAATGTTTTTGATTAGAAAGATCATTAAATACTTTCCAGTAAATTCGAAGAACCAATTTTGGGCTGAAAACATTCGAATTGTTTCTAAAATAATTTGTTGAATCTCGTCCAAATATTTCCATATTTCAATTGGGATGCAAATTGAAATGTTTCCAGTTTTGAATTGTATGGCAAATTAGTTTTGTAAATCAATTCATAAAGGGCCAAAATCAGTTCGACCAATCACAAAGAATTATTTTGGCATGGATCATTCGAATGATTTATTGAAACCAATCAAGCAACATTCATGGACAATCAGATTCCCAGAAAATGGCAAGCATAATATTTGGCAATAATTTTCCAAATTCACAGAGGAATGTGTTAAAGGTAACAGACATTATTTTGGACAAGAAACAATTCGATCATTCCAGGAAACAACAAACAACTCACGACATGTTTTTAAATGTTGAAACAAAGGTAGAAATCATGAAAGTAATTCAAAGCCATGGAAATCTTTTTAATTCAAGGCAATAAAATCACGCATCATTCAGATGAAGTCATTCGTGAAATCAAAGGTAATTTAGGGTTTTATAATCCTATAAATTACACCATTTCATCATAGGCTAAGCATCGAAAAACCAAGCAACAAATCGAGAGCAACTATTCAAAGAATCAAATTAAAATACTCATATTTTCGATCAAGCTAAAAGTAGCTCGACCACAAGCATCAGAGAATTGAAGCATTAGAGATTAAATCCTGAAGCAATCATTTTGAAGTCGCGATTTTGGAGAGGAAGCTAAAACCCTAATTTCTAGGGTCGGCCGGCATTCTCTTTTGGGGATAAAAGATATAAGAAAGGTCGGCTATTTGTTTTAATTTAAAAGGGGGTTTTATTTATTTTATTTTATTTATTGATTATTTGTTGTAACTGATTCTATTTGTTTTCTAGTTTTTCTGTAAAAACTAGAGATTTCTAGTTATAGGATTTCAACTAGAGTTTACAGGTTACAAGTCTGTAATTTGGGAAAAAATTTATTTTAGGGTTAAAAATCAGTACAGGGTTTTGAGCGTAGAATTAGAACAGTATGAGCGGGTGTCACAAGTTTATAGGGATATTGTAAGCATAGAGATTGTTTGAATTCTTGTAAAAAAACCTAAAGGAATGCGGCAGTAGGCATGGTTTGCCGAAGCTGGGTAAAATCTGTGTTATTTATTTTTCTGTTGCAATCTGTACTATGATATTTTTAATATCTCGAATTAATCCAATTAACCCTATTCAACCCCCCTCTAGGGTTGATCTAGATCTAACAAGTGGTATCGGAGCAGGTTTTTCATTAACTCTAGATTCATGGTGTTCCCGAGTTCTCAATCTAGTAAGGTCAGTCCAGTCGCATTCCTTCTATTTTTAATGGTATAGATTTTTTAAATTGGAAATCAGAAATGGAATCCTATTTAAAATATGTTAATATTAAATGTTAGGATATTATTATTAATGGGTATGATTTGGTAGATAGGAATGACATTGGATTTAATTCTCGTACTACACATATTTTATATTCATATCTTGATGATGACAACCTTATCTTCCATTGTTTAAATTCATAGGAAATCTGGAGTACTCTCAATACATTGTATAGACAGAAAGAAGACAACTACTCAAAACCCCAGAATAACAACTCAGATTCAGAATTGTGTCTAACAGGCTGCACAAATAAAAATTCAGATGATTCAAACCATCGAGACTCTACAGATGATGAAACAGAAGATTTGATCTAGTTTATATGTGTACCGACTTAACTAAATCTGTTGATAAACTCCAACGGAAAAACAAACTTCTGAAATCTGAAAATCATGAATTGATTCACAAAAATAATATGTTGGAATTAGAACTTGAAAATTTCGATTGTAAGAATTGTTTCAATTAGAAAAATGATTTACCTCATCTCAATCAAAATCTTCATAAACTTGAAAAAGAAATTATGGTTTTAGAACAAAATGAGGATGAGCTAATTTATAAAAACGATGCTTTGCAAAAGGAGTTGGATAATCTTAATTCCAAAAATAAAATTTTTGAAAATCAAAATTTACAGAAATCTGAATCAATCTCAAATGATCTTGAAAAAGAGATTGAAAAATTCAAGATTTTTGAGAAACTTGAGTTAGAAAAAAAATTCGATTTGAATCTGAAATTTTTGAGTCCAAGACCAAAATCAAACTGCTTGAAAACGAAAATTTTCTTTTGAAACAAAATGATGTTGAAAGGAGAAAGATCAACATTAACCGTTGTTCAAATCTGATGAAAGAAAACGGTGATCTTAAATCCAAAATCAACGATCTTGAAATAAGTTTAAAACATTTTTCAATTGGACAAAAATCTTTGAATATATTGTTGAAAAATCAATTTTCTTCTGGTAATAGGCATGGTCTCGATTTTGGAAGAGTTAATGAGTTTGAAAAACTGAATCCAAATGATTTTAAAAATCCTTTAAATTGCTTTGAAAAGAATCGAATTGATAATTTAAACTCTGATAATTTCAAAGGTTTTTTGAATCATAAACAAAATGAGATTTTGTTTGGTAACAAACCATTTAAACAATTTTGGATCCCAAATGGAAATAAAACGATTTTGACTTAATTCAAACAGACTTAGGTTCCTAAGGGTACAAAAGTAAATTCATATGGATTGTTATTCAAACAAATTTAGGTACCTAAAGTCATGAATACATCTCAGAGTGGTTTCATTAATTTTGTTAGACCACTCGATCCCCTAAACTATTAGGTACCGTAGGAGGCTGAGGAACTTCTTTGGAAAAGAGAAACTGGATTCGAGTTTTTTCACATCTTTGAGTTATTCAGAGTAACATAGCCAAGTTTGTTGTGTTAGAGATTCATTGGTTTACATCGATTTCAGGTTTGATCTCTAACCTCGTTTTTATTGTTTTTTTATATTCTCTGTTCCTATTTTTCTTTGTTTATTCCTCCTTCTGCCACTTCTATTTCTTCCTTTTAATCATGGTTATTTGGTTTGCCACTACCACATTTTTTTCTTGAGCTTGTTAACTTCAAATTGTAGAATTCTTGGTTTTCTGGAAATTTGCTTCATTTGTACAAGGCTCTCATGTTTTAATAATTTCCAGATCTTGAATTCAAATTTTTAAATTTCTACAATTCTTTTGAAGTTTAATTTGTCATGAATTTCTAACAATGTTGAAGTTTTCTACTCATATCTTGAACTCTGTTAACTTGAATTCTAAATTTTTTAAGATATGAAAAATTAATGAAGCTTCACACATTTCTGATGTTTTGAGTTTCTTCTAATTCATTTTGGAAAGACTGAACAAAATATACTCATTACAGCATACTACTATTTTTCAGTTGTGATAATTTCTTTGTTTTTTTGATTGGCTTGATTATTGTGAATTGAAAATCTTTTGAATCAATCGTATGCTACATCTTGAAACTCACTTTTATTTTATGATCATTTGGCTTGAATATTTGATTTTTTGAAACCATTTGAATTTTTTTTTGTCTTCAATCTCACACACTTCTTGGATTGAAATTAATAATCTTGTGTGATCGATTCATTGAATCTTGAAGTTTTCACATTCCTTCAAGTGATTTCAAATAAACGGTGTTTTATTTTTGGATCATGAATTATCTCTCATGCTTGATGTAAATTGTAACAACCCGGAAAATCTGAGCCAATTTAAAATTTTTAATTTGGCTATTTTGATGAATTTTGATATTTAAAATAAATTATTTTAAATAATAACGGCCAAAAATTTGTTTTGATCGAAGTTATAGAGAATATAATTATTTTGAAATATAAACAAGGTCTGAAATGGCGCGGCAGTTTGAAAATTTGAATTCAAACTTTGACTGAATGTACAGGATGCAAAATAAATCGGATTTCAGCGAAACAAGAAATATTTAAATCTGTTTAGGAATATCTTTCTAACGAATCTGAAATATCGAAATTTCATAGCAGAAATCAAAAGTTATGGCAAAATAAATTTTCAGAAAGGTCGTTGTGAAACTAATATAGCCCTTGAAAATAGTGATTTTGCAAACGACCTCAGAATTCGACGAAACCACTTTTGTTGGATCCGGGATGTCAAATAATTGCTAAGTTTATTTTTCCAAAATTTTAGAAGTCAATATGTGAGTGTGGAAAAGGAAAATGTGTTTGGTTGATTTCAGTCAAATCTGGTCGACCAGAAAATGGCCATTTTTCAAACGGTCTCAGAATTCGACGAAATCAGTTTTGTTGGGACCGTATCGTCGCAACATAGACATATATAATTTTTTTGGAATTTTTAGAAGCAGTATGTGGCCCCGGCAAATTAAAATGTACGTTCAAAACCGAATTTGAATGTTTTATATTTTAATTTGAAGAATAACTGACTCTAACAGTCGAATTGGCCTATGAAACATATTCCATTGTGTTCAGAATGGGGGTATTTAGCTGGGGACGACAGTCGTTGGGTTTGAATCGGAGTTCGTATGAGATAGGGGTATTTTTGGATTTTTGAAATTAATAAATAAAAAAATATGGGTCAATCCCATTCATTCTCTCTCCCTGCTATTTCTTCCCCAAAACCTCCAGCGCACGGCGGAAAAGCTTCATATCTTCCCGGCCTGATTTCTCCCTCGTCTCTCAACGAAATCGAGCGCCACCACCCACGTTTTGAAGCTCTCCATCTCCTCTTCAAATCCATACCCAACTCGTCTGTCCTCGTCAAGTATTTCGGGTGAATCACCTCGAGAAAGTCGTCGACTTTCGAGCTCTGCCCCGACTGATTCTGGCCATCGCACGTGACCCCACCTCCTGCGCACGTGCGTGGCTCCTTCCCTTTCGACGCTGCGAAGCCTGATCGGCCCAACGCTGCACAGATCTTACGAAAACCGAATCCCTAGTTTCTAACAGGTTTTGAAAAGGTACGGCTTCTATTTTTTGAAGGGGTTTCGACAGTTTAAAACCATCGCAAAACATGATTATCTTCTAAAAATTGTAACTTTTTGCTATGTGGTCGAAATTCAGTGAAACAAGAGACGTCGGGACCGTGAGGACGTCTTCTACATTCTAGAAGAGACCAGATATTTTTCTGAGCCTTCTACAATTTTTGGCAACGCAAAAAGTAATGTGAGATTTCTGAATTATAAATGATATGGAATGACGATGTATAAATTATACGGTCGATGTATGAGTTATATAAGCAATGTACACCTCATGTATAAGCATTGTATAAGTTGTATGTATGATGTATAAGTTATATATGTGTTGTGAAAATCATATATGTGTTGAAATGGAAGTGAAATATACTTAAATAATATATATATATATATTCGCCCCTCGTCCACAAACCATGGACGATATTTATTGGTTGTGATTGGTGTGAAAATTGGTTGATAGCAAATGGTTGATAGGATTGTTTGTGGTTGAAAAATATTGGTTTGTGGTTGAAAATAAAATTGGAATTGGTTGTGGAAAAAAATTCCTTATGACCTGAAAGATGGTCGGAATATTTAGGTCCTTAGAATACGCCCCTTAGGGAAAGCAGCGATGCTTAAGGTAGCGCGAGGAGCCGTACTTCGCTACGGTGCCGGTTTTAAACCCCCTGCCGTTATGCTGCCGAAATTTCCTAAAATATTCATGTGTTTGATTTATTTTCATGTGTTGAATTATTTTCATGTGTTGAATAAATTGTTTAGATAATAAAGAACACATTTTTATTATACGTATGAAGTATATGAAATATTCATGTGTCAAAATATTCACTTGTTGAGATATTCGTGTGTTGAATAACATTCATATGTCGAATAAATTGTTTTAACATTAAAAATATCATTTTTATCTTATGTATGAAGTATATAAAATATCCTTGTTTCAAATAAATTGTTTTAACGACAAAAATATCATTTCTATCTTATGTATGAAGTATATAAAATATCCTTATTTTAAATAAATTGTTTTAAAGATAGAAATAACACCTTTACTATATATACGAACTATATAAAATATTCATATGTTGAATAAATTCTTCGAACGATAAAAATATCATTTTTATCAATTATATGAAGTGTTAAAACTATTCATGTGTTGAAACAAATATGTGTAAGTTAAAAATAATATTTTTAACATGTATATAAAGTGAAATGGGTTTAGAAATCGACGAACGAATTATATTTATATAAATATATATAAATATAAATTAAATAAAACGAATTGAGCCCCTGTAGTTCATATTTTGAAACCGTGATTTCAAACGATTGTACCGGGAGATTCGACCGTCGGATTTTCCCGAAACCGAAACCGTTGGGTTCGCTTTGGAAATATCTTTCCAACGATACCAACTTTGCAAAGATCCAACGATTAGATTTTCAGATATGTGTAAATCAAATCTTAATAAAAACAGCGCCAGAATGGATTATATTATATATATATATATATATATATATATATAATTAAAATAAAACGAATAACGACGCTGCAAAGATCCAACGGTTAGATTTTCAGATATTGTTTAACCAGTTGAGTAGATTTCTCATACCAGTCCCATGACTGACTCGTAGTTTGTTTCACTTTGCAAACTCGGGTGCCCTTATTTCTACACGGGCAGCCTTGTATTCAGGTTTAGCAGACTCATTCTGGATAGCTATGGAGCTGGTGATGGTTCTCTATCATTTCTCCTTTACTGTTTCAGACTTCATTTATGTATATTATGTTTGATTCCGCTGTAGACATTTTATATTATTCTGAAACTGTATTTTGTACTAAGCAAGATCCTGTTATGCTGTGTAACTCTGATGTTGTTATTTATTTAGTGTATTTTGCTGTCATTATCTGGGGTAATTCTATATTTCTGTTCTGCTGTTATTTGTTTATGTGTCATATTCCAAAGATTACCCTTGCCACTGTTGTACGGGGTTTGGGGTCGTCACACGTGGTATCGGAGCTTTGGTTAAGCTTAGTTCTGGAATAAAAAATATTATCGAACTCGTCAGAAATAGAACCAGTAGTGTTCTTGGACGAGTACTCATTACAGATAGGATCAGTAATATCCTAGTATGAGTATACAGAATGAAATACACCCGATAGACACATTTACATTCAAGTATTTGTCTCTATGTTTTGAAATATCTTTTCTGTTGACCTGACACTTTGTTTGCTAATTGCAAACATACTAGAAAATGAGTGGTAGAAACAGAAGAAATAATCGTATGGCTCGACAAGCTAATGAGCCAGTTGGGCTCCCACGGCCAGAAACAGATATAGTAGCTCTAGTAAAGAGGTCTCGAAATCTGGGTGGATCACCATTCTTGGGAAAAGAATCCATTATGGAAACACAAGCTTGGATTCGTTCTGCTGAGAAAATCTTTGAACGTTTCCAGCTAAGAGATGATCAGAAAAGATTACTGGCCTCTTGGGTACTTAAAGAAGAAGCTTTGTTCTGGTGGGATTCGATTATTAACGATAATCCAGAAGGTAATATTACCTGGGATAGATTTAAAGTGATTTTCCTAGAAAGATTTACTCCTCCAGAAGCAACTAAGCGGTTATGTGATGAATTCTATTATTTGATTCAAGGAGATATGACCATCCCAGAATATCATAAGAAATTCAATGAGCTTTCTCATTTTGCCCCGCATCTAATTCAAGATCCAAAGAGGAAGAATTTGAGGTTTATTTATGGCCTTCAAAGAAAATACCAGAATAGTGTAATGAGGAATGTGAAGCTTCCTTTTTTTGAAATGATATACATGGCTTATCAGTATGAAGATCTCCATAAGAAAAGTCTTCTGGAGGATGAAGAGGAAGTCAGTTCTAGTAACAAAAGGAAATTTGAAACAAATAGCCCAGAGTTAAGTTCGCAACCTGAGGCAAGTACGAAGGCTGAGGTCAGAAAGAGGCCAAAGGTCAGTCAGAAAAAGGTAAAGACAGTCGTATGTCTAAAGTGTAATCAACAAGGGCATTCGATGAGGAACTGTAGATCTTCGAACAAACGAAAGGATGCTGGGTCTAAATCCGGTAAGAAATTTCCAGAGAGCAGAGAATGCAATCTTTGCCATCAGTTTGGTCATGTGAAGCAAGATTGCCAGCTGTTGAAAGCGGCCAAAGAGGCTCATGTAAATGAAGTGGTAGAAACTCCAGGACCCTCAGCTAGTCAAGGAAGGTCGGATGTTTTGGAAGGCACGCTTAATGTCAAAAATATTCCAGTTAAAGTACTGTTTGATACAGGCGCGTCACGAAGTTTTATTTCGAAGAATGCGGTTAAGAAATTGGATTTGCCGTTGAAAAAGCTCAAAGAACCCATCACTGTCCATAATCCGGTTAGGGGTTCTCTTAATTTAGTTGGCTTTGAGCGGTGCCTGTCTCTTTTTCCAGATATAAGTTCCCTACCATCACGATCGTCATGAATTTTAATGAATTCGATCTTATTTTGGGACTGGATTGGTTAACCAAGTATGAAGCTGAGGGTAAATGCGCCGATAGAGTTGTTAGGGCAAAGATTAAATCAGGAGATTATATAACCAGACCATGTGAAGGTCCGAATTCTGATAGAAAAGACTTTTGGTCAGCTCTTGAAGTTTCTCCTGCTCAATTAGAACAAACTCCTGTCGTCAAAGAGGATATTCAGGCTGTCATAGAAAATATTCCTACCGTCAAGAATTATGCGGATGTGTTCGTAGAAGGTTTTAGCTTACCTCCGCAGAGAGAAATTGATTTCAAGATCGATTTAATTCCGAATGCAAGGCCAGTAGTGCACGCTATTCGAAGAATGACTCTAAAGGAGAAAGAAGAACTAGACAATCAAACTCGACAGCTTGTATGGAAGGGTCTGATCAGGCTTAGTTTCTCTGATTGGGGAGCAGCAGTGGTGTTTGTCCCGAAGTCAGATGGTACTCTTCGTCTATGCGTGGATTATCGTTACTTGAACAAGTAGACATTAAAGAACAAATATCCATTGCCGCGAATTGATGATTTGCTGGATCGATTGAATGGCGCACAAGTATTTTCAAGGATGGACCTAGCTACAGGCTTCCATCAGCTTCGTATTGCCGAAGAGTGTGTTCCTATGACAGCATTCAGAGGTCCAGATTTATTCTACGAATGGTTAGTAATGTCGTTGGCTTATGTAACGCTCCAGCTTATTTTGTCGATATGATGAATAGAGTGTTCAAAGGAGTCTTGAAAAAGTTTGCTCTGGTTTTTATTGATGATATTCTAATCTTCTCTAAGTCAAAAGCCGAACATGAAAAACATTTGGAACAAGTTCTAGAAATTCTGAGAAGGAATGTTTTAAAGGCCAAACTGTCCAAATGTTTATTCTGGCAAGATGAAGTAAAGTTTCTTGGCCACGTCATATCAAAAGAGGGAATTGTTGTGGATCAAAGTAAAATCACCGCTATTCAAAATTGGAAACAGCCTAGTACTCCCACAGAAGTCCGAAGTTTTCTTGGATTGGCTAGTTATTACCGGAAGTTCGTTAAAGATTTTTCGAATATATCTAGTCACTTAATAAAGATTACAAAGAAGCACGCAAAATTCAAGTGGACTCCAGAATGTGAGGAGGCTTTTCAAAAGCTGAAATTAAGATTAACAACTGCTCTAGTGTTAACCATTATCGATGGCAATCAAGACTTGAAAGTCTGGACAGATGCGTCTAGAGAAGGCCTTGGTGCAGTATTAATGCAAAGAGGCCAAGTTGTTGCTTACGCTAGCCGTTAGCTGAAGCCACATGAAAAGAATTACGTTGTTCATGATCTTGAGTTGTTGGCTATCGTATTTGCTTTGAAAATCTGGAGACATTATCTTTTGGGTGAGAAGTTCGAACTGTATACAGACCATCAGTCATTGAAGTATTTATTCACTTAGAAAGACTTGAATCTGAGACAGAAACGTTGGCTAGAATTTCTTGCAGCATACGATTTTGAGATTCTGTACACTCCAGGGAAAGCTAATGTTGTGGCTGATGCACTAAGTAGGAAGAATGAAATAATCGCCAGTTTTATCATTACAACTTCATTGATTGATAAAATATCTGCTCTTCAGAAGGATGATCACTTCATTCAGGAGATCAGAGAGATAATTCAGAAAGGCGAGCCCTTGAGTTTTCAGGTTGATAACGTGGGATTCTAAGGCTAAAAGGTCGAATTTGTGTTCCTAACATTTCTGAGCTCCGGAAGGAAGTACTAGATGACTGCCACAAGTCAAAGCTTAGTATCCATCCAGGAGTGAGCAAAATGTATAATGATATTAAGCGTACATTCTGGTGGAAATCGATGAAGAGGGACATTTCTTTATATGTTAGCAGGTGCGCTACTTGCCAGCTAGTCAAAAGCGACCAACAGAAACTTGTCGGATTGTTGCAACCGTTGGACATTCCAGGTTGGAAGTGGGAGAATATTTCCATGGACTTCATAGATGGTATGCCTAGAACCAAGAAAGGGAATGACAGTATTTGGGTGATCGTAGATCACTTCACGAAGACCGCCCATTTCATACCTGTCAGATCCAATAGAACTGCTCAAAGTCTAGCACAGATTTATTTCAAAGAAATTGTTAATCTACATGGAGTGCCGATCAGTATAATTAGTGATAGAGATCCGCTATTTACTAGCAAATTCTGGGAAGCATTCCAGACATAATTGGGAACAAAACTGAACCTGAGCACCGCTTACCATCCTCAGACAGATGGCTAGACTGAGAGGGTAAACCGCATATTAGAAGATTTACCGCGGGCTTGTATTATTGATTATGGCGGATCATGGGAAGACCATTTGCATTTGGCCGAATTCTCATACAACAACAGTTATCAAGCGACCCTGAAAATGTCACCGTTCGAAGCGTTATATGATAGACCTTGCAGATCTCCCGCATGTTGGGTAGAACCTGGCAATAGACTTGTATTGGGACCCGATATGATTCGTGAAGCCTCAGACAAAGTCGATCTCATTAAGAAACGGTTGAAAACAGCTCAAAGCCGACAGAAGAACTATGCATACAAGAGGAGAAGAGACTTGGCATTCGCTGTTGGTGATTATGTGTATCTTAATGTTTCTCCGATGAGGGGAGTGATTCAATTAGGCAAAACTGGGAAGTTAACACCGAGGTTTATTGGTCCATTTCCTATACTTGAACGGATTGGAACTCTTGCTTATAGAGTTAAATTACTAGACTGGTTGCCTGGTGTACATGATGTGTTTCACGTATCTCAACTCCGCAAACATGTTCATGATCCGGATCTGATTGAGGATGGAATTAAATCAACAGGTCTTGGATATTACTCCGAGTCTAACAGTGAGAAAAGAGCCGATAAAGATCATTGGCAAAGAAACCAAAGAGCTAAGGAACAAGAAGGTTCACTTAGTCAAGGTGTAGTGGAGATCCGCGAGACTGTACTTGGGAAACTGAGGAGAGCATTAAGCAAGCCTATTCCAAATGCAGAGTGGATATCTCTGATTAACTCTAGTGCAAGGTACATTTAATACATTTTGCATTTCAGTTTTGCTTTTCTACTTTGCTATTGTTTTCTGCTTTACTATTGTTCCCTTTTCATGGATCAAAACTTTTAAATCTGAATTTGAAAAGTTAATCAACTCATTGAGCGTTGTTTGTGTTGTGTGGTTATAAATTTGATTAATCAAACATTGAAAGGATACTTAATCTAACCAATACGAGGTAAAGTAAACTGAAATGAATCAAGTAGTGAACTGAGTTGAAAATTGATGAAATGCATGCATACATGTACATATATATATGTATGTATAATTGAACAGGTCATAGCAGGTACGCAAAGCAAAGGAATAAAATTGTATGCCCGACAAATAGGTACATGTTTATCATATTTCTTGGGTTTGGATGATTTTATGAGCCGATTGGCCAGCCACTTGGATTTTTCTTTTTCTTTTTGAGATGAGAGGCCTGTGTGGCGGTTTGGGGATTTTCCCGATGCTCCCCGTACAAAGGAGGTTATGGCGAAATTTTTCGAAAATTTAGGGTGTTAGCCAAATTTTTGATGAATTAGAAAATTCTTGGAAACTGAATAGTTAAAGAATGAACGCCTGAATGAAAGTTGAGTTGAATGGTTAAACAACTTTCAGTTTCGTTCCTTTTCGAGGACGAAAAGTTTTAAGTGGGGAAGATTGTAACAACGCGGAAAATCTGAGCCAATTAAAAATTTTTAATTTGGCTATTTTGATGAATTTTGAATATTTAAAATAAATTATTTTAAATAATAACGTCCAAAAATTTGTTTTGATCGAAGTTATAGCGAATATAATTATTTTGAAATATAAACAAGGCCTGAAATGGCGCGACAGTTTGAAAATTTGAATTCAAACTTTGACTGAATGTACATGATGCAAAATAAATCGGATTTCAGCGAAACAAGAAATATTTAAATTTGTTTGGGAATATCTTTCTAATAATTGCTAAGTCTATTTTCCAAAATTTTAGAAGTCAATATGTGAGCGTGGCAAAGGAAAATGTGTTTGGTTGATTTCAGTCAAATCTGGTCGACCAGAAAATGGCCATTTTTCAAACGGTCTCAGAATTCGACGAAATCAATTTTGTTGGGACCGTATCATCGCAACATAGACAGATATAATTTTCTGGAATTTTTAGAAGCAGTATGTTGCCCAGGCAAATTAAAATGTACGTTCAAAACCGAATTTGAAGGTTTTATATTTTAATTTGAAGAATAACTGACTCTAACAGTCGAATTGGCCTACAAAACATATTCCATTGTGTTCGGAATGGGGGTATTTAGCTACGGACGATAGTCGTTGGGTTTGAATTGGAGTTCGTATGAGATAGGGGGTATTTTTGGATTTTTGAAATTAATAAATAAATAAAAATATGGGCCAATCCCATTCATTCTCTCTCCCTGCAATTTCTTCCTCAAAACCTCCAACGCACGGCGGAAAAGCTTCATATCTTCCCGGCCTGATTTCTCACCCGTCTCTCAACGAAATCGAGCGCCACCACCCACGTTTTGAAGCTCTCCATCTCCTCTTCAAATCCATACCCAACTCGTCTGTCCTCGTCAAGTATTTCGGGAGAATCACCTCGAGAAAGTCGTCGACTTTCGAGCTCCGCCCAGGCTGATTCTGGCCATTGCACGTGACCCCGCCCCCCTACGCACGTGCGTGGCTCCTTCCCCTTCGACGCTGTGAAGCCTGATCGGCCTAACGCTGCACGGATCTTGCGAAAACCGAATCCCTAGTTTCGAACATGTTTTGAAAAGGTACGGCTTCTATTTTCTGAAGGGGTTTCGACAGTTTAAAACCGTCGCAAAACATGATTATCTTCTAAAAATCATAACTTTTTGCTATGTGGTCGAAATTCAATGAACAAGAGACGCCGGGACCGTGAGGACGTCTTCTACATTCTAGAAGAGACCGGATATTTTTCTGAGCCTTCTACAATTTTTTGCAATGCGAAAAGCAATGTGAGATTTCTGAATTATAAACGATATGGAATGACGACGTATAAATTATACGGTCGATGTATGAGTTATATAAGCATTGTACACCTCATGTATAAGCATTGTATAAGTTGTATGTGCGATGTATAAGTTATATATGCGTTGTGAAAATCATATATGTGTTGAAATGGAAGTGAAATATACTTATATAATATATATATATATATATATATACTCCCCTCGTCCACAAATCATGGATGATATTTATTGGTTGTGATTGGTGTGAAAATTGGTTGATAGCAAATGGTTGATAGGATTGTTTGTGGTTGAAAAATATTGGTTTGTGGTTGAAAATAAAATTGGAATTGGTTGTTGAAAAAATATTCCTTATGACCTAAAAGATGGTCGGAATATTTAGGTCCTTAGAATACGCCCCTTAGGGAAAGCAGCGATGCTTAAGGTAGCGCGAGGAGCCGTACTTCGCTACGGTGCCGGTTTTAAACTCCCTGCCGTTATGCTGCCGAAATTTCCTAAAATATTCATGTGTTTGATTTATTTTTATGTGTTGAATTATTTTCATGTGTTGAATAAATTGTTTAGATAATAAAGAACACATTTTCATTATACGTATGAAGTATATGAAATATTCATGATTTGAAATATTCACGTGTTGAGATATTCTTGTGTTGAATAACATTCATATGTTGAATAAATTGTTTTAACATTAAAAATATCATTTTTATCTTATGTATGAAGTATATAAAATATCCTTGTTTTAAATAAATTGTTTTAACGACAAAAATATCATTCTTATCTTATGTATGAAGTATATAAAATATCCTTATTTTAAATAAATTGTTTTAACAATAAAAATAACACCTTTACTATATATACGAACTATATAAAGTATTCATATGTTGAATAAATTCATCGAACGATAAAAATATCATTTTTATCAATTATATGAAGTGTTAAAAATATTCATGTGTTGAAACAAATATGTGTAAGTTAAAAATAATATTTTTAACATGTATATGAAATGAAATTGGTTTAGAAATCGACGAACGAATTATATTTATATAAATATATATAAATATAAATTAAATAAAACGAATCGATCCCTTGTATTTCGTATTTTGAAACCGTGATTTCAAACGATTGTACCGGGAGATCCGACCGTCGGATTTTCCCGAAACTGAAACCGTTGGGTCCGCTTTGGAAATATCTTTCCAATAATATCAACTTTACAAAGATCCAACGGTTAGATTTTCAGATATTTGTAAATCAAATCTGAATAAAAACAGCACCAGAATGGATTATATTTATATATATATATATATATATATATATATATAATTAATTAAAATAAAACGAATAACGACGCTGCAGTTCGTGTTTTGAAATCGTAACTTCAAATGATGATACCGGGAGATCCGACCGTCGGATTTTCCCAAAACTGAAACCGTTGGGTCCGCCTTGAAAAGATCTTTCCAACGATATAAAATTTGTAAAGATCCAACGGTTAGAATTTCATATATGGGTAAATCAAATCTGAAGAAAAACAGCGCCATGGCCGCCTTATGGCCTGAAGCGTCGTTTAAATAAAATGGGATATTTTTAATTAAATAAAAATAGTGAAAAATCGTTATAAAATATTATAAATGATATGGAATGAAAATGAACTGATTTAAATTCTAAATATACGTGAATTATTTGAAAAGGCCGAGTTCAATCTCATTTCAAATAGTTGGTTGACGATAAGAAGTCGATGATGAAGACGGTGGTCGAAGACCGGAGAGCTTCACGTCGTTTGGGTGATTACTGACGTCTTGATTGGGAGGCATCCGGAAATACAGATAATTAGTGGTGATCGTTCAGACGTACTTGGAAATCGACCGGATATGCGAGGTACTAGCTGCCTCCGGTTTCGTTCAGACCTAGAACGGACTTGTAAATGGACTGTGTGTCTGACATTGGATTTCATTCTGTGTGATTGATAGCTATCAGTTGCATGGCGTGAATTTCCTGTGTGGCATGCTAAGATGCAGTGATCAAGGCTTCTGTTGAAAAGCAAAGTCTTGTGGTTGATGATCAAAGCACCGCCTGTGTGGCATAGCTTTGTGTATAACGTTAATTCGCAAGCCTCACACCCTGGTATGAACCAGAAACGGGAGAGGACATCAGGGAGGACATGCATTTCTTTCTAGCTAGAGGTGGTGTCAGTGCTTAAACTGGCTGACATTTACATTATTTTCACCTGTGTGTTTGTTGTTGTTGCGAGGCGCCTTGGATATAGAGTCATTTGGCTCATTTGCTCCCCATAGGGCGGGGAGACGTATTGCTCAGGGTTTAAGTTTAATCCACATCGAGTGGACCTGCCCTGACGATCCTAGGTGCAGTTGCGGCTGTTCCTGAGACATGGTAGGCTAGATTGTCTCGAAGCGGTGAGGACTATCTTTTGCCTTGGTTCATAGATGGGAATCCAAACTTCCAACACGATACGTGCGGTTTTGATTGTAAATATATGTATGGCGACAT
The DNA here is from genome assembly GCA_030737875.1 of Allium sativum. Lineage (NCBI taxonomy): Eukaryota > Viridiplantae > Streptophyta > Magnoliopsida > Asparagales > Amaryllidaceae > Allium > Allium sativum. Next base: position 719,954,110 of record CM060924.1, on the reverse strand, counting down.
GATATATGGTATCCATGCCATCTATGATTGATATTTATGATTGTATATAAAATTAGAAACTAACTGTAAACGAGCTAAGATGGGTGGTTTCCTGGGTATTGGTCTGATGTTGGTTTCATCCTTCGGGGTTAATACTTAGGGAATCGTTCTCTTACTAATTTACGGTTGGAGTCTGATTTAGAATTAAACGATAAAATTTACCTTTTAAGTGATTTTACTTTACACGTATTAAGCATATCTTGGTCGATATAAGGTAAAACTCTATCCTCCGGTTTGCGTTGCATTGTGTGATGGGACTTGAGTCATATATCGACTTCATTCTTTCTAAAAAGCGTTGTTTAAAAGATTTGTTTTGTTACCTGCACTGGCAATCACTGGAGTAAACCCGTTCCGCGAAAGTGGTGTGGTCATATGATTTTCCATATTATTATTGTTTAACCAGTTGAGTAGATTTCTCATACCAGTCCCATGACTGACTCGTAGTTTGTTTCACTTTGCAAACTCGGGTGCCCTTATTTCTACACGGGCAGCCTTGTATTCAGGTTTAGCAGACTCATTCTGGATAGCTATGGAGCGGGTGATGGTTCTCTATCATTTCTCCTTTACCGTTTCAGACTTCATTTATGTATATTATGTTTGATTCCGCTGCAGACATTTTATATTATTTTGAAACTGTATTTTGTACTAAGTAAGATCCTGTTATACTGTGCAACTCTGATGTTGTTATTTATTCAGTGTATTTTGCTGTCATTATCTAGGGTAATTCTATGTTTCTGTTCTGCTGTTATTTGTTTATGTGTTATATTCCAAAGCTTACCCTTGCCACCGTTGTACGGGGTTTGGGGTCATCACACGTGGTATCGGAGCTTTGGTTAAGCTTAGTTCTGGAATATAACATATTAACGAACTCGTTAGAAATAGAACCAGTAGTATTCTTGGACGAGTACTCATTACAGATAGGATCAGTAATATCCTAGTATGAGTATACAGAATGAAATACACCCGATAGACACATTTACATTCAAGTATTTGTCTCTATGTTTTGAAATATCTTTTCTGTTGACCTGACACTTTGCTAATTGCAGACGTACTAGAAAATGAGTGGCAGAAATAAAAGAAAAAATCGTATGGCTCGACAAGCTAATGAGCCAGTTGTGCTCCCATAGCCAGAAACAAATATAGAAGCTCTAGTAAAGAGGTATCGAAATCTGGGTGGATCACCACTCTTGGGCAAAGAATCCATTATGGAAACACAAGCTTGGATTCATTCTGCTGAGAAAATCTTTGAATGTTTCCAGCTAAGAGATGATCAGAAAAAATTACTGGCCTCTTGGGTACTTAAAGAAGAAGCTTTGTTCTGGTGGGATTCGATTATTAAGGATAATCTAGAAGGTAATATTACCTGGGATAGATTTAAAGTGATTTTCCTAGAAAGATTTACTCCTCCAGAAGCAACTAAGCGGTTATGTGATGAATTCTATTATTTGATTCAAGGAGATATGACCATTCCAGAATATCATAAGAAATTCAATGAGATTTCTCATTTTGCCCCGCATCTAATTCAAGATCCAAACAGAAAAAATCTGAGGTTTATTTATGGCCTTCAAAGAAAATACCAGAATAGTGTAATAAGGAATGTGAAGCTTCCTTTTTCTGAAATGATATACATGGCTTATCAGTAAGAAGATCTCCAAAATAAAGGTCTTTTGGATGATGAAGAGGAAGTCAGTTCTCGTAACAAAAGGAAATTTGAAATAGATAGCCCCGAGATAAGTTCGCAACCTGAGGCAAGTACGAAGGCTGAGGTCAGAAAGAGGCCAAAGGTCAGTCAGAAAAAGGTAAAGATAGTCATATGTCTAAAGTGTAATCAACAAGGGCATTCAATTAGGAACTGTTGATCTTCGAACAGACGAAAGGATGTTGGGTCTAAATCCGGTAAGAAATTTCCAGAGAGCAGAAAATGCAATCTTTGTCATCAGTTTGGTCATGTAAAGCAAGATTGCCAGCTATTGAAAGCGGCCAAAGAGGCTCATGTAAATGAAGTGGCAGAAACTCCAGGACCCTCAGCTAGTCAGGGAAGGTCGGATGTTTTGGAAGGCACGCTTAATGTCAAAAATATTCCGGTTAAAGTACTGTTTGATACAGGCGCATCACGAAGTTTTATTTCGAAGAATGCGGTTAAGAATTTGGATTTGCCATTGAAAAAGCTCAAAGAACCCATCACTGTCCATAATCCAGTTAGGGGTTCTCTCAATCTTAGTTGGCTTTGTGGGGTGCCTGTCTCTTTTTCTTGTTATAAGTTCCCTACCATCACGACCGTCATGAATTTTAATGAATTCGATCTTATTTTGGGACTGGATTGGTTAACCAAGTATGAAGCTGAGGTTAAATGCGTCGACAGAGTTGTTAGGGCAAAGATTAAATCAGGAGATTATATAACCATACCATGTGAAGGTACGAATTCTGATAGAAAAGACTTTTGGTCAGCTCTTGATGTTTCACCTGCTCAATTAGAACAAACTCCTGTCGTCAAATAGGATATTCAGGCTGTCATAGAAAATATTCCTGTCGTCAAGAATTATGCGGATGTGTTCGAAGAAGTTGTTAGCTTACCTGTGCATAGAGAAATTGATTTCAAGATCGCTTTAATTTCGAATGCAAGGCCAGTAGTGCACGCTATTCGGAGAATTACTCTATAGGAGAAAGAAGAACTAGGCAATCAAACTCGACAGCTTGTATGGAAGGGTCTGATCAGGCCTAGTTTCTCTGATTGGGGAGCAGCAGTGGTGTATGTCCCGAAGTCAGATGGTACTCATCGTCTATGCGTGGATTATCGTGACTTGAATAAGCAGACATTAAAGAACAAATATCCATTGCCGCGAATTGATGATTTGTTGGATCGATTGAATGGCGCACAAGTATTTTCAAGGATGGACCTAGCTACCAGCTTCCATCAGCTTCGTATTGCCGAAGGGTGTGTTCCTATGACAGCATTCAGAGGTCCAGATTTATTCTACAAATAGTTGGTAATGCAGTTCGGCTTATGTAACGCTCCAGCTTATTTTGTCGATCTGATGAATAGAGTGTTCAGAGGAGTCTTGAATAAGTTTGTTCTGGTTTTTATTGATGATATTCTAATCTTCTCTAAGTCAAAAGCCGAACATGAAAAACATTTGGAACAAGTTCTAGAAATTCTGAGAAGGAATTTTTTTTAAAGGCCAAACTGTCCAAATGTATATTCTGGCAAGATGAAGTAAAGTTTCTTGGCCACGTCGTATCAAAAGAGGGAATTGCCGTGGATCAAAGTAAAATCACCGCTATTCAAAATTGGAAACAGCTTAGTACTCCCACAGAAGTCCGAATTTTTCTTGGATTGGCTAGTTATTACCGGAAGTTCGTTAAAGATTTTTCGAAGATATCTAGTCACTTAACAAAGCTTACAAAGAAGCACGCAAAATTCAAGTGGACTCCAGAATGTGAGGAGGCTTTTCAAAAGATGAAATTAAGATTAACAACTGCTCTAGTGTTAACCATTATGGATGGCAATCAAGACTTGAAAGTCTGGACAGATGCGTCTAGAGAAGGCCTTGGTGCAGTATTAATGCAAAGAGGCCAAGTTATTGCTTATGCTAGCCGTCAGCTGAAGCCACATGAAAAGAATTACGTTGTTCATGATCTTGAGTTGTTGGCTATCGTATTTGCTTTGAAAATCTGGAGATATTATCTTTTGGGTGAGAAGTTCGAACTGTATACAGACCATCAGTCATTGAAGTATTTTTTCACTCAGAAAGACTTGAATCTAAGACAGCAACGTTGGCTAGAATTTCTTGCGGCATACGATTTTGAGATTCTGTACAATCCAGGGAAAGCCAATGTTGTGGCTGATGCACTAAGTAGGAAGAATGAAATAATCGCAGTTTTATCATTACAACTTCATTGATTGATAAAATATCTGCTCTTCAGAAGGATGATCACTTCATTCAGAAGATCAGAGAGATAATTCAGAAAGGCGAGCCCTCGAGTTTTCTGGTTGATAACGATGGGATTCTAAGGCTAAAAGGTCGAATTTGTGTTCCTAACATTTCTGAGCTCCGGAAGGAAGTACTGGATGAATGCCACGAGTCAAAGCTTAGTATCCATCCATGAGTGAGCAAAATGTATAATGATATTAAGCGTACATTCTGGTGGAAATCGATGAAGAGGGACATTTCTTTATATGTTAGCAGGTGCGCTACTTGCCAGCTAGTCAAAAGCGACCAACAGAAACTTGCCAGATTGTTGCAACTGTTGGACATTCCAGGTTGGAAGTGGGAGCATATTTCCATGGACTTCATAGATGGTTTGCCCAGAACCAAGAAAGGGAATGACAATATTTGGGTGATCGTAGATCGCTTCACGAAGACCGCCCATTTCATACCTGTCAGATCCAATAGAACTGCTCAAAGTCTAGCACAGATTTATTTCAAAGAAATTGTTAAGCTACATGGAGTGCGATCAGTATAATTAGTGATAGAGATCTGCTATTTACTAGCAATTTCTGGGAAGGATTCCAGACAGAATTGGGAACAAAACTGAACCTGAGCACCGCTTACCATCCTCAGACAGATAGCCAGACTGAGAGGGTAAACCGCATACTAGAAGATTTACTGCGGGCTTGCATTATTGATTATGGCGGATCATGGGAAGACCATTTGCATTCGGCCGAATTCTCATACAACAACAGTTATCAAGCGACCCTGAAAATGTCACTGTTCGAAGCGTTATATGATAGACCTTGCAGATCTCCCACATGTTGGGTAGAACCTAGCAATAGACTTGTATTGGGACCCGATATGATTCGTGAAGCCTCAGACAAAGTCGATCTCATTAATAAACGGTTGAAAACAGCTCAAAGCCGACAGAAGAACTATGCAGACAAGAGGAGAAGAGACTTGGCATTCGCTGTTGGTGATTATGTGTATCTTAAAGTTTCTCCAATGAGGGGAGCGATCCGATTTGGCAAAACTGGGAAGTTGGCACCGAGGTTTATTGGTCCATTTCCTATACTTGAACGAATTGGAACTCTTGCTTATAGAGTTAAATTACCAGACTGGTTGCCTGGTGTACATGATGTGTTTCACGTATCTCAACTCCGCAAACATGTTCATGATCCGGATCTGATTGAGGATGAAATAAATCAATAGGTCTTGGATATTACTGCGAGTCTAACAGTGAGAAAAGAGCCGATAAAGATCATTGGCAAAGAAACCAAAGAGCTGAGGAACAAGAAGGTTCACTTAGTCAAGGTGCAGTGGAGTGGAGATCCGCGAGACTGTACTTGGGAAACTGAGGAGAGCATTAAGCAAGCCTATCCAAAATGCAGAGTGGATATCTCTAATTAACTCTGGTGCAAGGTACATTTACTACATTTTGCATTTCAGTTTTGCTTTTCTACTTTGCTATTGTTTTTTTCTTTACTATTGTTCCCTTTTCATGGATCAAAACTTTTAAATATGAATTTGAAAAGTTAATCAACTCATTGAGCGTTGTTTGTGTTGTGTGGTTATAAATTTGATTAATCAAACATTGAAAGGATACTTAATCTAACCAATACGAGGTAAAGTAAACTGAAATGAATCAAGTAGTGAACTGAGTTGAAAATTGATGAAATGCATGCATACATGTACATATATATGTATGTATAATTCAACAGGTCATAGCAGGTACGCAAAGCAAAGGAATAAAATTGTATGCCCGACAAATAGGTACATGTTTATCATATTTCTTGGGTTTGGATGATTTTATGAGTAGATTGGCTAGCCGCTTGGCTTTTTCTTTTTCTTTTTGATATGAGAGGCCTGTGTGGCGGTTTGGGGATTTCCCCGATGCTCCCCGTACAGAGGAGGTTATGGCGAAATTTTTCGAAAATTTAGGGTGTTAGCCAAATTTTTGATGAATTAGAAAATTCTTAGACAATGAAAAGTTAAAGAATGACGCCTTAATGAAAGTTGAGTTGAATGGTTAAACAACTTTCAGCTTCGTTCCTTTTCGAGGACGTAAAATTTTAAGTGGGGGAGATTGTAACAACCCGGATAATCTGATCCAATTTAAAAATTTTAATTTTGCTATTTTGATGAACTTTAAATATTTAAAATAAATTATTTTAAATAATAACGACCAAAAATTTGTTTTGATCGAAGTTATAGCGAATATAATTAGCTTGAAATATAAACAAGGCCTGAAATGGCGCGGCAGTTTGAAAATTTGAATTCAAACTTTGACTGAATGTACAAGATGCAAAATAAATCAGATTTCAGCGAAACAAGAAATATTTAAATCTGTTTCGGAATATCTTTCTAAAGAATCTGAAAAATAAAAATTTCATAGCAGAAATCAAAAGTTATGGAAAAATCAATTTTCAGAAAGGTTGTTGTGAAATTAATATAGCCCTTGAAAATAGTGATTTTGCAAACGACCTCAGAATTCGACGAAACCACTTTTGTTGGATCCGGGATGTCAAATAATTGCTAAGTTTATTTTTCCAGAATTTTAGAAGTCAATATGTGAGTGTGCAAAAGGAAAATGTGTTTGGTTGATTTCAGTCAAATCTGGTTGACTAGAAAATGACCATTTTTCAAACGGTCTCAGAATTCAACGAAATCATTTTTGTTGGGACCATATCATCGCAACATAGACAGATATAATTTTTTTGGAATTTTTAGAAGCAGTATGTAGCCCCGGCAAATTAAAATGTACGTTCAAAACCGAATTTGAATGTTTTATATTTTAATTTGAAGAATAACTGACTCTAACAGTCGAATTGGCCTATGAAACATATTCCATTGTGTTCGGAATGGGGGTATTTAGCTACGGACGACAGTCGTTGGGTTTGAATTGGAGTGGTATGAGATAGGGGGTATTTTCGGATTTTTGAAATTAATAAATAAAAAAGGGCCAATCCCACTCATTCTCTCTCCCCGCTATTTCTTCCCTAAAACCTCCAGCGCACGGCGGAAAAGCTTCATATCTTCCCGGCCTGATTTCTCCCCCTGTCTCTCAGCGAAATCGAGCACCACCACCCACGTTTTGAAGCTCTCCATCTCTCTTCAAATCCATACCCAACTCGTCTGTCCTCGTCAAGTATTTCGGGCGAATCACCTCGAGAAAGTCATCGACTTTCGAGCTCCGCCCCGGCTGATTCTGGCCATCGCACGTGACCCCACCCCCTGCGCACGTGCGTGGCTCCTTCCCCTTCGACGCTGCGAAGCCTGATCGGCCCAACGTTGCACGGATCTTGCTAAAACCGAATCCCTAGTTTCGAACAGGTTTTGAAAAGGTACGGCTTCTATTTTCTAAAGGGGGTTCGACAGTTTAAAACTGTCGCAAAACATGATTATCTTCTAAAAATCATAACTTTTTGCTATGTGGTCGAAATTAAGTGAAACAAGAGACGCCGGGACCGTGAGGACGTCTTCTACATTCTAGAAGAGACCAGATATTTTTCTGAGCCTTCTACAATTTTTGGCAACCCGAAAAGCAATGTGAGATTTCTGAATTATAAACGATATGGAATGACGATGTATAAATTATACGGTCGATGTATGAGTTATATAAGCATTGTACACCTCATGTATAAGCGTTGTATAAGTTGTATGTGCGATGTATAAGTTATATATGCGTTGTGAAAATCATATATGTGTTGAAATGGAAGTGAAATATACTTATAATATATATATATATATATATATATATATATATATATATATATATATATATATACACACGCCCCTCGTCCACAAACCATGGATGATATTTATTGGTTGTGATTGGTGTGAAAATTGGTTGATAGCAAATGGTTGATAGGATTGTTTGTGGTTGAAAAATATTGGTTTGTGGTTGAAAATAAAATTGGAATTGGTTGTAGAAAAAAAATTCCTTACGACCTGAAAGATGGTCGGAATATTTAGGTCCTTAGAATACGCCCCTTAGGGAAAGCAGCGATGCTTAAGGTAGCGTGAGGAGTCGTACTTCGCTACGGTGCCGGTTTTAAACCCCCTGCCATTATGCTGTTAAAATTTCCTGAAATATTCATGTGTTTGATTTATTTTCATGTATTGAATTATTTTCATGTGTTGAATAAATTGTTTAGATAATAAAGAACACATTTTTATTATACGTATGAAGTATATGAAATATTCATGTGTCGAAATATTCACGTGTTGAGATATTCATGTGTTGAATAACATTCATATGTCAAATAAATTGTTTTAACATTAAAAATATCATTTTATCTTATGTATGAAGTATATAAAATATCCTTGTTTTAAATAAATTGTTTTGACGACAAAAATATTATTTTTATCTTATGTATGAAGTATATAAAATATCTTTATTTTAAATAAATTGTTTTAACGATAAAAATAACACCTTTACTATATATACGAACTATATAAAATATTCATATGTTGAACAAATTCTTCAAACGATAAAAATATCATTTTTATCAATTATATGAAGTGTTGAAAATATTCATATGTTGAAACGAATATGTGTAAGTTAAAAATAATATTTTTAACATGTATATGAAGTGAAATTGGTTTAGAAATCGACGAACGAATTATATTTATATAAATATATATAGATATAAATTAAATAAAACGAATCGAGCCCCTGCAGTTCGTATTTTGAAACCGTGATTTCAAACGATTGTACCGGGAGATCCGACCGTCGGATTTTCCCGAAACCGAAACCATTAGGTTCACTTTGGAAATATCTTTCCAACGATACCAACTTTGCAAAGATCCAACAGTTAGATTTTCAGATATGTGTAAATCAAATCTGAATAAAAACAGCACCAGAATGGAGTATTTATATGTATATATATAATTAAAATAAAACGAATAACGACGCTGCAGTTCGTGTTTTGAAATCGTAACTTCAAACGATGATACCGGGAGATCCGATTGTCGGATTTTCCCAAAACTGAAACCGTTGGGTCCGCCTTAAAAAGATCTTTCCAACGATATAAAATTTGTAAAGATCCAATGGTTAGAATTTCAGATATGGGTACATCAAATCTAAAGAAAAACAGCGCCATGGCCGCCTTATGGGCTGAAGCGTCGTTTAAATAAAATGGGCTATTTTTAATTAAATAAAAATAGCGAAAAATTGTTATAAAATATTATAAATGATATGAAATGAAAATGAACTGATTTAAATTCTAAATATACGTGAATTATTTGAAAAGGCCGTGTTCAATCTCATTTCAAATAATTGGTCGACGATAAGAAGTCGATGATGAAGACGGTGGTCGAAGACCGGAGAGCTTCACGTCGTTTGGGTGATTACTGACGTCTTGATTGAGAGGCATCCCAAAATACAGATAATTAGTGGTGATCGTTCATATGTACTTGGAAATCGACCGGATATGCGAGGTACTAGGTGCCTCCGGTTTCGTTCAGACCCAGAACGGACTAGTAAATGGACTGTGTGTCTGACATTAGATTTCATTCTGTGTGATTGATAGCTATCGGTTGCATGGCGTGAATTGCCTGTGTGGCATGTTAAGATGCAGTGATCAAGGCTTCTGTTGAAAAGCAAAGTCTTGTGGTTGATGATCAAAGCACCGCCTGTGTGGCATAGCTTTGTGTATAACGTTAATTCGCGAGCCTCATACCCCGGTATGAACCAGAAATGGGAGAGGACATCAGGGAGGACATGCGTTTCTTTCTAGTTAGAGGTGGTGTCAGTGCTTAAACTGGCTGACATTTACATTATTTTCACCTGTGTGGTTGTTGCTGTTGCGAGGCGCCTCGGATATGGAGTCATTTGGCTCATTTGCGCCCCATAGGGCGGGGAGACGTATTATTCAGGGTTTAAGTTTAATCCACATCGAGTGGACCGGCCCTGACGATCCTAGGTGCAGTTGCGGCTGTTCCTGAGACATGGTAGGCTAGATTGTCTCGAAGCGGTGAGGACTATCTTTTGCCTCGGTTCATAGATGGGAATCCAAACTTCCAATACGATACGTGCAGTTTTGATTGTAAATATATATATGGCGACATGATATATGGTACCCATGCCGTCTATGATTGATATTTATGATTGTATATAAAATTAGAAACTAACTGTAAACGAGCTAAGATGGGTGGTTTCCCGAGTATTGGTCTGATGTTGGTTTCGGCCTTCGGGGTTAATACTTAGGGAATCGTTCTCTTACTAATTTACGGTTGGAGTCTGATTTAGAATTAAACGATAAAATTTACCTTTTAAGTGATTTTACTTTACACGTATTAAGCATATCTTGGTCGATATAAGGTAAAACTCTGATAAATGAATCCGTCTAATTTATTCCACCGTTGCCACCGTTGTACAGGGTTTGGGGTCGTCACATAAATATTCTGAAAAATTCTCTTGTGCATCTATGGTCTGTCTTTTGTGCTTGTTAGAAATAGTTGTGAATTTTTTCTGGAGAATATTGGTCTGAAACATAGTGTTCTGCTACTCCGATAAATGAATCCGTCTTGTTAGATTTGTCTACTTGGTTTTGGTAATTGGATATTCTTGCTTGGGCTTGGTGCTTAGATTTTTTTGTTTGAAATTCATTGTAATGCCACTATGGATGATTAGGACTCCAAGTGGCTTGGGCAGGACGTAAAATCGGTGTTTGAGATACCTTTGTTAGCCACTAGAGTGGTATTAAAATCCTCATTAATGGAGATAACAAGTGGTATCAGTTCTAGAAGTGTTCGGAAATTTTCTTATTTAATCGTTCGAATTGTTCTTAAGCTGTTTCTCATCTTTTGTATAGTTCCTTCTAAATACCTGTTGTAATTGATTTTCAATTTTAAAATCATTTATTGATTATTTATTTAGAAATTGAAATCAATAACCAAAATAGAACTGTATTTAGAATTCATCAAAATTATCACTAGAATTCTGAAATTGTGATGAGTTGATACTACAGTCTATTTCACAACAAGAGGAAATTCTACTTAATTCTCATGATGTTTTGAACAATTTCTATAATGTCATTGAATTGGAGTTTATTTCACGACCATCTTCTTTTACTCTCATCCTTCATGTAGAGAGTTTAGTTTTTTTTAATCATTAATGAATACACTGCTTCAAAATTTGTGATGGAAATGTGACTGTATTATTTTTCAGAAAAAGAGATAATTGGAGATTTTCAAAGATCCCGTTACAATTGAGTATATTTCATAATATGATTAATTTAGAAATCTATTTCACAATCATTTCTGTACCTACCATATATCTATCATCCATATTGGTTTTATATACTAAGGAATTTTTTTAAAAAGGAAAATGATAAATATAATATACATAAGTGTTTCTCTAACCCATGGGCGTAGCTTTTGGTGGACCAATGGGGGCCATAGCCCCCCAAGATTTTATTTTTAAATAAAAAATCGAATACAATTCTGAGTATACAAAACCAACATATGTACTTTTCTTCCTCTCTATTCATAAATTGCAAAGCCCATTCTTCACCAAACTATAATTCTCCCAAAAACAATTGCAGCCTCCAATCTTCTCTCTGTATGAATTGAGAACTTTCTCCATCGGCTTAGCATCCTTTCTTCTTCCTTTCTTCCTCCTTTTCCGGCGTTGCTTACTATTGACCGCCATTGGTATGCTTTCTTCTCCTTATTTTTCTTTTTTACATTTTAATGTGTAATTCCGGTTTAAGAATTGATTTGTTGTGTGTGCCCATACAAATTGCAATTGTGCCCTAATCTTGATTTGCTGCATTTCAGCGTTTGCTAACTTTGTTTGTGCAATTGTGCCTTAGTTTTGAATTTTGAAGGATGAATCTTAATTTCATAATTCCACCTATGTCAATTTCCATTCAAAAATTAAAATAAACCAAATGTTAGTTCTCAAATAACACCACATGATTTTTTTATTGTTTATTTAAGTCTTTTTATCTCATATTTTATTCATGTTTTTTTGTATATTAATGATATCATAGGTAAACTACTATCAATGTCAACAAAACCTATAACTGACTTTCTCAAAAGAAAAAATTCCACTACTTTAGCCCATGTTTCTACCTCTAATCTTGAAGTTTATACCGAAGATGAAACCAAAAAGCTTCCTACTAAATTTTCAAGAGTTGAACCGATATAATCTAATGATACAATCTCATGTTACAATTGCACATCATTATCATTCGATATTCTCAATGTTACATTAGACACTCAAATAAGCGCTTTGAATGAGAGATTCAATGAAAATTTTATGTAGCTTCTCATTCTTAGTTCGGCTTTGGAGCCTAAAGATGGTTGTAAATCATTTAAAATTGATGACACTTGCAATCTTGTTGATGAATTTTATCCTCAAGATTTCACGGAGCAAGAAACAGAGATTTAAACATTTCAATTGAAACTTTATCAAGAAGATACTCATCATCCGCATTTGAAGAATCTTTCTACACTTTCAGAATTATGTAGAGGATTAGCGGAGACAAAAAAATCACAGATATATTATTTGGTCGATAGATTGATACGTCTCATTTTAACGGTTCCAGTGTCTATAGCAACAACAGAATGAGCATTTTCAGCAATGAAAATTGTCAAAATAAGACTAAGTAACAAGATGGATGATGATTTTCTAGGTGATTGCTTGTCAGTTTACATAGAAAGAGAAATTGCTATGTCTATAAGCAACGTATCTATTATCGACGACTTTTATGCTAAAAAGGACCGTAGAGCACAACTTTAAATGGTTAAAAGTTGATATTTTTGATTTATAAATGTAATGAATGCTTATTTTTATGTTTTTTATATGAAGTTCTTGGTTTTGTTAAGAAAATATTTATTATTTTTTGGCACCCCACCATATAATTTCTTGCTACACCCCTGCTCTAACCTCTTTTAAAAATCCAAGAACTGGTCATGCATGGTTATGAGATTACTTATAATTTAAGTTGCGACTGATCTCATTTAAAAGTCCAAGATCTGGTTATGTGTGGTCAGTGTGCTCTTAAAAGAAAAGAAAATAAAAGAAAACGAAAATAAATAAAAATTTATATGAAATTCTCCTTGGTGTGTAAAAACTAGCATATCAATCCATTTTCTAATCTGTGAAAAGTGTTAATATTTTATGATGTATTATGATTTGTTGATTGATAGTCATTGGGAATTGTGATTATTTGATTTTATCACTCGATTTGAATTTATAATCGTTGTCCAAATCCATCACTGTGTTGTGCTTACTTTTAAAATTTTATTTGAAAATAATTGGAAATCACATGTTTTTAAAACTCTCTCTATTTTTGTAAATTTCATTGTAAATCCATCATTCCAGAATGTGAAATTTTCGTCTAGTTCTTAGAATATTATGATTTTTGTTCGATTAATTGAGATTTATGACAAACATTCTCTCTCTTGAGCTGATTTTATATTTCTAGTTTATGTTTCACCACTGTTTTGATTTCTGTATCCTTTTGATGATATCAAAAGAGGGAGAACGGGTTAAGATTTTGATCGATGAGTGAATATTTTATAAATATTTTAATATTTTAAATTAAAATATTTATTATTTTCACTCATGCACATATTTAGGGGGAGTTCTGTTGTAGGGAGAGCATACATATAGGGGGAGTTCAACAATTAATTGTCAAACACATTTACTATATTCAAAATCTTGTTATATGTTTGTCATCATCAAAAGGGAGAGATTGTTGTATATAACAATTCTATGATTTTTGTTTGATAATAATAAACATATATATATTATTATAAATATGTTTGTAATTGTATTACTCTACTAAATCACAGACAGAATTGAATATTTATATTTAATTAAAAATACTACTGCACAAGAATTTAAATATTCAAACAGTATTTTATGGAAATATAATATTTTATTTCTACATTTGAATGGTACAAATTTATAAGTCCACTATTTGTACATCTCACTGTAATACAATACAATTCAATTCAATTTCACATACAATTTCAATTGTTACATATGTTCCTTGCTACAACTCTCAAACACCCAGTTACATTCAATTACATTTCACTTTGTTGTACAAACTCATATACAGTCACTCACTCATATACAGTTACAACTTGTCCTCTAACTGCTTCTTCAGTCAATCCAATCAGCTGCTTAACTGTCACAGAAACACACATAGTAAACTGAAACAAAAATATTTTTATATGCTAGCAGATATATTTTTTAATTTAAAAATTTATTTGCCTCAGAATTTTGGTGTGTTTCTAATCATTTTTCATGACTTGATCTGATATGTATATAAATCCATATGTTCTAGACTGCTTGTGATATTCGCACTGATTTGGTGTAAATACGACAAGGTAGATAATACCTCTAATGCTCTATCTCTCTCTCCCTCTCTCTCTGTCACACACACACACACACACACATATATATATATATGTGTATATATATATATATATATATATATATATTCTGCACTTACATGTGTATGTATATACACATATTTTTTGTTGTGTAGGGGAAATACGATCAAATATCAGTGAATGGGCATGTACCAAGAAATTCAGTGCAGACACAAACATATATATATACACACATCTGTGCATATATATATATATATATATATATATATATATATGTATGTATGTATGTATGTGTGTATATATAGGGCAACAACATCAATGGCACTCGAGCACATGTACAAACCCAAGTCAAAGGTGAATACACGGTGGCAAGTAGCATATGCACAATTGATAGAGATGATTCATGTTCATGTACAAATGCAAATACATGCATACAATGCTGCATAAGTACATGATGGTACAACCCAAAAACAAAATGATTGAGCTTGGCAAAGAAAGTATCAAAGAAGCAAGTACAATGCCAAGTCATATATGATGCAACAAACACGGTCAAGCAAGCAACAGAAAATGCCCATCAATGTCAAGCATTCATCTGCATTGTATGTGCACAAGAGTTCATGAGCAAGCCAGATCCAAAAAGAATCAAAGCAACAAAGCTCAAGCGAACACATTATGCAACAGTATGAACATGAACAAGTGGAAGGCAGCAAATTTACTGAGCAAACGAAGTCAAGAAATGTTTCAACAAACAACAGAGGATCAAGCAAGTGCTGAACAAAATATAACCAGCAAATGTCATGTACAGTATAAAAGAGACAAGCTGCAGTTTACGTATAGTAGGCCAAGTAAATATGCAAAAGGAAAGTGGCATATATACGATATGATATGGATATATACACACACATAATTATGTGTGTATGTATATACATGTTCGTATATGATTGTATAAACAACATAGTTCAAGCAAGAGTGCTCAAAACAGAATTTCACATTTGGTAGAATAAAGGTGCAATTGAAAGTAATATACATATATACACACAACACTGTGTGTGTGCACGTCTATGTATATACTCTGCATATCTATATTCATAAACATGCCATATCAAGAAAGTATTCAACGGGCAGATAACAAACGATGGAGCAAATGTGAATATACATGCAGTAGATCTCAAAATGCACAAGCCAAAAGCAATAACACAAGAATAAACAAATACAAGAATATGGTGCATGTAATATATGCAAATACATATATACACAAACTTATTTGTGTATGTAGACATGCATGCAAATAACATGGAAAGTGAACAGCAATGCTACATGGCACAAAGGGAAAATGTGCAAGCATGGTCAAGCTAGTTACAGGACCAACATAAATTCCCAAAACAGCTCAAATTCAAGTTTGGTCCAAATGGCAACAACAACGAGCCAGTGTATATTCAGCCCAAGGTAATTTCAAGTATTGGTCGAGCAGTATGAATTTTTTTTTTTTTTAGGATACAAGAAAAGTAAGAATGATTTTTATTAGCAAGATCATTAAATACTTTCCAGTAAATTCGAAGCATAAATTTGGGCAGAAAGCACTGGAATTGTTTCTAAAACAATTAGTGAAATCTCAGCCAAATATTTCCATTTTTCAATTGGGATGAAAATTGAAATGTTTCCAATTTTGAATTGTGTGGCAAATTAGTTTTGTAAATCAATTCATAAAGGGCCAAAATCAGTTCTAGAAATCATAAAGAATTATTTTGGAAAGGATCATTCAAATGATTTATTGAAACCAATCAAGCAATATTCATGGACAATCAGATTTCCAGAAAATGGCAAGCACAATATTTGCAAGAATTTTCCAAATTCACAGAGGGACGTGTTAAAGGCAACAGACATTATTTTGGGCAAGAAATAATTCGATCATTCCTAGGAAACAATTAACAACTCACGGCTTGTTTTTAATCATGGAAACAAAGGTAGAAATCATGCAGGTAATTCATAGCTATGGAAATTTTTTTAACTCAAGGCAACAAAATCACACAGCAATCATATGAAGTCATTCATGAAATCAGTGGTAATTATGGTTTATAATCCTATAAATTACACCATTTCATCATAGCCTATGCATCGAAAAACCAAGCAACAAATCAAGAGCAACAATTTGAAGAATCAAATCAAAATACCCACAGATTTTCGATTAAGCCAGAGATCGCTCGACCATAGGCATCAAAGGTTAAATCCAGAAGCAATCATTTTGAAGTCTCGATTTTGAAGAGGAAGCAAAAACCCTAATTTCTTGGGTCGGCCGACGTTTTCTTTTGGAGATAAAAGATATAAGAGAGGCCAGCTATTTGTTTTAATTTAAACAGGGGTTTTTATTTTATTTATTTTATTTTGAGTTATTGTTTATTTGTTGTAAACTGATACTATTTGTTTTCCAGTTTTTCTGTAAAAACTAGATATTTCTAGTTATAGGATTTCAACTAGAGTTTACGAGTTACAAGTCTCAAATTCGAGAAAAAACTTATTTTGGGGTTAAAAATCGGTATAAGGTTTTAAGTGCAGGATTAGAACAGTTGTGAGCAGGTGTCGTGAGTTTACAGGGACTTGGTAAGCATAGATATTGTTTTAATTCTAGTAAAAAAACCTTGGGGAATCCAGCAATAGGTAGGGTTTGTCGAAGCTAGGTAAAATTTGTGTTATATATTTTTTGCATTTATTTTCTCTACCGCAATCTGTATTATGATATTTTTTAATATCACGAATTAATCCAATAACCCTATTCACCCCCTCTAGGGTTAATCTAGATCCAACAGATACTTCAATCTTGAGAGAATTAGATTTATGGTGACTTCTATAGCAATAAATCTATCTCTATAATAATCAATCCAACAACTAACCTTGAATAATTAAGCTTGCCAGATATAGACCGATCCAGATGTAAATGAACACCATATTAATATGATTCTCTATTTAACAAGTAATCTAAGAGATAAACCCTCTGATAAAGCTTGAATCGATACAATAAATCACCTTTTATTGAAATAAAATTTAATACGCTCAGATCTGATCCATGTAACAGGGAAGAAGTCTTTACTGGCTACGCACAAGGAGAGCAATAACTCTTTCGATACCAAGTAGAAGAATATCCGCATTTTAACAAACTTGAGTATAAAACATCAAACGAAATAAAAAACTAATAAAAGGAAGATTCAGTACCTTAATAACGAAAAGGCATACTCTAATCCAAGCTACGAAATAAACTGCAAAGTAAGTGAAATCCGATTTTAAGGGTTTTTTAAGTAGATAAAAAAGGAGAAAGAAGAAAAAGTAGATGGAAGCAAGATAAAGGAAGTGATGGCGAAAAGTAACATGCGAACTGCAAAATAACTTTACACCTGAATATTTAGAAATTGCATCGTGAAAGTTAACCAATGCCAGGAATCTTCATTTATATCATGCCTGTTGCCAAGGCAGTGGGAATGCAAATAAATATAGTTTCATTAATTTTGTTTTACAATCGGTGCAATGACAACTATTTGCATCTCTACATTATCTTCGGTTGTTGCAGAAAACCGATGCAAAATATAATTTCGTATTATCTGGTGATTTCCCTTTACCAATTGCACTCGGTTTTCATATGGAACCGATGCAAATATCACTATTTGCATCTGTTGTTATCACAACTGATGCAAATGAGGCGAAGCAACAAGCATATTTTGTACTAGCGCAAGATAGAGCTCGACCGTAGTATTTTTCGTAAAATTAGATGGCCCTTGAAGATTGTGTGTAGATTACCGAGACATAAATAAGCAAACAATCAGCAACAAGTATCCTTTACCCTGCATAGATGACTTGTTCGATTAACTATACGGTGCTCGGGTATTTTCAAAAATGGACCTAGCCATGGAATTCCATCAATTAAAAACAGCAGAAGAGCGCATTCCTTATACCGCGTTTAGTAGACCCGAAAACTTTTTTGAATGGTTAGTTATACCCTTTGGAATAACTAACGTGCATGCATACTTTGTGGATCTAATGAACGGAGTGTTCATAGAAGTGCTCCATAAATTTATGTTAGTCTTCATTGACAACATTCTCATATACTCCAAAACGAAGGAAGAACATGAGAGGCGTCTCGAGATAGTGTTAAAAATTTTAAGAAGAAATGTGCTAAAAGCCGTATTTTCGAAATGCCATTTCTGAGAAGAAAAGGTGAGATATCTCAGACATGTTTTGTCAAAAGAAGGTGTAACAACCCGCCTGGGGTGGGCCTAAATTTCAACCCAGAAAAGGCCCATCAAAATTTAGAGCTACTCTAAATGGATTGTTGGTTCCTATAAGGAATTACATTTGCCAGAATAACAGATAACATAAAGTTATGAAAGCTCACACATCGGAATGAAAAAATATAATACCAAAATAAGATGTACCATATTATTAAAAGCCATAGATTTAGATACAAATTGTCAAATACAATTATTCAAAATAGTACATCATCATTGTTCATAATCTAGAGTTTCCATTAGAAAAACAACAATAGCTAATAATATCATAGCAGTCTCATTGCCTTCTTCAGGCTCCATCATCGTTCCGTCCATTGAGTCACTACCCCACCGATTGACCATGTTAAGGGATGGAGGGTCCTGTGTGACTGAAAATAATATTTGCTTAAAGACCATACCCCAGATTTAGAAGGTTATATATATGTCAAGTTATGTCTATGGAACACATAAACACACACATACAAAGAAATATTTAACCAATGCGGTGGATATTTGAATTAATCACTTAAGGACTTCATTGATGCATTTAGGGTGGAGACCCAATGAGGTGACCTTCCTGGTTACTTAAGGCCCATTTTAGTATGTTTGGTAAGGGTGGATTCTTATTATCTCTTATGACTCTAAGGCGGACCCTAGCCACTTAAGACCCCGTCCTATCACATCAACGTTCTTGTAAATATATATTCTCATAAGTAATATGAGATATTATAAATTTCAAAATCACATTCAATTTAGTTTTACGGTTCATTTTCTTCGCAGCCAATGTTAATGGCGATTGGGCGATATCCCATTTTTCATCGCAGTCTTCTCCTCCTTTAATTCTCCCTTCCGCCACTAATCAATCCATTTCCTCCTCCTTTCCGCTTTCTTCTGCTCCCAGTTTTCGTCATCGTGGTGGCCGCAACTAACCCAAATTCTAGATCTATCTTTTTAGATCTAGGTGACTTTTTCTCCTTTTACTCCATGTTTATCTTTCTATCCTCCCAATCACTACTCCATGTGCTCGAATCGTCTACAACTTCCCTTCTTATTCTTTGTGTGGTGCTCCTCTCAAGTGCGGGTTTACTTATTCACGAGACTATACTGGTTTGCTTCGCGACTGCACCGCCTTCCATCCGTCACTGGCTTACTCAAAGTCATCGCAAGGTTTTCAAGTGATCTTCAAACTAATTATCCTCTTCTTGGTGAGTTTTTATGTCCTGCGTTTTGTTTACGATTGTCTGGTGGAGGTGGTGGAGGTTTGGTGATGTGTTGGTGCTTGTCTCGTTTGAGTGAGTAGGTTTGGATCTGTTTGTGTGTTGCATTGGTTAGGAAGTCTTGGTGTGTTCGTGGAGCTCCTCTTTGAGTGCAGTCGTCGTGATCTCTAAAAAGATTTTGCGACTCTATCTCCCCCACTCTGGTTTATGCCGTGCAATTTTACATTTTGTCGAGTCTGCTGTGTTGGTTTTTTGCTCGGTGAGCCATTGTGGTCACCTTGCCTAGTTGTGGATATTGAGTTACTTAGTTGTTATGTACGGGTGCAGGTTTAATGTTGGTGTAATGGAGGTTTTTTTTATGGTGATGGAGTTTTTGGGTGTTCTGTTCTAGTGGTGGAGTGAATATTTGCTTAGTGATTGTGAATGCTTCTTGTCAATATGCGACCCTGTTTGGAGTTCTACTGCTTGTTGCAGTGACAGTTTCTATTGTGCTCTTCTGCTGTTTGGCTTGGTGTTGTGTGATTTTGTCAAGTTAATTCAGAATTTAATGTCTGTATGTCTTTTAAGTTTATAGTAGTTCGAGAATCTGCTCGACTCCTGTATTGTAATCTAGATAGATTTAGTGGACGGTCCACTTCAAAACCGCTTGTAGCTGATAGATTAACTATCTATCACCTGTGTCCTCCTTGTATCATTACTAGTTATAATGAAAGTGGAATAGACCACTATAAAAACCGGTTTGCTTTGAAAAAAATATGAGAAATTATCACGCCACTTAGTACCGATTTTGGGTAGGTCTGCATAGAGCCCTTTAAGATCCCTCCGATGGACGAATCACGTTACAACTTAACAGATATTACGGTACAACACCTATGCGGTTAAGACTTCCTTTAGAAAGTTGGTAAAATAGATAGCATGTTACATCCCACGTATACCAAATATGTCCCTAGGTTAGCCCTCACAATGCTCCTAGAGGAAGTGGATATCCCCGTAAACTACCTTATTTCGTTATTGTCATGACTAAACCACTTTTAGAGACGAAGGACCCACAGACCTGCTTCGAATCTAATAAGGGAGGGTCCTATGACTTTGGTCCAAATCCAAGGAATAAACCTTCAGAATGGTCCTAGTCCTAACCACTTGAGACACAAACTAGATAAGAAGAAAATCAGCCACTTAAGACCTTTCCAAGGCGTAGTAAACCTACCTATTTACACACATAATAGGTACGTACACACACACACACACACACTATAGACCTCTCACATCAAACCGTCTACCTGTAGATGTTGGATATGTCGGGCGGTTCCGGGCAGACTTCTACTATAAGTGGGTTTAACCTCGTGTCTTAATGTAATAAATTAAATAGCCCATGGAACCCAGACCTCTCACATTAGCCAAACTCACTTATGATCGTTGGATTTTTCTGTTGGTTCCAAGCAGACTTCTGCCACAAATGACGACTAACCTCGTGTCTGCGTGTCATTATTAAATATATATATAAGCCATTTTATACACACTCAAACAACAATTTATTTGGGGACATGCAAATTCTAACCTTGTTCTAACATATTTATTTCGCCATTATTATGTTGGACTATGTTAGTTACGCTATATAAGTAGAATATTTAATACATGTAACAAACGCTAATTTTCGTATGAACAAAGAAACGTTTTAACATAGTAAATTATCGGTTCGGTCTACATTGAAGGCATACAAGTTAATTCACACATAAAACCTCTAAATACATGGCATAATGACATAACTAACGATAGTAGTAATGAGAAAAATAACAACATAACTATCAAAACTTGCATCCTAGGCTTGTTAGAACTATTCAGGCAATGAATCAAGAACATGGTGTAAATTTCATACAACATACATACATACTTGTATATAAAAAAACATATACATATATACATAGACCAATATTTAATCCAATTTACCCTTTTCTATATTGTACATAAAAACATTGACATTTGATTTGTTTCAAATCTGAATACATTCGAATTACCCATTTAAAATGGATATTCAAACATATTCAAATATTAAGACTAAATCAAATCTGAACTTTTTTACATCACAAACACTTTTAAATAAAAAGATAAATCAAATCTAACAAAAGTAAATCACCTAAAACGTTCTTCATCCATAACCCAAACAAACTCGCAAACCCAAACATTTATTGACAATTCTTACGAAACATATATAAAAATAGGAGATTTATGGGTTTTAGAATTCGTATTATCGCCAATACAAATCTCCCTAGGCATACTAATTAATACACAAATCTACAAAATATATAATATGCCTAAACAATTGTTATTTCCACTCATAGTGATTTTACTATACGGAAATGTCGTAGATTTGACGATGTTTGTCTATTAGATCTGAAAACTTTCAAGAACGAACACGGATGCGAACTCCAATCCCTTATATATATATATATATATATATATATATAAGAATTAAACAGTTAGATTTCTGATATATAAAAATATTATGATTCCATATTCAGATCCTATTCAAATCCTATAAGAAAGGGATTAGAAAAGAAAATAGATTTTAAGACAGGAAGAAGATAACCTATAACATATTTCTCTGGAATCAATGGCAGAGTGGAGGCAGGGAAGAAGGAAGAGACTAGGTTTAGTTTTGAGTTTTTGGGGGTGTTATTTATAGGTGTGTGAATGAATAATAGCCGTAGGATTATTCGGATTAAATCCCGATTGTTAATTTATAAACGAACACCCAAAAACTCAACTCAAACCAGGTCAAAGTGGGCATTGGCCGCACCAGGTAGTCGACCGCTTTCTTAAAAGGGCGGTCGAAACCCCTCTAAGGGGGAGGGCGGTCGACCTTTTGGTCGAATATTTGGCCAATGAACGTATTTGAGGGTTGGAAAGATTTTATTATATTACGTTATTTATTTCATTTATAACTTGCCTTTTAAGCGTTATTGTTATCCCCTTTTGTTTACTTATAGATACACACAAATTCAAACTGGATGGAATATTCCAATCACTCATTTATTATTCCATATATTTATATTATAATTTGAATTTCAAACATTGTTGCATATATATTTAACGTACAACTTCTTTTAAATGTAATTCTTTCATACGGGTTCGGAATCTGACATATTATATGTGAAAATTGATCAAAATTTCGCCACGAATATAACTACGATATTTTTATGGTTAAATTCCTAATGCTGCAAAATTCCATTTTTTAGCCCATTGATATATTATTACTTTACTGCAAATTTTCATTATTTATTATTATAAATTTGTTTTAGGTTTATTTTTATGAGGTGTTACATACTCCCTTCCCCACTTAAAATAGATTTCTTCCCGAAATCTGCCTAAAGGGGCGAAAAACACAACTCGCTCTAAACATCCATGTTATTTTTAATTCATCCATAAACATCCATGACTCACAGTGATTATGAATTGCAGACTTACTAAAGTGCGCACAATCCTAGCGTGTATGTGACATAAGTGATGCAGTATGTATGCAAAACATCATATTATGCATATATTTTTATATGAGTGCGTTGTGTAACTGTGTTGCATCCATTTCCCTAACATTCAATCTAGCAATCACAATGCATCCATAAAAGTAATTGAGAGAAAAAATTACTCGAGAAAAGCTCTGGGTGGGTCTGTCTCATCTTATCCTCAGTCTTCCATGTGCTTTCTGCAGGATCATTTCCCCATTGTACTTAGACAAGGCAAGCGGCTTTATTGCGGAGTCTCTTGATTCCGTGCTCTACAATCTTTGTAGTGGCATGGGGCACCCTGGACTCCAATACGAGTTTTCTTATGTTTTCAATTTCATCAAGCTCGAGTCTGATTGTAGAATCATGAAGGCAATTCCTCATATGTGATACATGAAAAATGTTATGGATTCCCGATAGACGTTCTGGGAGATCCACTCAATGGGCCAAAGAACCTATCCTCTCGATGATGCAAAAAGGACCAATAAATCTAGGAGCCAACTTCCCAGTTTTCCCGAACCGAACAGTCTTCTTGAGAGGGGAAACCTTTACGAATACCAAGTCTCCAATATCGAATTTAAGTTCCCTCCTCCTCTTATCCGCATACGATTTCTAGCGGTCTGGGGTTGTCATCATCCTCTGGCTAATTAAAGCAATCTTCTCCGCAGAATCACAGACAAAGTCTGTTCCAAGTAGAACCTTGTCGGTGGTTTCCCACCAATAACTTGGCGATTTGCATGGCCTCCCGTAAAGCGCTTCAAAAGGGGTCATACCTATCGTTGCTTGAAATATATTATTATAAGTAAATTGAACAAGTGGTAGGTGCTGCTCCAAAAATCCTCCAAAGTCTATAATGCAAGCTCTAAGCAAGTCTTATAGGATCTGATTTACTCTTTCCTTCTGGCCATCGATTTGCGAGTCATAAGCTGTACTTAAGTTGAGGGTCGTTCCCAATGCTTCTGGTAAACTTCTCCAAAATTCACTCGTGAATAAGGGGTCTCGATCGCTCACTATATTGGATGGGATACCATGCAATCTGACTATCTCTCTGACATACAACTGGGCCAATGAAGCTGCATTCCTATTCTTTTTCATTGGTATAGAGTGAGCACTCTCGGTCAAACGGTCTATTATAACTCAAATAGCCTCATTTTACTTCTTACGTCTTGGATGCCCATCCACAAAATCCATGGAAATATGTTCTCACCTCCACATGGGAACTTCTAAAGGTAACGGTAATCCTTCAGGCCTTTCTTTCTCCACTTTTACTTTTTGGCATGTTAAACACTTGGCTGCAAACTCAGTTATCTCCCTTTTCATCCCTTCCCAATGGAAAATCCTCTTTATATCTTTATACATTTTATCTCCACCGGGGTGTATGGTCATCCTCGACCTATGGCACTCCTCTAAAATTTCCCTTCTTAACTCCTCATCCTTAGGGATGCAAAGTCGTCCATCCCTAAGAAAACTTCCGTCGCCGCCTAATGAATATCTAACTGAATGGGGAAAGGTCTCCTTTTTCCCCCACTTTCTCTT
The DNA here is from genome assembly GCA_030737875.1 of Allium sativum. Taxonomy (NCBI): domain Eukaryota; kingdom Viridiplantae; phylum Streptophyta; class Magnoliopsida; order Asparagales; family Amaryllidaceae; genus Allium; species Allium sativum. The sequence continues at coordinate 719,929,277 of CM060924.1, read as the reverse complement.
TCAAGTTTCTTATTCTTCGTCAAGGTCTTGCGTATTCCGCATCCTTTCCCTTAGAGTGGGTCTGACAAGCATAATCCAAGAAAACTACTAGAAGCTACTAGCGTGGGTTGCAAGTTAAAGTTAGAAAGAAACTCCAACTGTTTCCATTCCAAAATTGCTTTCAAAGATGCATGCTTTCTACTCAACGCGTCCGCTACGACGTACCCTTTTCCTGGGGTATATTGGATCGTAAAGTCAAAAGAGGCAATGTACTCCATCCATCGCTGCTGTCTTAAATTCAGGTCACGTTGGGAGAATAATTACTTTAGGGATTCATGGTTAGTAAAAAGTTCAAACTTCTCCCCTAAAAGATAATGCATCTACATCTTTAAGGCGAACACTATTGCAGCTAGCTCTATGTCATGAACTGGATATCTCTTCTTGGGGTCCTTGAGTTGTCTACTGGCATAAGCAATAACCCTTCCTTCTTGCATAAGAACCGCTCCTAAATCGGTTCTGCATGCTTCAGTGTAAATCGCAAACCTCCTTGAGCCATCGGGTTAGAAAAAGTAAAGTAGGAATGTGTTAGGATAATCTAGGAAGAGCTTTAGCAAGTTTAAACTGAAACGACCCGAACTTCCCGGCCGTCCCAAACCGAACAAGAAGATGGATTGCTTTGTGAACACGACTTATCAGAACATAAAACAAGAGAACATTTCATTGCTGTTACAACAATTTACATTAGAGTAAAAGATGCCAGAGTACAAATAAATAACATACAGCTGAACAATAATATCAGAGATTAATAAATTACAAAGCAGCGGAAATATCATACAAAGTACAAAATGCAGCGAAAACATCAACTAACACAGCTGAAAGAAATACATGGATGTAAAGCATTCCAAAGTATAGCTCCAGCTGTAATCTAGGATCCTATTAAATAAATATCTGCAAAACCAAAACTACTAGCTGCCCGTAGCGCTAAAATCCAATCAATGGCGAGAAACTAAACTTAAATGACCATAATTATTCACAAGTCAATGGTTGCAACATGAAGTTAAAATGATTGTTATATGTATGTTAAATATTTCTTATGAATTCCATGACAAATGTTTGAAAATTTTGGATGCTTATATGTTTAATAGTATGGATGTTTAACAAGTCACGCTAAATACACGTCGATAACCAACTTTCTTTTTACTGAATGAGATGGATAAAATAGAATAGTTAGACCTCTCAAAAGTAGTTTTAAATGTTTTAGAAATATTTCATAAATAAAACTAAGTGTTTAAATAAAGTTTGGAAAGAAAACAAATTATGAAGTTATTCTAATGTGTCGTAAATCAGTAACTCGCGATTTTGCTACTTAAAAATTGAATCTTTTGTATAAAGAAAAATACAGATTCAAAGTTTTTAAAGTAAGATTTTTCCAAACCCATATAACCATAACTTTCCAATGAATCCAAAAAAACAAGATTCCGTTGGGTAGATTTTTGAAATATGACCAAATCAAGTTTTGAAAAACATCGCGGTTTTGTAGTTCGAAATCCAGAAAATGAGATTTTTAAAATGAAGTTTTAAAGTCTGGAAAATTATTGAATAAATCTTATAAATCATTTAAAATGTTTTGAAAGTGATTTAAGTTGATTATATGAATCTCAAAAGTCGCTTTAATGAATTAGGCTTAAATAACACTTTTTGCAATGCTTTTCAATAACGATTGAAATTGAAGTTTTAACGTAATGAATTACCTCAAAATCTTTAATAAAAAAATTTAAATGATTAATGAAGTAATTTGGAGATTGTTTTGAAGGTATAGAAATAAACTAAAGATGTTAAATAATTAAATTAAATCATAAACCTATAATAAGCAATGATTTAACATTGGCTTTAATAAGCCGACGAATAAGCCCGATTTTCTATTTATGAGATCTAGATGTGAGTGTTTAACTAAGTAAATGTTTAGGAGCAACCCGTGCCCTGGCTCACCTGGAACTTTCCTAGGCGAGGACTAGATAAGGTAAAAATATCGAAAATGAGTTAAGTATAAAAGATCAATTTTTCTGAAGATAAATAAATCAGATTTCTTGAAGATGGTCTTTTTGTATTTAGTATCAAATTCTGAGGAGGGAATCCTTACTATTCATAAAAATTTAAAGGTGTTTACACCGTTATTAAATGAATAGTCTTGTTTGAACACATAAATTGATGTCGAGTAAGATAAGTGTGATTTCTTTGGTTCCATTAAACTAAATCTTACTTACCATCCTAATGACTTAAAGAATGAGGTTTAATGATTCTATATACATATATATGTATATATCCCTGAAGAATATTTGAAGTTACACATCCTAAAAGATGTTGTATGAGTAATGAATTAAGAAATGAAGAACACTTAACACCCAAAACTACTTAAGCAGTAAATTTACGATGACTGATTCGAGAAAACCAAGATCTGTATTTGATGATTCTTATCTGAAAACTACTTCAGATGATCAATTAAATGTTTCGAAGTATTGAGGATTTAAGATTGAAGAACTATGGAGATTGAATGAAGGGTTACTATCATTGAGCCTAGGCAGTTAAACCGCTTTGCAGTTCTATAGCGCTGGAGGTGCAAAAGGTGTAGTGCGGATAAAGCGGGGATATAGTGAAGTGCAAAAACGTCCATTTGATGTGAAACAAAATATTTAAAATTAATTAATTATCATTTTTACAAAATATATATGTATATATTGAGGAAACTGACATTATTTCATCTTATATAACAAAATCAAAAAATATTATGGTTACATTGATGACTATAATGGAGTTCTACATTATATTTTACAATTATGCCTTAAAATTAGTTCCTTACACTAATTTTATTGATATTTTTTAAAAGAAAACTAGTCAAATCAAGCTTCTTATATTAATATTACTAAGGCGGATGCTAAAAACATCGATTTAGCTGATGAGCGGGAAATAACGGAGCTAAAAGTGGATCTACTATACATCAGCGCTAAATTGAAATAGCGTAGCAGCTGAAGAGCGCTACGAGCTATGGAGGGGATTTTACGGGGCTTTAGCTGGGCTTTAACTGCATATAAATGACTCTTGGGGGATTTTTCACATAAATCGACAGTGATTCTGCATTTAGATCTTCGCTCGGTTCGTCCAAACCCACGACGACTTGTATAGATGAATACCTGATGTTGCATTTCTAATACGCGTTTGTTGATCTCCACAAATTTACATCTATTATTGGAGGAGAATGCAACTTCTCTTATCTTAACACCCTTCTCTAAGGCATACGAGCTCATAGGTTGTAAATTAGTGGCATGCATTGGACTTGGCAACATGGCATTTGAAGTGAAGAATGTTCTTGAAGAAATATAATTGTAGACCTCTAAGCCTCAACAACCGGTGAGGTCAGTTTGGATACCGCTCATGTGGAGATGTTTATTACCTTTCTAGATTACTCATTATATATCGAGTAAGTGGTGTATGCTAAAAGACGTCTCGGGAGATTAGGTCCGTTGCAACCGGGGTGATAACATATTCGAGCAGTGCACCACCTAGGGAAAAGTTCTGTGTAATTGTTTCGGTCTTTCCAGTCAAGTGGAGGAGAGTGCTCCATAGTGCATCCCTCTAGAGGTGTACTGTACAGAAAGGTAGTCCTTACCTTGTTGTCGTATGGAAATCTATTTCCCTAAGGACTTGCGAATTCTATCATAGAGCCCCAACGAAAAGAAGGGGTGTGGAATTTAATTAATGTAGTAATTTTACATATTTTCATAATTAATTTAAATGAGTTTTAGCCCCATAAGTCATTAAAAGAAATATTAGACAATTTCGACGTATGATGATTTGGTTACTATAAGATAAAAACTCATTCCATGTTTATGTATGGATGTGGTCTTGTGGGATACCATTTATTTCCAAATGACAAATTTAATTTTCTCACACCAGTTTCATGAGTGACCTGGAGTTTTTTTTCTCTTAAACTCTAGATGCCCCTATTTTCTCCGGGCAGTCTAGAGATTCAAATGGATAACATCATTTTGGAGCATGAAGCCTTGGAGCATTTTAGGGGCTATTGGAGTATGGAACTTTTGATCCCTCTCATTATATTTATATATCGCTCTGTTGCATTTATGTTTTTCAACACTTATATGGTAACCATTCCCACTGGATTAGTATGTACTATACTATTTGCTTGTATTTCTTGGTGTAAATTTACAAAGTTTAATACGATGTGAGGTTCTGTTCATTCTATTTTCTATATTTACTTTCTTTTTACCCTAAATTATCTGACTCTCCGACATCGGATCTAGGGCATGTGAATACCGAGGATGTATTATTGTCGATTTCTGAGATCGAGGAGTTGAGTCGTTTCATCATGCTATATCATTTTTTTTACTTTAAATCATATCCTCTGCAATGTTTCTAATAGTCCATATTATGAGACTATGATAGAAGTCGTTCAAGAAGCTGGTCTTAGAATTAAAGGACCCAAGGCGCATAAATTATCAAATACATATTTGGACTTGGAGTGCGATGAAATCAAACAACATATCAAAACTTACTCCAACATTAGAGATGAGTATGGTTGTACATTAATGTGCGATGGTTGGAGTACATAAAATAGAAAAAAGCCATAATTTTTCTAATGTATTCTACCCAAGGAACGTTTTTTTAAATCCTTAGATGTTGTTGATAAATTTCAAAGTGTTGAGTATATCTGCAGTTTATGGATTCTATTGTCAACTTTATTAGAGAAGATAGAATTGTGCAAGTAGTAACTGACAATGGGGTAAATTACAAAGTTGATGGACAACCGGTGATGGGAAAAAATATTGAACCTCATGTGCAGCACATTGTATCGATTTGATTCAAGAGGATATTTCTAAAGAAATTAAAGTAAAAACTGTTATCTCAAACTGTCAATCAATAACGTGATTCATATACAATCCTAGTTGGTTACTTAGCATAATGAGGAGGGGCACCAATAATAAAGAATTGATTTGACCAATAGTAATCAGGTTCGCTACTCACCTTATTGCACTAGATTATATATACACACTAAAAGTGAATTTGAAAAGAATGATTTTTTAAGGGAGTGGAGTGCAAACATTCCTAAACTTGGTTCTAAAGATAAAAAAACAGCAATTCTTATTCATAATTTGATCTAATCGACTTGTAAAAGTTTTATGAATGGCGGATAATGATGATAAAGTAGAGATGGGATATTTGAAGCAATAGATCAAGCGAAAAAATTAAAGAAAAATACTAGTATAAAACAGTATAAAAAGTGGTAGAATATAATCGATAAAAGATAGGAAAAACAATTGCATCACTTATTCATGCAGTAGATAATTTTTTTTTTGCTATTACATTATTATATATTGCATATCATATAAATATTTCTTTGAACTATAAAATTGTTTTAGGCTATTTTCTTAATCCTCACATACAATATGGAGGCAACGCGATAAATAACGATGGGGTTTTAAATGGATGGACAGATGTTCTTACCTGATATTGCTATTCAAATTAAAATTTCAAGAAAGGAAATAAACATTTTATTAAATTACTTGTGATTTTTCTTAAAATAGATAGTGTAAAAAATAACCTCTTTTATTAATGAAAGTTGTGCAGGTGGAAAAATAAAGAATGAAGCTTGATATATTTGGTTTCGCAAAAGCGAAAACATGCAGTTAGGTCATGTCTTCTTGCTATGTGTTCAATAATAGGTAAGGAAGCTACACGAAATTTAACGCACATAGCTATGCGTATTGTTAGCCAAATCGTTTCTTCTTCAAATTATGAAAGAAATTGGACTACATTTGTGATGATTCACACTGTTAAGAAACAGAATAAAAATAGAAAATTTAGAAAAACTAATATTTGTGCATTATAATATGCGACTGAGAGTACAACACGTTAAATGATAACAAACAACTGATCAACTTATTGATCCAGGTTACATCTTTCATGAGGAGGATCCACTTGCCGAATGAACTAGAGAAGTTGAGAATCTACTACTTGATGATGCAAGCGAAACCCTTGGTCAGAAAAGGACGATGTATCTACACAAAATGCTGAAAATGATAGTTCATCAAATGATCATTCAGGTAATGCTGGTGGCGATGGTATTGGTTCTAACGGCTACGGTGTTGGTTTTGCTTTTGATGATTCTTAAAGACATTTCCGGAATTATCCTAAAAGAAATGTAGATGATCATGGTGGACGAAGAGATAGAGATTTGAACGTTGAATATGAAGATCACATAACTACGATAGTATATATGCTTCTAACCATGTTCCCAGTTACATGTATTCTATATCTGATTATACCGAAAGTTATTCACTTCCTGGTGTAAATCAAGTTGAGCCATCCAACAGCCAATGTGAACCCTCACCTTTTGATAATATGGCGACGGCGCTTTCTAAGTTCGGATCAAATGTAATAATATTATTTTCCATCATATTATAATCCGACACAAGATGAAGATTACGACGGACAAAATTTATATGATGCTTTGAGAAAAGCAAGTTTTGTTACGTTGCATCTTTTGTATCCTCTATGTAATTCGAATAATTTAGCATAGTTGATTATTAATTTCGCATTTTTATTTGGGTATTTATAAATAAAGTACCGGAATCGGCAAACCGGAACTAAACTGTAGTTTCCGGAATTTTCAGAACATGAGCGGAATTTGTGTTGGGGTTGTTATTAACACTCCAAGTATTGTTAAGGGGAATCGATTTAAAAAAAAAAGAATTTGTTAAGGGGTGTACCAATGCATAGAGCATTCCCTTAACAAATAAAGTTTATTTTACCAAATTAGTTTTTTTTACAATAATCTCTTTTTTAGTTGTTAATCGAAAAAAAATTATATGTCATATTAGTCGAACTGTATCATATTTTTATACCAAATTATCAATAATCTTATAGAAATCGATATACATACATCAAACAATTTTTTTTATACGGTATCCCATCGCCGAATTTGTCGATACACCCTATTTCCCCACTTCGGCAACCCGACAATGAATACAAATTTCAAAAACAATGAACAATGTCAAACCAAAATATATAATATGGCAGACCTACACCATTCATGTCGTTATGCAATAATTCACCTATTTCGGCGACGACAAATCGAAAAAAAATGATCATCTTCCACCGAACAAAATTTGACACTACGGCGTTCGGCTCTCGAGACTAACATAATATAAATCCTAACATTAATCGTTTTCGGGGCATTATACAATCGATTTTACATACTTTGTCTACAGTTTCTCCACTATTTTAGGATCTTAGAAGGAGTGTTTCACGTTCTTCGTTCGCACCATTATTTCCCCTCAAACGATCACTTTTGTTTTTCGTTTGCAAATAATTTAGAGATTTGGTTTTTTGCATTAGAAATTGATTGAGATTTGGGATGGTGACTGATGTTATTACCTGGTAAAAAAAGAAAAAAAAAAGAAAAAAAAAAAGAAAAACCGTAAAAAATTAAGTAATGACCCCCTTCAACATTTTTTTTGTGATAGGGCTGTTTTTAAAATTCGATCACTCTCAATACTTGGAGCATTAATAACAACCACGGGAATTTCAAACCTTTTTAGTTTTGTTTGACGGGAATTTCAAACCTTTGCTTAAACATTATGATCACTAACGGTCGGTAATTTCAAAAATTCAAAAATCGGATAATGTGCCGTTGTGATCTGCCCATTCATCTCCTATATATTCATCAAATTCGCTTCTTCCCTTCCCAAATCGATTACTACTCCAGCAAAGCAATCTATCTATTTCTTGCTCATAAGTCATGGCAGCAATAGCATCCAAGAAATCAAAGAGCAGAAAAGCCCTGAAAGATATCTCCTCTAACGAACTTAATGTCCATGCTGGAAAAATTTCGTCTTCTCTGACAAAATCAGTGGATAACTGTGATTCTAAAATCCTATCCCCGGAAAAGTTCATGAAAAACACTTCGTTAGACATAATAAAAGAGAGGTCTTTGGCGGATGAACTAAAAGAGGTGAAAAGAAAGCTTAAGCATCTTCGTATTGAGAAAGAAAAAACGGAAGAGCTTTTGAAAGAGAGAGACGCGATTATCAAATCCAAGGAGGAAGAGCTTGAAAATAGAGCCAAAGAGCATGAAAAACTTCAAAAGGAAATCAAGAAGCTGCAAAAACTGAAGGAGTTCAATCCCACAATGAATTTACCAGTGGTCAAGTCTTTGAGAGAGAAGGAGCAGGAGAAGAACAAGAAGCTGAAAAAGCCATCTTCTGCTTATATTTTGTGGTCTAAAGATCAGTGGAACGAGGTGAAATGACTTACATTGTTGATTTATTATAGACTATGTAAAAGCTATCCAATGTTCACATGGTTTGTTTCACTGCTGCAGGTAAAGAAAGACAATCCAGATGCTGAGTTTAAAGATATCCCAAATATATTGGGAGCCAAGTGGAAAAATTTAAGCGCTGAAGAAAAGAAACCATACGAGGAGAAATACAATGAAGAGAAGATGATATATTTGCAAATTAATGGCAATGAAAAGCGAGAAATGGAAGCACTGAAACTTTTGGAAGAAGAACAAATGCAAAAGACTGCGATCCGGTTATTAGAACAATACATGCAGTTTAAGCAGGTATCAGATTGCTTAGTAGTCATGTACTTATGTTGCAACATTCCCTCTTCTGAACATTTTAATGTATGAATTTATTTTGCTACAGGAAGCTGACAATGAGGTGGCAAAGAAATCAAAGTAAATTACACTCTTTATTTGTTGTTTTATCACAGTAATTTGAAAATAGTCTCCTTTTCATGCCTTTGTAATTGGTTTGTTTGTGCATTGATGTAGGAAAGAGAAAGATCCTTTGAAACCAAAGAAGCCTATGTCTGCATTTTTGTTGTTTGTGAATAAGCGTAGGCCAGAATTACTTGAAGAAAAAAAGAGTATGGTTGAGGTGATGAAATGTACTTTGACTCTTTAAAAAGAAGAAAAGTTGACAAAATTATTTGACCGTTGGAGTTCAAATTTTATTTGTTTTATTATGGACAGATAGCGAAGATAGCTGGTGAAGAGTGGAAGAATATGACTGATGAAGATAAAGCTCCTTACGAGCAGGTTTCTTACTTGAATCTCTTACTAAATTTGTACATAAAATAAAGCTTGAATAGAGCATCCTTTAATTTACCAAATATTTCAACATATGTTAATGGCACTTCAGAATGCAAAGCAGCTGCAGGAAGAATACAGCAACAAAATGGAGGTCTACAACGAAAACAAACTTCAAGTAATGGCCATGTACTTACAGTGTTTTTATATATAAATAGTAGTTTACTGGTTTGCAAAATCAGGCAAGCTTTTGTTCCTAAAACAACAGGAAGCCGCCAATCAAGAGAAGGAAGAGATGGTGCAGGGGAAATATTTGAAACAGGAAGCTCTTCAGTTACTTAAAAAGAAAGAGAAAGCCGAGGGTATCATCAAGGTACTTCTAAAATAGTCCACATTTTTTACTCCATGATGTGAGCAATATAATAAGAAGTATTCTGATATAGAAAACGAAGGAGAACAAGAAGAAACAGAAGGGAGAGAAGAAATCTGATCCTAACAAGCCTAAGAAGCCCCTTACTTCTTACCACCTTTTCAGGTATAAAATGTAGACTAATTTGTCAAAAAGACTTGTATAATTATTATGAGTGAAGCATAAGAATCAAAATAGATGACATGTAAACTAAATTTCTTTCAATGTGTGTAGCAATGAAATGAGGAAAGCGCTTAAGAAGGAAAAACCAGATATGGAAAATTCTACTCTTAATGCTATAATCTCAGTGAAATGGAAGGTATATTACCTACACTGTCTTGAGTGCTGTATGTATGCAAATAGTCATCATTAATTTTCGTTGCAGGAGTTAAATGATGAAGAGAAGAACATGTGGAACGAGAGAGCAAATGAAGCAAAGGAAATATACAGAAAAGAGATGGAAGAGTACAACAAATCTGCTGCTTTAAACCATGCAACTACTGCTTCTGAAGAGTAGGAAGTTCAATCAGTTGCACTGAACTTGATCTTGCAATACATTCATCAGCTGTTTGTGATTTCAGTTTGTACTGCTTCAGTATTGTTAAAAACTATTGTGAAATTATATCAAGTGGTGTGTTGTTAAAAACTATTGTGAAATTATATGAATTGTGGTTGGTGTACAAAAACTATTGAGACTTTGTGAAATTATTTGTTTCTGCTTTGTGACAGAGGTGCCATGTGTGTGACCCGAATGCTTTCAGTTGTTCATGTCAGTAAAACATGCATGTATACGTGTACCACTGTTCACAACACACAGTTGCAACTAAACTCAATGGCCAAAACAACTACACTCGTGATCATCCATCATCCTTGACCTAAACTAAGTAATGCATTCACAAACAATGAATAATATCACATAAACATAGACAAAAAATGGATGTTAATGTTCGATGTCATTCCATGCCTCATTTGTCAGATCCATACCCACACCCAATGGTGCCTGCAGCCCGAAAGAAGAAGTACAGTCGGGTGCTGAAGTCGGTGCACAAGTGGATAAGGGCAGTCCTAAGGCTAAGAAGCAGCTCAGAATATTCATCATCTTCCAACTTTAAGAGGAATATGGCGAACTTTGAGATCTATGGAGGATACTTGAGTTGTGATGGGTTGACTACTATACCTGAAGGGTGCGAAAAGGGCACCGTGGAAGGGGAGTCCCCTGAATTTGGGGATGCGGTGGTCAGAAAGACCTTGTCTGAAAGGTACACTAGCTCAACTGGCATGCTTCCTTGCATGTCTCCTGAGTCCTGATAACTATAAACTGACTTCATCTTTCAATACTTATATGCCCAATTAATGTTTGTACATGTAAATATTTATTTTTGTACTTTTAGTCATGTAATATTTGTATGTTTTCATACCCTTTCTTAGCAATGAGGTATCTTAGCAAAAAAAACGTCAATGTAAAATATTTATGATTTGATGAGTTTTTGAATCCTGAGCAAGTGGAAACCACCGGATAACTGAATTTACACTCGGCAGGTAACCACCGATACTCTGTCCGATTAAGGTAACTATGCATGCAAATATACTTGGAGTCAGGCCCGATTGGTAGGGAAGGCCATCAAATTGAGCAATCCCCTCGACAGGGGCAACCATCGTCAGAGGAATCCCCTGGGCGAGGGCAGCCATCAGTAATAACGAACTTGTAATACGTTATCATGCAAGATTTGCCTTATATTGTTTTAACTGGGTGATTGTTGTTTATGCCTTTTTGAAAGGTCATGGACCTATGAGTTCAAATCATGGTTATGCTTGTGTATGTATTTTTTCCCCTCTGTTCACCGTTTCCTTTCTCTTTCAGTGAGCATTAATTTTCTGAGTTTCAACAATAAAACAAAATTTAATGTATAATCTCATCATCAATTCTAAAGGTTTCTTTTCATAAGAATGCAATGATTTAGTTTGCTGTGCCAGAACATTACTTATTACGGTCATAGTCTAGTTTATTAGTGGCTAGTATATTATCCTAGAATGTAGTAATGAAAAACGATATTCTGAAATAATAATAGTCTCACATTGTTAGATAACTAAGTGAGGTAGAAAATAAATATGAGTTTGCGGACTTGTAACATTGAAGTTTACTTCCTTTTCTTTCTTTCTTTTTTACACCAAATTAGTATGTGCTAACTCATTTGCTTATGCCATAGACTAACCATATAAAGTAACCATGCCGCCGTAGGGCAATCTACTTCCCACGACCTTCCATGCACTGGCAGAGTGCAAATTCTATACAACCTCCATCGGGATTTTATAGGCAAATCCATATTCTCCCAGTCTTGAAGAAAAGGTATTGATACTCAAACGCTACTATGTAAGAAGTTCTAATGGGTCAGAATTCTGAAAGAATCCCACTTTCGGTTTTCAGTTGCAATAGAGGATCTTTAGTTACATTACAAGGTTACAGTTGAACAGTATGTTTTAAATTTTCAAAATTGATTTTGAAAGAGGAAAGTTTAGTTTACGCATTGAGATATAAAATTATGTTTGTTTAGATATAGATTGTTGGACAATATGACATTAAATAGTTCAAAAACTTATTGAATTGAACTTGTATAACAGAATCTATTTAGCAGTTTCCTAACGTCACAAGTGAAGCATCTCCCAGTGAACAGCAAACAGAAAAAAATTATCTTCCATTTTTTTTCCTCTTAATCTTCTTTTCGTCCTACGAAATAAATGAATTAAAGTTTGTTCACATTTCTGATACAAGTGTGAACATAACCCTCTCCTCTAATTGATGGAAATCAGAGAAATTAATATGGACCTCCCTGATTTACACCAATCAGATGGAATAGTTATGTTCACACTTGTATCAGAAGTGTGAACAAACTCATGCTCCGAAATAAATAGACCCAACAGGAGACAATGCGATATAAAATTTGTACAAAATCTAATGGCAGAAGTAATGAGTTGTGCATGTTTCTCATAATGTTCCGGCTTAACATTAATATATGCAAGTCAAAGTAAACCCCTACTGATCGTAAATTATACATGAAAAAAATGGAAAAATAATAATATAAACCACGCGATGCGCGTTTCTAACAACCAGATTTAATGTCAAACACGTTCATGCCAGTACCACTTGTAGCTTATTTGTTAATGTATATATTTTACAGATATTTTAACCTTGAGCCAGCCAATTTCTCAGCTCTCTTAAATTTATTTCCTCCTCTCTCTTTTTTCCCCCTCTCGAGAAGAAGAGATACACACAACAATATGGAACATTCTATCTTTGGTGATCGGAAAATATGGGACTGTGATAGCAGCCTGTACGACTCATACGAGCTCAAGGCATTCAATAATCAACTAAGCTCTGCTATCCATTCAAGGTCTCAGTCGATGCCTCGCTGCGTATCAGACAAAGACCAAGCATTAACCAAGGGTAAAAGATCAAAGGTGGCGTATAAGGTGCGGAAACTGATCGGATCATTGATGATTCGTTCAAAGCATAAGCTGGATGTAATAAAGTGTAGGGATGCATGTGTAAGAGCTGCACACCTTTCATCTATTTCGGAAGAATCTCTTGCTGCTGCTGATTTTGGAGAGTTAAGGTCTTCCATTCACAGAACTCTTTCACATCGATGACGAGGATATTCAAGTTCATGTCCCCTTTCTTGGATCTATATGATTTATATCATGTGTATTAATTAGATTTTTTTTTTTTAATTTAGAAAATTATTAAATGTGTGTGTGTGTGTCTATATATATATATATATATATATATATATATATATATATATATATATATAAAACTCTCCTTCCACTAACTCTCTCACCTTCCACTCAACCTGAAATAATATAAACGAAAGGTGGAAAATAGGGAGGCTAATAGGGGTACAGAATAAGGGGTGTCATTTAACGCGCGCGCGCGCGCACACACACACACACACACACACATATATATATATATATATATATATATATATATATAGAAAAGTCTATTTAAATACAAAATTTAAACACAATTGATCTCCACCGTTGGTTTCTCCTTTGAATTTCACCTCTCCGTATAAGGACAGAGAGAACCAACGGCCGAGACTTTGTGTCTCTTGATTTGTGTGTAATTTTGTGTTCAAATAGCCGTCTCCTGAAATTATTAAATGTAATATATGTATATCACCACAAGAATACACGGCTTTTCCAACGAATCAGAGCTGTTGGCTGCCGTTGGAATAGAGTTCACAACTTCCAACGAAATCCACTGACATTTTGTAACAGCTTCAAACGATGGCTTGCCGTTGGGAACCGTTTAAAGACAGTGACTGTTTACACCAAAAATGGTCTAAACACCCAAGGTACTAAACTGTACTTCACCAATTCGGTAAGAAATAAATGGAACCGTGTTTAATCAGCAATAAAAAGTGAAAAAATGCGAGAAAAGTAAAGTAGATATGAGATTTAGAGTGGTTCAGCCGTTAACGAGGTTTACGTACACTATGAAGGTGATTTCCTGTCTTATAACGAGAATTACAAAGTACATCAACTCTCTCTCTCTTTTCATACATTTCTATACCCACTCAATATACCCGCATTAATATATTTCAATCTAAGTAATTATACAAGAGAATAATGGAATTTGAGGAGAAGAAGGATGGATGAATGATTGAGAAAAGGGATGTCTTCGTTTTCCATCAACATAAGATTGTGCTTGACGCCATGGCCGAGTCTGTGGCTGAGGATGAAGTTCGGCAGCATTTCATGGTTTTTTTAAGCTGATTCCTTTTACGTTGGTAGCCATGGTGTATTTATAGGTGAACTTCCCTTGGTAAATGATCTGGAATCCGTTTATCCAAGCTGTGGATCGTTCATTTTGTTAATTACGACCATGCCATTGGCTAGCTGTAGCCAGCTGTCTGTGGCTGTGTCCAGTTATCATGTGTGGGCGGCTCATTGGAACGAGTATCTTGAATAGCTGAGTGGCTTTATGCAAGCGAGCGTCCTGTGAGCGCTTTGGGAGATTTTGTAAGAGCGGAGATGTGGGTCTGGAGTTGATTCTCCCTTGTTTCTTGCACGACCGTCCTTCTTGGTCCGAGGGCGCTCGCCCTCTTGCCGCCTTCGTATGGAGCTATTTGGCTTCACAGTTATGTTATAAGGTCGTTCCTGCTTTCGTTGAATGGGCGACCGGCTTTATTTCGGTGTTTGAGCGGTTCTCAGGATATGCGACCTTTATCTTTATCGGGTCGCACTTCTCATAATATGTTATGCTGTTATCTTCGGTCGTATTGGTCGACCTGACCTGCCTTGGGTTTGATATTTGGTTCTCGCTCTGTGCGGTTGCATCGTGCATGGCCGACCCTGGTGATACCCGCCTTGTACCCTTTACCCAATGTGCGTATGAATTTTTAGGAATTAACACTTGCCCCTCGAAGTCCGTGATTTCTTTTGTATGGAATCACTGGCTTCGACATATTTGAACGCACATTGGTTGGTGGGTTTGTCCTGACTTGTTGAGGAGTCGTTCGTGCAGGAACTGGGATTGCTTTGTTGTAGCTGACTGGCGTCTTTACCTTTGGGAGAGATGTTTGGACTGCTTTGTCTTTAATTTAAATAGCTAAATTATGGAGAAGTGAATACGCCAACTGGTCTTCTGATGGGACATCTGTTTCAGTACTCTAGTGCTATGCTGACGTGGCGAAGAGTACTTCTGAGGTGTGCCTTTTAATCTCTCCTTCATTCTCTGATTTTTCATTCGATTTTGCTTCCATCTATCTTTCAAGAGGGTCTCTCAAATCTGGAAGAAAAACTTCGTATCTCTTTCCACTGCGACTCAGGTTTGTTGATTCTTTCTCGTGTTCATTCTTCCTTTAAGCCTTACGGCTATTCCCCGGTCCGTTTGCAGGATGGTCTCATCTCCAGAACAACGCCAAAAGGGAACCTTTGTCGATTTGACAATATCAAGAGATGAGATTCAGTCGGTTGGCCAACCATCCGTAAATTCTCCTTCCGACCCTTCTTACACGGAACTTCAAGCTATTATCAACAGGTCTCGTCACGCTCCTGGGCCTTGCAGTCCCAGGTTTGCTAAGTTGTTTCGGGGATGGAGTTTACAGGGGGTCCCTTCGAACGTGAATGTATCTCCGGCTGACTCTATGAATTTCGCTTGTGATATGATTGCGGCGAAAGGTCGAATGTTGGCTCGCCTCGAGGCTGCTGTGCAGAAATTTGGAGAACAGATGGATTTGCTGAAGAACCATTCCTCGAAGCGGATGATTGGCTGGCATAAGTTGGCCTCTGACCTCCAGAAACTTCACAAGGACAACCTTGAGCGTATTTCTGTTTTGGAAAATGATAATTCGAAGTTGATCCAGGCCCTCAGGTCCAAAGATAGCATAGTCGCTTCCTTCACCCCTGGGGATGTCGAGTCAGTGATTTCTGCATATGCTGAAGGGTCTTCATCTTGCTCTGTTCTGAAGAGGAAAGTAGGTAGGCCAAGGAAGGTTAGGAATCCGTAATCTCCTCTTTCTTGGTAGTTTTACTTTTTGAATTTTAAGACCGGTTGTGTAACCGGGTGCCGGTCCTCGCCCATGACATCGTGCTGGTTGTTGTTTGCGACTTTGTGTTTGTCCTGTGACACTCTCTGTACTCCTGATGAATGGTTACTTGACTGGTTTTGTGATGCTTTCCATGTCCGTGGTATGCCATGTCTCTTTGACCTTCTTTGACAATACACACACATTTTTCTTAAAAAAAATTCGCAGCGATCGTGCGTTAGCGTCGTATCACGAGGCGTTCGTTCGTACGTTAATATCGAATATTTTTCGTACATTAATTTCGAGGCGCTCGCTCGTTAACGTCGTATTACGGTTAGTCTTGTATTGTTCTTATTAAGTCGGGATTATCCAGCCCTTAGTATTTGATTTGGTTGGTAAGTCTTTAGTTGTTTTACTTTGGCAAGTCAACCGTTTATATTTTTTATTAAATATCCTGCTTTATTTGTTTGGGGTATTTTCGTGATGCATTTTTTATGCGTGTCCCCGTGGGAGGACTTGGGCTCCAATGTAGAATCCGAACTTGGCTTCATTTGACTTGGTTAACAACAAAGAACAAGAACGGACACCCCCATACGGCTAGGATTTCTGCTTTTGTACTCTTGGCTTTGTTTGACTTGGTTAATAACAAAGAACAAGAGTGGGTACCCCCATACGGCTAGGATTTCTGTTGTTGTAATCCATCCTTGGCTCTGTTTGACTTGGTTAATAACAGAGACAAGGGTGGCCACCTCCTTTCGGTCGGGTTTCTGTTTTGCGCTGGTCTTTCCAGCATGTTTAATCCTTCCCCATTTTATGCTTCATCCAAGGGGCGGACACTAATTCATCTCATCGAGCTTTTACTCAGAAGGGAAAAATTCGTGTCTTTTACCTACCAAGGTAGGTGCTCCTCGAAATTGGCAATTTTTCCGTTTTGGGACATGTCAGTTTTTCCGACTTTGTGCTTTGACCAAGGACACAGACGTTGGTTCGCCTCATTGAGTTTCTTTTTCTCAAGTTGGAAAACCCATGTCCAACACCTAGGAAGGTCACCTAAGACGGTGCTTCTTCGGTGGGCTTAACGATTTTATCCATGGGACTTTTGAGTTGCTTTTTTTTCCAGCATTGGCTCTTTTAATCTAGCACCAAGATTTTGTTGGTCCTGTGTTGAAAAGTCCAGTGTTTCCTGATGGAAGTTGGAAATCCTCGAGTTAGTGCTTCCTGATCACTCGTTTTCCTACACAAGGAAGTCAACTTTTAGTAGAGGATCGTGAATGAGTGTCCTGTACATGTAATTAGGATTCCATATTCAGTCACTTCATGCACATCATTAAAAAATGCGAAAATTTCATGAATCTTTACGGCATTTTATATGTAATTGAATAACATGCTATAAGAAATAATGACGGATATGTTCGTTGTTCCATGCTTGTGGGATCTGGTTCCCGTCTGTGGTGGCCAATTTGAAAGTTCCGTCCTGGAGTTTCTAGCTTATAACATAAGGTCCTTCCCAATTGGGCCCGAATACTCTAGTACTGGTCATTATCTTTTTCACAACGAGGTCTCTGATTTCAAAAGTTCTATGTTTGACTTTTGAATTGAAGTGCCTGGCCACCCTCCTTTGGTGTGCGGCTACTCTGAGTTCTGCTTCTTTTCTTCTTTCCTCGAGTTGGTCAAGGGCTTCGAGCTGTAGCTTCTCGTTCTCTTTGGGGTCGAAATGTATCCTTCGGTGGGTTGGGACTTCCAACTCAACTGGTATCATAGCTTCTGAGCCATAGGATAAAGAAAAGGGAGTATGCCCTGTTGCCATTTTGTGCGTAGTGCGATACACCCATAATGCCAGCAGGAGTTCATCTACCCATCCACCCTTAGCCTTTTCTAGTCGCTTCTTGATGGTAGTCTTGATGATTTTATTTACTGCCTCCACCTGCCGGTTCTCCTGTGGATGAGTGACCGCTGAAAAGCTCTTTTGGATTTTATACTTAGCGCAAAAGTTTTGGAACTCTTCACTTTCGAATTGGGTTCCGTTGTCCGTGATTATCTTTTGTGGCACCCCAAACCTGCATATGATATTTTTTTAAGACAAAGTTAATAACCTTCTTTGAAGTTATAGTGGCCAATGGTTCTGCTTCAGCTCATTTCGTAAAGTAGTCAACGGCAACAATTGCATATTTGAAACTGGATTTTGCAGTGGGAAGGGCTCTTATGAGGTCGATTCCCCAGATAGCAAACGACCATGGGCTGACCATGTGGTTTATGGTTTTGGATGGCATCCTTGGGATCTTGGCAAATCTTTGGCACCTAACACATTTTTTGGTGTATGTCGTAGAATCTTTATTGATATCTGGCCAAAAGTAGCCATATCGTAAGATCTTGTTGGCCAAAGTTTGTCCTCCGGTATGACCCCCGCACTCCCCTTCGTGCAGTTCCACCATAATTGCCTTAGACTCCTCTGTAACACAGCGAAGTAAAGGTGTAGAAAACCCCCGTCTATACAATCGTCCATCTAGAATAAGGTATAGAGGAGCTTTTCATAAGATCTTTCTACAGGGTTTGGTTTTAACCGAGAGTGCCCCAGTTGCGAGGTATTCTTTAATTGGCGTCATCTATGAACTTGATTCATCAGCTGTTTCCATGATCCAATCCATTTCGGCTTGCTTTGTACTTGGATTTGAAAGGACTTCTACTGGGACTAACCCCACTAGCTATGCATCCCCTGTGCTCGCGTATTTGGCTAATGCATCGGCTTTAGTATTTCCTTCCTTGTGAATTTGAGATACGGTGTAATGCTTGAAAGCTTCCAACAATTCCAAGGCTTTTGTGAGATAATCTGGCAAGTTTCCCGTTTTTGCTTGGAATTCTCCCAGAATCTGGCATACTATGATCTGGGAGTCACTGAAGATCTGTATAGTTTTTATCTGCAATTCTTTCTCTAGCTTTATCCCTGCGATAAGGGCTTCGTATTCGACCTTGTTGTTGGTTGAGGTGAACTCTAACCTTAGTGCATAGCATAAGGACCTTCCCTCAGGGGTTTCGAGAACTACCCCTGCCCCCGAACAGCGGTCGTTCGACGCCCCATCTACAAATAGCTTCCACTGGACATTAGTTTCGATATCATCTTGCTCTTTTACTTCCCCTCGGTCGATAAACTCTGCAATGAAGTCGGCAAGTGCTTGTCCGTTGATCGCTTTCCGGGGATGACACGTAATGTCGTACTGGCTGAACTCTACATTCCATTTTAATAACCTTCCGGAGGTTTCTGGTCGAGACAGGACTTGCCTCAGAGGTTAGTCTGTGAGCACCTTGATGGGATGAGCTTGGAAGTAGGGACGAAGCTTCTTTGACGCAATGAGTAAAAAATAAGCAAGTTTTTCAAGTTTTGGATAATTAAGCTCCGCTTCGGATAACCTCTTACTGATGTAGTAGATCGGTTTTTGTATCTTCAAATCCTCTCTAATTAGTGCTGCACTTAGAGCATGGGCAGAGACCACCAGGTATAGAAACAAGTCTTCCCCGTCACTAGGCTTTGACAACATAGGTAGTGTCGCCATATGTTGGATCAGTTCTTTGAAGGCTTTCTGACACTCATTGGTCCACTGTATGTCCTTTTCTCCTTTCATGAGGGCATCGAAGAATGGAAGACATCTATCCGTTGCCCTAGATATGAAGCGATTTAAAGCTGCGATTTTCCCATTTAAACACTGAAGCTCCTTCTTGGTTCCTGGGGCACGCATTTCTCTCAGAGCTAATATTTTGGTTGGATTAGCTTCTATACCTCTAGCGTTGACTATGTACCCAAGGAACTTGCCTGAGCTAACACCAAAACTACATTTCAAAGGGTTCAACTTCATGCCATATTGTCGTAATATGTCGAACATTCGGGCTAGGTCCTCCAAATGGTCTATTGCTTTCTTCGACTTAACCAACATGTCATTGACATAGACTTCCATCGTCCTGCCAATCTGTTTCGTGAACATAGCATTTACCAGCCGTTGGTAAGTCGCTCCTGCGTTTTTTAGACCAAATGGCATCATCTTATAGCAATATAGGCCAAGATCGGTAATGAAGCTGGTGTTTTCCTGGTTTGGTCCATTATCATAATTTGATTGTAGCCGGAATATGCGTCCATGAAAGATAGCAATTCATGGCCGGCTGTGGAATCCACCAGTTGGTCGATTCTGGGGAGAGGGAAACTATCTTTCGGACAAGCTTTATTTAGGTCTGAATAATCCACACAGACCCGCCATTTGCCGTTTGATTTCATTACGAGCACCAGGTTGGATACCCATTTCGGATATGTGGACTCTCTAATAAAACCATTTTCCATTAATCTGTCGACTTCTTCTTTTAAGGCACGCGATCTCTCCGGCCCCTGGGTTCTCCTTTTTTGTTTGACAGCCGAAATGCACGGGTCAATGTTTAGCTTATGAACTGCAACATCCGGAGATATCCCGCACATGTCGGAATGGTTCCATGCGAACACATCTAAGTTAGCCCTTAAAAAGGCAATCAACTAGTTTTTCAATTCAGGGTTCAGCCGAGATCCTATATTCAACACACGGTTTGGGTCCTTTGGATTTACAGCTATAGGAATCGTGTCTTCGGCTGAGGTCGCCCTTTCGTCCTCTGCACTGGCTTCTCTAGGATCGATCTCTTTTTACATTCCGCTATGCTCACCAGTGCACAGACCTTTCTTTAGTTGCTATAAGGGGAAGTTTTGGATGCGAGGGAGAATCTCCGCATCCTTCCCTGATTCTTTTCTCTTGGCCTCTTTCAGTTCTATCACATAGCAGTCTCTTGCGGTAATTTGATCGCCCTGGATTACCCCGATTCCCCTCTCGGTTGGAAACTTCATAATCATACACCAAGGAGCTAAAGCAATCTTGAAACCCGAAAGAGTCGATCTCCCAAGGAATGCATTGTAAGACGAGAACTCGTCTATTATGACAAAGGTCTATACCATGGAAACTCGACGCTCCCCGTCTGCCGATTCGATAGGCAGATCTATCGTTCCGATGGGTTGCGTAGGTTGACCTGTAAAACTGTGGATCTTATGTGGGTATGCGCACACCTCTTCCATGGAGAGATTCATCTTTTCGAAAGTGTTTATAAAGATCACATTGAATGATGCCCCGGTGTCGACTAGGACCCTTTTTACCAGTGCAGGCCCAAGACCAATTGTGATCACCATGGAATCAACAGTTGGCGTAATTAAGCCTTTTGCATCCTTATCTCTGAATGTCACATCCTCGGTTGAAGTTTTGTGCATTTTCGTCGGAAGCTCATTGTTCAAGATCATGCACCCTTCCTCTCCCATGACATGCTTCAATTCGTTAGCATATCTTTCCATATCTGCCCAACTGCTCCCGGCTGGGTGGGGACCCCCGAATATCATATTGATTAATGGTCTCGAGTCATTTGGTCCTCTTCACTCGAGTTGGGCTGGCTAGCCGCATTGTTATGCCCCTGCACGGCTGGAGTGTTTTGGGGATTTTTCACATACTGCTGGAGTCGGTTCTTCCTGATGAGCTCCTCAATCAAATTCTTCAGGTGCCGGCATTCGTTAGGTGTGCCCTGGCTGGCTATGGAAATGGCAGAATTTCCCGGAATTCGCTTGATCCTCAGTTACCTTCTGCGGCTTCATCTGAGAGAAAAGGCCCTAGTCCTTCGCGGCTTGGTAAATCCTTTCTGGGGTTTCGTTCAGGACGGTTAGCTCAGATGGTTTGTACATCTGTGTCTTCTTATAAGCTTTGTTGTCCCTCTCATCGTTTCCTCTCTTTTGTCCTACATCGCTTTTCTGCTCTACCCTGGGCACATCGCTCTTTTCTTCTCTGGCTGTGTTATTTTCTATAGTCTTCTGGACGCTTAGAGCTTCATCTTCCACACTCATGTATTCCTCAGCCTTCTTGTAAAACTTCTTTAGAGTCTTTGGTTTCTTCATCTTAAGCCACTTTCCAAATTCTGACTTCTTATCGATGGCCCTCTCAGGGCTGCCAGCAAATACCAAGGTTCTGGTTCTATGACCTCCGCTGCTGCAGCATGGAAACGTGTAAGGAAAGCTCTGATGATTTCTCTGTGCTTTTGTTCCATTTCACTGAGTGACATCACATCCCTGGCCTTGGTGGTCTGTAATCGGAATTGATCTTGAAACCTCCTTGCTAGATCCACAAACTGATCGATACATCTAGGTGGAAGTCGGGTGAACCATAGCGAGGCCACACCTTCTAGGCACACGGGAAAGTATAAGCACTTGATTTCATCGGTGGCCCTAGCTCCATTCATGTGTTGATCGTACTTGAATAGGAAAATGGTTGGATCTCCAGCTCTGTCATAAGGCGCTATTGCTGGTGGTATAAATTTCTTCGAGAATTTCACTTGACGGATTTCCTCTATGAATGGATTTTTGCTGGGAGAAAACTCCCATTCTTTCTCCTCATCCTCTCGATTCGCCTTCTCCTTCATTACTCGCTGGATTAGGTCTGTGATAAGCCTTTCGTCACCTGTTTGTTCATCAGGATCAATGCTGTTGTTCTTGTCAGCGCGACCATGGTTTAGGCTTCGGCACCTTGCATCCTTCTTGAGGGAGGTTATGTTGGTGCGACCCGTCACACGTTCTTCTTTGCGCTGTGGAGATCTGACTTTAGGATCCTCAACGCCGGCCTCTCCCCTGTCTCTCACTGGGCTGTGAGGTCGTCCAGGGTCTGAGGCTGATGAGTCCTCTTTTTCATCAGCATTAGCCACAGTATTTGGTGGTAACAAATTGGCTTGACCATTGGTTAGGACATCAAACCTTTCCATTATCATCTTCGCTGTACTATCCATTTTCTCGTTCAAGCCGGTTACAAGCATATTCAATTCATCTCGCGTTACAGATGGCCCAGGGGTTTCCCCAGCCCCACGATTCAAGATTTGAGGTGTAGCTTCGTCAGCATTACCATCCACATTGACCGCAGCAACTTTAGTAGATTTGTCGCTTTTATTCGATCCAACCATGATTTCAAAGGATAAAACAATTTTGGGATGTTTTTAATACTGAACTACAAAAGGAATTTATGAACACGACCCCACGATGGGCGCCAAAATGTTTACACCAAAAATGGTCTAAACACCCAAGGTACTAAACTGTACTTCACCAATTCGGTAAGAAATAAATGGAACCGTGTTTAATCAGCAATAAAAAGTGAAAAAATGTGAGAAAGGTAAAGTAGAGATGAGATTTAGAGTGGTTCAGCCGTTAACGAGGCCTACGTCCACTATGAAGGTGATTTCCTGTCTTATAATGAGGATTACAAAGTACATCAACTCTCTTTTTCATACATTTCTATACCCGCTCAATGTACCCTCATTAATATATTTCAATCTAAGGAATTGTACAGGAGAATAGTGGAATTTGAGGAGAAGAAGGATGGATGAATGATTGAGAAGAGGGATGTCTTCATTTTCCTTCAACATAAGATTGCGCTTGACGCCATGGCCAAATCTGTGGCTGAGGATGAAGTTCGGCAGCACTTCGTGGTTTTTTGAAGCCGATCCCTTTTATGTTGGTAGCCATGGTGTATTTATAGGTGAAATTCCCTTGGTAAATGATCTGGAATTCGTTTATTCGGGCCGTGGATCGTTCATTTTGTTAATTACGACCATGTCATTAGCTAGATATAGCCAGTTGTCTGTGGCTGTGTCCGGTTATCATGTGCGGGCGGCTCGTTGGAACGAGTATCTTGAATAGCTGAGCGATTTTATGCAAGCGAGCATCCTGTGAGCGCTTTGGGAGATTTTGTAAGAGCGGAGATGTGGGTCTGATTTGATTCTCCCTTGTTTCTTGCGCGACCGTCCTTTTTGGTCCGAGGGCGCTCGCCCTCTTGCCGCCTTCGTATGGAGCTATTTGGCTTCACAGTTATGTTATAAGGTCGCTCCCGTTTTCGTTGAATGGGCGACCGACTTTATTTCGGTGTCTGAGCGGTTCTCAGGATATGCGACCTTTATCTTTATCGGGTCGCACTTCTCATAATATGTTATGCTGTTATCTTCGGTTGTATTGGTCAACCTGACCTGCCTTGGGTTTAATATTTGGTTCTCGCTCTGTGCGGTTGCATCGTGCACAGCCGACCCTGGTGATACCCGCTTTATACCCTTTACCCAATGTGCGTATGAATTTTTAGGGATTAATAGTGACCAAGGTGTCGTTGGAAGCCATTAGAAAAACCGAGTTATTTTTTTTATATATCAACAAGCATATAACCTCCAGTCACCCTCAGTCCCATTTCAATCCATTTCCAATCCAATTCCAATCAATTCCACATATATACCAACAACAATATAAAAACCAAAATAAATCAAAGAAACATCAAAATGTACAAAACAAATCATCCAAACATCCAGAATAACATCAAAATAAACAAAACATTACTCACTCCGTACTATCAAAATATCCAAACATACAAACATGTCTATAAACTGTATCAATATATATAAACATCAAAATAAATCCAAAGTATTATTCTCACCCACTCCGTAACAATATATACAACATCAAAACAAATCATCACCATCTCCATGCCAAACACAGAAAAATTATACCTCAGACTTCATCATGTTCGTCACCTCCGGAAGCGGATGAAGAAGGAAAACTATCATGATTGTGCATGTACTCCGTAACCTTTTGATTCGGCTGCTCAATCACATAGCCTACGCACGATTCTAGTCCTACAGTTGCTCAATCAAGGCTCGCATCTCCTTCTGCGCTTGTCGAACCTGGAAATAGAATGAATAGTAAAAAAGTTATGTCAGCATATAAAATATGACAAATTCTATTTGTACACCATAAACGGTTTTAGATACACCATACATATTACTAAACTATCCTCAATTTAGAATAAAACGAAATAATTGTCCTTTTTTAGTGTCTTTCTCTCATGCATAGTCGAACAAAGAAACTTCGATTTCTGAAATCAATGAACTTTTGAAAATGATAAGATATTACTAGAAAATATTTGTTTATATATTTGGTAAACTCATTCAATCAAATAAATACATAGAAAATTGATTATGAATGATTTCATTGAAATTTTAGATTCGATTTTAACTTAATGTTGAACGCTATGTAACGTGTACCTTGTATTTTATTATAATTATATCAAACGTCTTGAATATGTAAAAAATCAACTATATTTTAAACACATGGTTTTATGTTTACATTTCTAATCATGTTCAAAATGTCAAGTTCCTAGTTATTGTTTCATAAGGAATATTATATGCATAACCATTTATTAAATGTTTCATAATTGAATCGACTAAGGTAGTGAAAATATTAAATGGCGTTAATAATTGAATCGACTAAGGTAGTGAAAATAATTTGATACACTTAAAACATGAAAAGAACGAATATTGGTTAAATCATATGAATATTACCGTCAGGCTACCGAATCCATAACGCCTACACCGCTGGGACGGATCCATGACAACATCAAATACGTTGTCTTCTGTTCGACAACGAATATTCTATTACTTAGAAAACCGTCGTGAAGTGTAATAAACCGCAAGCGGACGATGTACACTTGTAGTACGTTAGCAAATACGTGTCGATCCACGGAGAAAGAAACAATTTTAGATTCTACTCAATCAAATTAAAACAATGTCGAGAGAGATGCTAGCTGCAACTACGACTAAACTATATTAACAAACTAAGTTAGATAAAAATATGAGAGTTAAATATCAATTTAGAAGCAAATCCACTTTATAGATCATATAGTTCAACAAGTTATGAAACCATGATCTCTTTTTTTGGTCATTTGTGAATTTAGTTGATATGATTATTATAAGTATAGCTTATTCATGCTATTAACTGGCACAAAATAAGCTATCAAATTATAACATACTCACTAAATCACCTTACTAGTTCTAATGAAAAATGATAACAAGATGAAAGTGAAATATACTTTAAGCATGACCTATGAACTATAGACCATCAAATTTTTATTTCAACCTCCACTTAATCGTCATCATCATATGTAGATGAAGAGGTAATTAGTGAACATATGACTAAGCATAGCCTATTTGTGTAAACAACATAGGCTATCAAACTCAATAATGAAAACATAAAACCAATAACATCAACATGACATGAAGCACAAAAAGAGAGCATGAATTTAAAACAAAGGGAGAGAACAGAAGTAGATTGGTACATTAAAAGACAAGGAGAGAACTAATTAACAAAAAAAAAAACCATACTACTTGTGTAACGACCCGTATTTTTAACGGTATAATAATTATTTAATTTAATTATTTAAATAATTGTTTGGTAATTTAATTGGATTAAATTAAATAATTCTGATTTATATTAAATAATATAAATAATGGAATAATATATTTAATTTTTGAAATAGTCAGAAATAGTTAAATTGACAATATTATGGGAATTGGATAATTTAATAGATTTAATTCAGTCTAGAATTGAATTATAATAATGAATATATTATTTTAGTGACAGTTGAATGTATTAATTATAATATAAATTATAATCGAGCTCGAAATGTCGCGGCAGTTCATAATATTTCGATTTGAACTTCAACTAAGTATACAGGATCCGTTATAAGTTGGATTTCTTCGAAACAAGAAACTTTGGAATCTGTTGAGCTATATTTTTCTAATGGAAGAGAAAAATGGGGATTTCGCTTTATAGATTGTAGGTTATGGCTAAATCAAATTTTCAAATAGTCACTATTGAATTGTTTATAAACCATAACGACATATTTAATTATAACTAAATGTTGGTCTCAATTTTGGACAAGATTTTTGAGACGTAGCTATAATTTAATTTATAGAATTTTACTATAATTTTTATTTTGGAAAACAAGCCACTTTTTACTTGAAGTGTTTTACACCCTATATTAGCATTTCGGGATATCACAGAATAAGTAATCAATTTATTTTATTATACTTTTGGGATCGTGGCACATTGCTCATCTCAATAATATTTTTATTTTTGTCCATAGAGTTTCGTAAGTGAACGGAATTTTATTTAACAAGGTACGCTGAGTTTTATAACTTAAAAATGTATTGTGTTTTCACCTGATGATTTTCACATGCGACATGGTCAGAATTCAAATACCCCCACTGATACTGATATGTTTAAAATTTCTTCTGGGAAAATAAACAAGATTCGAGTCCTAAACATTAACCAGGCAGCAAAACTAGGGAAAAGTGATGTAAGATATTTTGCTGAACTGGTAGCCCTCTACTGTATGTATTACAACCATCTTCATTTACCATTATATTAATATTTAAATATTTCTCAATTACTTAGCAAGTAAGGAACGTTGAAGCGAAAGCTAATGGCATCGTGAGGAGAAGTTTCGAATAATCAAATCAAGTACAGTAAGCTACAAACCTAAATGCTGGAACTCGTACAACTTACTGCTGCTATACCTTAGCAATGAAGGATCGTAATACTATAAATAAGGACACACGCGGCCGCTCATTTCTTTTTCTCTTCAAAAACCAGTGCGCCATTTTCAACACCAAAGAAAAATGCAAGATTTAAAAATCCTCAAACTATTTATATATGAAACCCGCAACACTTTCTCGTCATTCTCAGATCTATTAAAAAAGGAGTAATAGGAAGTGAGGACTTTTGATTTTAGGGGCAACAAAGTTCGATACTGTGTACTGAGTTGTATGCCAAACATCTGGAAGTCACGCATAGGAAGGAGAGCGCGAGCATCTCCTTTTGGAAATGGTGGGTGTCCTGTGCAGTGGAAAGGTTTGTGTCGGCGAAGAATATGTTACACGTGGGAACTGGAAATGGAACCTGGGGATGTATGGATTTGTATGCAGAAAAATGGGAAGAAGATATTTTTTTTTGAGTAGTATGATGTAAGTATCGGATGGAAGAGAATGTGTGAGATGTTGAAGTGAGAAGAAGGGGTGTTGATGTGTGCTCAGGGGTTAAAGGCGAATGGATTTGGAATGATGCCTTGAGCTGGTAATGTTGGTTTCCATTTTTATTTTGAACGAACCATAACTGTTCTTTTGGTGAAACTATATATGATACTTTTCCTATGATGTGTACAGCGCATTCGGTCTTAATATAACTTATAAAGTTATATTATTAATACACTCTGGTCGACGCATTTTGGTGCACTCAATTTGGTTTCTAGTAAATTGGTAAAAGGAGATTTTTGCGTGGAAGACTATCGATAATGAGAAAGATAAATCACATATGGAGCATGCGATTGTAATATAAGGAAGAAGGGTGGACTGTAGATGGAGTAGCATAGTGGGAGTGGGCCAGGTTTTTAATTTGAGTAAGCCCAGATTTAATATAGAGAAAAAAGAAAAAAGAAAAAAAAGGAAAAAAAGGAGATAGAACTTTGAACATTGGCAGTGGAGATATGGGTGACAAAGTTTGGAACGGTGAGTACATTAAATCAGGAGCTCGCGTGTTTCTGTACTGGAGGAAGGGGATACCGTTCAGACACAAGTGGGCCAAGCGTTTAAAGCAAGTAAGGCCTAATTATTGTTGTTATTATTATTATTATTAGTAAAGAGATAGTTTAGTTTAAATTAAAAGAGTATAACATACGCGAGCCTGTGGGTAGGAAGACACTACTGTGTTATTAACAGGTAGGTTCAGAATTGTTGCAATTAGGAAGAAAAGGGTTTAACCGTAAGAGTTAAAAAGGAAGATTAAAGTATTAATTTAATATTTAATCGAATGTTAATAACGATTAAACTAGTAATAACTTGTAATATTCAAATTTTATTCATACGATAACAGAATCGAATAGACGGATCCGTTGGAATCATAGCAATGAGAGCTACACTATGGAACTATTTTCGCTGATAACGAAGCTACTAATATTTCTTGATAAAATCAAACACCTATTTGATTTTAAATGAAATAAAAGAAGAATAGACGACTGCGAACCAATGTGAGTAAACTCACTAACTCTGTCCAGTTTTATAATTTTATAAACGTTATTTAATATTGATAAAAAATGATCAAATGTTATGTGTGATTTGGATGATTTTCTTATTAATTGTTTGTAATTACAAACATAGTTAAATATATAAATCATTAGCTAACTATCGATTCTATTTATTTTATTATTTCATATTGATATGAAACAAATGTTGATTAACATCTGTGAATGCAGGGTAACAGGTTGGAGGGATCCAACTGGATTCCTCAATAATTTTGTTGTTGATTTTCATATATTACTTTATATGATGTGATAAACAATCTGATATTGATTATTGTGTGTTTGGGGTGGTTGAACTACATTGACCTGAAATAATTGGTACATAAATACTGTAAATTATATTCGAATATATTAGAAATTTTTTTAGGGTTTTATAAAGGAATTTCTATTTTTATATAGAAATGGAATTTCGATTAGTAAGAATATAATAACTTGTTTTTGATTATATAAAAACAAGTATTGTGATTTATAAACGATATTTATAAACAAAGCAAAATGATTATTATTAAATAGTTTTAAAAATATAAATTCAAGAAAAGAATTTATTTAAAAAGGAAAATGGAAATCGTTTAGAAAGAAAACGATGAAATTATTTCGATACTCAAAATGGGAATAGAATTGAAACAAATCAATAAGTATTTGTAATTTAAATTCGACGATGTCGAATGTTATTAAAATAATTTATTCTTATAAATCATATCTTATATAATTCAGTAATTGGCAAGATAGTTAATGTTTGCTTTAAAACAAATAATTTGTAATTAAATAGGTAATCGAGATTAATTTATAAACTTGATATTATTTAATAGGAAGTTGATTTATAAATGGAGTATATGGAATGAAATACGAATATGAATTTATAAAAGAACCAGATAAATGGGATTTTAAACTGTATTGGAAATGTTTATTTAAATCAAGATTTGATTGAATAAAAATGAGTTTTGTTTTCTGTAAAGAAATAATATTCAGATTTTAATGTGAAAAATGATTTAAAAGCAAACGTTTTGTAGATTTAAAATGGAGTTAAGCAAATTAGAAACTGACTGGAGACTAGTTAAGTTGAACGGCTTTCTGGTTATTGATCTGATGTTGGTTTCGACCTTCGGGGTTAATACTTAGGGAGTTGTTCTCTTACTGGTTTACGGTTAGAGACTGATGGATAGTGATGCATGCATAAGGTATAGAAATATTTTCCAGCGTTAATAGCATGTATTTTCGAAATAGGGGAATATAAAGAGTTGTGAATATATGGAAACGTTTTTCCAAGAAAATCATGAGAAGTAAAAAAAAGGGTTTTAAGAAATAAATGGGAAATGAAATGATAATTGATCGGTAAGATTTCCATTTGGGAATACGACCGTTGTTTGTACACATGTTTTCGTTTGATATTTAAATAACCGACTATCAAAGTTTTTGACCGTTTCCGTTGTCAATACGGAGAGACAGGGATCAGATTTATTATCTGAAAACCACTCCGTATGGGAATTATCGTTTCGAATCAAATATATCGAAGACAATTGAAGACAAAGTTTATGCAAGGGTTATTCTGGCGATCATAGGTATAAATTGCCTAAGATGGATCTACAGAATAGCGCCTTCGGTTTGTCCAGTCTCAGGACAACTTGAATGGATGAATGTCTAACATAGTATATCTTATAGATCACGTAAGTTGATCGTTTAAAACGTATTTACATTGGTGGTAGAGGAATTCATTTCTCTTAGCTTATACCCATGGTATTTTTGGGGAAATCAATTTGTGATTTGACGGGTATGACGATGTGGCATTCAAAGTAAATGTAGATGTGATCTGTATAATAATATGTTATGACCTCAAGCCTCATCAACTTGGAAATGAAGAAAATCGGGTTGGCAGCATAGCTAAGTGGGTCGCACCCAATTAGGGTATATTGTCACCATATAGAGAATATTCATATTTGTTACTTCTTTCGCTTTTGTATCTCCTGGGAATGGTTATGTTGGTATACCAACCGTAAGGTGATAATATATTCGGAACATTCAAGCGAAATGAATGGCCAGTCATGTATGGCCGAGTTACAAGATGTTCTTGTTGAACTTCATTGTATCGCTTCTAGAGTACACTGATCGGAAGGTGGTTTCATACCTTGTCAGAGTTGGAAATTCATTTCCCAGTAAGAACCCACGGTTTTTGATTGTATATTATATATGCAGAACGTGAGATGAAAGCGTTCTGCTAGATTTCTATTTACTTGAGCTAGACATTATTATAATATCAGAAAATATTGATCTTAAGAAATATTTTGGGTTATCGTAAGGTAAAAACCATCCGTGTTTATGTGTGGATCGGTCTTACGATTTTCATTCCTTTGAAAAGGATTTTTGAAAAGTTAAACCGAAATGATTGGGGCTTACTCACACCAGTCACATAACTGACCCAGAGTTTATTTTGTTTTGTTTTCTCCTAAACTCTTGGGTGCCAAATTTTGTACGGGCAGTCAAGTAGTCGGGATTTTACAGATACTTGGAGAACTTGGAACAGACGGCTTCAACATTAGAGATATATAAATTTTATTTCTGCTATGATGTTATGTGTTGTACCCTGAGTGGTATGTACATACGGTTATAAGTTTCTATTTCAAAAGTTATGTTATATGATATATTTTATTTGTTCCGCTGTGAGATTTGTGTTTACTCTGATTCCGTTTTGTTATATTCTTCTTCTTCCATTCTAACTTTCTTTCTTTCTATTTCTCACCCTCTAACTTCTTTCTATTAATGGTCGGGTATTTCCGATGCTTGATAGTCGACATCGTGTGTTGTGTCGATGTTCAGGGTCGAAAATCCTTAGGTCGTTACAACTTGCATGAATTTAAACTACACTAATGCATAAAGTAAATAACAAGAATTAAATGAACAAGATACTAAATTGCATTAAAATGAAAATTACATAAGAGGGAAGTGGCTAAAAAGCCACGAAAGAAAGAAAGAGCTTTTGTTTTTTATCCTATAAACTAACTAACTAAAGGAGAGGATACAAGAGGAGAGGATATACACGAACATAAAGTGGGTATATATACATAATCTAAAAACCTAATCACTCATTGTGGGAAATCCCCAAAATGCCCACTTCATGAAGCTTCTAATCTTGTCTTAGCCACTAATGAGTCATGTAGAATGCATGAAGCCTTTTGTCTCATCCAGTTAGTCTCTAATATGAAGCTTAAGAGTAAGTGGATTAGTTGAGAGGTGAGGTCCTCCACTTCCCTTAGAATGATTTTTTTTCTTTTCCTCCTCTTGTGTATATGCATGCATTTCTTCATATCTTCATGCGTATGCACCATTTTTGCTCCTGAATTCCTACAAGTGACAACTACAAGGAACAAGTAAATGATTTCACAAATTAAAGCATACACAATTGACCATTTTTTCCCAAAATGAGTGATGATTTTGAAAATATTTAAAACATGGTTTGATCGTATAAAATACCCAAAAATGTTTATTTATTTAACTAAACAAGAATAAATATGTGAATATAAATGTGCATTTTTACGTGCACATCAAATACCCCATACTTGTCTTTTTATTCGTCCTCAAATAAAGGGAAAAAACTAGATAAATCATTTTTCGTAGGGAGCACGATTGCATTGAGCGTATGCATTAAGACGTTAAACCTCTGGGTGTCCCCGGTAGGACGAGTGTTGTCTCGTGAGGGTTTTCAGCGGATACTACACACAAAATCCAAATGCTAAGTGCAATTTTTTTTTACAAAATGCAAGATTTGAAAATATTTACAAGGTGAATGCATGTTTTTACAAGAGTATTTACAATGGGTAATTTACTTATAAATTTAATATGAAGGAGTTAATAAAAGTTGGGTCGTCACTATGAAATTTCAGTCCATTACTAATCCAAACTTCTAACAAAAGTCAGGTTATTGTTACAAACTCCTCCATCTTGGCCAGTTATTTTGGTTGAAAACTTAATGCAAATATGAAATGAATTCTATAGTCGATATCAACAATTGTAAAATGGCATCTCAATTTCCTTTTGGTTAACAAGTTGGGTCAAATAATTGAAGAAGGCGTTTGGATTTCAAATGCTTACTCCCTCTTTATTATGAAAAATATTTACATTATTATTATTTACAAACACCTAGGTATACCACCCTTGCACTGCATTATGACTAACGTGAGGGTCGGTAATCCTTAGGTGTCCAACTCATGAAATGAGACCAAGATATACCATCAACGCACTGCATTACAGCTTACGTGAGAGTTAGGACAGAGCTTGGCGAGTTTGCACAAAACGCTAAACGTACTAGCAATGTTGGATACCCTTGGGTTATTATTATATAAATATATATATATATATATCCTTTTTTTCTATTTCTTTTTTTTTTCTTATTTTCTTTTTCTTTTTTTTAACATAAGAGAGAGAGAGAGAGTTAAGCAAGAATATCTTAGCATAACTTCACTTAAAAGATCTAAAATGTTATTGTAAGTAGTTTAAATCAACCATTCATTTAATCAGATTAAAATTTAGAAAACATTTCATACTCATCACCTACGAATCTCCTTATATTCCAGTTACACTAAATTTGCTCGTAATTCAAACTTTTCTTTCATTATCCGTTAAGAGAAGTAAAATTCCAAGCATTTTAATCGTACGACCAAAATCATATGTTTACTTCATTGTGCCTATTTAAACGTAAATTAAAATGTTATTTTATTTTATTTAATTTTTTTTGGGATGACAAAAGAAAAGAAAAGTGAAATATATGCAAAACCAAAATAAATATGAAACTCTCCCCACACTTGATTTTGACTGTTATCCCCACAGCCAACCTAAGTGGCAAGAAAAGAAAAAAAAAGGAAAAGAAAATTTTGAAAATATGCCCTATATTTACAAAAAAGGAAAGAAAACAAAATTAGTTATAGTATATGAAAATACATTGACAAGAAGTAAATTAAACGATCTTCCATAGAACTGTTCATTTGTCTCTTCAAGTATGAGAGACACAACTAAGGGTAGCGTTCAGTCGGTTTGGTTGGTTTGGGCCTAAAAAAACCCAAACCGAATTAAAACCAAAGATTTTCCAAACCGAACTTAATCGAATTAATTTCGGTTAATTCGGTCGGTAACCGATTTAACCGAACTTAAAGCATGTATTATTATTCAAATGATGGATTCACTCAAAGTAAAATATAAATCCATATTCGAAGAAATTTTATATAGTAAATTTTGTGTTTATGATAAGATTTGATATATTTACAACAAATGTCTCCGTATAACATAACTAAACTAACTATTTAATGTACTACAATATCGTAAGATTAGATACTAAATTAAAAGTTCGGTTAGTCGGTTAAACCGATAACCAAAATAAACTATTTTACAAATCGAACTCAAACCGATTTAGTTTTAAAACCGAACCAAACCGACAGAAATTAATCGGTTTGGTCATTTAATTCAGTTCGAGCCGAGTATTGCTCACCCCTAGACACACAGCTCAAGCTCAAAAAAACCACATCATAAAAGATTTCGAAGTTAAACGTTTGTTTGGAGAAAATGAATGTTGTTTTATTAAAAATGTCATTTTATTAAAAAACCAGTTCATTTTGATCTTTAAGATTCAACTCATTTTCGAAAAGTCCAAAAAATTTATTTTCATCAAATTCGTCTTTCTTTAGTGAACTATAAACAACTTCAATGCATGTATTATTTTCAAAGTCGAAAGTTGTTTTCAATTTTTCAGAAAAAGGAAGATCAAATTTTAAATTTTGTTTCACCTTCTCATAAAAACTGAAATTCAAATCAATTATCGTATTATTAGCACTATGCCATAGATTGCATACTGCAACACTGGAGAAGTGATACAGAAAGTGCCAAAAAGTGTTGCTATAGGCAAAAAATGATCTATGGCAACACTTTCTCGGTGTTGCGTTTTGCCGCGTTGTTGTAGAGTCAAATCAATACCTTTGCGACCCTATGACAACATCAGTACAAGTGTTGCCACAGGTACCACTAAAACTAAAAATACCCTTTCACAACTGCCAAAAACAGTTGTAATATGTCTAGTACAACTGGCATGCGCCACTAGTTATGTCCACAATCGTAATAAAGTCAACCTTTTTACAACTGTTTCTAGCAGTTGTTAAATTTTATTTTACAACTACTAAAAGCAATTATACCTCAACTGCTATTAATTAAAATTTCCATAATATTATAATTATAAATGATATTTCAGTAACAACAAACATAATTACTCACATTAAGAGAAAAACAATTCAAGTTTACACCATTTATGAATTAGTAACTTCATTACAGAAAATAGCTGAATTCATTACATATGTCAATGCATGTTGCACTGGAATGTAAAATAAGTAAAGTTTTATATTTCATATCCAATGTGTATGGGCCAAACACTAGAGCTGAGAGGAAAACCTTATGGAGTGAGGGGGTTGATTTTCATAATTTTTCATATGGACCTTGGGTGATTGGAGGAGATTTTAATGTTACTAGATTGGATTTTGAGAGAAGTAACAGCAGAGGAAACCATGTGGGAGATATGGAAGATTTCAGTACGTTTGTGCATGATTGTGCTTTAATTGACCTCCCCTTAAATAATAGGAGGTTCACGTGGAGTGATGGTAGAACTCTACCTACTCTAGTTAAACTCGATCATTTTTTCATTAACCCAAGTTTTGAAGACTTGCATCCACTTACCTTTCGAAAGGGTTTGTCTTCGATTATTTCGAACCATTACCCTATTATGTCGGACACAGGAGATTCGATTAAGACAAAAGTTTTTTTCAGATTTGAAAAGATGTGGTGCTTGGAGGATAATTTTGACGAGATGATTTTGAGAAAATGGACAGGTTTCGGAGAAAGTGGAGATGCAACCTATAACATATGTATAAAATTGAAGATGTTACGCAAGTTTTAGACTAAATGGAATAAGGAGGTGTTTGGCAGCGTCAGTATGAAAAAAGCAACACTTGAAAAAGAAATTTTCGACGTAAACACTTTAGAAGAGAGTAGGTGTTTGAGTGAGGTGGAGAAGACTTTGCTTTTAAAGAAAGAAAAGGAGCTTATGAAAGTGATTGATCAAGAGGAAATTTACCGGAAACAACGATCTAGAACACAATGGCTCAAAGAAGGTGATAGCAATACAAGTTATTTTCATAGGATTGTCATTGGTAGAAGAAGGACAAATATGATCAGTAGCATTTGGAAAAATGGAGAAGAGATTTGTGGTCAACAAAGGCTTAGCGAATCTTTTACTGATTTCTATAAGAGCATTTTTGGTGAGAGGATTGAACACAGGTGCACAGTGGATTGGAAGAGGCCTTATCCTTCTGATGTAAGCCTTGATGATCTCGAATACGCTTTTACGGAGGATGAGATTTTGGTAGCTCTTGAAGAGATGCCTGAGATAAGGTGCCGGGACCTGACAGGTTCCCTAACTTCTTTCTTAAAAAGTACCGGAATATAGTGAACAAGGATGTTTTGAGGCTGTTTGACAAACTTTATGATGTCACCATTAGGCTTGATCTGTTGAGTTACACAAATGTTGTCTTGATACCTAAGAAGGAAGGAAATGTCACTTCTGCTGATTTTCGTCCTATTAGTTTGTTGAATAACACTTTCAAGTTGTTGACGAAGGTTTTGGCGAATAGGCTGAAGAAGAAGTTGGATGATTTAATTGATAAATCCCAAACGGCATTTATTAGAGGCATGTTTATTTTGGACGGTGCTGTTTTGGTTCAAGAAGTTATCTCCTATTGTGACCGATATAATGTTCCATGTTCTATCATCAAACTGGATTTTGCTAATGCTTTCGATACAATGGATTGGAGGTTTTTGATTGAGGTCCTGCGAGCAAGGGGTTTTTCTAGTAGGTGGATTAACTGGATTTCCATGATTGTTACTTCGAGCAGATCTAACATTTGTGTGAATGGGATTACTGGTAATACTATACATTCGAAGAGAGGTCTCAGGCAAGGAGATCCTCTGTCCCCTCTACTCTTTGACTTGGTGGCTAATGTATTCTCTCGTATTCTAAAGGTTAGTTGTGACAGTGGGTTGATAAGGGGCTTCAGTGATGATCATGTGGTGGGGAGGTATCAACTCTTTACACTATGAAGATGATACTATTATCTTTAGTAAACCTGATTGTAAATACATTACCACTCTTAAATTTTTGTTGTATGCTTTTGAGAGATTATCAGGTTTGAAAATCAACTTCCACAAAAGCAGCGTTTACACATTGGGATGTAGTGCGGATTTGTCAAAAAACTGTGTTGTGATGCTCAATTGCAAGGAGGAGAATTTTCCATTGAACTACCTGGGTATATGCATTAGACCAAAGAAGCTATTTAAAAATGGTTGCATCTTATCAAGATGGTTGATGTGAGACTGGCTAGGTGGAAAGGTCATTCTCTCTTAAGAGCGGGCAAATTGGTGCTGGTGAATTCGGTTCTCTCCTCCATGTCGCTTTACTGGCTATCCTTTTTCAGATGTCCTGCCTGAGTTTTTGACAAGACTGACGCAATACAGAGAAATTTCTTTTGGATAGGAGAGAAGGAGACAAAGAAATTGAGTTGTCTGGTTTCTTGGGATCAAGTTTGTAAAGCTAAAGATCAAAGAGGTATAGGCGTGCTTAATTTGAAAGACATGAATGCTGCTCTTATTTGCAAATGGTTGTGGATGATTTTAAGTGACAAAAAGGCTTTGTGGAAAGAATGGATCATAAACATTTATTATGCTGGTACATTTGATTGTAATAAAGATTGGTCGCATTGTTCTGTTTTTTGGCAAGGGGTTATGAGCTTCTCGCATTGGATTAAGATAGGAACAAAGGTGGTGATAAGGAATGGGTTTAATATCTCTTTCTGGTATGACAGTTGGCTTCTGCCTATCCCTTTGAAAGATGAGTTTGGAGAGCTTTTTGATATAGCAAGCAACAAATATTGTTCAATCGGGGACATGTATAACTCAGAGGTGACGGATTTTAAGTGGAGATTATCTTTTTGCAGATTTGTTTTTGGTGTTGCTCTTCAACAGTTATGCCAATTTTACATGTTGTTAGAGAATGTCCAGTTAAGGGATGAAAAGGACGAATTTGTGTGGATGTTAGCTGGTCGTAAGGAAGTATTTCGGGTAAAAAGTGTTTACAAACTGATTAACTTTTCTGGTAGAAGAAGGATGGAGTTCGAGAACATGTGGAAGGTTAAGAATGTGCCGTTGAAAGTTAGGATACATATGTGGGTGGTGATTCATGATAGATTAAATACAGCATGCAGACTAAGGTGTAAAGGATTTGTGGTAAATAGTGGTTGTGCGTTTTGTGATGAGGTGGAAGAAGATTACAAACATGTGTTCTGGAGATGTGATTTTGCCTTTTATGTGTGGACGAAATGCCTGGTTTTCCTCAACTTAGACCTAAAATGGAGCGATTTTATTATGGACCAACAAAATTTTTGGCAAAACGTTTTACCAAATCTGGATAACACGCCTAATCGGCACCTTTTCATTTTTCTTAACTTTGCTTATTCATGGATAATATGGCACGAACGAAATTCTAGGAATTTCAAATTCAAGATGAAAACGTCTAATAAAACTATTTACGTCATACTTAAATATGTTTTATTGTGGGCAGGAAAGAGCAGTGAAAAGTTTGTGGATACCATCGCTGCGAGAGTCCATGACCGCAAATGCATGCGTATTAGTGGATAGATTGCTTTTGGGTTGTTGTAATCATTTAGTATGTTATGTAATCTTTTTGGCTTGCTAAGTTACTTGATGCGATCTGGTATGATGTTTTTTTGGTGTTGGAATGCACATGTTGTAATTATGTTGTAAATATGCTATGTAGACTGTACCGAACCTTATGCTATTATATATATCTGGGCGTGAATATGACGATTCACTACCTTTTGCTGTCAAAAAAAAGTACATACACTTATTAAATGAGAAGTTTTCTACATGGTCTCACTACCCATAGATGGCCTATCGCGACGAAAATCCATGGTGTTGCTAGCTACAATGTTGTCATTGTTATGCTATTTTTTGTCTATTGCAATGCACGCTTAATTGTGTTAGCATATATATCAACATGTGTTGCAGTAGCCACGTGAATAAAATTATCAATCCGCATCAACACGATCCAATGGTCCAGGTTAGCGATCCGTGAAATAATGTTTAGTCCAGATTAGCAATCCGCGCGTGAAATAATGTTTACGGCGGGAAGCAAAAATAAAGGGGGAAAACTAACAAAATATTGAAAGTTTCAATCGAAATTTACCAAAATAATCTGCCGGTCAACCTCTCAAACACTCACTCTCAGATTCAATTAGGGCTAAAAGTTCAAGTTTACAAGCTTAATTAGGGTTCGATTAGGGCTGGTTTGAGTTCAAGTTCAATTAGGGCTTCGGTGTTTCAATTAGGTCTTCAATTGGGGTTCGTTTGGGTTTCAGATTTCAGTTAGGGCTTCGATTTTATATGCTGCTTAAGGTATCACTCAATGTATATTTAATTTTTTTTCTAATTTGTTTGTTGCGTTGCATAATGTACTGCTTTACTTGTGCCTAATTTACTGCTTTAAGGTATCACTCAATGAACGACGAGGAAAACCTATGGGCAGAACTTCCTAAGTTCAGTGAAGGGTACATCAGTGGAGTGAAACTTTTTATTTGAAATACTTTTTCTAGATTTGCGGTAGGTGATGAAATTACATGCCATTGCAAAAAGTGTCATAATCGCAAGTGGCATTGTCAAGAAGTAGTCTACAACCATCTAATTTGGAATGGTCCATCTGAATTGTACATTAAATGGATTTGTGAGATTACTTGTTTAGATCCTGAAAGGAGCGATAATGATATGGATTGTGTAGCAGGAATAAATTTTGGGGATAATCTCGATGAGATGTTGCAACGTACTTGAGGAAATATGATGAACAATGAAGATGGATTTTCTGATGGGTCAAATGGAATAGATGTCAATGCTAGAAAATTTCATCAACGTGTTGAAGGGGGAAAACAACCATTATATCCCGAGTGTACTAAATTTTCGCGATTAAGTTTCATTTTTAGGCTTTATTCTATAAAATGCCTACATATAATCACTGAGTCTGAATTCAGTGATTTATTAGAGTTGATGAAAGAAGCTTTTCCACAAGCCCCATCCCTTTATCTTTCAATGCTACCAAAAATATCATTAAAGATTTAGGCCTCGATTACCAAAGAATGCATGCATGTCAGATTGATTGCATGCTATATTGGGCAGAAAATGAAAAGGAAAATAACTGCAAAAGTTGTGGTTTTTCAAGGTGGGTTATACTGGAAGAGAAAGTGGCTATTGACAAAGATCTAGAGAAGCGGATTCACAAAGTACTAGCAAAAGTGATGCGTTATTTTCCACTAAAGCCAAGGTTGCAAAGGGTGTTCATGTCCAAGGAGAATGCAGTGTTGTATATAACAGTGTTGTATACACAATTATACAATTTTTATTTGATGATAACAACCAAATATATATGAATATAAATGTGTTTGTTATCGTACTGTTCTATATATACATCACAGACAGGAATATAATATTTAATTTAAATAGAATACGACTGTACTGACATTCATACAGTATTTTATTTAAATATAAATATTATATTTCAAACATTCAAACAGTACAACTATTTGTAACTCCACTATTTAAACATTCACTGAATATTGAACATGTAAATAAACTGAATGAAATAGATAAGTTTGTTTGACAATAATAAAATAATATTTTATTTCAATCAAACTTGTTTATTACATATAAACAGTACAATCTTTTTCATATACACAGCTCCTTTACTACAGAATAATTACAACACTCATACAGTCACTCTGTCATATATACATACATTTTCACTTTCATATACAGACACATTTACTGACACTGCTTCATTCACTGTCTTCGGTCTTCTGTCTTCTGTCTTCATAGCTCTCTGTCAGTCCAGTCATCATCTTCTTACCTGTCACAATGAAACACACACACAGTACATTGTAATAGAATTTAAAGTGAATATATGCGAATATAAATTTTATTTTTAAAATTTTCATCTACCTTAGATTTCTGGTGTTTTTCTCATCATTTTTCATGACTTGATCTAATTCATCTGTGTCTAGTCAGTTTGTATATGTATAGTACAGGGACAGGAAATCTTGTCTGATGGCTGCATATACACACGTGTATAGATATACACGTTTGCACTGCCTCACCTGTGTCTAGTCAGTTTGTATATGTATAGTACAGGGACAGGAAATCTTGTCTGATGGCTGCATATACACACGTGTATAGATATACACGTGTGCACTGCCTCACCAATCAGTGTGCAACTGAGGAGTAGCCACGTGGACCATCTCGACTCAGTGCACACACATGAGTTGTGCTCAATAGACATGCAAGTGTGCAAGGGTGCATATGGATCAAACACAAGTCAAACATGAATGTATCATAGTGAATGCAAGCAGCATAGTAATGACCAAACAGGTCATGATGGAGATGCATGTCAAGTCAGCAAGCAAGATTCATGGCTCAGCAAAGATTAAGGTGTGTAGCAAAATGGCCGAGCAACCAAGAATGCACATGTGTGCATGAACATTCAAGTTCAACAGCAAATTTCATGGTCGAGCAAAAAGTCAAGTGCATGTATGGGTGAAACAATATATTCAAGCCAAAAGCATGGATAGGTCAAGTAGGTTTTCACAGTGCACATATATAAGCATGTCAAACCAAGAGAATGTCATGCAAATCAGTTTCATAATCATGCAAGCCACAATGTACACAAATAAGGATACAACAATGTATGTATGCCTGGTGCATACACAGCAAAACAGTCGAGCGCAAATAGGTACAATTAATGTCATGTTCAAGTTCAAGCATGCAAGATCAAGGGTAGCATATACAAGTTCAGTTTTGTTTCATTTTAGCAACAGCATAAGGAACATGTACAAACTTATATGCGTGCATGAATGGAAAACCAAGTCAGGGTGCCAATATGCAAATGTGAATAAGGTAGAATGGCAGTTTAGTTTTTAACAAATGCATCACAGGAAAGTTAAAGTAAGAGGAGAAGAGATCCAAGCGTGCACAAGAAACAAGTACAAGTCAAATATGAATGGGCACAGTATATCTGGCAAGTCTAAATGGTTCCAGAATCCCAGAAATCTCAGTGTACATATATGGCGAGTCCAAATCAGAAATGTCCATGCAAGTATAAAAACAGTGTAGCATGTTACATGCAGCAAACAAGTCAAGTTTTAAATGCAAGATTATTCGACAAAGGGATTTCAAATTATTGCTTTCCAGTTTTTGCAAGGTGGCCACAAAGTTAATTCCAATTATTCAGTCACAAAATAGCAAACTTTGTTTTGGCAAAGCATGTTTCCATAAATACACAGTGCAGTGTAATCGACTGAAAGCAGTTTTAAGGTCAACTCAATCAAGAAATCAGTTTCCTGTTTTTGGAATTGCTCAAGAAATCAGTGGCAAACAATTTCATATTTTGGAAAGAACAATTCTACTGTTTCCAGAAATGACAGTGTGAATTCAAGGCAGTTTTTTAAAAAAAAAAATCAATTTATATATGTCCAGAATTTGCTCAATATGTTTTCAGAAGGAAACAAATCATTTCAGCAATTATAACAAATTATTTTCCAAAAATGAATAAGTGATTGAGCATGTGCAAACATTTCAACAAAGTATATTTTGGCTAGGAATAATTTGAAATGTATTACCAAAAAATCAGCAGAGCAATATTTGGAAAGTTTTTGAATCATTTTCACAAATACAATCACATTTTGGGCAAGAGAAGTTTCGAGCATTTCCAGATTTAAAACATATAGCAGAGCATCAATCACGCAAGGAGGTAAATTGAGTTTCCAGATTCGGTGAAGGCCTAATTCATGTCCAGATTTCATAAAGAATATTTGGCATTTTTTTAATCATGGAATCTATCAAGAAATTTCACGCAAGGCTATTATTTCAAGGGGCCACAAACATTTCATAATTCACGAAAGTATTTCATTTCAAAGCCGAGAATGTTCAAAAGGGGATAACCCTATTCTTAGTTCTAGGGTTTTAGTTTGGTTTATTTATTTTGTATTGTTTTTATTTTCTGTTGTAAATCGTCTGAACAATTTTCTAGGTCTGTAAAATCTAGGGGGAATTAGTTAGGGATTAACTGGCAGTTAACTAGTGTCTGTAAAACCAGGGGAAAATCTAGTCTAGTGGATATAGACCAGTCTAGGGTTTTGAGCGTAGGGTTAGTGCAGGAGCAGGGAGTGCGAGTTTACATGGTCTTGTAAGCGGGATCTGTTCTATCACCTAGTAGAAACCTTAGGGATGCAGCAGTAGGCAGGGTTTTGCCGAATCTGGGTATCTCTGTGTGTTATTTCCTTTCTGCTTTTTATTTCTACTGCATTCCGTGATCTGTTTATTATTTAATATCCCGTCAGATTTTTAACTCAGTGAAAAACTGTGATAAACCATATTCACCCCCCTCTAGGGTTAATCTAGATCCAACAATTGGTATCAAAGCCTGGTAATTTCATTAACACTAGAGCCATGGGTTACCCTAGTTGTCATTCTTCTGAGAGTCAGTCCAGTGATATTCCAATTATTTTCAATGGAACAAATTTTTTAATATGGAAATCAATATTTGAATTATATTTAAAATCTGTTAATTTGGAATATTGGAATATTATTGAAAATTTGGGAGATATGTTAGATAAGAAGAATAAGATTTTGAATGCTCGTGTTATGCATATTATTTATTCCTATCTTGATAATTATCAATCAAAATTTATCTCTCATTGTCTAACTGCATAGGATATCTGGAAAACTCTCAACACGCTGTATGGAAAATCTGACAGCTGCTCAAAACCCTCAACAGCCAACTCAGATTCAGATGTGTGCTTAACTGGAGCCATTAATGATGATTCAAAAGATGGAGATTTTTCATATGAAAATTTGTTTTCTCTCTGTAATAATTTAACCAAAACTGTCAATCGTCTCGAACTGAAAAACAAACTTCTGAGATCTGAAAATCATCATTTAATTAACAAAAATAATATGTTGGAATTAAAACATGAAAACTCTGATTGCAAGGATTGTTTCAATTTGAAAAATGATTTAACTCATCTAAATAAAAATCTTTAGAAATTTGAAAAAGAAATTATCATTTTAAAACAAAATGAAGATGAGCTAATTTATAAAAACGATTCTTTGCAAAAGGAGTTGGATAATATTATTTCCAAACATAAGATTTTTGAAAATCAAAATTTACAGAAATTTGAATCGGTTTTGAATGAGCTAGAAATTGAGATTGTAAAACTCAAGAATTTTGAATCTGAAAGTCGAAAACATTTTGAATTTGAAATTGTTGAAACCCAAACAAAAATTAAATTACTTGAATCTAAAAAATTGGTTTTGAAACAATATGATGCTGAAAGGAAGATCACTGGTAACCGCTGTTCAGATTTAATGAAAGAG
Organism: Allium sativum; assembly: GCA_030737875.1. Taxonomy (NCBI): domain Eukaryota; kingdom Viridiplantae; phylum Streptophyta; class Magnoliopsida; order Asparagales; family Amaryllidaceae; genus Allium; species Allium sativum. The sequence continues at coordinate 719,884,760 of CM060924.1, read as the reverse complement.
AACGGTGATCTTAAATTCAAAATTCAACGACTAGAGTCTACTTTGACTAAATTTTCTGATAGTGAAAAATCTTTGAATATGTTGTTAAAAAAACAGTTTTCTGTTGGACATAAACGAGGTCTTGGTTTTACAAAAACAAGTGGTTTTGAAAATTTTAATTCTTGTGATTTTAAAAATCCTTTAAACTGCTTTGGAAAGAATCGATATGAAAATTCAAACTCTGATAATCGTAAAGGTTTTTTGAATCATAAACGTGATGTGAATTTGTTTTATAATAATCCAATTGAACAATTCTGGATCCCAAAAGGAAATAAATCAAACTTCATTAAATTCAAACAGATTTGGGTTCCAAAGGGTACGAAGATAGATTTGAATGGATTATTTACAAATAGGTTTGGGTACCAAAACGTACGAATATAACTGTGAGTGGTTTTAATACTTTTATTAGACCACTTAATCCTCTTAACAGTTTGGTACCGAAGGAGGCTGAGGAGCTGCATAGCTAAAGAAAAATTGGATTCAAACTACTACATATCACATAATCATTCACAGTTCCTTAGCCACATCTGATGAGTTAGAGATCTGGTTTACATCGATTTCAGGTATGGCCTCTAAACTCATCTTTGTAAATATATTTTTTCTATTTGTGTATTCCTCCTTCCCCTTCTGTTCTTTTTTCGATTTGATTTGTCACTGTCATATCATTGTAACTTTTCTTGTAATTTCTTAACTTCCAATTGCAGTACTCATGATCTTCTGGAAATTCGCTTTATTTGAATAGAACTATGATGTTTTAATCATTTCCAAATCTTGAATTAAAATTTTGTAAATATCTGCAATTGTTTTGAAGTTTATTTTTTGATTTCTGAATTCATAACAGTGTTGATGTAGTCGTGTCATCTCTTGAACACTGTTGATTCTAATTCTAAATTTTTGAAGATCTGAAAGTTTAATGGAATTTCACACACCCCTGCTGTTTTGAGTTTCTTATAATTCATTTTGGAAAGGCTAGAAAATTTATACTCAATACAGCACTCTGCTATTTATTAGTTGTGATTGTTTCATGGATTTTCAGATTGGCTTGCATATTTTGATTTTTCTTGAATTACAGTGATACATCTAGAAATTCATCTTATATTCATGATCATTATGGTTGAAATTGGTTTGTTTGAAATCATCTGAAATTATTGATATTTTGAATATCACACACCTCTTAAATTTGAAATTATCAATCTTCTGTGACTGATTCATTATATCTCAAACTTGGCATTGATTCAAGTGATTTCAAATAAATTATTTTTAATTTCTTCTTGGATCGTGAATACCTCTCAAACTTGATGTAACACCCCATGTTTTTTGTAAACATTAAAGTTACGAATTAAAGAATAATTAATTTCAAATGTAAGAATTAAGGGAAACGGGTTATGCCATTGCATTCGTCTCGGAATTATTCTTGAGATAGAGTCTGAGTTTGCGTGAATTGGACTTCGTATGAAGAAGTTATGGCCTTTCGAAGTTTCTGCAATTTTATATAAATTAAAACAGTTCAGAAAACTAAATTCAAAAATCAGAAGCAGAAGCGGGCTTGGGAGAATTTCCCGCCCAAGGCCAGGTCGACCAGGAGGTCGGCCAGGGGGTCGACCTCCCCCCATACAGGTCGACCAAGGGGTCGACCTACCCCTACCCCCCACCCCGGGAAGATCTGAAAACTGATGTGTTCTGACTCCCTGCTAAGTCATTTGGGCTGATTTGGCTATTCTATCTTGTCTGGATGGTCTTGATTGTTTCTAGGTTGATCAGACGACTCTAAATTAATCAAACTTCTATATAAGCAACCTAAATCTAAACCCTAAGCCATACAAAAATATTTCTAAAGCCGTCATGTCGTCAATGGGGAACCTAGAGTAGCCGTCATCTCTTTCAACTCAAAGACAAGATGAAGCTACATCAAATCCAAATCCAAATCCAAATCTAAATTAGAACAACGATTAGTCTACATCAAAGGTGAGCAGTTCAGTTTCAGAATACAAATCCTAGAAATCAAGTTCTTCCTTTAGTTTGTAAGTGTAGTTACCTTTCAGATGTGAATAAATTAAAGACATGATTTACATTGAATTGTAAAATAGAATTTGAACCAAGTTGAATGTGATGCTGATTCATGTCTATCCTATCATGTTTGCCTATGAACTATTGTGGTTTATCATGTTAAATTTGTGATCATGTTGTATGTAATTTGATGATAAAACTACCACTGTTAAAGGCCTGGCAATGAACCTATGTCTTGTATGTTAATTGGGCGATGACATATCATGTTGTATAATTTGGTGATGACATCTATATGTTGTATGTCAGTTTGGGAATTTTGCCATGTTTATGCAAGTTAGGTGATGCTATCATGTTATGAATACAAGCAAGTTTATATGATAAAACATGATTATGTAAACCTATATATTTAGATCTACAACTTCATATGTTAGATCCATATGCCTTTATGTTGGATCTAAACTATCATGTCATGAATACGTGCAAGTTTATAGGATAAAACATGATTATGTAAACCTATACATTTAGATCTACGGCTTTATATGTTTTATCCATATGCCTTTATGTTAGATCTATGTCATCTTGATTCAACCCCTATGCAAGTTCACCACTACATGCCAAGTTTAATTTGTATAGTTTTATGTAAATTCACATGCTTGTGGTTCATGTTGCATAGATCTAATTTGCGAATTCATAATTAAAAGTATATTGTTCTATGCCAAATTCACGTGACACATGTGTAGTTAGATCCATACTTTTGTATGATGTTGGAATGTTACAAGTTCCTCTTTTTCCCCTTTAGTTATAAGTTAGGCTAAAATGTCGAGCCTAACATTCTATGAAATGTTGCGAACGTACAACGGAGGTAACGTTGGGAAAAACATGAAATTTCATGTAATTGACATATTTGGCTCATAATCACATAAATGGCTTATGGCATGAAAATGGTATAATATTTATACCTAAAAATTATGCACTTGATTTAGAGGGAAAGTGGGCCATGACAATAAATTGTTGACAAATTTACATATAAACATAAAAGGATAAATATGTAAATTTAGAAAAGAAGAATATGCCTAATCCGATTTTAGACTGAGTTATGGTATAAAACTGCCCGGAACCGACCGGCACATCCAGTGACTACAACAATACCTGTCTAATGTGGGTGGTTAGTGCATTGAGCCCAAAAAGGACCCGAGGTTAGACTGAGTTGTGGTGTAAAACTGCCCGGAACTGACCGACACATTCAGTGACCACAACAATACCTGTCTAATGTGAGTGGTTGGTGCTTTAATAAAGCCAAGTCAAGATTGGTAGGGTTAAGTCAATTAAGTCATTTAGGCTGATTTGGCTATTCTATCTTGTCTGGATGGTCTTGATTGTTTCTAGGTTGATCAGACGGCTCTAAATTAATCAAACTTCTATATAAGCAACCTAAATCTAAACCCTAAGCCACACAAAAATATTTCTAAAGCCGTCATGTCGTCAATGGGGAACCTAGAGTAGCCGTCATCTCTTTCAACTCAAAGACAAGATAGAAGCTACATCAAATCCAAATCTAAATTAGAACAACGATTAGTCTACATCAAAGGCGAGCAATTCAGTTTCAAAATACAGATCCAATAAATCAAGTTTTTCCTTTAGTTTGTAAGTGTAGTTACCTTTCAGATGTGAATAAATTAAAGACATGATTTGCAATGAAGTGTAAAATAGAATTTGAACCAAGTTGTATGTGATGCTGATTCATGTCTATTTATGTCTATCCTATCATGTTTGCCTATGAACTATTGTGGTTTATCATGTTAAATTTGTGATCATGTTGTATGTAATGTGATGATAAAACTACCATTGTTAAAGGCCTGACAATGAACCTATGTATTGTATGTTAATTGGGCGATAACATATCATGTTGTATAATTTGGTAATGACATCTATATGTTGTATGTCAATTTGGGAATTTTGCCATGTTTATGCAAGTTAGGTGATGCTATCATGTTATGAATACATGCAAGTTTATAGGATAAGACATGATTATGTAAACCTATATATTTAGATCTACAACTTCATATGTTAGATCCATATGCCTTTATGTTGGATCTACACTATCATGTCATGAATACATGCAAGTTTATAGGATAAAACATGATTATGTAAACCTATATATTTAGATCTACAACTTCATATGTTAGATCCATATGCCTTTATGTTAGATCTATGTCAACTTGATTCAACCCCTATGCAAGTTCACCACTACATGCCAAGTTTAATTTGTATAGTTTTATGTAAATTCATATGCTTGTGGTTCATGTTGCATAGATCTAATTTGCAAATTCATAATTAAAAGTATATTGTTCTATGCCAAATTCATGTGACACATGTATAGTTAGATCCATACTTTTGTATGATGTTGGAATGTTGCAAGTTCCTCTTTTTCCCCTTCGGTTGATAAGTGAGGCTAAAATGTCGAGCCTAACATTCTATGAAATGTTGCGAATGTACAACGGGGGTAACATTGGGAAAAACATGAAATTTCATGTAATTGACATATTTGTCTCATAATCACATAAATGGCTTATGGCATGAAAATGGTATAATATTTATACCTAAAAATTTTGCACTTGATTTAGAGGGAAAGTGGGCCATGACAATAAATTGTTGACAAATTTACATATAAACATAAAAGGATAAATATGTAAATTTAGAAAAGGCGAATATGCCTAACCCGAGGTTAGACTGAGTTGTGGTGTAAAACTGCCCGGAACCGACCGGCACATCCAGTGACCACAAAAAATACCTGTTTAATGTGGGTGGTTAGTGCATTGAGCCCAAAAAGGACCCGAGGTTAGACTGAGTTGTGGTGTAAAACTGCCCGGAACCGACCAGCACATCCATTGACCTCAACAATACCTATCTAATGTGAGTGGTTAGTGCTTTAATAAAGCTAAGTCAAGATTGGTAGGGTTAAGTCAATTAAGGAAACACTTAACCAATTCAACATGTTAACTAAACCGATGGGTGGGGGTTAGGCTAATATGGACACTTAACCAATTTAACATGTTGGCTAGGAAACCCTAGTAACGGGGACCCATTTCAGCAGTAACCCACATAGATGTATCATGGAACCCTGAACTAGGCAGGGTGGGGCACGATTACTGGGCTGAATTGTAAGCGGTCAAAATGACAGCGGGTGGTGCGTCCGTGTAGGTTCCGACGAAGTACGGGCGTGCACGTACTCCGAAGTGGAAAAAGCAGGCACTGGGCATCTGTAGTTATACACTGTACATCTTGATTTGTGTCAGGTTGCCACTATAGGATTTGATACACCCCATGTGGGACCAGCACAGGTATCTACAATCAAGCGGGGGCAGTATGACACACGTGACATATACATGTGAGTTGGAGCCGATCGATAGAGGGGATCATTTCACCACGAATATGGGGTGCCAGTTGGACAAGTATAAGTAGGTGCAGAGAAATAGACATGGGTGCGATGTATATTCGGTTTATCCTGCCATATATAGTTTTATGTTCGTTTGCTGTTCTGGTACTGTCCAATTTTTCAGTTTATTCCTGTCATGACCTTTTCCTTATTCACACTCTGAAATGTCCAAGGGGATCATTTCAACTTATGTCTGACCCATTTTTCTTTCGTCTTCTTTTCTTCCGTCCCCCCCCCCCGCCCCACCAAGGTAGCCAGGGAGGGAATATCTCAGCTTAATTTGGACCATTCGTCTTTCCAAGCTTGAAGAGTCTGTGATGTTTGGCTTGGAACCTCTTATCTTTGCCTTTGGCTTTGGACACACTAGACTTGGAGATTTATGTAGTTATTTATGTTTTATGCTTCTTTATGATTTAAGCAAGACAGATATTTTGATATAATGATTTGGAAGTTGTTTTGAGACAGTTTGTTGTAATGCTTTTATTATGAACCACGTATGAAATAAAAATTGTTTTTCCGCTGCTTATATTTCTGTCTCGTAAATTATCTGTGTCTTTTACCTATAATACTCCACCAAAATTAAGGCATTCCCTTTGTGACTGACCTTAACGGAGGTAGGGTGTTTCACTTGGTATCAGAGCAAAGGTTTACCAGATCAGATAAAAATTTTGAAAAATGTTTTTCAAAAAGAAGGTTAAAGAAGCAATTTTCAAGGAAAAGTACTTTATTTTAAAAGGGCATAATCCCCCAAAGCCATATGCACTATCTTTCTATCCTTTGTTTTGAATCTTCCTTTTTCATTTCAGCATGTCTGGGGATCTTAACCTTCCAGAGGGTGTGCCGGTACCTGGCTGGTTCAGAAGGTACCTAGAGGCTTGGGCGAACGTCGTAGGCCTAACAGACGTTCCTCCTCCCCCAGCTGCAGCTGTTCCTCCTCCTCCTCTGCGTGCAAATGCTTTCTCAAAAATATGTAGGGACTTTCGAGCCATGGGTGGAAAGAACTTCAATGGAAATGAATCCTTTGTGGAAGCAAGAAACTGGCTCAAAGAAACTGAGGATTTGTTTGATATCTTCGAAGTAGATGATAGACAGAAGATACAGTTGGCTGTATGGTTGCTCAAGGACGAAGCTTCCTTATTGGCGGGAAGTTACTAACGCTGAAAGACCAGTTCAAAACTTGGATGGATTTTAGAATGAGGTTTGAAATGAAATTCCTCTCACAAGCTGAACAAAGCCTTCAGATGGAGAAATTCTTAACTCTCAAACAGGGAAGTATGACAGTCAAGGAATACGTTAACCAATTCAACCAGCTGGCTTGGTTCGATTTGGATTTAGTAAACACTCCACATAAGAAGGCTCTCCGTTTTGTTAAAGGATTGAATGAGCCACTTCACAGTGTAGCTATGTCCGATATACCTATGGGTGCAACTTACAAGAGCCTGGTGGACATGGCACTATTACAAGAAGAAGATAATGCTGGCAAGAAAGAGACAAAGGTGGAAGCATCTCAAGATAAGAAAGGGGAAGGATCACAGAGCAAGAAGATAGATTCCAAGAAAGGCGGGAAGAACAACAAACCCGTGACAAGAGGAAATGTAATTTTTGTGGCATTCCTGGACATCTGGTTAAGGACTGCAGAAAGAAGAAGAGGAAGATGGATGGCTGTTTCCATTGCGGCGAGACATGATACATGGCTAGGGACTACCCAAGAAAGCAAGGGCAAGGGCAGAGAGCTGGACCTTCTTATGGAGGACAAGTTCATGCTCTCGCAGCACCTCCGCAAGAAAAAGGTAGAAATATTTCTGTTGAAAGTTTAGTCTATCTTTTTGATCATCCTGTTCGTACACTCTTTGATTCTGGCGCATTGCACTCATTTATATCTACTGCTTTAGCTGAATATCTGCACCTAGACACCAGTTTAGCAGAGGATCCCTTGGTTGTTTCAAATCCAATTGGGGGCTTAACTTATTTGTCAATGATTTGTTTGGATTTGGAAATTTCTATATTAAATGTTGGGTTTAGATGTAATGCCTATGTTTTGGGCTTCACGGGCTATGGGTTCATTCTAGGCATGGATTGGCTATCTAGTAATGGTGCCGTCCTCGATTGTGAAAAGAGAGTGGCTAGACTCAGGACTCGCCTCGGTAACACTCTCGAAATTTCTTGTAATCCCATGAACTCTGTTATGCTTAGCTATCTAGAATCCCTTGATGCGTCTATTGAGAATTTGCAGTCTATTAGAGTAGTCTGTGAATACTCGGATGTCTTTGAAGAGGTGAAGAGGTGAAGGGGTTACCTTCGAAGCGAGAGATAGACTTCCGCATATACCTCGTTGATAATTCAAAACTCGTTGCTTTACCCATTAGACACATGGCTCCAAGGGAGAGGAAAGAACTCAGTAAGCAAGTTGAGAAGGGGTTTATAAGGCGGAGTATTTCTGAATGGGGTGCCCCAGTAGTATTCGCAACCAAAGCGGATGGTTCGCTTTGTCTATGCGTTGATTATAGGGAGCTAAACAAGCTGACCAAGAAGAATAGGCACCCACTCCCAAGAATAGATGACTTGTTCGATCAGCTTGTAGGTGCATCGGTTTTCTCCCAACTAGATCTAGCTACCGGGTTTCATCAGCTAAGAGTGGCTGAAGACAATATTGATAAGACCGCGTTTAGAACCCCAGACGGTTTCTTTGAGTGGCTTGTCATGCCTTTCGGCCTGATAAACGCACCCGCTTATTTCGTTGACTTGATGAGCAGGGTGTTCAGGGAGTTCCTCAATAAGTTTGTGGTAGTCTTCGTAGATGACATTTTGATTTTCTCAAAGAGTGAGGAAGAGCATGCTCAGCATTTGAAAGAAGTCATGGACACTCTTCGAGCACATCATTTGAAAGCCAAATTCTCCAAATGCCATTTTTGGAGAGAAGAATTGTAACAACCCGATTTTTTTTATAACATGTTAAAATAAGAAATCAGGGCAGAATTAAATCATAAGTTAAGAATCAGTGGGAACGGGTTACGCCATTGCATTCGTCTCGAAATTCTACTTGAAAACGAGTCCGAAATTTCGTAAATCGGAGTCCGTATGACCAAGATATGGCCCATAGAAGATTTCAGAAAAATCAGAATGCAGCCCGAAATTCAAATCCAGGCAGAAATAGATTGGGCGGGAAATTTTCCCGCCCTACCCCAGGTCGACGGGGGGTCGACTGAGGAGTCGACCTGCCCCCCCCAGGTCGACTGGGGAGTCGACCTGGGTGTAGACCTGGGGGTCGACCTCCCGTGGTCGGACCCTATTGGTCTGGTGCACCATTTTGCTCCTTTGGTCTGCTCAGCTAGCTTGTGACAGGATTTGATGTTTCAGATCTAAGTTAGGGTTAATCCTATGGCCTAAACTAGTCTCTACACCTATAAAAACACCCTAATACCTAGCTAAACCATCACAAATCATCCTAACAACTAAATTCTGCCAAAATGCTCCCTAATCATGGCCTCCATCTTCATCTTGAGAGCTTCTAAGGCAAAAAGGAGCAAGCTTTCTTCTTTCTATCAAAGGAGCTACTTATTCTCAAGGCTATTTGTTTTGCTACATCATTCCTAGAGCTTCTACAATGTCTCTATCTTGTTCTATTTGGTTCTAGTTCTCATAGCCATGCTTTGTAAGCCCCACTCTACTCTTAGATTTAAACTATGAAGTTAATATGATCATGTAGCAAGTTGAAATGGGACTTTTGGGTATAATACTTGCCTTGGGCTATATTTGTATGCATAGATCCATTTATGAATATTTTGATCTATGATTGCGGCACTATCATGAACCTAATATCATTTACCTTGATTCTTGGGTAGAAAGCTATGAGCTTTATTTGGTGGTTATGCATAATGCAACATAGAACTTGGTAGTTATGCATAATGCAACATAGAACCTCTCATAACCTTGATGTTAACTTGCATATTATGTTGAACTACATGCTACCCACAAGTTTATCACCCTATGTCAACTATTATCATGTTATCACCTTTGCCTATGATGTTGAACTACATGCTACCCACAAGTTTATTTGCTAAGTTTGATGTTATGCATGTTTTTGAGGCTAATAATCCTATATGCTAGTTGTGATGAACACCTTTGCCTCAAATATCATCATGTTTAACCTATGACCAACTTTACCACCTTATGCCCACCTTGGTCATACTTTTATGTTCCTTGATTCACTTGTGTTGATGCGAGTTTACGTGCGAATGGGGATACGTTATGGGTAGTTAGGCAAACTTGAAATAAGATGAAAAACATAACTTGGAAATGTGACATGAAACTTTATTATGCTTGAAAACTTGAATATGGTCATGACATGTAGAAAACCATAAAGTGGCCAACTCGAGGTTGGGTTGAGTTTGTAGCGTAAATCTGCCCGGAACTGCCCGGCAAATCCAGTGGCTACAAACAATAGGACCCAATGTGGGAAGTTGGTCACATCGTGCTTGAAACCCGAGGTTAGACTAGGTTGTGGTGTAAAGCTGCCCGGACCCGCCCGGCATATCCAGTAACCACAACAATGTCTAATGTGTGAGGTTGGGTGCATTAAATTAATTAATGCCACATGTTAGGGTTAAGTCATGAACCACTTGGAAACACTTAACCAACTTGATACATGATTGGATGGGGTTAAGTCATGAACCACTTGGGTACACTTAACCAACTGGATACATGATTGGATAGGGTTAACCACACTTAACCCGTTAGAAACCCTAGTTACGTGGTCCTTTTCAGCAGTAACCCTCTTGGATGTATCAACGATACCCTAGGGACTAGGCTAGGGTGGGGCACGATTACTGAGCTGATTGTAAGCGACCAGAACGACGACTGAGTTGGTGCGCCGGTGTAGGTTCAGGCGGACTATGGTAGTGCACATAGTCCGGAGTTGAAAAAGCAGGCACGGGCACCAGTAGGTTTAGACTGTGCGTGCTTGATTCGTGTCAGTGGTTGGCACCCTAGGACTTGATACACCCTAGGGTGGACCTAGCACAGTTTGACTACATTCCGTGATTGGGCCGTACGACACCGACACTCGATGAGTTAGGCTTATAGGGAGCCGATCGACTAGACCATGTAGTTGGGCCCCGACTTGGGTCATCTCATGATATTGGGCCAAGGGATCATTTCTTGTTTATACTTGACATGGGTTGGATTACTAGTACTATGGGTGCAAAACAAAACCTTGTATATGCGATGCCACACTTGATCTGCCTTGTTATCTATTTATCATGCCAGTTAGTTACCATCTTTATGTTTCATATCAGTTTCTCATGTTTAGTTAACTCCACTAGTTTTTATACTAATAGTAGGTAGGACTTACCAGTCTTTATGACTGACCATTTTTCTTTCGCCTCTTTTCTTCCGTTTCCCCCCTCCCCCCCTCAAGTTCTCAGGGAGGGAAAACTAGTGTTTAGCTTGGACAGTTGGCTTGCTTTCTTGATAGCTCATGTACGGTTTGGACTTGAGCTTGCTATGGCTTCACCACTTCTATCTTGGGGATAATTTACTTTATGTTATTTTCAGTTTATGTTTTCTAGACTTGCGGTAGTTGGAAAATAATGTCTAAGTACTTTGAGGTAAGCTAACTATTTGGTTTTGAAATGATGGTTTTTAAACTTCTACCGCTGCTTTACTTATTTATTCCATGTTCTGTCTTGTGATATCTCTGTGCATGTTTACCTTGACAACACCCCTCCAAAGCTAGTGCCAGCACTCGTGAGTGTGGCCCTGGCGGAGGTGGGGTGTTACATTTGGTATCAGAGCATGAGGTTTTACTAGACCGGGCAAAAGTTTTAAAAACCCTTTTGAAAAACTATTTTCAAAACCAATTAAGTATTTTTCCAAGAAAAGTCTAGTTTATTTTAAAAGGCTATTCCCCAAAAGCCATTAGCACTATCCTTCGTTTCCTCGTTCTAAATCTATCTTTTCCTTTTTCAGCATGGCCGATCTTAACCTTCCCGAGGGAGTAACCATACCCGGATGGTTCCGAAGGTACTTGGAAGCTAGGGCCAACGATGCGGGCCCAGAAACACTCCGAGTCCTCCTCCCGTACCTGAGGTTCCTCCTCCTCCTCCTCAGCGTCCACAAGCGGATTTCGCGAAGATTTGCAAAGACTTTAAGGCGATGGGTGGCAAGAATTTTGTTGGAAAAGAGACTTATGTTGAGGTAAGAAACTGGTTAAAGGAAACAGAAGACCTTTTTGCTATCTTTGAAGTGGAAGACCGTAGGAAAGTTCTGTTGGCAGTATGGCTATTGAAAGAGGAAGCTGCTTATTGGTGGGAAGTCACCAACGCTACTAGGCCTATAGAGACTTGGGCCGACTTTAGGATGAGGTTTGGGCTTAAGTTTCTATCATCTGCTGAGGAGAATATGCAAATGGAGAAGTTTATATCTTTGAAGCAAGGGGACATGACCGTGAGGGAGTATGTGAATAAGTTTAACCAGCTTACTGATTCGGTTTAGACATGGTTAACACACCTCAGAAGAAGGCTCTACGCTTTGCTCGAGGATTGAATGAGCCATTATAAGGTTTGGCCATGTCTCATATACCCATGGGGGCCACTTTTGAGAACTTAGTGGATATGGCCTTGCTCCAAGGAGATGATAAGAATGGCAAGAAAGAAGTTAAGCTTAATGAGACTCAAGCTAAGAAGGCGGACTCCAAGAGGGGAAGTAATCGGAGCAACCAGAGCAACCAGAACAACAAGAACAACAAGGGTAACAAGGCGAACAACAACAAGGCAAAGGACACAAGAAAGTGCAACTTCTGTGGGATCACTGGACACATAGCCAAAGATTGTAGGAAGAAGAAGAGGAAGTTGGGAGAATGCTTTCATTGCAGAGAGGCTGGACACTTCCGTAAGGATTGCCCAAAGAAGCAAGGGCAGGGGCAAGGACAGACTCAGCGGGCAGGACCTTCTGGAGGGTAGATGCATGCTCTCAACACTACCCTAGCTCTGGACCGAGGTAGTGTTTCTGTAGAAAGCCTTGTTTACATTTCTGGTTTTCCTGTTCGAACTTTATTTGATTCTGGCGCATCGCATACCTTTATTTCTTCTGACATTGTTGAAAGTTTGCACCTAAGTACTAGTCTAGTTGAGGATCTCGTTAGTGTTTCAAATCCAATTGGGGGTTCCGCCTATCTATCTATGATTTGTATGGATTTGAGGATTTCTATCTTGACCGTAGAATTCACATGTAATGCTTATGTTCTCGGGTTCATGGGATACGGGTTGATTTTGGGCATGGATTGGTTGTCCAGTTATGGAGCCATTCTCGATTATGAGCATAGGGTAGTGAGGCTTATGACTCGCCTTGGCAATACCCTAGAGATTTCTTGTAACCCTCTGGATCCCGTCATGTTATGTTATCTTGAATCCCTCGACTCGTCTATTGACAATCTTCAATCTGTGAGGGTGGTCCGAGAATATCCTGATGTTTTTGATGAGGTGAAGGGGTTACCCCCTAAACGCGAGATAGACTTCCGTATTTATCTTGTTGATAATGCCAAGCCAGTTTCATTGCCTGTTAGGCATATGGCCCCGCGAGAAAGAAGAGAGCTTAGCAAGCAAATCAAGGAGTTGCTTGAGAAAAATTTCATTAGGCGAAGCATTTCTGAATGGGGTGCTCCTGTGGTATTCGCTACTAAGGCGGATGGTTCACTTCATCTATGTGTTGATTATCGTGAGTTAAACAAGCTGACAAAGAAGAATAGGCACCCTTTACCGAGTATTGATGATCTCTTTGACCAGCTTGTTGGTGCTTCTGTCTTCTCTCAACTCGATCTAGCCACCGGATTCCATCAGCTTAGAGTGGCTGAGGATAGTATTGACAAGACTGCGTTTAGGACTCCAGATGGATTCTTTGAATGGCTTGTCATGCCGTTCGGTTTGACTAATGCACCCGCATACTTCGTTGATTTGATGAGTAGGGTGTTTAGGGAGTTCCTTAACAAGTTTGTGGTTTTCTTCGTGGATGATATTCTGATCTTCTCTAAGGACGAGGAAGAGCATGCTATACATCTCAAGCAGGTTATGGATACGCTTAGAGCTCATCAGTTAAAAGCCAAGTTCTCCAAATGCCATTTCTGGAGAAATGAAGTTCGGTTCCTTGGGCATATAGTTTCTAAGCAAGGTATAGCGGTGGATCCCGCTAAAGTAGTGGCGGTACAAGACTTGAAAGTTCCGAAGAATGCAACCGAAGTGAGAAGCTTTCTTGGTTTGGCAGGGTTTTATAGGAAGTTCATTAAGGACTTCGCTAAGATTTCAGCCCCTCTCACTAAGTTAACGAAGAAGAACTTAGTCTTTTCATGGGACTTAGAGTGTGAGCTTGCTTTTCAAAGGCTCAAGAAAGCCCTCACCACAGCTCCAGTTCTAGCATTACCCGATGGAGGGAAGTTGTTTACCGTGTACACCGATGCATGTGGCACGGGATTAGGTGTTGTCCTGATGCAAGAAGGGAGAGTAATATGCTTTGGGAGTAGGCAACTCAAGGTTCATGAGAAGAACTATCCCACTCATGATTTGGAGTTGGCAGCGATTGTCTTTGCACTCAAATCCTGGCTCCACTATCTTCTAGGCGAAAGGTTTGAGTTATATACTGATCACAAGTCACTCAAGTACCTCTTCTCGCAGAATTATTTGAATCTAAGGCAGTAGAGGTGGATGGAATTCTTGGCATCATATGATTTCGATATAGCTTATACTCCTGGAAAGGGTAATGTTGTGGCGGATGCGTTAAGTAGAAAAAGGTTGACGTTGAGTCCCTTGTTTGTTGAGATGAGGAGCCTAGAGTTCATGGCAGCCTTTGATTTTACACCTACTGTTGAGTCGATGACTGGTTCATTAGCATCCCTTGAGCTTAGACCTACACTTCTTGATCAAGTTGGGGCTTCACAGAGGGAAGACCCGTAGATAGTCGAGATCATGGACAAGTTGTTTCGGGGTGAGACGTCAAGTCACCTCGCTAGATATACTATTGATGACAAGGGATGGCTAAGGTGTGATGGATGACTATGTGTCCCACGAGTGGGAGACTTAGTAAATAAAGTTCTTGAGGAGGCGCATCACTCGAGGATGACCATACATCCCGGAGGGGATAAGATGTACCGGGATATGAAGCGCATTTTCTTTTGGGATGGGATGAAAAAGGATGTTGTAGAGTTTGTTTCTAGATGCATTGTTTGCCAACAAGTAAAGGCCAAGTCGAAGAAGCCCGGTGGGCTACTGCATCCATTGGAAGTCCCGCTATGGAAGTGGGAAAGTATCTCTATGGATTTTGTGGATGGATTGCCGAGATCAAGGAAGGGGAATACTAGCATATGGGTCATAGTGGATAGACTCACGAAGAGCGCCCATTTCATTCCAGTGAAGAGCAAGAGGACCGCATCATGGTTAGCATCTGTTTATATTCGGGAGATAGTGCGATTTCATGGAGTTCCTTCTAGCATAGTGAGCGATCGTGACCCAATCTTCACTAGCCAATTTTGGAATAGTTTGCAAGAAGCGATGGGTACGCGATTGAATCTAAGTACAGCCTATCACCCATAGACGGATGGCCAGACCGAAAGGGTGAATAGGGTACTAGAAGATCTGTTGAGGCTATGCATTCTTGACTTTGGTGGCACTTGGGAATACCACCTTCCTCTCGTAGAGTTTGCTTATAATAACAGCTACCAAGCAAGCATAGGGATGGCACCATTCGAAGCTTTGTATGGGAGGCCGTGCAAGTCACCAACATGTTGGTGGGAGATGACGGATAAGCTTATACTCGGGCCCAACATGATAAGGGACACATCCGAGAAGGTTGAGTTGATTCGAAGGCGGATAAAAGCGGCCCAAGACAGACAGAAATCCTATGCAGACAAGCGAAGGATAGACTTAGAGTTTGAAGTTGGAGATATGGTCTTTGTGAAGGTTTCTCCCTTGCGAAATGTGGTTCGTTTTGGAGCAGTTGGAAAGCTAGCACCAAGGTTCGTAGGACCCTTCCCTATCATCGAGAGGATTGGGCAATTGGCTTATAGAGTGGAATTGCCCGAGAAGCTGGCTGGAGTGCACAATGTTTTCCATGTCTCGCATCTCCAAAAATGCCTACATGAATCAGCCGAAGTAGTTGAGCCTAGCATTCTTGAAGACATGGAAGTAGAGAAAGAGGCAACCCTGAGGTGAGCTCCGATTCGTATCTTGGGAACGAAGATCAAGAAGCTGACGAATCGAGAAGTCAAGTTAGTAAAGGTTCAGTGGAGTGAAGCCGATGAAGATGCAACTTGGGAAACCGAGGAGAAGATGCATGGGCTTTATCCATTTCTTTTTGAGGGTACATTCTCGATCTCTTTTCCTAGTTAACATATCTTTCTTTTGCTATCCATGTTTATCTTGTTATCTCGTTAATCTTGTCATGAGAACCTTAGGTAGAAACCCTTTGGATGAAACATGTATTTGAAACATGTTATGCTTGATGGTTGCAAATGGTTGCAAGTGTTTGCAAGTGGTTACTCATGGATGCATGATACACGTTAGGAACTAAGATCGGCTCACACACTTTCATATTGCATATGCATTAGTGTTTATGCTTATTCATGGATGAAATTTGTTATGCTATCACGCGGATGTTGCATATGGATGAATGATATGTGCACTCATGTAGAGATTATAAATTATGTTAGGAATTTGCATACATTTGGACTCATTTCACTAACATATTCTGCATTAAGGAGGTTTACTGAATCAGTAACCGCCTGATTTTTGCATTAGTTAGATGCATATACACACACTTTTGCATATGTTCATATAGCATTAGAAATCTTTTAAGGACAATGATTTCCTGTGGATGATGTTTGAGTAGATGGATGATGGATGGTAGGATACATTCTTCCTAACTTGGAGATTTCGGGGACGAAATCCTTTAAGGTGGGGAGAATGTAACAACCTGAATTTTTTTTAACATGTTAAAACAAGAAATCAGGGCAGAATTAAATCATAAGTTAAGAATCAGTGGGAACGGGTTACGCCATTGCGTTCGTCTCGAAATTCTACTTGAAAACGAGTCCGAAATTTCGTAAATCGGAGTCCGTATGACCAAGATATGGCCCATAGAATATTTCAGAAAAATCAGAATGCAGCCCGAAATTCAAATCCAGGCAGAAATAGATTAGGCGGGAAATTTTCCCGCCCTACCCCAGGTCGACAGGGGGGTCGACTGAGGAGTCGACCTGCCCCCCCCCCCCCAGGTCGACTGGGGAGTCGACCTGGGGGTCGACCTCCCCTGGTCGGACCCTGTTGGTCTGGTGCACCATTTTGCTCCTTTGGTCTGCTCAGCTAGCCTGTGACGGGATTTGATGGTTCAGATCTAAATTAGGGTTAATCCTATGGCCTAAACGAGTCTCTACACCTATAAAAACACCCTAATACCTAGCTAAACCATCACAAATCATCCTAACAACTAAATTCTGCCAAAATGCTCCCTAATCATGGCCTCCATCTTCATCTTGAGAGCTTCTAAGGCAAAAAGGAGCAAGCTTTCTTCTTTCTATCAAAGGAGCTACTTATTCTCAAGGCTATTTGTGTTGCTACATCATTCCTAGAGCTTCTACAACGTCTCTATCTTGTTCTATTTGGTTCTAGTTCTCATAGCCACGCTTTGTAAGCCCCACTCTACTCTTAGATTTAAACTACGAAGTTAATATGATCATGTAGCAAGTTGAAATGGGACTTTTGGGTATAATACTTGCCTTGGGCTATATTTGTATGCATATATCCATTTATGACTCTTTTGATCTATGATTGCGGCACTATCATGAACCTAGTATCATTTACCTTGATTCTTGGGTAGAAAGCTATGAGCTTTATTTGGTGGTTATGCATAATGCAACATAGAACTTGGTAGTTATGCATAATGCAACATAGAACCTCTCATAACCTTGATGTTAACTTGCATATGATGTTGAACTACATGCTACCCACAAGTTTATCACCCTTTGTCAACTATTATCATGTTATCACCTTTGCCTATGATGTCGAACTACATGCTACCCACAAGTTTATTTGCTAAGTTTGATGTTATGCATGTTTTTAGGCCAATAATCCTATATGCTAGTTGTGATGAACACCTTTGCCTCAAATATCATCATGTTTAACCTATGACCAACTTTACCACCTTATGCCCACCTTGGTCATACTTTTATATTCCTTGATTCACTTGTGTTGATGCGAGTTTACGTGCGAATGGGGATACGTTATGGGTAGTTAGGCAAACTTGAAATAAGATGAAAAACATAACTTGGAAATGTGACATGAAACTTTATTATGCTTGAAAACTTGAATATGGTCATGACATGTAGAAAACCATATAGTGGCCAACTCGAGGTTGGGTTGAGTTTGTAGCGTAAATCTGCCCGGAACCGCCCGGCAAATCCAGTGGCTACAAACAATAGGACCCAATGTGAGAAGTTGGTCACATCGTGCTTGAAACCCGAGGTTAGACTAGGTTGTGGTGTAAAGCTGCCCGGACCCGCCCGACATATCCAGTAACCACAACAAAGTCTAATGTGAGAGGTTGGGTGCATTAAATTAATTAATGCCACATGTTAGGGTTGAGCCATGAACCACTTGGAAACACTTAACCAACTTGATACATGATTGAATGGGGTTAAGTCATGAATCACTTGGGTACACTTAACCAACCGGATACATGATTGGATAGGGTTAACCACACTTAACCCGTTAGAAACCCTAGTTACGTGGTCCTTTTAAGCAGTAACCCTCTTGGATGTATCAACGATACCCTAGGGACTAGGCTAGGGTGGGGCACGATTACTGAGCTGATTGTAAGCGACCAGACTGACGGCTGAGTTGGTGCGCCGGTGTAGGTTTAGTCGGACTATGGTAGTGCACATAGTCCGGAGTTGAAAAAGCAGGCATGGGCACCAGTAGGTTTAGACTGTGCGTGCTTGATTCGTGTCAGTGGTTGGCACCCTAGGACTTGATACACCCTAGGGTGGACCTAGCACAGTTTGACTACATTCCATGATTGGGCCGTACGACACCGACACTCGATGAGTTAGGCTTATAGGGAGCCGATCGACTAGACCGTGTAGTTGGGCCCCGACTTGGGTCATCTCATGATATTGGGCCAAGGGATCATTTCTTGTTTATACTTGACATGGGTTGGATTACTAGTACTATGGGTGCAAAACAAAACCTTGTATATGCGATGCCACACTTGATCTACCTTGTTATCTATTTATCATGCCAGTTAGTTACCATATTTATGTTTCATCTCAGTTTCTCATGTTTAGTTAACTCCACTAGTTTTTATACTAATAGTAGGTAGGACTTACCAGTCTTTATGACTGACCCTTTTTCTTTCGCCTCTTTTCTTCCGTTTCCCCCCTCCCCCCAGGTTCTCAGGGAGGGAATACTAGTGCTTAGCTTGGACAGTTGGCTTGCTTTCTTGACAGCTCATGTACGGTTTGGACTTGAGCTTGCTATGGCTTCACCACTTCTATCTTGGGGATAGTTTACTTTATGTTATTTTTAGTTTATGTTTTCTAGACTTGTGGTAGTTGGAAAATAATGTCTAAGTACTTTGATCTAAGCTGACTATTTGGTTTTGAAATGATGGTTTTTAAACTTCTACCGCTGCTTTACTTATTTATTCTATGTTCTGTCTTGTGATTTCTCTGTGCATGTTTACCTAGACAGCACCCCTCCAAAGCTAGTGCCAGCACTCGTGAGTGTGGCCCTGGAGGAGGTTGGGTGTTACAAGAATTGAGATTTCTTGAACATGTGGTATCTAAGGAAGGGTTAGCTGTGGACCCTGCGAAAGTAGTTGCGGTGCATGATTGGAAGGTTCCACGGAATGTGACCGAAGTCCGAAGCTTCCTCGGGCTAGCAGGCTTTTAGCGAAAGTTCATCAAAGACATTGCGAAAATCTTAGCTCCGCTTACAAAGTTGACGAAGAAGAACCTAACTTTCAATTGGGATTTGGATTGCGATATTGCTTTTCAATGATTAAAGAGGGCTCTAACAACAACCCCAGTTTTGACATTGCCGGATGGGAGCAAGATGTTTACCGTATACACGGATGCATGTGGTATGGGACTAGGTGATGTCTTGATGCAAGAGGGGAAGGTAGTAGCTTATGGAGGCAGACAGTTGAAAGTACATGAGAAAAATTACCCAACCCACGATCTAGAGTTGGCTGCCATCGCCTTTGCGCTTAAGTCTTGGCGCCGCTATCTCCTAGGTGAGAAATTTGAATTGTATACTGACCATAAATCATTGAAATACCTTTTCTTGCAGAAAGATCTTAACTTGAGGCAACAAAGGTGGAAGGAATTCTTGGCATCCTACGATTTTGAGATTTCCTATACCCCTGGCAAGGGCAATGTAGTAGCAGACACCTTGAGTAGAAAGAAGCTGGCCCTAAGCCCTCACTTTGTAGAAAGGCAAAGCTTGGAGTACATAGCCAACTTTGACTTCAGACCCTCTGTCGATCATGTGGCTGGTTTGTTAGCATCGCTAGAGGTGCGACCTACTCTTCTGGACTCAATAGGATCCGTGCAACGTGAAGACCCTCAGCTAGTTGATATGATGGATAAGCTAATTAGGGGTGAGACTTCTAGTCATCACAATAGATACTCCATCAACGATAAATGTTGGTTAAGGCGGGATGGAAGGCTATGCGTCCCACAAGCAAGGGATTTGGTATAGAAGGTTCTCGAAGAGGCACACCATTCCAAGTTGACCATACACCCCGGTGGAGACAAGATGTACAAAGACATAAAAAGGGTTTTCTTTTGGAATGGCATGAAGAGGGATGTAGCTGAGTTCGTCTCTAAGTGCATAATATGCCAGCAAGTCAAGGCGGAGCAGAATAAGCCTGGTAGTTTGCTTCATCCTCTAGAGGTCCCACAGTGGAAACGGGATAGCATTTCGATGGACTTTATTGATGGGTTGCCTAGGTCAAGAAGGAGCAATACCAGTATTTGGGTAATAGTGGACAGGCTCACAAAAAGCGCTCACTTTATACCCGTTAAAAGCAGAAGGATTGCCTCATCTTTAGCATCCATTTATCTTAAGAGATAGTTTGACTCCATGGGATACCCTCTAGCATTGTGAGTGACCGAGATCCTATCTTTACGAGCGAGTTTTGGAAGAGCTTGCAAGAGGTTGTAGGGACACATCTATGCTTAAGCACGACCTATCACCCCCAAACCGATGGTCAGAATGAAAGGGTGAACAGAGTATTAGAAGACCTCCTGAGATTATGCGTTCTTGAATTCGGAGGAACATGGGAAGATCATCTTCCTTTGGTAGAGTTTGCCTACAACAATAGCTACCAAGCCACCATAGGCATGGCACCCTTTGAAGCTTTATATGGAAGACCGTGCCGATCACCAACTTGTTGGTGGGAGTCTACAGACAAGCTCATACTTGGACCAGACATGACTAGAGAAACTTCAGATAAAGTGGACTTGATACGAATAAAAATGAAGACTGCCCAAGATAGACAGAAGTCCTACGCAGATAAAAGAAGGACCGACCTTGAGTTTGAGGTTGGGGACAGGGTTTTCCTTAAAGTATCTCCTTTGAGGAACGTCGTTCGCTTCGGATCCGCAGGAAAGTTGGAACCAAGATTTGTAGGGACGTTTCCTATCATTGAAAGGATTGGAAAGATGGCTTACAGAGTAGAGCTACCCGAAAGATTGGCTGGAGTTCATAATGTCTTTCACGTTTCTCACTTATGAAAGTGCTTACATGAGTCTGCGGAAGTGGTGGAACCAAGCATATTAGAGGAAGTAGAAGTAGAACAAGAGGCGACTGTGAGAAGAGTTCCAACTCGTATCCTGGGTACAGAAGTCAAAAAGCTACGCAACCGCGAAGTCAAACTTGTAAAAGTTCAATGGAGCGACACTGAGGAATACACGACTTAGGAGACTGAGGCCAAGATACGCGCAGCCTACCCTTTTCTTTTTTAGGGTACATCTTTGATCTCTTTTTCCTTAAGTTTGTTCATGCTCGTATCTATTTTTTAGTATCTCCTCAGTGCTATTCTTGATCCTTAGGTAGAAACCAACGGATGTAAACATGTATTTGAAACATGTTACGATTGATGGTTGCAAGTGGTTGCAAGTGATTGCTAGTGGTTGCTCGTGGATGCATATACACACACATTAGGTGTTAGATCGGCTCAGTCACTTTCATATTGCATATACATATATGTACTTGTATATGATTGGAACTTGATATGCTATCATGTGGATGTTGCATTTTTATGAATGATTGTGCACTCATGTAGAAATTATGGTTAGGAATGATTGCATACATAATGGACTCATGACACCGACATGAATTGCATTAAGGAGGTCAACTGAATCAGTAGACCGCCTGATTTTGCATTAGATATGGAAATGTACACACACTGTGCATATGATCATGAAGCATTAGAAGTCTTTTAAGGATAATGGACTCCTGTGTTTGATGGTTGAGTAGATGGATGATTGGATGGTAGAATATACGTTCTTCTTGACTTGAAGATTTCGGTGACGAAATCCTTTAAGGAGGGGAGAATGTAACACCCCGTGTTTTCTGTAAACATTAAAGTTACGAATTTCAAATGTAAGAATTAAGGGAAACGGGTTACGCCATTGTGTTGATCTCGGAATTCTGCTTGAGAAAGAGTCCGTGTTTGCGTGAATTGGACTTCGTATGAAGAAGTTATGGTCTTCCGAAGTTTCTGCAAATTTATATAAATTAAAATAGTTTAGAAAATTAAATTCGAAATTCAAAAATCAGAAGCATAAGCGGGTTGGGGGGGAAATTTCCCGCCCAAGGCCAGGTCGACCAGGGGGTCGACCTCCCCCTATATAGGTCGACCATGGGGTCGACCTACCCCCCTCCCAACCCCTGGGCAGATCTGAAAACTGATGTGTTCTGACTCCCTGCTGAGTCATTTGGGCTGATTTGGCTATTCTATCTTGTCTGGATGGTCTTGATTGTTTCTAGGTTGACCAGATGGCTCTAAATTAATCAAACTTCTATATAAGCAACCTAAATCTAAACCCTAAGCCACACAAAAATATTCCTAGAGTCGTCATGCCGTCAATGGGGAACCTAGAGTAGCCTTCATCTCTTTCAACTCAAAGACAAGATAAAAGCTACAACAAAATCAAATCCAAATCTAAATTAGAACAACGATTAGTCTACATCAAAGGTGAGCAGTTCAGTTTCAGAATACAAATCCCAAAAATCAAGTTCTTCCTTTAGTTTGTAAGTGTAGTTACCTTTCAGATGTGAATAAATTAAAGACATGATTTACAATGAATTGTAAAATAGAATTTGAACCAAGTTGAATGTGATGCTGATTCATGTCTATTCATGTCTATCCTATCATGTTTGCCTATGAACCGTTGTGGTTTATCATGTTAAATTTGCGATCATGTTGTATGTAATTTGATGATAAAACTACCGTTGTTAAAGGCCTGGCAATGAACATATGTCTTGTATGTTAATTGGGCGATGACATATCATGTTGTATAATTTGGTGATGACTTCTATATGTTGTATGTCAGTTTGGGAATTTTGCCATGTTTATGCAAGTTAGGTGATGCTATCATGTTATGAATACATGCAAGTTTATAGGATAAAACATGATTATGTAAACCTACATATTTAGATCTACAACTTCATATGTTAGATCCATATGCCTTTATGTTGGATCTAAACTATCATGTCATGAATACATGCAAGTTTATAGGATAAACCATGATTATGTAAACCTATATATTTTGATCTACAGCTTTATATGTTTTATCCATATGCCTTTATGTTAGATCTATGTCATCTTGATTCAACCCCTATGCAAGTTCACCACTACATGCCAAGTTTAATTTGTATAGTTTTATGTAAATTCACATGCTTGTGGTTCATGTTGCATAGATCTAATTTGCGAATTCATAATTAAAAGTATATTGTTCTATGCCAAATTCATGTGACACATGTGTAGTTAGATCCATACTTTTGTATGACGTTGGAATGTTACAAGTTCCTCTTTTTCCCCTTTAGTTATAAGTTAGGCTAAAACGTCGAGCCCAACATTCTATGAAATGTTGCGAATGTACAACGGGAGTAACGTTGGGAAAAACATGAAATTTCATGTAATTGACATATTTGGCTCATAATCACATAAATGGCTTATGGCATGAAAATGGTATAATATTTATACCTAAAAATTATGCACTTGATTTAGAGGGAAAGTGGGCCATGACAATAAATTTTTGACAAATTTACATATAAACATAAAAGGATAAATATGTAAATTTAGAAAAGAAGAATATGCCTAATCCGAGTTTAGACTGAGTTATGGTGTAAAACTGCCCGGAACCGACCGGCACATCCAGTGACCACAACAATACCTGTCTAATGTGGGTGGTTAGTGCATTGAGCCCAAAAAGGACCTGAGGTTAGACTGAGTTGTGGTATAAAACTGGCCGGAACTGACCGGCACATCCAGTGACCACAACAGTACCTGTTTAATGTGAGTGGTTGGTGCTTTAATAAAGCTAAGTCAAGATTGGTAGGGTTAAGTCAATTAAGGAAACACTTAACCAATTCAACATGTTAACTAAACTAATGGGTGGGGGTTAGGTTATTTTGGACACTTAACCAATTTAACATGTTGGCTAGGAAACCCTAGTGACGGGGACCCATTTCAGCAGTAACCCACATAGATGTATCATGGAACCCTGAACTAGGCAGGGTGGGGCACGATTACTGGACTAAATTGTAAGCAGTCAAAATGACGGCGGGTGGTGCGCCAGTGTAGGTTCCGACGGAGTACAGGCATGCACGTACTTCGGAGTGGAAAAAGCAGGCACTGGGCATCAGTAGTTATACACTGTGCATCTTGATTCATGTCGGGTTGCCACCAAAGGATTTGATACACCCCATGGTGGGACCAGCACAGGTATCTACAATCAAGCGAGGGCCGTATGACACACATGACATATACATGTGAGTAGGAGCCGATCGATAGAGGGGATCATTTCACCTTAAATATGGGGTGCCAGTTGGACAAGTATAAGTAGGTGCAGAGAAATAGACATGGGTGCGATGTATATTCGGTTTATCCTGCCATATATAGTTTTATGTTAGTTTGTTGTTCTGGTACTGTCCAATTTTTCAGTTTATTCCTGTCATGACCTTTTCCTTATTCACACACTGAAAATTCACTGGACTTACTCAGACTTATGTTTGACCCATTTTTCTTTCTTCTTCTTTTCTTCTGTTCCCCCTCCCCCCAGGTAGCCAGGGAGGGAATAGCTGAGCTTAATTTGGATCGTTCATCTTTCCAAGCTTGAAGAGTTTGTGATGTATGACTTGGAACCTCTTATCTTTGGCTTTGGCTTTGGACACACTAGACTTGGGGATTTATGCAGTTTATTTATGTTTTATGCTTCTTTATGATTTAAGCAAGACAGGTATTTTGATGTAATGATTTGGAAGTTGTTTTGAGACAGTTTGCTGTAATGCTTTTGTTATGAACCACGTATGAAATAAAAGTTGTTTTTCCGCTACTTATATTTCTGTCTCGTAAATTATCTGTGTCTTTTACCTATAATACTCCACCAAAATTAAGGCATTCCCTTTGTGAGTGACCTTAACGGAGGTGGGGTGTTTCACTTGATGTAAATGATCTCAATTTTTCTTTAGGCTTGTCAGAAATAATTTGGAAAACATCTTTGAAAATCCTGTCTTAAATCTCATTGTTACTTCATGATTATTTGAATTGAATATTTGTTTGTTTAAAATCATTTGAAATTATTGATTTATTGAATCTCGCACACATCTTGGATTTGAAATTTATAATCTGGTGTAATTGATTCATTGAATCTTAATATCTTCATATTCCATCAAATGATTTAAAATAAACAGTATTTTTAATCTTGGATCATGAATCATCTTATGTGATCGTCATCTTGACAAGTCTGATTTGAATCTCTTGAAAATATTTTTTTGGTGACTGCTTATTTTGGTATCAAATATATACCATGCTCTGATAGATGAAATTAATTTGCTTGATTTGTTAACCATGTCTGCTTGGGATTTGTGATTAAAATTCTGTTGTCTGTAATGTCCTTGTTCATCTCCACTGTCATGTTAAAATCAACGTAAATAGAGACATCAATAGGTATCAGAAGTGCCATATATATTTTTTCATTTGTTTTTGAATTATCTTCTTGTATAGATTCCACACATTTTTTTATTCTATATAAATAACTTTAAATTCCTCTTCTAATTGATTTTCAATTTTAAAATTATTTATTGATTATTCATTCAGAAATTGAAAACAATATCCAGATTGAATTGTATTTATAATTCATCAAAATTATAATCAGATTTTGAAATTGTGATGAATTGTGACTGCAATATATTTCACAATAAGAATAGATTTTATTTAGATTTTCATGATGCTTGAACATTTATTATAATATCTTTGAATTGGCAATTATTTCATGACCATCTTCTTTATCTACCATTATTTTGTCATCCATCATGTTTTTTACATCAATGTGGAGAGTTAAATTTTTTTTTTAAATCTTTTTGAAAAAACAGTGGAAATATTTGTGATAGAAATTGAATTGTGTTGTTATTCAAAATTAGTGATAATTGAAAATTTTCAATAATCCCGGTACAATTGAGAAGATTTCGTAATATAATTAATTTAGGAATTTATTTCACAGTCCATCTTTGTACCTACCCCATTTTCTATCATTCATATATTGGTTTTATATACTAAGGAGATTTTTCCTTTAAATGCTTAAAATAATAAATATAATTAATATATAAGTGTGGCTCTAACCTCATTTAAAAATCCAAGCTCTGGTCATGCATGGTTAAGAGATAACTTATAATTTAAGCTGCGACTGACCTCATTTAAAAATCCAAGCTCTGGTTATGCGTGGTCAGTGTGCTCTTAAATAAATAAAAAATTTGAATAAACAAAATTTATATGAATTTCTCCTTGGTGTTTAAAAATCAGCATATCAATCCATTTTCTAATCTGTGAAATGTGTTGATGTTTTATGACGTATTATGATTTGTTGATTAATAGCTATTGGGATTTGAGATTATACGATTTTGTCACTTAAATTGAATTAGTCTAAATCCATCACTGTTTTTTGTGCAAATTCTTTACAAATTTTATTGACATTTTTTGGAAATTATTGGAAAATATTCATGTTCTTTGAACTCTCTCCATTATATATAAAATTCATCGTAAATCCATCATTCTCTATAATGTGAAATAAGACACTAGTTCTCAGTTTATTATGATTTTTGTTTGACTGATTGAGATTTATGATGACCGTTCTTCCTCTTAAGCTGAAATTATATTTTCTAGTCATTTTTCATCTATATTTTAAATTCTGAATTCTTTTGATGATAACAAAAGGGGGAGAATGGATTGAGATTTTGATTTATGAGTGAATATTTTATAATATTTTTAATTTTGAAATTTTATTAAATTCATTCATTTCACTCATGCACAGTTATAGGGGGTGTTTTTCTGTTGTAGGGGAAGCTAATAAATAGGGGGAGTTCAATATTCACTATCAAACACATTTATTGTATACAAAAACTTTTATTTGTTTGTCATCATCAAAAGGGGGAGATTGTTGTATATAACGGTGTTGTATACACAATTATACGATTTTTGTTTGATGATAACAACCAAATATATATATATATATAATATAAATGTGTTTGTTATTGTACTATTCTGTATATACATCACAGAAAGGAGTATTACATTTATATTTAAATAGAATACGACTGTACAGACATTCATACAGTATTTTATTTAAATATAAATATTATATTTCAAACAATACAACTATTTGTAACTCCACTACTTAAACATTCACTGAATATTGTACAAGTAAATAAACTAAATGAAATAGATAAGATTGTTTGACAACAATAAAATAATATTTTATTTCAATCAAACGTGTTTATTACATATAAATAGTACAATCTTTTTCATATACACAACTCCTTTACTACAAAATCACTACAACATTCATACAGTCACTCTGTCATATATACATACAATTTCACTTTCATATACAAACACATTTACTGACACTGCTTCATTCACTGTCTTCAGTCTTCTATCTTCACAGCTCTCTGTCAGTCTAGTCATCATCTTCTTACCTGTCACAATGAAACACACACAGTACACTGCAATAGAATTTAAACTGAATATATGCGAATATAAATTTTATTTTTTAAATTTTTATTTGCCTCAGATTTCTGGTGTGTTTCTCATCATTTTTCATGACTTGATCGGATTCATCTGTGTCTAGTAAGTTTGTATATGTATAGTACAGGGACAAGAAATCTTGTCTGATGGCTGCATATACACACGTGTATAGATATACACGTGTGCACTGGCTCGCCAATCAGTGTGCAACTGAGGAGTAGCCACGTGGACCATCTCGACTCAATGCACACATATGAGTTGTGCACAATAGATATGCAAGTGTGCAAGGGTGCATATGGATCAAACACAAGTCAAACATGAATGTATCATAGTGAGTGCAAGCAGCATAGTAATGACCGAACAGGTCATGATGGAGATGCATGTCAAGTCAGCAAGCAAGATTCATGGCTCAGCAAAGATTACGGTGTGTAGCAAAATGGTCGAGCAACCAAGAATGCACATGTGTGCATGAACATTCAAGTTCAACAGCAAGGTTCATGGTCGAGCAAAAAGTCAAGTGCATGTATGGGTGAAACAATATGTTCAATCCAAAAGCATGGATAGGTCAAGTACGTTTTCACAGTGCACATATACAAGCAGGTCAAACCAAGAGAATGTCATGCAAATCAGTTTCATAATCATGCAAGCCGCAATGTACACAAATAAGGATACAACAATGTATGTATGCATGGTGCATACACAACAAAACAGTCGAGCGCAAATAGGTACAATTAATGTCATGTTCAAGTTCAAGCATGCAAGATCAAGTGTAGCATGTACAAGTTCAGTTTGGTTTCATTTTAGCAACAACATAAGGAATAGGTGCAACCTTATATGCGTGCATGAATGGAAAACCAAGTCAGGGTGCCAATATACAAATGTGAATAAGGTAGAGTGGCAGTTTAATTTTTAACAAATGCATCACAGGAAATTTCAAGTAAGAGGAGAAGAGTATTCAAGTGTGCACAAGAAACAAGTACAAGTCAAATATGAACGGGCACAATATATCTGGCAAGTCTAAATGGTTCCAGAATCCCAGAAATCTCAGTGTACATATATGGCGAGCCCAAATCAGAAATGTCCATGCAAGTATAAAAACAGTGTAGCATGTTACATGCAGCAAACAAGTCAAGTTACAAATGCAAGATTATTCGACAAGGGGATTTCAAATTATTGCTTTCCAGTTTTTGCAAGGTGGCCACAAAGTTAATTCCAATTATTCAGTCATAAAATAGCAAACTTTGTTTTGGCAAAGCATTTTTCCACAAATACACAGTGTAGTGTAATCGACTGAAAGCAGTTTTAAGGTAAACTCAATTAAGAAATCAGTTTCCTGTTTTTGGCATTGCTCAAGAAATCAGTGGCAAACAATTTCATTTTTTGGCAAGAACAATTATACTGTTTACGGAAATTACAGTGTGAATTCAAGACAGTTTTTTTTTTAAATCGATTTATATATGTCCAGAACTTGCTCAATATGTTTTCAGAAGGAAAATCATTTCAGCAATTATCACAAATTATTTTCTAGAAATGGATAAGTGATTGAACATGTGCAAACATTTCAACAAAGTATATTTTGGCTAGGAATAATTCGAAATGTATTAACAAAAAATAAGCGGAACAATATTTGGAAAGTTTTTGAATCATTTTCACAAATACAATCACATTTTAGGCAAGAAAAATTTCGAGCATTTCCAGATTTAAAACATATAGCAGAGCATCAATCACGCAAGGAGGTAAATTGAATTTCCAGATTCAATGAAGGCCTAATTCATGTCCAGATTTCATAAAGAATATTTGGCATTTTTTAATCATGGAATCTATCAAGAAATTTCACGCAAGGCTATTGTTTCAAGGGGCCACAAACATTTCATAATTCACGAAAGTATTTCATTTCAAAGCTGAGAATTTTCAAAAGGGGATAACCCTATTCTTAATTCTAGGGTTTTAGTTTGGGTTTATTTATTTTGTATTGTTTTTATTTTCTGTTGTAAATCGTCTGAACAGTTTTCTAGGTCTGTAAAATCTAGGGGGAATCAGTTAGGGATTAACTAACAGTTTACTAGTGTCTGTAAAACTAGGGGAAAATCTGGTCTAGTGGATATAGACCAGTCTAGGGTTTTTAGCGTAGGGTTAGTATAGGAGCAGGGAGTGCGAGTTTACATGGTCTTGTAAGCGGGATCTGTTATATCACCTAGTAGAAACCTTAGGGATGCAGCAGTAGGCAGGGTTTTGCCGAAGCTGGGTATCTCTGTGTGTTATTTCCTTTCTGCTTTTTATTTCTACTGCATTCTGTGATCTGTTTATTATTTAATATCCCGTCAGATTTTTAACTCAGCGAAAAATTGTGATAAACCGTATTCACCCCTCTCCCCCCTCTGGGGTTAATCTAGATCCAACATGCAGAACTTATGTTATGACATGCAGTGGGGAGAAAAAAAATGATTGCAGACTTTGACATCCAGCTGATGGAGAGGTATGGAAGATGATGGATGCCAATTATCCTCATTTTTCATCAGAAAATAGAAGTATCAGGTTAGGAGTAGCATTTGATGGATTCAGTCCTTTTCGTACAATGACTACACAGCACAACACATGGCCGATCGTATTGGTAAATTATAACCTTCCACCTTGGTTATGCATGAAGACAGAAAATTTGATACTTTCAACCCTTATCCCTGGTCCAGAGTCTACTAACAATTACTTTGATGTCTACATGCAACCTCTTATCGCAGAATTGAAAGAATTATGGGATCTTGGCATACAAACTTATGATTCCTTCACTGGTGATGATTTCACATTACGTGCAAGCGAGTTATGGACGATCAGCGACTTTCCGGGCTATGCAATGTTATCCGGCTGGAGCACGAAGGGTTATTTAGCTTGTCCCATATGCCATTTTGAGACTTCTTCTTCTTAGTTGAAACATAGTAAAAAAATTGTGTTACATAAATAATAGGAAATTTATAGACCCGGCACACAAGCGGAGGTTTGATAAGAAAAGGTTCAATGGTGAAATTGAAATGGGAATACCTCCCGGTATTTTATCCCGGACTGACATTGAAGAATTGTTGGCTGGTTATGAAAATATTTTTGGGAAGAAAGAGGTCAAGAAGCATAAAAATGAATCTCCTTTTTAAAAAAATCAATATTTTTCTATTCACCATATTGGAGTCAAAATGTATGTTGACATAACCTTGATGTCATGCACATAGAGAAAAACATTTATGATAACATACTTGGTATTTTACTAAATATTGATGGAAAGTCGAAAGACCATTTAAACGCTCGGTATGATTTACAAGAGATAGGCATTAGGGAAGTCCGTCATCTGGTTCTATCAACTGATGGGAATTACCTTGAGATGAGGGCTGTCGTACTTGAAATGACGAACAAGGAGAAAGAACTATTTTTCTCGGTGTTGGAGAATGCTAAACTGCCTTATGGTTGTGCAGCTAATGTCTGTCGGTATGTAAACATGAAAAAGAGGAAAATTACAGGGTATAAGGCCACGATGCTTATTTTCTTCTCCACTACTTGCTGCAGTTTGCCGTGAAGAAATATGTAAAACCTGAAGTTGCAATACCTATGATAAGATTAGGTGCATTTCTAAGAAGTCTTTAGAGTAAAAGTATCAATTTGGCTGATCTCAAGAGGCTGCAAAAAGAAATTGTGGAAATTCTTTATCAATTCGAGATGATATTCCCAAATGCTTTCTTCGATAAATGGTGCAATTGCTAGTACATTTATGCAAGGAACTTGAATATGGTGGACCTGCACATGTTCGTTGTATGTTTCCTATTGAGCGTTATCTTTGTAAACTGAAATAATATGATCGCAACAAAATTAAACCTGAGGCGTCCATTGCTGAAGGTTATCTTGTAGATGAATGTTTGATATTCTGTTCAAGGTTCTTAAGTTGCGACGGAGCAGGAAAAATACAATTTGAAACATGTCCACAAAATCTGGAATATCCGATTGGCACAAGAAGAAACAAAGATGGAAAAGCTATTCATCTTAAAATTTCTCAGTGGAAGGAATGTCACCATTACATTCTATACAATTGTGGTAACAAGGAAATAGATAGTTTACTTAGGTAAGTATTTTTATTTTAGTAAGTACTGAAGTATTATCCCTATCTTTATGAATCCTTTATTAGTTATTTGTTCCTTGCAGTTTTTTCTTTGCTTCACCTTTTTCATAATAAATAATGTTTTCCTTTTTGAACCTGGTAGATGGAATTTTATGCAATTAAAGTTTACAATGGTTTATTTAACTAGAAAAGTGGACAAGTTCGGTTAACATCAATAATAATATTCTTCGCGTAGCTTGTGAAATGATGTCAACTAGATTTTAAAAAAACTATTTTTGATGTCATCCTTTTGCCAGAAAAATCAGTTATTTCAAATAATCTAAAAACTTGTTATTGATTCTAGCCTCATGTAGTGATAGTTGTAAATTCCAAGTTTCAGCACTTTCGGGGAATTCAGGCACAATTTGTACTTAAGCTATGTTCTCATTCATACAGAATTGTTTTTGGCATGGTCAGTTTCAGCTTTAGTAATAGATCCAGCCAAATTTGTTTCTATCTTTTATTAACCTGGTCTTTATTATAGGGAACATCGAGCTTTAATTGATGGTCATGCATCATTAAAAAAATATAAAAGAGAAAGAGGACACAGTGAAGAATTTTTGAAATGGTTAAAGGAAGAGGTTGGGAAAAAGGAGGACATTTCAAAAGAAATACAAATACTTGCAATGGGGCCTCTTCCAACAGCTAAGCAGTTTACTGGATATGTTATCAATGGATACAGATTTTATACAAGGTTCAGAGATGCCAAATGTACAACACAAAACAGTGGTGCATTTTTGACAGCCTTGACTACTAGCTTTGCAAGTTCGAAAGATTAAAATCCATTGGTTGGTGAAGTTAATACTATGGATCAATTGAAGAAATATTAGAACTAGATTATTGGGGAGAATTTAGTGTGGTTTTATTTAAGTGTTGTTGGTACCAAGAAGAAAAAGATTTATATGCGCTGACTCGTGTCAATTTTAATCAATTGTGCCAGAAATCTGATCCTTATGTTATGGCTTCACAAGTAAAACAGGTGTTTTATATAGTAGATCCAATTGATAAGATGTGCCACAATGTTATCAAGAAATTGTCGAAAGACTGGTTTGAACTTGAAAGAGAATATGAAAATGACGATTTGAATGAAATCCAGCCTGCTAATGGAATGGGAAATCAAGATTTTGATGTTCGTTGGTGTAGAGATGATGTCCCAATAAGACGAATCCGCCTTCCACCTAGCAAAGTGAAAAACAAGGCTTCTTAATTTCATGTTTTTGTAATCTAAGCCCTTACAAATTGTGCAAATCGGAGATCGTATATAGGCACACACTGCCGGTATGTATTTTTGCTTATTTTTATGGTTGGCTAGAGGTATGCTTTAGAATTCTTACAATTTCCGTTTGTTAAAGCATCAGTCTAATTCTTACAATTCTGTAGTTCAATTCTGGTATGTAACTGATCACGTACATGACTGATGCTTCAGTAATGAACTACAGAATTTTATTTTCTCTTCAATCAATAATGATCGTATCAGTTTGTAATTGATGCAATGGTTGAGTTTGTACTTGAATGAGTCGTGGCATGTCTAAATTTTTACTGAAGCATAAAGATGCATTTCTTCAAATTGTATCACACTAAAGCAGTGCCTCAGGCATACTATTGCACTCCTTGATATCGTTCGTGCTTTGAACAAGCTGAGTCATTGCATCAATTTGCAACTCAGCCATAGATTGTGAAATGCAACTCTATGCTGAAAAGCAACTCTGTCCATAGTTTGTGCTGAAATGTCTTAGCTGAAGTGCAAGTCAGTTATACTATGGTCATAGTTTGTGCTGAAATGCAATTGAGGCATGCATGTCTTCCATTTTGTGTTGCAATGTAAATGAGGCATTGCAATAGTTTGTAACCGAGGCATGCATGACTTTAGTTGTGCTGAAATGCATTAGTTGTACTAAAGGCTTTTGCTGAAATGCATGACTTTTGAAACTGCTTTATTTTGCAGGTGAAGGAGGCAGTAGAGGTACTAAATGCACTGGAGGCTCGCGCATTATTAATTTGAAACTATTTTAGTTTGATGTAAACATGAATTTAGTACCGACTATCTTTATAAGTACTATGTAAAACTGAATTTATTGGCTGTGTTTTGTTATTTTGTAGTTGAATGTAGTACTTGTGTTACTAGTTAATTTGAAATGACAAGTTGTTTATTGATTTCAATGTGTGATGTTAATTGCTGTTATGTTGCAGTATGTTATATAATGCTGCAATAACTATGATATATTGTTGTAGTATGTAATGTTAAACGTTGTCATAGCTATGATATAGTGTTGCCACAAATTAATGCATCTGTGCCCCACAACAGGACTCCGTGAACCCAGCTACAGATTTTAGTGGCACAATAGGATTCCGTGAACCCGAGATTCAGAATTTAGTGGGCCCCACATTTTTGTACATTTAGTACCTGTAGAAACACCTGTAGCGATGTTACCTTAGGATAGCAAAGACGTTGCCTTTGACTCTAAGGCAACGCGGCAAAAGGCAACCACAAAAAAGTGTCGCCACAGATCATTTTTGGCCTATAGCAACATTTTTTTGCTCTTCCTGCATCACTTCTCTGGGTTGCCTATGCAATCTTTGGCTTAGTGTCTCATGACTACTTTACTTTCAGTTATTACACAACAGCACAACACAATAATCATAATAAGTTTCTAATAAGTAAACATGATCTAATACTACTATACCAACATTTCTTCTACTATACACGTCCATATCCAAAGAAGAAGAAAAATGGGATGCAGATGGCATACCGCATCTATACTGTTTCAAGTCTTGTTCTTAACTTTTTTAATTACTCCAAGCCAATGCAATTCTCATTCCCTGTAAAGTATGCAACACAATTAAACAAGTTAGTTCTAGCTAATAACATTTAATTACTAAGTTATAATTAATTATGTCATTACATTATCTATGCTGCTCAAAAATGCATATGATGATTTTTTAGCCGTACTTGAGGATACTCCAGTCCAGATAAATAAATACAAAGAATAGCTTATACCTTTGAGGGGTCGGACAATGTGGCATATGCTTCTCCTATCATTTTGAACAAGCGTTCCACATCTGCATGGACTTCAGCTATAACTTCTCCCCATGATTCATCATCAATGTTCTCATTCCTAACCAGTGACTGACCAACCTGCATTGAATTCTTTACTATGTAATGTATGTAAATGTGACTGACCAACCTGTGACTTCTCTTGTGCAAACTGAAAAGCATGGAATTTGCTTCCTTTTTCAGTCAATGATTGATTTGTCCTCCAAATAATCTAAAACTAAAATTGATTTGTTTTGTTCTTTGTTTTGAATCTTGATTTCCTTCTTTGATTAATGGAGATTTAAGATGGAAGGGGGTATGATCACTATAATTAGTAGAGATTTAAGATGTAGTAGGTGTATGACCTAATCAAAATGTCGTAAAATCAACTTTGCTTTTTATATTAGAAAAATATAATGTCCATACTCAACAAATTCCCTAGCTTAACAAATTGACAGATACCAACTGTAAAAAATACTAGGTGGACACTCAGCCTGATCCACTGCATTAAACTAAGACATGCACATATAAGTAGGGATCATATTAAAAAAATTATGATGCATGCCACATATTTCTGTATGCCGTATATGGAACAAAACAGAGGGATAAAAGATAAAAGTACCATTGTAAAAATTATTCGTAATGCTTTATTTGGAAAAGTTGATAGTTAATTTAACCTTTATGCATTTGAATTTAAATAATAAATGAAGCAAGCTATGGCTTATGAGAGTATACCTGATCCATGGTTAGTAAGATACCTACCAAGAAAATAAGCACCATTGTAAGATAATAAGATTTATCAGAAAAAATTAGTAAATACGCAAACAAATGACTAACAACGTAGAAAGAAAGAAAATATGGTTCACATGACTAGATGTCAATGCAGTAATAAAAGAAGTATTGGATGTCTATGCCTATATAATAGATGCACTTGTCAGTAATTTAACATCGGTAAAACAATATGTAATGCTAGAAACAGGTTCACCCGTTAAGTTGGACTTCATTAATTGCTATAAGGTATTTTAGATGCATCGATTAGAACACTAGATAAAATTCAGATATCAATCCACATATACCATATATTATCTCTTTTTGTTAAAAAAAAATGGAAGGAACTAAACATCTATGATAGTCATTGAGTAAGCAAGCACCGTTTTGTGGTTTTACCCTATCGCATATAACTATTTACCATACCATATTAGTACAAGTAAAAGATTAAAGGAAAACCTTTTTTCCAGGAAGCTGCTTCCCATCTTTCTAAAAGTACTCTCTAATTTCAACCATGAACTTTCCTTGCCAAGTACGCATTGAAACCTTTTTGTTCTTTGATAGCTACAACAATTCAGAGAAAAAATTTACTAAAGCTTTAGGTGAAGTACTATTAGATGATTATTTTTACGTTTAATATCAACAAAATATTCAATAATTGCTGGATAACCGGGCATTTGCTTTTGAACTCATAATTATTTAGAAAGACTTACAAAAAAGAACAGGAATACAGGGGATTTGCTTCCCCTTTCAGTTATCTTCTCTTGTGCAAGTTGAAAAGCATGGTCAAGCTTCCTATTTCCATTTGGTGCACTCGCCTATGCATTGTATTTTATGCTCTTGTGTATATCATCTTCACTATATGACTTGATTACAAAAAATAAAGCTTGGTCGTACTTTGTTGTGAAATCCGGAAGATTATACAGTTCCTTCTTTACTGTGACAGTAAGTTTGCTTTTCTCTTCGTTCTTCATTGTATCACCAGAATCAACTGAGTTTCTACTACTGTTTACCCTTGGGCCTTGGTTTTGTTTATTCAAAGCACAATCACCAAGTTCTTGTACTTGATTACTGTCATAGTTTCTTCCACTTTTTTTTGTTGTTTCCAAATTTTTGTGTACATGGCACACATGCTTTTACTTGTTCCATATATGGGTTCATGTTGTTGATGGGTGTAACCACTTTGTATTTACAACAATAGGTACCTACAAGTAAGATAACAATATGTAACTTCGTTTGTTTTCATTTTTTTCTTGAACAGATGTATTGGGATAAGATGAGAAGCCAATACACAAAAAAATACAATACATTATTCATAGGTTTAAGTGATTTCTTTGCCCGTGTAGAAGGTAGTTTCAAATCCAATCCAACCGTTGATTCTTTTGTTTCTGCAGTAAACGACTTTGAAGCAGCTGACATCTTGGAAGCATAAGGGTTTTGATTTCGGGGAGGATCAATGATTGGATTTTCATAATATCCAAATCCATTAGCATATAGAAGAGACGAATCCCATCCATAAGAAGAAACCAGCTCAGGGCTTACGAAACTTGAGGAAGAAAATCGAATACATATAACATTGTGAGGGTAACCTTACCTCGGGATGGAGCACACGTGAATGAAAGACTAGGTTCTGGGAGTTCGGATTACCCTAAAACGAGACCAAGCCATTAAAATTTGTTTCGCCATTAAAGGAATTTCAACGGAAATCGGAAGCAATTGATACCATTTTTGATTCTCCAACGAACCCTAAGTCCAGATCTAGAATTTGGTGATATGGGGGAGAACGAAAGGAAAAGAAGCACTGATTGAAAATGTTAATGGGAAATAGAATAGGCGTGGTAAATAGTTGATGGACGATTGAGATTTTGTTTTAACCAATGACGTGGATTGCTGATATTTATGCTAACACTTTGAAGTGTGTTTTGCAATAGACCAAAATTAGCATATCTATCCTTACATTATAGCTAGCAAGACTTTGGATTTTCGTTACAGTAGGCCATCTATAGCATAGTGTAACAACATCGTTAAGATCGTTATTTTCAATTTCGAAAGTCATTATTTGATAATCGTCGATTTTGGTAAAAGATGGATTATTATTCGAATCGTCAAACATTTGGATTTGACTGTGTTTCCCATGAAAATCCAAATAGGTTTCATACAATAAATCTATGTAATTATCGTCAATTTCATTCATTTGCTCAACAAAATCAAATTTATAATTAACTTGTTTGTTGATTGTGGGAACAAGTGGATTATTACTCGAATCATCACACGTTTGGATTTTAATGTATTTCTCACGAAAATTCAAGTATGTTTCATACAACAAATCCATGTATGTTTGCTCATCAAAATCAAAGTCATGGTTATTTATTTGAAAATTCCCAATTTGAAATTGTTGAAAACAAAAGTTTTCATCGTCACAATTGAAATTATTCTCATTGCCAAAATCATTTGAAAAGTAATTCGTGTTTCCATTTTGACTTTGAAATTCATTTTGGAGTTCGAAATTGAATTGGCAAGGGTTATAATCAAAATCAATTGAATTTGATTATTTTGAAAACTTTGACTTGAATTGCTGCACATTAATGAATTATAACATTTATTTAATCTTTGACTTGATTCAAGTAAAGATTGAATACTTGTTTCCAAAGTTGAGGGTTGATCGTTATTTTGAAAATTTTGTGGTGCGAAATCCAAATTGTTTGTACAATAGTTGTTATTAAATATTCATATGAATTTGGTGTAAAATTATGTGGATCATATTGATTTTCGCAATTATCGTAATAACCATGCTAATAAGGAATTTCGGACATTTTAAAGAAAGTTTTTTTACTTTCTTTTTAAAGAGAAAAGGAAATATTAACAAAAGAAAATTGTTTTTTTTAGATTCTGGATTTTTTCCTTTATATATGCATGAACTTAATGCAACTATATGAATGCAACTTACTTATTTACAAATTTCTAAAATTGTATAATGACGGTTAGATTAATTTCAACAAAAGATTTCTCACCCAGTCAACTGAAAGGAGTTATCTATAACAACCCGAACTTCCCCGGTCTCCGATGAGAAGAGAAAGAACAGATTGTCTGAGAATACGACAAATCAGAACACAAATAACATTTCATTTCATTGCTTATTACAACAATTTCCATCAGAGTACATGAATATACAGAGTATGAATAAATATTATACCTCAGAAAAATATTAGAGATTCACAAATTATAATGCAGCGGAAAATAATACATAACACAACTGAAAGGAATACACAGATACAGAGCTTTCTGAATATCATTCCAGCTGTAAACCAGGATCCTGTGAATATAAATCTGCAAAACTAAAACTACTAGCTGCCCGTGTGGAAAATAGGGGCAGCCAAAGTTTAGGTTAAAACAATAAACTCCAGGCCAGTCATGTGACTGGTGTGAGAACTAAAACAGTTATTTAAAACTTTACTTTAAAATAAAGTAAATCAAGGGACCACGCCGTATAACATGAACGGATTTTCTCCCAAGAATACCAGTGCATATAATAAAATAGTGCAATGCTTTTTGGAAAAATGAAGCTATTATAAGACCCAGGTCCCATCACACAATGCAACGCAAGCCGAAGGATAGGTTTTTCCCTTATATTAGCCAAACATGCTTGGTATGTTTAAAACAAATCATTTGATATTATTATAAGTGCCTAGTGTATAAAACAACTTCAAATATAAATGTATCAATCCTAGATGGCATGGGTACCATCTATCATCTTGCCATACTAGTTCTACAATTAAAACCGCAAAATCATGTATTGGAAGTTTGATTTCCATTTGTGAACCAAGGCAAGGATCATCCTGTACCAATTTGAGACAATCTAGCCTACCATATCTCAGGTCCCAGCCGCAACTACACACGAAGCGACAGGTCTGGTCCACATTTTAAGTGGATTAAAAATCCCTGAACATGCGTCTCCCCACCCTATGGGGCGTAATCTGGTCAGTATGTCGACCAGAACATCCATCGGCCCCGTAGTGACCGATATAACCGAGGCGCCTCGTTTTCCATCATCCATATAAGTACAACGTCCGGGCTTGCAAAACACTGACATCACTCCTAGCTAGAAAGAAACGCATGTCCTCCCTGAGGTCCTTCCCATTTCTGGTTCACACAGGGTTGTGAGGCTCGCGAATTAATGCTATACACAAAGTTATGCTATATTAAAGTCGTGCTTTGATCATCAACCACAAGACTCTGGTTTTCAATAGAAGCCTTGATCATTTGCATCTCAGCATGCCACATAGGCAATTCACTCCATGCAACTGATGTCTATCAATCACACAAAATGAAATCCAATGTTAGACACACATCTATTTACTAGTTCGTTCTAGGTCGAACGAAACCGGAGGCACCTTATTCCTCGTCCCATATGTCCAATACAGGAGAAAGGTCCTTGCGTATCCGGTCAATCTCCAAGTACGTCTGGATGATCACCACTTATTACCTCGTCTTGGGTGTACAACCCAATCAAGACATCAGTAATCATCCAAACGATGTGAAGACCTCCGGTCTTCAACCATCGTCTTCATCGTCGACTTATCGTCGAATCAATTATTCAGAATGGGTATAAACTCAACCTTTCCGAATAACTCGCGTATATTTTAAATAAGTGCTATAAAAACACAACATGCGCCTCATTC
Source organism: Allium sativum (assembly GCA_030737875.1). NCBI lineage: Eukaryota > Viridiplantae > Streptophyta > Magnoliopsida > Asparagales > Amaryllidaceae > Allium > Allium sativum. Next base: position 719,844,372 of record CM060924.1, on the reverse strand, counting down.
CAATTCTGAATATTCTTTTATTTAAATATTCATATCCATTGGTAAAGGTTCCCGTTAATTTTATCAAGGATAAATTCTTTAATCTTCCTTTGGATTTCAATTCAAACCAAATTAAGGTTTATCCAAACTAGTCGGGATTAGCGAACCTTACCGAAGTAATCATTTATTTATTTCCCAGTCCCAACATATTCATCCCATGGAGCAAAACTGGTAATACACCATATCTAACACCAAGGTGTTATCAGCAAAATTAATTAACATTTCCCGTTCAAATCTAATTAAAGATTTAACTATCGCTTGGAGTAAATCTGGTGGTACTGCATTCTCGATCATTTCCCGAATTTGATAATTTAATTTATCAGATTCACATTTCAATCTACTTAAAGATTCACTAAAACTCTAATTCAGTTTTAATCTCCAAAAATCATTACTTAACGATTTTTTAAAGTTAAGAAATTAATCTTATCTTTAACTGGGTTAAAGAACTAATGTCATTTAAACACAGCACACGATAAACCCAAAATCACATTCCATTAACAATGGAATCTTCACAGAAACAAATCAATATATATAATCGATATAAACTTCCATATCCAACCGATTATATAAATGGAATAACGGCAAAGCCTTTTATATTCCATATATAGTTACAGTCTTCCTCCACAGAAGTTCACCTCGATTATTACCGAATCGAATTCCATTATATTCCAATTTATTTTATTAAATTGGAAAACTTCACTTTGGAAAATTTCATTTAAATCTTAATAAAAAGATTTATAAATTCCAAGTCACATTTCACTGTTAATCGAATGTCGTTAAAAACACAGTTCACAATAAACCCAATTGACATTCCATTTTCAATTTCCAATTAAATGTAAATTAATTGTTAATTCTTCTTTAAATCTTAATTAAAAGATTTATTCTCTTCTCAATTGGGTTTAAGAATAGTGTTAATGAAGACACCATCCACGACAAACCCAAAATCTCATTTGATATTAAACACAAGGCTCTACATAGGAATTATATCGGCTTATATTCAACATCAATATTCTGAAATCAACAAATATCGTATTAGGAATAACGATATATATATATATATCTTCCAAATTCCCATATCAATATCCGTATAATCACGGAATTCAATATCGAAATATTTCAATGATAATTTCGATTCAAATCCATTCCAATTCATATATTGGAAATTCTGGTTATTTTTAAAACCATTTCAGATCCAATTTATTTGTTTAAAAATATTGGATTATAATTCTAGTTCATAACTAATTCATTTTGATAAAAATATATTTTTGTCTTTTCAAATATAGAATTTTTAATCCCAATTCTTTCCAAATCATTTATTATGATTTTACACAAATTATTGATATTTTTAATAATCTTATCAAGGCCTGTACAGTCGATTTCGATAAACGGTCATCGAACTGCACTTACAACGACCTTTTCCAAATTTGATTTCGACATAATTTCAAATCCAACTGTTAGATTTCAAATCCCTAATAATCCTTGAAAAGCTCTTTTCGATATGAACCCAACATTTCCGGTTTTAGGAGAATCCGATGGTCGAATCTCCCGTAATGTCCGTTCGAAGTCAATGGTCGAAATTCGCGAACTACCGCGGAGCGGCGCATTCTATTCAGGCCATTAAATATATATAATATGTATATTTCGTCGATTTCCATTTAAAATGTATTTTATAAATCGTTTTAAATCCGTTTTCAAAATGATTTCAACTTCATATTCAATTTCAAATCAAAATGAATAAAATCGATATAAGTATCGTTCACGTCAAAATGGCGTTAATCTAATCAACACAGCTTCATATACTTAAATATTTTCGTGTCCATCCCAAATCGGACATCAAAATCATATTGGATCCATTACTTAATATTATTTTAAAATATTAGTGTTAGACCGAAATTTGGGCCTAACACCCAAACTCTATGTGAAATCCTCACAAATCACGGATTACAGATAAAAAGCAGTAAAAACAGGGAACACACGGGATTTTTATAGTGGTTCGGCTCAATCCAAGCCTACGTCCACTTTATAGTTTCTCATATCCTGAGGAATTACAATTACAATGTGGTCTTACAATCCGTAAGAGTTGTTTATACACAATGACCTTGTGTTATGATGAAGAAGAGGAGATTAGAGAGTAAATTTATACACGATAGCCTCGTGTTAGAATGGTTTTTGAAGCACAAAGTCCTTGCACTATTGTAATGGAGGAAGCTCCAATGGAGAAGAGCCCAAAAGTCCCCTGAAATGACCATCCTGTGGTGTATTTATAGGCGTAGAAGAGCCCAAGGAAGTTCTGGATTCGGATCGGTTCGGAGGACACGTGGCGCCCGGTTCGGTCATCTCGGAGTGAGTGGAGGAAGTGGTCTTCAGATCGTGCTAGGACAGGTGGAAGCCGATCCGGATAAATAGGAGGCGGTTATGCCTTGTGAAGCGGTCAAAGTTGGAGTGCAGCAGCAGGTCCATGCGGATCGGTTCGGGTCCGATCCGAACCGGGGTGGAGCATCCGAACCGAAGACAGGGTGTGCACTTCTGTGCGGAGCAATGCGGGTCGGGTCTTATGGTCCGAACCGAACCGAAGGAAATGCATGCCAGAGTTTTTAGTACAAAATTTTGCCAAGGGGGTCGGGTCTCCTCCTCCGATCCGACCCGGTTAGGGGTGATGCCAAATTTCCAAGTTCCAAGTTTCCGGTTCTGCATGCGTTCACGGAAACGGGCGTAACTTTCAAACCGTAAGTCCGATTGAGCCAAACCAAAGCTCAAACTGAAGCTAATTCAGAGATCTACAAGAGTTACAGAGCTCAGCTCCGTAATCGCTGTTTTCGGGCCCAAAAAAGGTCATCTGATAGGAGTTTCGGGCCATTCTTTGTTTGTGATGCGATTTCAACCAAATCACTTCATGTCTTCTAACGATATTCCCAACGCTTGAGTGTATTGTTGAGAAGAGATTCCATGTGTGACTGCTTTGACTAAAAAGCGGGTCAACATTTTGCCCCCCAGAACATATCTTGCTGGTTGAAGGAAGATGTGTTCTGGATAATCCAAGGCCACGCCGGGCCTGCCAGCTGCAAGTATAATCCATACCTGCGAAGAAGAGAAAGCAAACAGGTATGTTAAATCCTAACAAAACCAATTACACTTTCGAGCATAAACCATGCTTGGCGTATATTTGAGCATAAACCATACTCAAGAGACGTTCGAATCATCCTGCCAAAACCTGACAACGGACCTAACCCTCCAGGCATAAGCCATACCAGGAAGTTCAAACTGAGCATAAGCCATACTCGAGTTTTATTGAGTTCCTTTGCCAAATCCTGACAAGACAATAAGCCGTTCCAGAGTATAATCCATACTTAGAAGTTTAGTGGAGTACAATCCATACTCATACCGATGTGGAGCTACACTTGCCAAAACCTAACAAAATAGTCCGTCCCTAAGCACAATCCGTACCTAGGGTTTCGAGATAAGTATAAGCCATACTTTTTAATTGAGATTGAGAATCCTGCCACAACCTGACAAGACACTTAAATTTGCCAAACATAATCCATGCTCGGAAAGTCCTTCCTTATTCAATTCAAAGTACAAAACCAAAGCAAATCCTGATTGGTTTGACATCGAGTCTAGAGCACGCTTTGGAGTTAAATCCTAACCCCGAACGTGTGTACGCCGATTTAGCCAATCGGAAAACCTAAAGAAAGCAAAGAAACATATCTTAAAGCCTAAGAGATGCAGAAAATGAAAGCTGATCTCATCCAGATCAGTTGATGACGAGCCTACGAGAGCTCGATTCTGGGTCATTCCCTCTACGGGGAGCAGGAGGTGGCAGCGCGGGTGCAGGTGCTGTTGGTTGCTTCACATACTCGGGTAGCTCTCCACGTCTAACCCGTTCCTCAATTAGATCACGAAGATGTCTGCAGTCATTCGTGTCATGCCCATCCATATCATGGAATATACAATGTCTCCCGGAGTCACGCTCTCTCTGTGATGGCTCCCTCCTGGGAGGTTTTGGGTAGGAGATGGCACCGTTTGTGTCCATGTAGATGTCGGTTAGTGACGAATTGAGTTCTGTGTACTTTTCATATCTGGGCCCTCTCCGGGGCTGAGCGTTGCGGTCATTCTTGACGGCAGCTTTTCCTTTGCCTTTATCAGAATCAGACGGTTCTCCGTCTTTAAGCATGTTAACATCGAGAACTTTCTTCTCGGAGGTTGCGTCTTCTTCACGCAAAAACCTATCCGATTCAAGGTAGAATTCGCTGAGATTCCTTGGTGGGTCCCGGTACAAGGATTTTTTGAACTCCGAGTTGTCTAGAACGCCGGATACTGCCGCCATCAATACCATAGATGGCTCAGGTCGATCAACTGATGCTGCCGCAATGTTGAATCTTTCCAGAAATGATCGCAGAGTTTCTTTGGGTCTCTGCTTGATTGTAGTGAGTGACATGACATTTTTGGGTCGAGCGATATGGACCCGAAATTGTTCAATGAAGCGAGCGACCAACGTGTTCCAGCTGTTGATCGATTCAGATTCTAGTTGCCGAAACCACATAGCAGCAATATCAGTCAAAAAGAGGGGAAAGCATTTAGCCATGACGTTTTCCGACGCCGATTGAACTTCCATATGTCGTTTATAGCGCATTAGGTGCACGGTGGGATCTGCCCTGCCGTTGTATGGTTCCAGTTGTGGAAGTTTGAAATCCGGGGGATTACGGGAATTTCTAATTTCTTGTGTGAATGGATTGTGATTGACATCATCCATGTCGTTTTGATAGGTGCGGCCTCTCGAAAGGCGTTCAATGAGATTGGCGAGCCGGTCGCCTTCAAAGAGCTGTTGCAAGTTGACAAGTCCAGAGCTGGTGCCCCCAGCGTTGAGTTCAGAAGAGTGTGGAAGAGTATAAGGAGCTTGGCAAGTCATCCGGTTCGGTTCGGAGGTGCCCCCTTGCTGCGGCTCGGAGAAGCGAGGGGGGTTATGGAGAGGTGCACGGTTCGGATCGGAGGTGCCGATCCGATCGGGTTCTCCTGTTCTGAACTGGGGAGCTTGATGTTGAAGTTGTGTGGTATTTCCGACCCGAACCGGTGCGGATGTAGGTCGTGCTGGAGCGAAGTCTTGATTTCCAGAGGGGAGGCTGCTGCCCCCAAGCTCATGCAGGGTGGTGGTTCGGATCGGATCCGAACCGATCCGGTGAGGATTGATGCCAATTTCCATCTGCGTTTGATTCAAGTTGTGGCCCTCGGTTCGGATCGGATCCGAACCGATCCGGTTTGCAGCTGCTGCTGGGGCTATTTCCGTGCTATTTCCAGCGAGTTGTGTGTTGCCACTCGGCCTACCTTCCATCCGAGCGAAGAACTGGTCGATCATCTCCTGTTGTTTGCGGAGGAGATCATCTTGCCTAGCCATATGGGTTCTCAATTCATCGAGAACGCCATCCATTTCATCTCTGGTTAAGTATGCTGATGGATTTTCATGAGAGGAAGCCTCCTGGCTTGCCTCGTTCCTTGTGCCTTCAGTGCCAACATCCTCAGCACGAGAGAAGGTTCCGTCTTTCTTTCGCTTGACCATTGATCCAATAGCCAAATAATCCGCTTCCGTTCAAGCTAGTAGAAGAAGTTGTATCGTGTGCCCCCCTTCCTGGCGCGCCAAAATGTTAGACCGAAATTTGGGCCTAACACCCAAACTCTATGTGAAATCCTCACAAATCACGGATTACAGATAAAAAGCAGTAAAAACAGGGAACACACGGGATTTTTATAGTGGTTCGGCTCAATCCAAGCCTACGTCCACTTTATAGTTTCTCATATCCTGAGGAATTACAATTACAATGTGGTCTTACAATCCGTAAGAGTTGTTTATACACAATGACCTTGTGTTATGATGAAGAAGAGGAGATTAGAGAGTAAATTTATACACGATAGCCTCGTGTTAGAATGGTTTTTGAAGCACAAAGTCCTTGCACTATTGTAATGGAGGAAGCTCCAATGGAGAAGAGCCCAAAAGTCCCCTGAAATGACCATCCTGTGGTGTATTTATAGGCGTAGAAGAGCCCAAGGAAGTTCTGGATTCGGATCGGTTCGGAGGACACGTGGCGCCCGGTTCGGTCATCTCGGAGTGAGTGGAGGAAGTGGTCTTCAGATCGTGCTAGGACAGGTGGAAGCCGATCCGGATAAATAGGAGGCGGTTATGCCTTGTGAAGCGGTCAAAGTTGGAGTGCAGCAGCAGGTCCATGCGGATCGGTTCGGGTCCGATCCGAACCGGGGTGGAGCATCCGAACCGAAGACAGGGTGTGCACTTCTGTGCGGAGCAATGCGGGTCGGGTCTTATGGTCCGAACCGAACCGAAGGAAATGCATGCCAGAGTTTTTAGTACAAAATTTTGCCAAGGGGGTCGGGTCTCCTCCTCCGATCCGACCCGGTTAGGGGTGATGCCAAATTTCCAAGTTCCAAGTTTCCGGTTCTGCATGCGTTCACGGAAACGGGCGTAACTTTCAAACCGTAAGTCCGATTGAGCCAAACCAAAGCTCAAACTGAAGCTAATTCAGAGATCTACAAGAGTTACAGAGCTCAGCTCCGTAATCGCTGTTTTCGGGCCCAAAAAAGGTCATCTGATAGGAGTTTCGGGCCATTCTTTGTTTGTGATGCGATTTCAACCAAATCACTTCATGTCTTCTAACGATATTCCCAACGCTTGAGTGTATTGTTGAGAAGAGATTCCATGTGTGACTGCTTTGACTAAAAAGCGGGTCAACAATTAGTTATTTTAAAATATTCGTTATTTCTGAATTGGAATCAGACACAGTCAATTACCATATAATGTTATTTATATGGATTTCATACAACACATGTATATATCAATAATGACAAACAATCAACCATCAGCCAGAGTGCACTACATAAATGTATAAGCGTTAAATATAAATAATTAACGCTTATAACAGCCTGTCAACCCATCGATTGACATACAACTAAATATTGGGATTAGTGTATGTCCAATATCATCCCAATACCAATGTGGGCTTTTCAAACAACAAACACTTATTATTATTTGTGCAGTTGGGCGATGTGTAAAATATATTGTCCCAATCCATATCAGTCAAATGTGTGTATACATAAACAAATCGTCCGATTTGTAAATGAATATTTATTTTATTCATATACACGTTAAAAATTATATTTTTAAGTATAAAATATTTACTTCAACTCATGAATATTTCATACAGTTCATTTATACAATAAAATGATATTTTTATTATTCAAATATTTTATTCATCACATGAATATTTTATTCAGTTCATATATACAATAAAAATGATATTTTTTATTATTCAAATATTTTTTTCATCACCTGAATATTTTATTCATTTCACATCACAATCACAGTCAATTTCCATAACAAAATACAATCAAGCAAGTCGTCTATGGCCTGTGGACGACGGGGAGCAGTTGATATATGTAGTTATAAAATAAATAACTGTACAAGAAATTATAGTGAGAAGTTCTCACATTCGGATCCACTCCTTCAGTTTTATTTCTGAATTTCTGTACCATTCGGGTTGAATTTGTCTAAATTTCCAACTAGCTTCAAATTGGACCCAGTCAGTTATGTTGTGAAGCTCTTGGCTCCACGATCGCAACGGATCCAGTCTCGCGCGATTTGGACCTTGTATGGAAAAGTTTTGTATTTTTAAACATTCATAATTTAATACGTAGTTAAATAAATTAGTAGCGCTTAAAAAACGTTACCACTCCTTTTTAATTATCTACAAACCCAAAATCCACGTTGCCGCTCCATCGTTCCAACCTAGGGTTGGATTTTGCCACCCCGTCGCTCCACCTGGCGATGATCAGACCCTCCCCTGTTGTAGAGCTCTGAGAGGGCTTCCAGGCGAGGATCATGGCGTCGAGTTTGAATCGACGGTGGCGGCGCGGTTCCAGTCGACGCAGGTCGACCTCGTAGGCCCCGTTCTCAGGAAATACACAACTCCAGCGGGTGAGACTGGTATGGATGTAGAGAGGGTGAAGAGTACAACAAATTTGCCTCAAGAATCCTTAGATTTCATTGTGTAGATTAGGAGATTTTTGCTCGGGAAGAATCGAAGGATTTCTGCCGTATATCGTATAACAGCGGCGCGATTTTCGTTTCAGAAATAAATTAGGTCAAAAATTTTAATTGACCAGCTATATATATAAACTATTTAATTTATTTTAAATTCCAAAAATACCTCTTTATTGCCACGAACTCCAAATTGAACCCGACGACTGATGCCCCTAGCTAATTACCCCCATTCCTGACACAATGGGATATGTTTCGTAACCCAGTTCGTCTGTTACGTTTATTTTTCCTCAAAATTAAAATATAAATCAATGTATATTTAATTCGAACAAACATTTTAATTTACCGGGGCCACATAGGGACTCCAAAAATTCCCGAAAAATAAATCTAGCTATGTTTTGACGATACGGTCCTAACAAAATTAATTTAGTCAAATTTGGAGACCGTTTGAAAAATGGCCATTTTCTGGTCGATCCAAATTGACTGAAATTAACAAAACATGTTTTCTTTTACCACGCTCACATATTAATTCCAAAAATTATGAAAATTGGAATCTAGCAATAATTTGACATTTCGGATCCAACAAAAGTGGTTTCATAAAAAACGAAGATCATTTGCAAAATGGCTATTTTTAAGGGCTATATATTATATAAAAAATATATAAATTCTACAGCCACTTTTCTGAATTTTCAACTGGTCATAACTTTTTATTCCCGTTATGAAATTTCAATTTTTCACATTCATTGGAAAGATATAATTAAACAGATTCAAATATTTCTGGTTTTACTGAAATCCGGTTTATTTTGAATCCTGCACATTCCATTGAAATTTGAAATCGAATTTTCAAACTACCGCGCCATTTCCAATTCCTTTTATAATTAAAATAAATATTTATATTATAACTTCGATTTAAATAAATATATACGTTCTAATTCTATTCAAAATAAATTTCTAGTTGTTATTATTTAAAATAATTCATTTTAAATATTCAGAATTCATTAAAATTGCCAAAATAAAAAATTTAAATTGGTTCCGATTTTCCGGGTTGTTACAATCTCCCCCACTTAAATCTTTTCATCCTCAAAAAGGAACGGAGCTGAAAGTTGTTTAACTAACCAACTCAACTTTCAGTTTGGCTTTCATTCGTCAAATTTTCAATTCCTAAGAATTTTCCAATTCTTCGAAAATTTGGCTAACACCCTAAATTTTTGAAAAAATTCGCCATAACCTCCTTTGTACGGAGAGACATTTTAAACTGCAACTAGCCATGTAGGGCCCTCGTCGTCCAAAAAGAAAAAGAAAAAGCCAAGCGGCTAGCCAATCGGCTTATAAAATCATCCAAACCCAATAAATTAGTAAACATCTACCTATTTGTCGGGCATACAATTTTATACCTCTTCTCTAGCCTCCTTGCTATAACCTGTTCACACACATATATATGTACATGCACACATTTTCTAATAATTTACAAATTATGTTCAACATTTGATTCAATTTGGCTTATTGGTTCAAAATTTTAATTAATCAAACCAATAATCAAACAACACAATCGACAATCAATTAGTTGATTATCTTTTCAAATTCATAATTTATATATATATAAATCCATTTTTGATGTCAAGTCGCAACAATATAGACCCTACCTAGTTTTGGTTCTCACACCAGTCAATTGGAAATATATAGATATCTCACCTTCGAAATTCGAAAATAAATGATGATGATGCTCGAGCGATCATCAGAATCATCTTTGGGCAACTAGAGTGTGATTCTATATCTATCTAGTATATTTGAGGCTTCGTATACACGTTTCCAAGGTGTATATGCAAAATCTCCATATACTAGATTGACCAAATCAATTTAGAATAAATATTCAAATACTTTGAATAAGGTTTAAATTTTCAAAACAAAATTTGTTTTCATTTTTATTTTAAAACAACTCTCTTCACACTCATTCTAGGATACTACTGATCCTATCTCTTACGAGTCATTCTCATTGGATATTACTAATCCAATCTCTGATGAATTCTTACGTTTGGTTCTAATATGCCTTATTCTTGAGCTCTGTAAAACCAAAGCTCTGATACCAAAATATAACGACTCGAAATATACTGACCCGAACTTCCCTGGTCTCCGAAGAGAAGAGAAAGAACGGATTGTCCGAGAACACAAATAACAGAACATTTCATTGCTTATTACAACAATTTCCATCAGAGTACAAGAATATACAGAGTTATTATACATCAGAAAAATATCAGTGATTCACAAATTACAATGCAGCGGAAAATAATACATAACACAACTGAAAGGAATACACGGATACAGAGCTTTCCGAATATCATTCCAGCTGTAAACCAGGATCCTGTGAATATAAATCTACAAAACTAAAACTAATAACTTCCCGTGTAGAAAATAGGGGCAGCCAGAGTTTAGGTTAAAACAATAAACTCCAGGCCAGTCATGTGACTGGTGTGAGAACTAAAACAGTTATTTAAAACTTTACTTTAAAATAAAGTAAATCAAGGGACCACGCCGTATAACATGAACGGGTTTCCTCCCAAGAATACCAGTGCATATAATAAAATAGCGCAATGCTTTTTGGAAAAATGAAGCTATTATAAGACCCAGGTCCCATCACACAATGCAACGCAAGCCAGAGGATAGTGTTTTCCCTTATAATAGCCAAACATGCTTGGTACTTTTAAAACAAATCATTTGATACTATTATAAGTGCCTAGTGTATAAAACAACTTCAAATATAAATGTATCAATCCTAGACAGCATGGGTACCATCTATCATGTCGCCATACTAGTTCTATAATAAACAGCAAAATCACGTATTGGAAGTTGGATTTCTATCTGTGAACCAAGGCAAGGGATCGTCCTATGCCAATTCGAGACAATCTTGCCTTCCATGTCTCAGGTCTCAGCCGCAACTGCACTCGGAGCGATAGGGCCGATCCACATTTCAAGTGGATTAAAAATCCCGGAACATGCATCTCCCCGCCCTATGGGGCGTAACTTTGGTCAGTATGTCGACCAGAACATCCATAGGCCCCGTAGTGACCGATATAACCGAGGCGCCTCACTTTCCATCACCCACATAAGTAAAACGTTTGGGCTTGCAAAACCCTGACACCACTCCAAGCTAGAAAGAAACGCATGTCCTCCCTTAGGTCCTTCCCGTTTCTGGTTCATACCGGGGTGTGAGGCTCGCGAATTAACGCTATACACAAAGCTATGCTATATTAAAGTTGTGCTTTGATCATCAACCACAAGACTCTGCTTTTTAACAGAAGCCTTGATCATTTGCATCTTAGCGTGCCACATAGGCAATTCACTCCATGCAACTGATGTCTATCAATCACACAGAATGAAATCCAATGTCAGACACACATCCATTTACTAGTTCGTTCTGGGTCTGACCGAAACCGTGGGAACCTTATTCCTCGTCCCAAATGTCCAATACAGGGGAGAGGTCCTCGCATATCCGGTCAATCTCCAAGTACGTCTGGATGATCACCACTTACTAGCTCGTCTTGGGTGTACAGCCCAATCAAGACATCAATAATCATCCAAACGATGTGAAGACCTTCGGTCTTCAACCATCATCTTCATCGTCAACTTATCGCAGAATCAGTTATTCATAATGGGTATAAACCCGGCCTTTCTGAATAACTCGCGTTAAACAAGTGCTAAAAAAACACAACATATGCCTCATTCCAGTTCTGAATATTCTTTTATTTAAATATTCATATCCTTTGGGAAAGGTTCCCGTTAATTTTATCAAAGATAAATTCTTTAATCTTCCTTTGGATTTCAATTCAAACCAAATTAAGTTTTATCCAAACTAGTCGGGATTAGCGAACCTTACCGAAGTAACCATTTACTTATTTCCCAATCCCAACCTATTCATCCCATGGAGCAAAACTGGTAATACTCCATATCTAACACCACAGTGTTATTAGTAAAATTAATTACCATTTCCCGTTCAAATCTAATTAAAGATTTAACTATTGCTTGGAGTAAAACTGGTGGTACTCCATTCTCGAGCATTTCCCGAATTTGATAATTTAAATTATCAGATTCACATTTCAATCTACTTAAAGATTCAATAAAAAATCTAATTCAGTTTTAATCTCCAAAAATCATTACTTAATGATTTTTCAAAGTTAAGAAATTAATCTTATCTTTGACTGGGCTAAAGAACTAATGTCATTTAAAAAACAGCTCACGATAAACCCAAAATCACATTCCATTAACAATGGAATCTTCACGGAAAACAAAACAATATATACAATCGATATAAACTTCCTTATCCAATCGATAATATAAATGGAATAACGGCAAAGCCTTTTAAATTCCATATATAGTAAAAGTCTTCCTCCATAGAAGTTCACTTTGATTTTTACCGAATCGAATTCTATCCCATTCCAATTTATTTTATTAATTTGGAAAACTTCACTTTGGAAAATTTCATTTAAATATTAATAAAAAGATTTATAAATTCCAAGTCACATTTCAACGTTAATCGGGTTAAAGAACAAATGTCGTTAAAAACACAGTTCACAATAAACCCAATTCACATTCCATTTTCAATTTTCAATTAAATGTAAATTAATTGGTAATTCTTCTTTAAATATTAAATAAAAGATTTATTCTCTTCTCAACTGGGTTTAAGATCAGTGTTACTGAAGACACCATCCACGACAAACCCAAAATCTCATTTGATAATAAATACGAGGCTCTGAAGAGAAATTATATCGGCTTATATTCTACATCAATATTCTGAAATCAACAAATATCGTATTAGGAATAACGATATATATATCTTCCAAATTCCCATATCAATATGTACAATCACGGAATCCGATATCGAAATATTCCAAAGTTAATTTCGATTCAAATCCATTCCAATTCATATATTGGAAATTCTGGTTATTTTTAAAACCATTTCAGATCCAAATTATTTATTTAAAAATATTGGATTCTAATTCTAATTCATAACTAGTCCATTTTGATAAAAATATATTTTTATCTTTTCACATATGGAATTTTTCATTCCAATTCTTTCCAAATCATTTATTATGATTTTACACAAATTATTGATATTTTTAATAATTTTATCAGGGCCCGTATAGTCGATTTCCATAAACAGTCATCAAACTGCACTTACAACGACCTTTTGCAAATTTGATTTGGACATAATTCCAAATCCAATCGTTAGATTTCAAATCCCTTATATTTGTTGAAAAGCTCTTTTCGATACGAACCCAACGGTTCTGGTTTTAGGAGAATCCGACGGTCGGATATCCCGTAATGTCCGTTCGAAGTCAATGGTCGAAATTCACGAACTGCCGCAGCGCGGCGCGTTCTATTCAGGCCATTAAATATATATAATATATATATTATATATATTTCATCGATTTCCATTTAAAACATATTTTATAAATCGTTTTAAATTCGTTTTCAAAATGATTTCAGCTTCATATTCAATTTCAAATCAAAATTGAATATTCCATATCATTAATATATAAATGATAATATTTTCAAAACATTAGATTTCAAAATCACTTTCTTTTCGATATTCATTATAAAAATGAATAAAATCGGTATAAATATCATTCACGTCAAAATGGCGTTAATCTAATCAACATGCCTTCATATATTTAAATATTTTCGTGTCCATCCCAAATCGGACATCAAAATCATATTTTGATCCATTATTGAATATTATTTTAAAATATTCGTTATTTCTAAATTGGAATCAGACACAGTCAATTACCATATAATGTTATTTATATGGATTTCATACAACACATGTATATATCAATAATGACAAACAATCAACCATCAGCCAGAGTGCACTACACAACTGTATAAGCGTTAAATATAAATAATTAACGCTTATAACAGTCTGTCAACCCATCGATTGACATACAACTAAATACTGGGATTAGTGTATGTTAAATATCATCCCAATACCCGTGTGGGGTTTTCAAACAACAAACACTGATTATTATTTGTGCAGTTGGGCGATGTGTAAAATATATCGTCCCAATCCATATTAGTCAAATGTGTATACATAAACAAATCGTCCGATTTGTAAATGAATATTTATTTTATTCATATACACGTTAAAAATTATATTTTTAACTATAAAATATTTATTTCAACTCATGAATATTTTATACAGTTCATTTATACAATAAAATGATATTTTTATTATTCAAATATTTTATTCATCACATGAATATTTTATTCAGTTCATATATACAATAAAAATGATATTTTTACTATTCAAATATTTTATTCATCACATGAATATTTTATTCATTTCACATCACAATCACATTCAATTTTCACAACACAATACAATCAAACAAGTCATCCATGGTCTGTGGACGACGGAGAGCAGTTCATATATGCAGTTATAAAATAATTAATTGTACAAGAAATTATAGTGAGAAGTTCTCACATTCGGATCCACTCCGTTAGTTTTATTTCTGAATTTCTACACTCTTCGGGTTTGATTTTGTCTAAATATCCAGCTAGCTCCAAATTGGACCCGGTCAGTTTTGTTGTGAATCTCTCGGCTCTACGATCGCAACGGATCCAGTTTGCCGCGATTTGGACCTCGTATGGAAAAGTTATCTATTTTTAAATATTGATAATTTAATACGTAGTTAAATAAATTAGTAGCGCTTAAAAAACGTTACCACTCCTTTTTAATTATCTGCAAACCCAAAATCCACGTTGTCGCTCCGTCGTTCCAACCTAGGGTTGGATTTTGCCGCCCCGTCGCTCCACCTGGCGATGATCAAACCCTCCCCGTTGTAGAGCTCCGAGAGGGCTTCCAGGCGAGGGTGGTGGCATCGAGTTCGAATTGACGGCGGCGGTGCGGTTCTAGTCGACGCGGTTGACTTCGTGGGCCTCGTTCTCGAGAAATACACAACCCTAGCGGGTGAGACCGGTATGGATGTGGAGAGGGTGAAGAGTACAACAAATTTGCCTGAAGAATCCTTAGATTTCATTGTGTAGATTAGGAGATTTTTGCACAGGAAGAATCAAAGGATTTCCGCCGTATATCGTATAACAGAGGCGCGATTTTCATTCCAGAAATAAATTAGGTCAAAAATTATGATTGGCCAGCTATATATATAAATTATATAATTTATTTTTAATTCCAAAAATACCCCTTTATTGCCATGAACTCCAAATTGAACCCAACGACTATCGCCCTGCTAATTATCTCCATTCCGGACATAATGGAATAGGTTTCATAGCCCAGTTCGGCTGTTACGATTAGTTTTCCTCAAAACTAAAATATAAATCAATGTATATTTAATTTGAACATACATTTTAATTTACCGAGGCCACATAGGGACTCCAAAAATTCCTAAAAAATAAATCTAGCTATGTTTTAACGATATGGTCCTAACAAAACTAATTTCATCAAATTTGGAGACCGTTTGAAAAATGGTCATTTTCTGTTCGATCCAAATTTATTGAAATTGACAAAACACGTTTTCTTTTTCCACGCTCACATATTAATTATGAAAATTTGAAATTAGCAATAATTTGACATTCCGGATCAAACAAAAGTGGTTTCATAAAAAACGGAGGTCGTTTGCAAAATGGCTATTTTTAAGGGCTATATATTATATAAAATATATATAAATTCTACAGCGAATTTTATGAATTTTCAACTGGACATAACTTTTTATTCCCATTATGAAATTACAATTTTTCACAATTGTTGGAAAGATATAATTAAACAGATTCAAATACTTCTGGTTTCACTGAAATCCGTTTTATTTTGAACCCTGTACATTCCATTGAAATTTGAAATCGAATTTTCAAACTACCGCAGCATTTCCTATTCCTTTTATAATTAAAATAAATATTTATATGTTGTATATGACGTAGTTGAATACACAATTATATGATTTTTGTATGATGATAACAACCAAATAAATATTATTTTAAATGTGTTTGTTACTGTACTATTCTATATATACATCACAGACATGAATATAATATTTATATTTAAATAGAATACGACTATACAGATATTCATATATTCATACAGTATTTTATTTAGATTAAATATTATATTTCAAACATTCAAACAGTACAACTATTTATAACCCAGCTATTTATTCAATTCACATGAGATTGTACTTGTAAATAAACTGAATACAATAGACAAGTTTGTTTGACAACAATAAAATAATATTTTATTTCAATCAAATTTGTTTATTACATATATCAGTACAATTCTCTCACAGCTTCTCACTACAGTTCATTCATCACTCAGTACACTTTCATATACACTGTACTTAGTTTACCGACTCACTCATATGCAGATATTCTTATATATTTTTCTCTGTCATCTTCAGTCTTCACAGCTTTTAGTCAGTCCTATCTTCATACCTATCATATACAGAAACACACACGCTAAACTGGAGCAAAAATAAAATAAAATATAAATAAATAAAATTTTATTTTTAAATTTTATTTGCCTCAGAATTACGGTGTGTTTCTCATCATTTTTCTAGACTTGGTCTGATATGCAGGGATGGGAAAAATTGTCTGGTGGCTACATATACACACTTGTATAAATATACACATGAGCACTGCCTCGGCAATCTGAATACAGCGAGCAACTGAGGAGCAGCCACATGGACCAACTCGACTCAGTGTAACTCAAGAAATATAGACATGGTCGAGCTAGTGTAATCATGGACATACATGTACATGGTCAAATAAAGTGGTGCAACTACAAGGTGCGACAATAGCAAGCATGTATGGACAAGCCATTGTGAAAGCATGGTACAACATATATACACAGCAGCAAAAATAGTGACAACATGGACAAGTGAACATGGGACAATCTCATAGCAAGTGATCGAGCACAAGGCCGAGCCAACATATTTGGATTATTTTCAAAAATGGTCAAGCACATTACTAGCAGCAGTAAGAAAGGATGTATACACATATAATGGTAGTGCACTAGAATTTGGAGCAGCAAGTAAAACAACTATCAAGTTGTAGTAAAAATGACAAGTGCAGTTGAAACAGAGAGTGGTCAAGCATTTCTGAATATGGTTAAGCATGTGTACATGGTGCAAAATAGAACAACAAGAAAAACAGTAAGCTTATGGCACTAATACATGGTGCAGCTATGTTCGCAAAATAGTTTGTTACAGGCCATCAATAGTTTCAAAAGTGCACAATCTAAATGTTCAAGTTCAAAAAATGATCAAGTTCAAAATCTCAAGTGTTTTCAGCATGGTCAATGCACAGTGTATAGAAGAACATACACACATCAATTGGAATGGCAAACCAATAGTGCATGTAGATTATACATGGATGGTGTAGCACTAGACATGGTCAAAGCGAAACATGATATGCCAACATTACAAGTGAAGCATGGCAGTGGACATAGCATGAGTGTTGTACACAGTTTTTAGAAATGGCTCAAGGGCAGGTTCAAGGAGCATATGCAAGTGTACAAGTATAGGGTATGCAGCATATATATGAAAGTGTAGCAATATAACACGAACAAGAAGTTCACATGCATGAACAGATCAGTATGGAGCACATATTCATGCATATACAAGACTGGATAATGGAGATGATCAGTTGGTAGTGGTGATACAAGAATGAATGGCGAAACAGTGTGTGAATCAAGCATGACAAAAAGTCGAGCCATGAAACAACAAGGCTCAGGTGATATACATGGTGTATAAATATATTGGCTATAGCATATACATGTAAGCAACAGCAAAGTCAATATTGATATACAACAGTAATTCATGCATGATTTTCAACCAAGCTACGGTTTTTGGCAAGTTAATTACTGTGGAGATCAATGCAGCAATTTGGAAATCATGCAGAGGAATTCAAAGCAGAGGACAAACTAATTAAAGTCGAATAAGACAACATCATTCATCAATTAAGCGATATGACAAGTATAGTGTCATGTTCAAGCAGAAACAGAGGGAAAGACAAAGTTAAGTAATGTTCGACATACATGCCGAATACCAAGACCCCAGATTTAAAAGTTCAGTGTCAATTCAAGGTTATAGCAACTGTTCTTATCATACTCAAGAATATAATTTTTTTGATTAAAAGCAGCAGTTTTAGTCGAGACAATATCAGTTTAAAATAGGTTGAATATATCAAAGGATATGATCAAAACGCAGTATATTAGGTGTCTAGAAAATCTCACGTAAGTTTCCAGAACAAGTTCGGAGATTTCAAAGTCAACAATTCAAAGTCATGGACCTAAATTTAAGCAATATACATTCAGGTTTAAAATCGAAGAAATCTCCAGAATATTATGAAGAATTCAAGCCCAAATCATAACCAAATCAACATACGAAATCAGAGAATTTTTAGGATTTATAATCCTATATAAACACCCTTTCATCATAGGTTATCATCATCGAAAATCCAACACAATCACCTAAAAGAAAAACAGAGAAATCAAATCCATTTTTACTCAGAGATTTTCGATTGAGATCCAGAGAGGGAATTCCAAATCGAAGCATCAGTGAACAACACCACTTGAAGCTTATCCGAGATTACATCTTCTCAACAATTCAATCAAGCATCGATCGATTTGGGGATACACTGAAGAAACCCTAGTTTCTTTTTTCCCAGCCGCCATTTTTTTACAAGAGCAACTAAAGAGATCGGGTGCAACACAAATGAAAGGGGCCGACCAAGTTAATTAAAAGGGACAAGGATTTTTTATTTAAAACTATGGTTTCTAATTGTTTTTAAATTTGTTTTTATTATTTGTTTTTTATTCGTCTTTAGATTCAAGTTGTAATCAAATTTAGAATTTTCTAGTTTGTCTCTAAAACTAAGGAGACGAATTATGGGATTTGTAATTCGGGGAAATCTGGTTTCAGGGATAGAAATCAGTGCAGGGTTTTGAGCGTAGGGTTAAGAACAGTTGGGAGCGAGTGTCGTGAGTTTACAGGGGATTGTAAGCATAGAGATTATTTTAACTCCTAGTAGAAACCTTGGGGAATGCAGCAGTAGGCAGGGTTTTGCCGAAGCTGGGTATATCTGTGTGTTATTTAATTTTCGCATTTACTTTGATTATTATCTGTGATTGGTATTATTTAATTACTCAACAAAAATCTGTGATAAACCCTATTCACACCCCTCTAGAGTTAAGTTAGATCCCATAAGTGGTATCAGAGCAGGTATTTTTTTTATTTTATTTTAACTCTACAGTCATGAATTTGTCTAATAACGCTTTTTCTAAGGGTCAGTCCATAGCTAGGCCACCAATGTTTAATGGAACTGATTATGCCTATTGGAAAGCTAGGATGAAAATTTATTTGAGTTCAGTCGATTATGATGTGTGGGATATTATTGAAACGGGTTATAAATCTCCCACTGTTACTGTTTATGGTATTGGAGTTCCTAAATCAAAAGACAGGTGGGATGCTAATGATAAAAAATTATTTTCAACTAATGCCAAAGCGAT
Organism: Allium sativum; assembly: GCA_030737875.1. Classification (NCBI taxonomy): domain Eukaryota; kingdom Viridiplantae; phylum Streptophyta; class Magnoliopsida; order Asparagales; family Amaryllidaceae; genus Allium; species Allium sativum. The sequence goes on along the minus strand of CM060924.1, from coordinate 719,824,786 downwards.
GAATGCTTTAATCTGTGCTCTTGGTAAAACAGAATTTAATTGAATTTCTCATTGTGAAACTACACAGGAAATATGGCATACGTTGGAGGTCACATACGAAGGTACATCTCAAGTTAAGGAATCTCGTCTCGCTCTACTCAGCAACGAATATGAAAATTTCTCTATGCAAAAGGACGAGATATAAAAGAGATGTATGGACGCTTCTCATCACTAGTCTATAATGCAAAAGCTCTTGGCAAAACTTATACCGAAGTGGAATTGATCAGAAAAATATTGAGAGTACTACCGATGGATTTTGAAGCTAAGGTGACGGCGATTCAAGAATCAAAAGATCTGAATAAAGTAAGCATGGAAGAGTTGATCGGAAATCTGATTACTTATGAGATGGAGTTAGAAGCAAGAGAAGAACGAAAGAATTCTAAATCAAAGAAAAAGACGATCGCTCTAAATAATACTGTTGAAAGTGATGATGAAGATCCCACTGAAGAGCTAGCCATGGTTTTGAGAAAGTGGGCCAAAGGAAATTACAAACCACAAAAGAAGAATTCAAAAACTAACAAGTCCGAAAGTTCAGAAAGTTCAGACGATGAAGTGTTTTGCTACAATTGCAAGAAACCCGGACATATCAAACCAAATTGCCCACAGCTTAAAATGAAAAGAAGAAGAAGTTCAGAAGGAAGAAGAAGGCTTTTGCTGTTACATGGGATGACGAGGAAGGAGAAGAAGTTTCTAAAATTGATGAAGAGCAAGCTAACTTGTGTCTTATAGCTCAGTCTGATTCAGAAAGTAGTGAAGAGGATTCAAGGGAGGTATCGAATTTTACTTATAATGATTTAATTTTAATGTGTCACGATCTCACAAAAACCATTGATTCTCTTGAACTAAAAGTTAAGAAATTGAAATCTGATAGGTCAAAACTAGTTCAAGAAAATAACAGTTTGGAAAGAAAACTTGAAAAAGTTAAGAATTCACCGTTTTCAGAATGCTAAAAATGTCAATTTTTGAGTAATGATCTTTTGAAATTCAAAATTGATTTTGAGTTACTTAAAAGTGAAAACGTGAATTTGAAGAACAATAATCGTGATTTTGAGAAGGAGATTGAAAAGCTTAGAGAATCTGAAAATTTTGATTTTGAAAAGCGAAAACAATTTGAAATTGAAATTTCTAAGTCCAATGCTAAAATCAAAGCACTTGAAAACGAAAATTTCATTTTGAAACAAACTGATGCTGAAAAGAGGTAAATCGCTATTAATCGATGTTCAAATTTAATGAAAGAAAATAGCGATCTTAAATTTAAAATTCAACGACTTGAGTCAACTTTGACTAAATTTTCTAAAGGAGAGAAAATGTTGAATATGTTGTTAAAAACCAATTTTTTGTTCAGAATAAAAAGACACTTGGTTTTGGATTTGATCTAGTTAAAAAACAAAATCCTAATGATTTTAAAATTCTTTAAATGGATTTGAAATCGATTGAGTTGAAATTTTGAAATCTAATAATTTCAAAGGGTTTTTAAATCATAAACGAAATAATAACTCATTTAAAAACAATTCACTTAAACATGTTTGGATTCCAAAAAATAACAAAATGATTTTGAATAAGTCTAAACGAATTTGGGTTCCAAAGGGTGCTGTAGTGGATAGTGATGGATTGTTATATAAACGGGTTTGGGTATCAAAACATGTAAACAAAGATAAGAGTGGTAAAACTACTTTTGTTAGACCACTCGATCCTATAAACATTTAGGTACCAAGGGAGGCTAAGGAACAACTGTGCTTAAGAGAAATAAAATTCAATTTGATTCATATTATTGAATTATTTGGAGTTCCTTAGCCATAGATTCAGAGTTGGAGATTCATTGGATCACATCGATTATGGTAAGTCAGGTATGATCTCTAAACTCGTATTTTTATTTTTATTTTATTTCCTTTTTAGATTATTTCCCTTTTTAGTTTTTTTTTGTTTCTTTTATTTTTTATGCTGATTTTGTTGATAAGGCCGCAATTTTTTATCTTGAACACGGTAAATTGGAATTTTAAAATTTATGTTGTTCTTGTATGCAAATGAAATTTCACACATTTTTTGTTGTTTTGAGTTTCTTCTTATTCACTTTGGAAAATATTGAAAAATCGAACTCAATACAGTAGACTACTTGAAAGCCATGATTGACTAGTTGTGAATTTTTTTTTACTTGGCTGATTTTGAAATCATTCATTATTGATTGTAGAATTTTTTATTTTTTTTAGACTATAAAAAATTTGATTTTTCTTAAGTGACTTCAAATAATTATCTTCAGATTTGATCGCTGACTGTTTCTTTTGCTTGTTTAAAAAATTCTCTGAAAAATTCACTTGTGATTCCTACTTTGAAAATGATCATGTGCTGCTCTGATAAGGAAATTGATTTGATGCGTTTGAATACCTTGATGATTGAACGATGAGTTGAAAAATCAGTGATTAGATTTCATTAAAATTTGAATTTCAGATAGAGGTATTTTTTTTTTTAAAATGTCTAGGAGCAATCAGAGTTAGAAATATTAGAAATTCCATATTCTACTGATTGATTTTATTTAAACTAATTTTCAACTTCCACTGATATTTTCAAAAACTCCTCTTGAAATTAATATTTTCAATTTTAAAATTATTTTGGTTTATTTATTCAAAAATTGAAATTATTGATTAATTTGAACCGTTTTGTGACTCATCAAAATTATTAATAGATTTATGAAATTGTGATGAGTTATGACTATGGTATAATTTATAACTAGAGGATATGTTATTTTAAATCTCATGATGATTGGACAGATTTTATAATATCTTTGAATTAGAGCTTATTTCACGACCATCTTCTATGTCTATCATATTTCTGTCATCCATCATGGTTTTATTTAATTTGGAGAGTTCAAATTATTTTTGGAAAGAAAAATATCTTGGAAATAAGAAAAAAGAAAAAAGAAAAAAGAAAAATATATATAAAATTTATCCTTGGTATTCACTCCCATTTAAAAGTCCTCGCGGTTATGAGTGGGTGAATTACCTTAATCGCTATGTGCTTCCATTCTCACTTAAAAGACCTTTGGGTTGTGCATGGATGAAACTCATTAGAGAGGATAAAGTTAAGTTACTACTAACCCCATTTAAAAGACCTTTGGGCTATGCATGGTTAGCAAGTGCTTAACACATTTTTGAGCATATTTAAAATCTTCAAAATTCATATTCTAATATTAAATTTTTATTGAACTCTCCTTATTCTATAAAATTCATCGTAAATCCATTTATTATGAAAGTGAAATTTGCTTCTGATTTAAAGATTATTATGATTTTTGTTTGATTAAATGGGATTTGTGATATATATTCTCTCTCTTAATTTGAATTTATATTTATGGTCTAAATTCATCACTGTTTCGATCTCTATTATTCTTTTGATGATAACAAAAGGGGGAGAATGTTCAAGATTTTGATTGATGAGTATTTAATTCAAAAATATTTGAAGATTGGAAATTAAATATCCAGAGGGAGAACGGTCAATTGGATTTCATCATTCATATTTTCCACATATATAGGGGGAGTTCAGTTGTAGGGGGAGCTAATAAATAGGGGGAGTTCAATATTCACTGTCAAACACATTTATTGTGCTCAAAATCTTTTATTTGTTTGTCATCATCAAAAGGGGGAGATTGTTGTATATGACGTAGTTGTATACACAATTATATGATTTTTGTTTGATGATAACAACCAAATAAATATTATTTTAAATGTGTTTGTTACTGTACTGTTCTATATATACATCACAGACAGGAATATAATATTTATATTTAATAGAATACGACTGTACAAACATTCATATATTCATACAATATTTTATTTAAATTAAATATTATATTTCAAACATTCAAATAGTACAACTATTTATAACTCCACTATTTATTCAATTCACATGAGATTGTACTTGTAAATAAATTGAATACGATAGACAAGTTTGTTTGACAACAATAAATTAATATTTTAATTCAATCAAATTTGTTTATTACATATATCAGTACAATTCTCTCATAGCTCCTCACTACAGTTCATTCATCACTCACTACATTTTCACATACACTATACTCAGTTTACATACTCACTCATATACAGATATTCTTATATATTTTTCTCTGTCATCTTCAGTCTTCTGTCTTCACAGCTTTCAGTCAGTCCTGTCTTCATACCTGTCATATACAGAAACACACACGTAGTAAACTGGAACAAAAATAAAAATAAATACAAACAAACAAAAAATTATTTTTTAATTTTATTTGCCTCAGAATTACGGTGTGTTTCTCATCATTTTTCTAGACTTGGTCTGATATGCAGGGACAGGAAAAATTGTCTGATGGCTGCATATACACACGTGTATAAATATACACGTATGCGCTGCCTCGCCAATCTAAATGCAGAGAGCAACTGAGGAGCAGCCACATGGACCAACTCGACTCAGTGTAACTCAAGCAATACAGACATGGTCGAGCTAGTGTAATCATGGACATATATGTACATGGTCAAATAAAGTGGTGCAACTACAAGGTGCGACAACAGCAAGCTTGTATGGACAAGTCATTGTGAAAGCATGGTACAACATATATACACAACAGCAAAAATAGTGACAGCATGGACAAGTGAATATGGGACAATCTCATAGAAAGTGATCGAGCACAAGGCCGAGCCAACATATTTGGATGATTTTTAAAAATGGTCAAGCACATTACTAGCAGCAGTAAGAAAGGATGTATACACATATCATGGCAGTGCACTAGAATTTGGAGCAGTAAGTAAAACAACTATCAAGTTGTAGTAAAAATGACAAGTGCAGTTGAAATAGGGAGTGGTCAAGCATTTCTGAATATGGTAAAGCACATGTACATGGTGTAAAATAGAACAGCAAGATAAACAGTAAGCTTATGGCACTAATACATGGTGCATCTATGTTTGCAAAATAGTGTGCTACAGGCCATCAACAGTTTCAAAAGTGCACAAGCCTAATGTTGAAGTTCAAAAATGATCAAGTTCAAAATCTCAAGTGTTTTCAGCATGATCAATACACAGTGTATGGAAGAACGTACACACAGCAATTGAAATGGAAAACTAATAGTGCATACAGATTATACATGGATGGTGTAGCACTAGACAAGGTAAAAGTGAAACATGATATGCTAGCATTACAAGTGAAGCATGGCAGTGGACATAGCATGAGTGTTGTACACAGTTTTTAGAAATGGCTCAAGGGCAGGTTCATGGAGCATATGCAAGTGTACAAGTATAAGGTATGCAACATATATATGAAAGTGTAGCAATATAACTTGAACAAGAAGTTCACTTGCATGAACAGATCAGTATGGAGCACATATTCATGCATATACAAGACTGGATAATGGAGATGATCAGTTGGCAGTGGTGATACAAGAATGCATGGCAAAACAGTATGTGAATCAAGCATGACAAAAAGTCGAGCCATGAAACAACAAGGCTCAGGTGATATACATGGTGTACAAATATATTGGCTACAGCATATACATGTAAGCAGTAGCAAAGTCAATATTGATATACAACAGTAATTCATGCATGAGTTTCAACCAAGCTACGGTTTTTGGCAAGTTAATTACTGTGGAGATCAATGCAGCAATTTGGAAATCATGCAGAGGAATTCAAAGCAGAGGACAAACTAATTAAAGTCGAATAAGACAACATCATTCATCAATTAAGCAGTACGACAAGTATAGTGTCATGTTTAAGTAGAAACCGAGGGAAAAACTAAGTTAAGTAATGTTCGACATACATGCCGAATACCAAGACCCCAGATTTAAATGTTTAGTGTCAATTCAAGGTTACATCAACTGTTCTTATCAAACTCAAGAATATCAACTATTTTGATTAAAAGCAGCAGTTTTAATCGAGACAATATCAGTTTAAAATAGGTTGAATATATCAAAGGATATGATCAAAACGCAGTATATTAGGTGTCCAGAAAATCTCACGCAAGTTTACAGAACAAGTTTGAAGATTTCAAAGTCAACAATTCAAAGTCATGGACCTAAATTTAAGCAATATACATTCAGGTTTAAAATCGAAGAAATCTCCAGAATATTATGAAGAAATCTCCAGAATATTTTGAAGAATTCAAGCCCAAATCATAACCAAATCAACATACGAAATCAGAGAATTTTTAGGATATATAATCCGATATAAACACCCTTTCATCATCGGCTATCATCATCGAAAACCCAACACAATCACCTAAAAGGAAAACAGAGAAATCAAATCAATTTTTACTCACAGATTTTCGATCGAGAGTCAGAGAGGGAATTCCAAATCGAAGCATCGGTGAACAACACCACTTGAAGCTCATCTGAGATTACATCTTCTCAGCAATTCTATCAAGCATCGATCGATTTGGGGATACATTGAAGAAACCCTAGTTTATTTTTTCCCAGCCGCCATTCTTTTATAAGAGCAACTAAGGAGATCGGGTGCAACACAAATGAAAGGGGTCGGCCAAGTTAATTAAAAGGGACAAGGATTTTTTTATTTAAAACTAAGGTTTCTAATTGTTTTTAAATTTGTTTTTATTGTTTGTTTTTTATTCGTCTTTAGATTCAAGTTGTAATCAAATTTAGAGTTTTCTAGTTTGTCTCTAAAACTAGGGAGATGAATTAAGGGATTTGTAATTCGGGGAAATCTAGTTTCGGGGATAGAAACCAGTGCAAGGTTTTGAGCGTAGGGTTAAGAACAGTTGGGAGCGAGTGTCGCGAGTTTACAGGGGATTGTAAGCATAGAGATTGTTTTAACTCTTAGTAGAAACCTTCGGGAATGCAGCAGTAGGCAGGGTTTTGTCGAAGCTGGGTATATCTGTGTGTTATTTAATTTCCGCATTTACTCTGATTATTATATGTGATTGGTATTATTTAGTTACTCTGTGAAAATCTGTGATAAACCCTATTCACCTCCCTCTAGGGTTAATTTAGATCCTATATTATATTCTAACTTCGATTTAAATAAATATATACGTTCTAATTCTATTCAAAACAAATTTCTAGTCATTATTATTTAAAATAATTCATTTTAAATATTCTAAATTCATTAAAATTACCAAAATAAAAATAATTTGTTTAAATTGGTTCCGATTTTCCGGGTCGGTGCGCGAGGAATCACCCTAGCAATGCAGCCGAAGGTTCAAGTACCTTCTGAGGAACAACCGCTATAATAATTATGAATCATCGTAATATTTATAAATGGTAGTTATTCTACAATAGTCTAGATATCGAGAAATAATTCGTTAGAAATAAACCAATTTGTCAAAATATAATGGCGTCCGTAGAAATAAAATAAAAAACAGATGAATGCAAAACATAAATTAAACGTGAATTACCAATGCAAATATGAATGATTTTTTTTTTTGATGCAAGTGCATGCAAACAAAAATGCAAGGAAAATAAAATGGAGTTGAAAGCACCATACCTGAGCGTGCAAATTTTTATTAGCAATTTATTTTTAGAGGCGATTTTTTTAAGCACGCAAATAAGAAGCGCAAAGCAAAGCAATCCCAAGCAAGCAAGCAATTCCATTTCTACTTTCACAACCTGAAAAACATTTTTATAAAAGACAAGATTGAAAACAATTTATTTTAAAGAAAAACTAAGGTGAATGATTTTTATTTGTTATAAAGTTTAAAAGGAAAACCAAAACAAGAAAAAAAAAACTTTCAATCTAAATTCACAAGCTCACTTAAGATTCACAAAGCTCATTCAGTATCTATAAACAAACATCCTAATCTCCCACTATCTTAGTAACTTGTCCACAAAAACACAAGCTGAAAAATCAAAAGAGAAAAAATTCAACCCCCCCCCTCCGGAAAAAAGGACACGAGCTCAAAAACGAAAGCAAATATTAAATTCAAATGGTTTTTTGGGGGTTTTCTCTCTTGAGAGTCGGTGATGAAGAAAAATTCAAGGACTCTGGGTTTGAATTTGAGGCGTGGATTTTGCAGTGGCATAGGTTGATTTGGGTTTTCGATTTAGGGGAATTGCGGTTGTTTGTATGATAGAGAGGAGAAGGGTTTCAATTTGCGTGGAGGTAATATTTTTTTTGGTTGTGGGTATTTGGAAGTAGTGAACTTGAAGGTTGGTGATGTGTTTGAGTTTGTATCGACTGTGTTATAGGTTATGAAGTCGTGCTTGTGAACTAGCATGGGTGGAGAGTTGGTGCTTGAATTGGTGAAGCAAGTTGGATGTTGGTGGTTTGATGAAGATGAGGAGGCTTGGGCGACTGCTTTCGGGTGATGCGTATTGCTGGATGATTGTCCGTAGTGGCAGGTCGGTGTGGCTTGTAAAAGGAGTTAAATGGTGGTAGTGGTTGCTGTGTTGACAAGGTGGTATGATGGTGAGAGTATTTGGGAGGAGTCAGTGCTCTGTTGTGGTCGAGATGAAGTGTGAACTTGGTATGTGCAAGTGGTATAGTATGATGGGGTTGTTTGTGATGAAGGGACAGTTTGTGGCAAGGGGAGTGATGCAAGGTATGTGTGATTCAAATATTTGTAGATAAGGAAAGATTGATTGTCAATCATGTAATTGTCTCCTATATGGAATAACTTGGGTGCCAAGTTTACTTGGAGGTCAAGAAAACTTGGGTGCCATGTTTACTTGGAGGTCAAGAAATCCCTCTATATAAATAGAGGTCATGTTATTGTATGAAGAAAGCAATCCACCATTAATCTTCTCTCTATTGTAATCTTCCTCCTCTCTTATGTACTCATTTCTTCATTGAGAAATAAAAGTTGTTGGGTCTCCTTGGACGTAGGATATTCATATCCGAACCACGTTAAATCTTCTGTGTCCTTTTTTGTTCTTTGTTTTTTATGAGATTTCAAAATTGTTTTGTTATACTCCACTAGTATCTAAATAAACAATACTAGATCCTCATCAAAATTCTGCATAAATCACTACAGTTTGGTAATAAAGTTGGTGTTATTGTTTCTATTTGGATATTAATGGCTACTTCTAGTAAGTCTGTTTGAAGATTTGGCATCAATTATGGAGTAACACATTTTGATGGAAAATGAGATTTTGGTACTTGGAAGATAAAGATGGAGGCCGTATTGAAAAAGGAGAATACTTTTAAAGTTGTTTCTACGCCTGAGAAATTGAAAGATGTTGATGCAGCTGAATTGGAGGAAATGGAAGACGAAGCTCTCACAACAATTCAGTTGAGTCTTTCAGATGAAGTCCTTAGAGAATTTTCTCAGAAGAAGACGGCGAAGGAACTATGGGATGCATTATCAGATGCATATCAAGACAAGTATCTCACAAATCAGATTATTCTACAACAACTTTATTCGTTCAAGATGAAGCCTAGAGCCGATCTTATGGAGCATGTAGATGCCTTGACCACTTTAGTTATGAACCTGAAGGCAGCAGATGTTGACATTACTGATGAGGCTCAAGATGTGATCCTCCTATGTTCCTTGCCTAAAGAATATACTACTTTTGTCAATTCCATGATTTATCGCTGCAGTAAAATTAGCCTTTCTGATGTAAAGGCTGGTCTTCATAATGAAGTGTTAAGAGGTAGATTGGCGAGCACTAACATTGATAGTGATACCGAAGGCTTATCTGTAGGTTATAGAAAAGGAGTAAAAGGATATAGGTTGTGGTGTCCTATTAGCAAGAAACTTATTATAAGCAGGCATGTAACTTTTGATGAGAAGGCTACGTTGAAGGTGGAGCCTTCCTCATCGGATGATGGTGAGAGGACATGTGAAGAATACCAAACACAAAGCAAATCATCTATTTATTCTTTCCATAGACGTTCAAATGGCGTTTCCGATGACGCCGCGGTTGATGAGGATAGTATGGATACTGGCACAGAAGATCAAACTCAAGGTGGAGCTCATACAGAGACCGGGCCTGTTAGAGAAAGAAGAAAGCCCAGATGGCTTGATGAGTTTGTTGGTTTGAGCATCAAAGACATTGAATTTGATGATATGGCAACTTATGCATTAAATGTAGTCCATGATGAGCCCATAGATTATAGAGACGCTATTGCATCAGTTGACAGTTCCAGTTGGTTAGTAGCAATGGAAGAGGAGATCGAATCTTTACGGAAAAATCACACTTGGGATTTGGTGCCACTTCCTACCGACAAGAGAGCTATTGGATGTAAGTGGATCTATAGAGTGAAAGACGGCTGCAATGGAGATTTCAGATATAAAGCAAGACTAGTAGCAAAGGGTATGTTCAGAAGAAAGGGGTAGAGTATCATGACATCTTTGCTCCAGTTGTTAGGCATACTTCCATTCGTATTCTCTTGGCATTAGTTTCTCATTATGACATGGAGTTAGAGCAACTACATGTCAAAACTTCTTTCTTGCATGGTGATCTGGATGAAGAGATTTATTTGCGGCAACCGGAAGGGTTCACTCATAGTAGCAGGACAGACTATGTTTGTAAACTTAACAAATCTCTTTATGGACTGAAGCAGTCTCTTAGACTATGGTACAAGAGATTTGATAAGTTTATGTTTTCACAGGGATACTCCAGAAGCTTCAAAGACCAGTATGTTTATTTTAGGAGATGTGATGATGACATGATTTATTTGTTGTTATATGTTGATGATATGTTGATTGCATCTTAGAGTATGGTCAAAATTAAGGAGTTGAAAGTGGAGCTCAGTAGAGAGTTTGATATGAAGGATTTAGGAAAGACACAAAGAATACTGGGTATAGAGATAAGCAAGGATAGGAAGCGGAGAGAGTTAAGGCTCACTCAGGCGCAGTAAAGTCCTCGCTCGATTTGGGATGGAGAAAGCCAAACCGGTAGGCACTCCTTTAGGCTCTCATTTTAAGTTGTCGAAAGACCATTCTCCTACATCGGAAGAAGATTAAAGGTATATGGCTAATATACCTTATTCTAGTGCTGTTGGTAGTCTCATGTATGCGATGGTGTGCACGAGACCAGATTTGGCCCATGCAGTTGGTGTTGTCATTCGATATATGGCTAACCCAGGTAAAGAACATTGGCAAGTAGTGAAGTGGATTCTTAGATGTCTTCGAGGCACTTCTTCGGTGGGTTTGTTATACGGTGGAATAAATGGTGACATCTTTCTTAGAGGATACTATGATTCTGATTATGCTGGGGATAAAGATGCTAGGAAGTCAGTGTCGGGCTATGTTTTTACACTTGGCGTAGGCTCGATTTCATGGAGATCAAAGCTGTAATCTATCGTAGCTTTGTTGACTATCGAAGCAGAGTTGATATCGATTGTGGAAGCAACAAAGGAAGGATTGTACTTACTTTAGTTGTTGGATGATCTTTCAATGTCGCAGCGAACAGTGGAGCTACTTTCAGACAGTCAGAGTGCGATTCATCTTGTTGAGAATCAAGCTTATAGTTCACGGACAAAGCACATTGATGTTAGAGGTTTCTTTCTTATGCTTGAGGAAGAACGGAGCAAGATCAAATTATTGAAGGTGGGTACTTCGGATAATCCTTCAGATATGATGACCAAGTCACTTCCAAAGGACAAGTTTGAGCATTGCTCAAACTTGATCATTTTGCTTCCTGTTACTTGAGCGCCATGGGGCACTGGGCCCAACAACTTCTATGTTGATTATTGAAGATGAGATGATGAAGAAAGATTGTCATATTTGAATCAAGGTGGAGTGTTGAAATTGATGATTCAAATATTTGTAGAGAAGGAAAGATTGATTGTCAATCATGTAATTGGCTCCTATATGGAATAACTTGGGTGCCAAGTTTACTTGGAGGTCAAGAAAACTTGGGTGCCAAGTTTACTTGGAGGTCAAAAAAACTTGGGTGCCAAGTTTACTTGGAGGTCAAGAAATCTCTCTATATAAATAGAGGTCATGTTATTGTATGAAGAAAGCAATACACCATTAATCTTTTCTCTATTGTAATTTTCCTCCTCTCTTATGTACTTATTTCTTCATTGAGAAATAAAAGTTGTTGGGTCCCCGTCGACGTAGGATATTCATATCCGAACCACGTTAAATCTTCTATGTCCTTTTTTTGTTCTTTGTTTTTTGTGAGATTTCATAATTGTTTTGTTATACTCCATTAGTATCTAAATAAACAATACTAGATCCTCATCAAAATTCCGCATAAATCACTACAGTGTGAACTTGGTATGGTGAGAGTATGGTGCAAGTGGTATAGTATGATGGGGCTGTTTGTGATGAAGGGACAGTTTGTGGCAAGGGGAGTGATGCAAGGTATGTGTATTGAGTGGTTATTGTGTGATGAAACTGGTTGTGAAGAGTAAGGGGGAACTGATGTAGCATGGTCGTTCGGGTGTGGTCTGACATGGTGATGGTTTCTGGTCGGGTTTGAAGATGTTGGTGGTAGTGATGTTGATGGCGCAGAGTGTTGAGAGGTCGGGTGATGGTTAGAGGGATTATGTGAATGATTGTTTGTGGTGTAATGTAGCTATGATGGGGGGAGGTTGATGTTATTGGTTGAAGAGGAAAGACTTGTTGAAAGGAAGGTGGTGACTGCAGTTTGGATGTTGATTGAAAGAGTGAGTGTTGGTTCTTGGCATGTGGTCAGATGGATGAAGTTGAACAACAACGATGAATTGTAATCAGAAGTGCAAATGTAAAATGTAAAACACAAATGCAATCTTTTTGGCAATGAGAAATAGTGTAGCAAAAATGTAAACATCAATGCGATGAAAAACTGTTCTGCAGCTTGTTTTCTATTCTGTGTTTTTTTCTTTTAGAAACTGCAATTGAGTTTAGGAAATCTGAGAACAATAAGCAAAAATTTAACAAAGAATTGAGTAGAGAAACTGCAAGGAAGTGAATTAAATCGATCTAAACTGAGGAGAAAGAAAAACCAACAAGAAATGAATAGAACATAACAAGAAATCTATTACTTAAACCTAAATGCATAATTCCAACCATGCATACGTGGACGCAACAGAAAGCAGCTTTTCCTTATTTCTGCTTTCCCGTTCACTGTTTTCCTCCGCTTTTTTATTTAAAAAAAAAAGAAATTAGAAAATGGCTACGACTATTAGCACCCCACTAATTGCTCTTCACACCCCGTTTAAAATATTAAATTAATAATTCCAATTTTGCCCTTAAACATATAATTATATATTTCATTAAATGTAATTAATAATTTTAATTGTTGTTCTCTATAAAATTGAGCGAAATCGACCAATATTTCAAGGGCGAGTTGATTTGATCAACTCAGTCCTCGAATGCAACTCAATAAAATCGTTTTCTAACTTCAACCAAAATGAGAAAACAGATTAAAAACCATTATGGTGCTGCTGTTTTGATCTTCTTTTCGCATATTTGTCTCTATTGTTTGTTTTTTTATCATTGCAAATAGTAGATTGTGAAATTGCTATGGTTTTGATGGAAAAACGAAAAACAGTAAAAGAAGGTTTGAAAAAAACACAAATAATGATAAAACAAGGGTAGTTTAGGAATAAATGGGGTGAGAAAAGAAAAACCTAGGGTGAATATTATTTTTTTGAATTACTGGGGTGGGAAGAGCAAATTGTGGGGTGGCAATAGACGGACCCTTAGAAAATTTTGAACACAATAACCCACGTTCTAACCTATCCACTGTCTACTTTCCCAAATCAATCACTAACCACTTTTCGTACCTCCCCCAGCTACAATTCCTAATTACAGCTGCCTTCGCCATTTTCAACAACGACACCGTACACCGATCTTCTTCAAATTCAACAATCGATCGGGAATTTCGAACAACATCTACAACCGATGGGGCGTTATCTGCTGCAGACCTGCTGTAACATTGTTGAACCGCCATACTTACCAACCTGCCTTTGTACGGATGTTTCCTATTGTCCGCTAACTTTAGAAGGTAATTCACATACATTTTAACTCCATTCGTTGAAGTTGCGTTTAATCCGAGGATCATTTCTGAGCTTGTTGGTGATGTGAACTATGGTTTTTTATAAATTTTTTCATTTTTATTGCCCATCCATAGCAAATTTAATTAGCTTCTGTCACCGTAATCTATCATGTTACCTTGGTGATGTTAAGTATGTTGTTTGTTATTTCCTGTATCTGAATATACCTGCTAGCAATTTCGTGCAGTACTTGGTTGAATTTCCTATATGAAATTTATTTTGTTTGAAATCTGGTCTTGGACCTCTGCTTTATACCTTTTATGCATTGTTTACTCTGCATTTGATCGATTTATCATCTCACATTATTTTAGTATCTATTTTATCATATAATAGATAACTTATCAACTGACAAAGAATGCGTAATTTTTCGATGCAACAAATCCGGCTTTAGTTTTCAAGGTATGCTCAAAGGACATTGCTTTTGGACATCCTGCAGAATCTACACTTGAAAATTCAGTCTGAAGTCAGTTAGGTTCTTGAATTTAGAACAATGGTAGCGATGGTAAGCTCAGGAGATGAATTCAAATTTCGGTTCATAGGTGCAAGAAACATGGCTGAGAGCATTTCACATTGGCGTAGCCAAATCCGGATCCTCCCTCCATCCTGTATCTCAACTGACCATCACTGCCCTAAACGTCGCCGAGTGTTCCAGTCTTTTTGGGTCAAAATCCACGATTCCAATTCTTAGGTATTATATAGTTTGTATTAAATGTGACAACATTCACTGTGGATAAATGTTTATGTGCTTTTGAAGAAGAAAGATGCATTTTCAATTGATAGGTTTAAGACCGTGGAATGTTTGACAATAAAAATATACAAACATATCAACCACGATAGCTTGGCTACGTTGCTGCTGTTTTCTTTTAGCAGTTGATCAATATAGGTTTCAATTAGTTTTACTTTATATATACATTGCTAAGAATCAATGAATGGTTGTAGTGGAAGCATTTGTTGCAAGTAGTGGATTGATGAATGTCGTTAGCTAATAAATATATGTTATTAACATTTTTAATTTACTTGTCAATATGATTTATGTACTCTTTAGATATTTTTAGTTTATATATTAAACATAATCCTCATTGTTCACGTCTAAACATTTACACATTTCATTTTTCTTAACAATATAAATATGATGGGTTGAGAGATTTAAAGCACAAGAGTGTTTTATGTAGCTACTAAAATGCAAGATTTTGAATTTATGTGGCAATGTTCCTCTTAGAAGCGATTGTTTTTAGTTATTCAAAAACTTTTGAACCTTACAGAAGAATATTTTCATTAATTTCATCTCTAAGGAAGTGTGTATGGTTTATTATTCATTAAACATATGATTTGCTACTAAGCATTTCGTATGTTCTTTCGTAAAATTTGCTGCTTGGAAATACTAGCTTTATAAGGATATAATTTAAGCTGAGCTTTTAACTCTTAACTCCAAACCGCCTTACATCATAATGCAAATCAGGGATATGCTTCGTTCATGATTTTGGATTTTTTTGGGTGGACATAGGGAAATACTTACAGTGTTATGTTTTCTCAAATGCATCTTTATAACCTAAATTGAAAAGAATATGGACTCTACAACATAATTTGCTATAATAACACTAAAAGTTTCAACGTAGTATAATACATTTACAGGGCTGTTATATCTAAAATTTATTTATGGAAATTTGCAGGGGCTAAATTGGCAGTTGGTAGCAGATCTTTATGTTCTGAGACTACATTATTTTAACATGTAGAATGGCACCAGCTATCTCTGCCATGCTAAGTAATAGTTTAGGTGAAGAAGTTTCAAGGGAAGATTCTCCTGAATTCTAGGTAAGGTATGAGAATTTGTTCCCAATGTATAATGAATACAGAATTATTTTCCTGTGCAAAATATTCAATCGAAATAACCATAAGTTCAATAGCTTCATTTAGTAAAGATATCCTAACTTATATTTTAGTTTGTATTTTATTTGTATAGGAATTGGATTAGATAAGGTATGAGAACTTAACAGAAATGGGTAGAAGTGTAGCTAATTTGTTAATTAGGATTGTGCTAGACAAAAATACCAAGACTTTGAGCATCATTGATAGTGGAGTTGGCATGACTAACACTCTCACATAGTGGTATTGTAATTCCTTTTCTGTTATCGTAATTTAATTATATTATGAAATTAATGTATTGAAATAAAATCAATTAATCAATATATTTACAAAATCATACACATAAATATACTACGTTATTATGTACATGTTTATGCCTATATGAACTAATATTGCAGCATTTTAAAAATGATGGTATTCTCCTTTTTTGCCATTAAATTATTTTTCAATCATTACCCCCACTTCTCTTGCACATTTTCGCTGATGGTCCCATCACCATACGGGTCGGTATTGATTGATGAGTGAGAACCTTATAGCACTGTTTTTGTGCTGAAGTGTGTGAACCTTATCTTGGTTGGGGTTCCTTCAGTCCCACGTAGCTATCCAGAAATGATGTGAATGCATGCACAACCATTGAAGTGCTGCTTTCGTTAATTAATCAATGCCATTCCATGTGACCTAACATTTTGAACAAAGACATATTTTCAAAACAAAATTGTAGATTGGATTTCAGGAGTAATACATAACTGAGTAATGTTTCAGAAAGAAGTATATAGGAAGGGCAATTAATTTTTTCATGTACTTTTAGTTATTTAACTGGCATATATAACATATGATTCTATGAGCTGTATGTATATTGGTTTGGAAGTTCTTTTGATTATCGTCTCTCTGGTTGTTCTGTTTCACGAATGTTGACAACCCTTTTCATACTCTGATATGTGGCGCTTCAAAGTTATTTTGTACAAAATCCATATATTTCCTGTCCTACTTACTCATTATTTTTACTTCATTTGTTTTGATTTCCAAATCTACCGTTTAGTATATAATTTTATAGCTGCTTTTCTACTCAACAAACAAAAACTACCAAAAAAAAAAAGCATTGCATATTTTCAGTATACTATTACACTTCAATATTAAATTATGTTCATTTATTTCCACTACAAATGTGTCTGACTACTGTTGGAACTCAATGGATGCTATATTTGACAAAATCATGATAGGACATGTTGTTGGTGCGAGTGTCATCTTTGTTTGTTTCAGTCACGCATTGAGCAGAAGATAATTAATTTTCAACGAAGCTTATGTGTAAATCTTTTGTAACAGTAAATTTTTTACTGAGCACTGCAGATAGTTGAATATGTTGATGAGAGGAGAAAATATCCATAAATTACAGTGCAAAAGAGTATGCAAGAACTGACTTTTCAAAATTTATATCATTGATTTGAAATATAGAAAGCAACTTTTTTGAATCAACTTTTATGTGCTTTTAGTTTGAATGAGTGACAGAATAAGCCGCCATATAAATATGAGTTTTTGCGCGTTGAGATGCATGCACATAATATGTGCTTAAATGGAATGGCAAGTTTCCGCTCATTTTGAATCATAAAAAGATGTAAAACTTGATTGAATTCTATATTTAATTTGATTGAAAACAATTTGAATAAAAAATATTTATTTGGCAATGCAACAATATGGTTCTGTATATTACTTCGTACTTTCAGGTTTTGGTTTTGGTCGAAATCTAATTCGAACTTATATCATTTACTAGATTTGTTTATTATAATTTTCCTAAAATAATTTTGAAAATCTACATGTTTAATTATGCTTCTGTAATGACCCAAATTTCCATAACATCAGAGTTGACTATATACATCATACGTCCAACCCAAATATCATGAAAATACGAAACTTTTTTTTTTAGAATAAAGAGGTAGAAGAAGAACAGAAATAACAACACAGAATCTCACATCGCAGCGAAACAAAATATAATATATCATAACTTTTGAAATACAAAATTCTTAACTGTATAACATACACTTATCAGAGTACAACACTTACAACACAGCGGAACAAAACTCTATATAACTAACGCTGAAGCCTCCTGCTCCAAGCTCCTTTAGATAGATCTGTAAAATCATGAACTACTTGACTGCCCGTACAAATTTAGGCACCCAAGAGTTTAGGTAGAACAAAACAAAATAAACTCCGGGTCAGTCATGGGACTTGTATGAGTAAACAGTTTTAAAACAGTTCAGAAAACTAAATGATACCTCATAAGACCACGCCGTATAGCACGGAACGGGTTTTTCCCTTATGAGAATCCAAACACTTGATTTAACTTTCAAAATCCCTTTGAAAGGAATGATAATCTTTATATCAAAACTCTTTTGATATTATAATAATGTCTAAATCAAGTAGATAACAATCTAGTGGAACGTTTGCATCTCACATTCCACATATATAATATACAATCAAAACCGCAAGGACTTATTGGTAATGGATTTCCAACTATGACAAGGTATGAAACCACCTGCCGCTGATTTATCTCTAGAGGAGAATACACCGAGTTCAACAAGAACATCTTGCAACTCAGCCATACATGACTGATCACTCATTTGGCTTGAGTGTATCGAATGTATATCACCAACGGTTGGGATCAGCAACCGTTTCCCGAATGGAACAGCATCGACGATAGATTTTTAGAAATAAATGAAACTCTAGATCAGGTGATTATACACCCTAATAGGTGTGACCTACATAGCCATGTTGCCTGCCCGATTTCTGTCATTTACTGGATGATGAGGCTAGAAGCTACGCTTTATCATCACACCAGATTCACTTCGAATGCCACATCGTCAAATCCATCAAATCACCGATTGACGTCCTCAACAGTACATTATGTGTTAGCTAAAAGAAGTTTCCTTCTCCGCTTCAACTCCTGGTACGGTTGGAGAAATCAATATACGTGATCGTCTGGAAATACTCTGTCAAACATACGTCCATACAAGTCACCCAGGAACAGGATGAACCGAAGGCACTATTCAGTACATCCATCTTAGGCACTATTATCTAAGACTTATACAATAGCCCTTGCACTTTACTCTGTCTTCAATTTTCTTTGGCATATATGATTCGCAACGCTTATGCCAATACAGAGTGGTTCTTTGGATAATAATCCAACTGGTCTCTCCATATTGACAACGATGGTCAAAACTTCGATAGTCTGTGATTTAACTATCGAATAAAACAAGTATTTCGATAGTCGATGATTTAACTATCGAAGAAAACAAGTGTTCATCCAATTATCAAACAATCACTGAGCTCTTAATTAATATTCCATTAATTAAATCTCTTCTCTATTTCTTTATCAATATTTGTTAACCAAGTATTTTCATATATCGCCTCCTTTTATTTTCTATACTTAGAAAATATCTTATATTTATAATTGGAAAATATTCCAATTACTTATCTCTTCTCCAATCTCGTTTATTTCTATACTTAGGAAATATTTATTATTCTATTTCCAAGTTACACTTTTATTTGGGTTAAAACGGATGTTGTGTAAAACATCGTTACGACAACCCAAATACTATATTCAACTAACTCTTATCAAACATTGATATTCGAGCCTGAAATCTTACTATTTATTTGTTAATAATGAAATCAATCAAGTTGGGGTATAACTACCTCTCAGACCTTGACTGAATAACATTTATAACGTCAAAACAGATAAGACTACTTACTCGAATAATCAATACCATACAACTAATGATTCACTTTTAAACACGTATACACTTTCTCTTTCTATTCTTACTAGATTTTATTCTAGACTTCCTTTTTTATTATACTATTATATTTCTAAGTTCATTTCCTTATCGACTTCTATAAATATTGATACATTGATTTCGAACTATCAAATTATCTTTAAAATATTCTATCTCCTTAAATTTTCAGAAAAATTCGCCATAACCTCCTTTGTACCGGGAGCTTCGGGATATTTCAAATAGCCTCCCATGGCCCTCACCAATCCAAAAAGAAAAAGAAAAGCCAAGCGGCTAGCCGATACGGCGCATAAAATCTCATATATGAATTAAATACGTACCTTTTTTGTCGAGCATTTTATTTATAACTCTTACATTATCCTTATCCATACCTGTCTTCTGTATGTCTATACCTGTCCAATCTATTTTAACAATACCAATCGTTTTAACTAAATTTGTTAATTAAATTTGTTAATTTACTCCTTTAGTCTATTTTAATTTCATATTTGAACATGATATGTGCAAATATATTTTAACTTGCTTACAACTAATTTGAACTCCATTTTCAACTTACGCTTCATATTCAATTTCGAATATAAATCCTCAAATCCTCTTTTGAATGTTACATTCAAATTCCATTTGAATTCTATTTGAATCCTATATTCAAATTCCTTTTTAACTCTATTTGAATTTTCCTAATTCAAATTCTATTTGAATTTCATATATTTAAA
Source organism: Allium sativum (assembly GCA_030737875.1). Classification (NCBI taxonomy): domain Eukaryota; kingdom Viridiplantae; phylum Streptophyta; class Magnoliopsida; order Asparagales; family Amaryllidaceae; genus Allium; species Allium sativum. Next base: position 719,804,497 of record CM060924.1, on the reverse strand, counting down.
CTCCAATGAATTTCTATATTCAATTTTAATTACAAATATTCAAATTCCTTTTCAAATCCTTTATTCAATTTCTATTTAAATCCCTTTAATTCTAATATTCAAACTCCTTTAAATTCTCTTTTCAAATCCCATTATTCAAATTCTATGTCACTTCTCTTATTCAAATTCTATTTGATTTCTCTTATTCAAATTCTATTTGATTTCTATATTCTAATTTCCTTTATTTAAATTCTATTCGATTTCTCTTATGTCAAATTCTATATTCGAATTCCATTTAAATTACTATATTCAAACGCCGTTTGGATTTCTATATTCAAACTCCATTTGAATTTCTATATTCAATTTCTTTAAACAAGTCTCGATTTCAATTCTTTTTGAAATCGATATTTCTACTTTTGGAAAATAGATTTCCCTTTTCAAATTTCACACTTGTATTTTTATTTCTGAATTATCCAATGATAATTCTTTTCACTTCATTTATATACTTCGTTTATAAATGAACTATTTATAAACTCCGTTTATAAAGGAACTACTTGTTTTATTTTTCAAAACAAGTTTATATTTCAATCTATTTAAAAATTCAAATTCTATTTTAGAAAATAGAATTTCCCCTTTAAATCTCAAATATCCCTTTCAGGATATTTTTATAAATTATCACTTAGGTCCAGTGATAATTTATACAATCAAATCAACCAATTTTCAATCATTTGATTTAACACATTATATATAAATATATATGAAATCAGATAAACAAACAGATAATATATTTTTGAGGGACCCAGTTGGATCCCTCCAACCTGTTTTCCTGCATCCACAGACGTAAGTCAACATAATAATACCCATCCTGCTTCGAGGTAGGATATCGCGGTACGAAGGTCATCCACTATCACAGCGTGGGGCGTATAGGGTAATCATCCGCTAATGAAACCGCGGGCATCCGCTAATGAGACTGCGGGAATCCAACCAATCATCAACCCAATATATATATATATATATATCCTAAATAACTAATATATACTTTTAAAACAATCAGACAGCATTCAAACAAGCACAGACAATTATTTTTAACTATATATAAATAATTTCTAAATAAAAGGTGAGATTTACTCACCAGAATTTTAGTTGTCGAATATCCTGTTTATCTCCAAATTACCGTCTACTAATCTTCTCGAATGAAATTCGAACCTGCGATAATTTTATTTAAATTTATCAATTAACCATTTATTTATTTATTTAAATAACTGTTTAAACGAATAAATAACTTTCCTATAAAATTTCTCTTCTTTTAATGGTTATTAAATTTAAATTAACTTAACAAATAAAATTAAACCAATATATATATATATATATATTTCAACATTTAACCATATCTATCTAACTTAATCAAAAGACATTTCTAAACTAATTATAATTAGTTTACCTTTACCCTGTTTTACTTCTCCTTAGTTAACTCTTCCCATTTACTAGACTGTTTCCATCTGACCTGCACCACTGTCGCCAAAGAACATATCCCAACTCCCTCAAAGACAATCCCATTCCATCAGTCGGCGCACCTCGTATTCCTCACTGTACTGAAAATCTCGTCTTCTCCTACTTACAACCGAGGTCGCCAGAACTTGAAACCCAGGATGAGATCTACGACAATGAACATCACCGCACCCCAACAGATTCTACCAGAACATGTCCAACCATGCCTCCCTTCAAACCATACGCGAGCATCTCCACCCCTGATGAGATCGAAGCCCCTACCAGTCAAGTTAACATTACCAGCAACCCCTCAAGCTTTACTCGATGACCCCCTTTCCAACTGCGTCGCCCTACTCTGTTTTCCCTAGATCGCGACATCGCCTGACCCCAAATCGAACGCTCTGGTTCCCCTTTTAGCTCATCGCGACTTCACACAATGTCGAACTCCCCATCGACACCCCAAATCCTTGCGAAATCGAACGCCCAAATCATCGGTTACCGAGAACCATGGCTCGCCCCTAGTTACCCGCTACACGATGTCGGTGTTTAAGGGGTGCGGCCATTAATTGATTTGCGTTGGAGCAGACAACTTTGTTTTTTTTTATTCTAAAGCTTCAGAACCATCTTAATGAATGGGAAGAACGCGATTTTATTGAGTAAAGGATTGGAAAAAGGGAAGCCACGACTTGAGTTCTTTTGTGGTTTAGAAGGAGGAGGCTTGGCTTTCATTTTTAGGAGGCACGACATTAAAAAAGGGGGATGTGCGGGTTTTAAATGGAACAACGAGGCCAGTATATTTTTTGGTTAAGGAAGGGCCATGAGTACCTTTATTTATTTAATTTAAATTTGATTTTGAACCAATATCAAATTTATCACGTTTATTCCGAACTCCTATTTGAGTCCAACAAATGGCATTCCTAAGGTTATTCCCCTATTCTGTACACACTGGGATAGGTCACGAAGTCCAATTCGATCATTTGTAGAAGATATTAATTTAAATTGATTTAAATTAAATTTCAAACCATTTAAATCCTTCGATAACAATCAAATATTATTATTCTAATTCAAACAGAAGTCTGAACTGTATTTAGTTAGTTTTAAATCTCGAACTGAATTATATTTTCGCATTACGATGATTTAATATATTCGATATTAAATCGAAATTGATTATTAAATTAATAACTTAATATAAATATTCCATTTATATTATCCACCCACTATTTAAATCCGTATTAAATATTTAAAATTAACCCATCAGAATCCGGGTCAATACAATCTTCCCCACTTAAAATAATTTCGTCCTCGAAATTGCTAAGGTAGAAAAAGTGCTACAAACCCATTTATCTTTTCAAAACTTATTTATGTTGATACTCAACATTTCAAACTTCCTTACGTAACTCTCTTTCGAATAAATCCCTATTCGATAACTCCTCCCTTCGAATAACTATATTCGATAATCTCTCTATCGAATAACTAGATTCGAAAACCTTTCTTCGAATAAACTATATTCGATTTACTCTATTCAATTTACTCTTATAAATTAACTCTATTGGATTTAACTCTTTTCCCTTAATTCCTTCCGAATAAGCTATATTCGATAACTCCTTTAACTCTATTCGAATAAACTATATTCGATTAACTCCTTTAATTCTATTCGAATAACAAATATTCGATAACTCCTTTAATTCTATTCGAATAACTAATATTCGATAACTCCTTTTAACTTTATTTGAATAACTAATATTTGCTTTAACTCCATTCGCTTGACTCTAGATCGCAGCGATCATAATGGTTACGCCTGATTCCCTCAGGAAACATCCGACCGCCTAAGGCTATCTGCAGCCCTGCGAATTACGCTAGCAGTCGTACAAAATGGCAACTTATCCTGAGTAACTCTATCTCAATAACTATATTCGATCAACTTTAATTGAATAACTAAAATTCAATTAAATCCAAATTCGATTAACTATGTTCAATTAACTCTATTGGTTAACTCTTAATTTGAATAACAAATATTCGATAAATTCTAATTGAATAACTAATATTCAATTAACTCTACAGATTAACCCTAACTGATTAACTCTAACTGGTTAATTCTTACTCTAATCGATTTATCCTAACTCTAATCGATTATTTCTAACTCTATTTGACTTCTCCTATTCGAATAACTCCTATTGGATAACGTTTGTTCATTTATAAAGATTTATTTTTAGTAACAGTTCTTCACTTTATAAATGTTCTCTTTAATAACATTACTTCACTTATACAAGTGTTGTGTACCCCTTCTATTTAAAACTATCGGTGTTAAAAACCAATATCTCTTCTCTATATAAGTTCAGACTTATATATTCCATTTATCGAATGATAAATATTTAATTTAATTTATAAACTGTTACTTATAAATTAATCTTTTATATTTATCTGTTAAAAACAGATTTCCATTTTCTATTCATCTTCTAAATATTCCTTTGATTAAATTCTATTTATTTTACAAATAAATATATCATCTATAACATTCTATTTATTTTCTATAAATAAATATTTCCATTTAATCTATTTGTAAATGTTTTACAAATATTTCCTTTTAAATTCTATTTGTAAATGCTTTTACAAATATTTCTCCTTTTATATGTTTGCATATAACTTCCTTTGTATTTGTGTTACAAATATATTTCCTTTATATTTGTTTTACAAATATATTTTCTTTTATATTTGTTTTACCAATATATTTTCTTTTTAACTCTTTTGGGTTTTCCTTTATTCACAACTAATTCATATTTCATTCACATTGATTTTACTCAATTTATTCATTTCGATCCATCTTACTTAAGTTAAATTTAATTTTAATCATTCAAATTCCCAGGGTTTTATTTCAAAACTCCTTTACAGTAATATAAATATATACATATATTTATTTCTATCTCAAATTCAAACTTTTGGATTTTCCAACAACTTGTTTTCCTTTCAAACAAATTTCCATAAAAAACTTTTCTAAAGTAGCAATTCATCACTTAGAAACTTGAAAATGAACACTGATGATGGTCGACTCATTATCAGAATTATTTCCCAGCTACTGAATGAGTTCAATCAACTCAACTATTTAAAAACAATATCAAGTCCAATCTTCTGTTCAAGTGTTTATAAACTCCTATCGACATCGTGGCGTCCCACGATTCGACCAAAATTTATAATCCACTCAACAGACTAGCCAACACAATATAAAACAGTTTTTATATCAACTAACAAATACGCTCTCTTGTATATATATACACTCAACTCATTCTAGGATACTACTGATCCTATCTCTAGTGAGCACATTCCAACAAGCCTAGGCATTCACTCAAACTAAGCTCTGATACTAACTGTAATGACCCAAATTTCCGTAACATCAGAGTTGACTATATACATCATACGTCCAACCCAAATATCACGAAAAAACAAAACATTTTTTTTAGAAGAAAGAGGTAGAAGAAGAACAGAAATAACAACACAGAATCTCACATCGTAGCGAAACAAAATATAATATATCATAACTTTTGAAATACAAAATTCTTAACTATATAACATACACTTATCAGAGTACAATACTTACAACACAGCGGAACAAAACTCTATATAACTAACGCTGAAGCCTCCTGCTCCAAGCTCCTTTAGATAGATCTGTAAAATCCTGAACTACTTGACTGCCCGTACAAATTTAGGCACCCAAGAGTTTAAGTAGAACAAAACAAAATAAACTCCGAGTCAGTCATGGGACTGGAATGAGTAAACAGTTTTAAAACAGTTCAGAAAACTAAATGATATCTCATAAGACCACGCCGTATAACACGGAACGGGTTTTTCCCTTATGAGAATCCAAACACTTGATTTAACTTTCAAAATCCCTTTGAAAGGAGCGATAATCTTTATATCAAAACTCTTTTGATATTATAGTAATGTCTAAATCAAGTAGATAACAATCTAGTGGAACGTTTGCATCTCACGTTCCACATATATAATATACAATCCAAACAGCAAGCACTTATTGGGTAATGGATTTCCAACTATGACAAGGTATGGAACCACCTGCTGCTGGTATATCTCTAGAGGAGAATACACCGAGTTCAACAAGAACATCTTGCAACTCAGCCACACATGATGACCACTCATTTGGCTTGAGTGTATCGAATGTATATCACCAACGGTTGGGATCCGCAACTGTTTCCCGAATGGAACAACATCGACAATAGATTTTTAGAAATAAATGAAACGCTAGATCAGGTGATTATACACCCTAATAGGTGCGACCTACATAGCCATATTGCCTGCCCGATTTCTTTCATTTACCGGATGATGAGACTAGAAACTAAGCTTTATCATCACACCAGATTCACTTCGAATGCCACATCGTCAAATCCATCAAATCACCGATTGATGTCCTTAACAGTACATTACGTGTTAGCTAAAAGAAGTTTCCTTCTCCGCTTCCACTCTTGGTACGGTTGGAGAAATCAATATACGTGATCGTCTGGAAATACTCTGTCAGACATCCGTCCATACAAGTCACCCAGGAACATGATGAACCGAAGGCACTATTTAGTACATCCATCTTAGGCACTGTTGTCTAAGACTTATACAATAGCCCTTGCACTTTACTCCGTCTTCAATTTTCTTTGGCATATATGATTCGCGATGCTTATGCCAATACATAGTGGTTTTTTGGATAATAATCCAACCGGTCTCTCCATATTGACAACTGTAACGAAACGGAATTTCGTTCGATCCGAATTAGTCGATAAACCCAGCCAGACCATTCGAAACGCCTGATTGTTTTGAGAACACGACAAATTAGAACGCAGACGGAAGAACATTTCATTGTTAATTACAACAATTCCATCAGATTACAACAATATACAGAGTATAAATAAATATTACACATTCGATAAATATCAGAGATTACAATACATTACATAGCAGCGGAAAATAATACAAAATACAACTGAAGAAGATACACTGATACAAAGCTTTCCGGATATCGTTCCAGCTGTAAACCAGGTTCCTGTGAATATAAATCTGCAAAACCAAAACTACTAGCTGCCCGTGTCAAAATAAGGCCACCCGGAGTTTAGGTTAAAACAATAAACTCCAGGTCAGTCATGGGACTGGTGTGAGAACTAAAACAGTTATTTATCTTTATTTTAAAGTTCGGTAAATCAAGGGACCACGCCGTATAACATGGAACGGGTTTCCTCCCAAGAATACCAGTGCATAAAACAACAGCGCAATGCTAAATAAAGAAAAATGAATCTATTATAAGACCCAGGTCCCATCACACAATGCAACGCAAGCCGGAGGATAGGGTTTTTACCTTATAATAGCCAAGAATGTTTGGTACGTGAAATTTCATCTTTTATTATTACTATAAGTGTATAGTGTCAAAACAATTTCAAATCATAAGTATCAATCATAGAGGGCATAAGAGTCCCGCGCCCCATGCCACTATGTCGCCATATATAGGATAACAATCAAAACCGCAAATGTCACGTATTTGGAAGTTGGATTTCCATCTATGAACCGAGGCAAAAGATAGTCCTCCACCGAATTCGAGACTGTCTAGCCCGAGTCTCAGGCAAGCGCGCAGGCAAGCCTTGGATCGTCAGGGCTGGTCCACCGATGTGGATTATTATGCCTGAACACTACGTTTCCCCGCACTTTGGGGCGTAAATGAGCTAACGAATGACTCCATCGGACCCGGATCGTCCGATCAAACCGAGGAGCTTCGCAACAACAACAACCACATAAGTCAAACTCGTCAGGGCGTGTAAAACCACTGACGCCACTTCTAGCTAGAAGGAAACACATGCCCTCCCTGATGTCCTCTCCCGTTTCGGGTTCACAACCGGGGTGTGAGGCTCGCGAATCTACACTACACAAAGCTACGCCACAAAGGTCGTGCTTTGATCATCAACCACAAGACTTTGCTTTTCAACAAAAGCCTTGATCATTTGCATCTCAGCATGCCACACAGGCAAACCTTCCATGCAACCGATATCCATCAATCACACAGAATGATATCCAATGTTAGACACACAGTCCATTTACAAGTCTGTTCTGGGTCTGAACGAAACTGGAGGCACCTAGTACCCAGCATATCCATCGATCTCCAAGTACGTCTGGACGGTCGCTAACTGATTCCCTCCTCTTGGGTGTACGACCCAATCAAGATCATCAGTAATTATCCAAACGACGTGAAGACCTCCGGTCTTCGACCACCGTCTTCATCTTCGACTAATCGTCAAATCAGTTATTCAGAATGGGATAAACCCGGTCTTTCTGAATAACTCGCGTATATAATAAACAAGTGTTACACAAACACAACATACGCCTTATTCCAATTCAGCAGTCACTAACCGTAAATTAACAAGAGGATAATTCCCCAAATATTAACCCCGAAGGCCGAAACCAACATCAGATCAATATCCAGAAAACCATTCTGCTTAGCTAACCGACAGTTAGTTTCTAAATTTCACATTCTTAGGGAAAGGTTCCCATTAATTTTATCAAAGATAAATCCTTTAAATTTACTCTTTAATCTGCTTTTGAATGTCAACTCAAACTAGTCGGGATTAGCGAACCACACCGAAGTGATCATTTATTTTATTTCCCAATCCCATCCTATTCATCCATTGAAGTAAAACTGGTCATACTTCATATCTAACACCACGGTGTTATCGGTAAATTCAATTACCATTTTACGTTCAAATCTAATTAAAGATTTAACTATCGCCTGGAGCAAAACTGGTGATACTCCATTCTCGATCATTTCAATCTAATTAAATATTCATTAAAACTCCACTTAGTTTTAATCTTTAACTGGGTTAAAGAATCAATGTCACTTAAAAACACGATTCACGATAAAACCAAAATCACATCACATTTCAATCAGTCCCTAACCGTAAATTAGCAAGTGAGCAATTCCTTGAGTATTAACCCCGAAGGCCGAAACCAACATCAGATCAATACCCCAGAAACCATTCAACTTAACTAACCTCCAGTTAGTTTTTGATTTTCTTAACTCCTTTTTGGGTCTAAGAATAGTATTATTGAAGATACCGTTCACGACAACCCAAAATCACATTTCATTAATTCTCGGGTTAAAGAACAAGTGTTATTTAAAACACTGTTCACGATAAACCCAAAAATCAATACCAATTCAATTCCAATTAAATATTATTTAATTGGTACACTTCATTTAAATCTAAATAAAAAGATTTAATCTTTTTCTCAACTGGGCTTAAGAACAGTGTTAATGAAGACACCATTCACGAAAAACCCAAATCACATTTGATATTAAATACAAGGCTCTGAATAGAAAATATATCGGCTTATATTCAATATCAAATTCTACGACCAACAAATATCGTATTGGAAATAACAATATATATATATATCTTTCAAATTTCTATAACAATATCTGTAAAATCACGAAATCCAACATCGAAATATTCCGAAGACAATTTTGATTCAAATCCATTCCAATGCAATTATTGGAAATTCTGGTTATTTTCAAAACCGTTTCAAATCCAATTTATTTATTTTTAAAAATAAATAAATTATTACTCTAGTTCAAAAATAGTTCATTTCGATAAAAATCTACTTTTATCTTCACAAATATGGAGTTTTTCATCCTAATTCTTCACAAATCATTTCTTATGATTTTACACAAATTATTGATATTTTTAATAATTTTATCAAGGCCCGTACAGTCGATTTCCATCAACGGCCATCGAACTGCACTTACAGCAACCTTTTTTAAATTTGATTTGGACATAATTCCAAATCCAACCATTACATTTCAAATTTCTAATATTTGTTAGAAAGCTCTTTTCGATACGAACCCAACCGTTCCGGTTTTAGGAGAATCCGACGGTCGGATCTCCCGTAATATCCATTCGAAGTCAATGGTCGAAATTCACGAACTGCTGCAGCGCGGCGCGTTCTATTCAGGCCATTATATTATATATATAATATATATAATATATACTTCATCGATTTCCTTTTAAAACGTATTATATAAATCGTTTTAAATTCGTTTTCTAGACGTTTTCGACTTCTTTTCAAATTCAAATCAAAATTGAATTTTTCCTTATAAATTCGATTTAAATTCATTTCAAATTGATTTCAATTCAAATCGGTTTTTTTTCAATTTCAGTTCGTTTTCAATTCCATTCAATTTCAATTCGAATTCATTTCTATTCAATTTCAATTCGAATTCATTTCTATTCAATTTCAATTCGAATTCATTTCTAATCAATTTCAATTCGAATTCTAATTCTTTTCAAAATATCATATTTTGAAATCATTTTCGATATTCGTTATAAAATGAATAAAATCGATATAAATATCGTTCACGTCAAAATGACGTCAATCTAATCAACACGGCTTCATATATTTCTATTTTCAAATATTCTATTTTAAAACTGGAATAAGGCCCAATCAATTACCATATGATGTTAATTATATGGATTTTCTACAACACATGTATAAAATAACAACGATAAATAATCAACCATCATCCAGAGTGCATTATACACTGTATAAGCATCGAATATAAATATTTAAGGCTTATGACAGTCTGTCAATCAATCGATCGACATACAAATAATTATTGGGATTAGTGTATGTCATGTATTATCCCAATACCCATGTGGGGTTTCAAACAATCAAACACAGATTTTATTTGTGCAGTTGGGCGATATGTAAAATTTATCGTCCCAATCAATATCAGTCAAAAGTGCATATAAACAAATCTCCGATTTGTTTATAAATATTTATTTTATATACACGTTAAAAATTCTATTTTCAACTATAAAATATTTTTAACTATATAAATATTTTATTTCGTTTCACATCACATCACACAATCAACTACACATCAAAATCAAACAAACAAGCATACAAGCCGTCCATGGTCTGTGGACGACGGGTGTCGGGTGCTACTAAACACCGTCTACATCCTAGCATATATTTCAACTAGAAAAATTAAATTAAAGGTGAGAAGTTCTCACAGAGGGTTCCACTCCGCCGTGCTTTGCTGTTGAACTGCTGAATGGCTTGGATTTGCTCGACATTGCCACTCAACCATTTCATGCTGTAATAATCACATTTTTATTCCAATATATATATAATAAAAATCAGATTTTTATTTCGCTACATATATAAAGATTATATTTTTATATTCTCTTTTATATAAAAAATCATATTTTTATTCTTTCTATAATATAAAAATCATATTTTTATATCTCCTACATAATAAAGATCGAATTTTTATATTCTATATTATATAAAAATTATATTTTTAACCTTTCATATAAAGATCGAATTTTTATTATCTATATTATATAAAAATTATATTTTTAACCTTTCATATAAAGATCGATTTTTTATCTCTACTTTATATGTATAAAAATCTCGCCTTTTCTTAACTAAAAATCAAACTTTTCTATATATAAAAAAAACTTCACCTTTCTAATGTTATAAATTGTATCCTTTATAATTGAACATCGTATGTTTTTATATACTTTAAAAACCATATATTTTCATATTTAAAAATAATAAAACATATATATTTTCAGATTTAAAAATAATACATTTATATATAAACTAAATTAACCAAGAATTAGTAGAAGGAACTCACTGTTAATCGAAGCGTGGAGGGGGCGTCTGCGCATCGACCAGGGGTGGCGTTGGGCCCAATGCAGCGACGGCGGTCTTCGGTAAATAGGGGTTTTAGGTTTTTAAATTAGAAGAGGGGGTAGAAGGAAAGAAGCGACGGTGCAGAGAGGGAGGGGCGCGGCTTGGTCGGAGGGCGGTGGTAGCAGGTCGGGGCGGCGGTGGGTGAGGTGCACGGTGGCGCGGTAGGGGAAAAAGGGGGGTCTCGATGTTGGAGATGGCAACTTAGAGGGTCGCGGTACCGAGGGGGGCCCCGAGGTCAGGCGGCATGATGGGGGAGGTGGGCGGTCGGTCGGAGAAGGAGGGAGGGCCTGAGCGACGGCGGCGGTGAAGAGGGGACGGCGGCACGGTTTCTCCCGTCGATCCCTTTTTCTATTTTTTTTAATTCTATCGTGTTTGACCGTAGTCAAAGAGAAAGGGGGGGTTGAGATATTTATAAAAATATTATATTATTTTATTTTCTCTTCAAAAAGTAACATTTTATTTCGAAGTCGAAATCAAGCCCATTGACTGTCGTCCGTAGCTAATTACCCCCATTCCGAACACAATGGGATCTGTATCGTAAGCTGATTCGACTGTTTCGATCAGTTTTCGTCAAAATCAAAATATAACTCTATATATTGAATTTGAACGCGCATTTCAATTTACTAGGGCCACATACTAGCTCGAAAAATTCTAGAATAATATTTTCTAGCTTCGTATTGACGATACGGTCTTAACAAAACTAGTTTCGTCAAATTCTGAGACCGTTTGAAAAATGGCCATTTTCCAGTCGATTAAAATCAACTGAAATTGGGCAAATGCGTTTTCCTTTGCCACGCTCACATATTGAATTCAAAAATTATGAATTTTAAAACTTAGCAATAACTTGACATCCCGGATCCAACAAAAATGGTTTCGTCGAAATCCGAGGTCGTTTGCAAAATGACTATTTTTAAAGGCTGAAATTCCATAGGGACTATTCTGAAATTTCAACTGGGCATAACTTTTGATTCCCGCTATGAAATTTCGATTTTTCGGATTCGTTGGAAAGATATTCTCAATTAGATTCAAATATTTTTAGTTTCGCTAAAATCCGGTTTGTTTTGAATCCTGTACATTCATTTGAAGTTTGAAATCGAATTATCGAACTACCGCGCTATTTTCAATTCCTTTTATAATTATAAATAAATATTTATATTCTAACGACGATTCAAACAAATATATACATTCGAATTCTATTCAAAATAAATTTCTTGTCGATATTATTTAAAATAATTCATTTTAAATAATCAAAATCGCTAAAATTGCCAACAATAAAAATTTTAAATTGGCTCAGATTTCCGGGTTATTACAACAACGATGGTCAAAACTTCGATAGTCTGTGATTTAACTATCGAATAAAACAAGTGTTTCGATAGTCAATGATTTAACTATCGAAGAAAACAAGTGTTCATCCAATTATCAAACAATCACTGAGCCCTTAATTAATATTCCATTAATTAAATCTCTTCTGTGATGACCCCAAACTTCCACAAGTGAAAGCAAGGAGAAATCAAATGGAATACAACATAAATATAATATAACAAGTCACAGAAAACAACACAGCACAGGAAATCCATATAGCAATAACATCATAGCAGCGGATATATAATGTCATCAGCAATAGAAAATCCACAGTCACAGAATCTAAGTTATTACAGCAAGTTTTTCAGAGAATGACATAAGTTCCAACTCCAAATAAAAGAACATGAAATGGAAATAAGTCTGAAATAAAAAGGAAAAAAATGCGATAAGCAAAAAGATAGGTCTTCAAAGCTCCATCACCTTATCTTCACCAAAAACAACTCTAAGAGAAAAGATAAAAGTAGCTCCAAAGAAACTCCAAGCAGAAAAAGACCCTGTCTACTTGGCTGCCCGTGTAGAAGAGAGGGCACCCAAGTTTGCAAAAAGGTGAAACAAATAATGGGTCAGTCGTGGGACTGGTGTGAGATTTCTTAACTAAATTTACTCGTACTAATAAGGCAAATCCAAAGACCACGCCGCTAGCGCGGAACGGGTTGTACCAATGGATTGCCGTGCATAACTACAGTGTCAGTACAAATAAATAAAACGTAACACCACGCAATGCCTTTTGGAAAATGGAACCACCATAAGACTCAGGTCCCATCACACAATGCAACGCACACCAAGAGGATAGAGTTTTACCCTATAGTGGTTAAACATGCTAAATACGCCAAATACGAAACTAATACTATTATTAGGGTGTATATGTTTTAAAACAATTCAAAGCAATGTATTAATCCTAGGAAGCATAGGTACCATATATTATGCCTCCAATACTAGTAATACAAATCAAATCCGTCGGGGTCGTATTGGAAATTTGGGTTTCCATCATAAGTCCAGGCTAGGGAGGACTCCTTACCGATTCGAGACACTCTAGTTAATGCCCCAGGATTACCCGCAGTTAACCCTTGGAAATGGCAGGGCCGGTCCTCACATACAGCTTAGAGGATTAGCAATTCCTAAGCACACGTTCCCCCGGTCCTATAGGACCTATCCGAGGCGCCTCATTTCATCATCCTCCAAAAAGTAAAATGACTACTAACTAGAAAGAAACATGCTACTTTCCCTGCGTTCCCTTCCCCCTTTTTAGACTCTACCGGTTTGTGAGGCTCGTGAGGTCGTGTATACCATACCACAGGGTTCTGCTTTTCAACAAGAAACCCTGATCATTTCATCTTAGCATGCCACACCGTCATTCCATACCGTACCATCGACCGTCTGTCAACATATAAACGGGTGTTAAGTAGAGAATGAATTCTCTACCACCAACATTTTTACATTAGCAGAAAATCGACAACATGATATTTAATGGGATACGGTGTCAGACATACCATCCATTTACACCCATGCTCTAGGTCTGAACTAGGGTCAAACCCGTGAAATCAACGCGTACGTTTGGGCAATTACCCCGACTCGTAAATCGGGAGCTACCCAATTCAGAGTCTTGGTCGTTGTCCATTCGAGGGAAGATTTACGGTCTTCATACGCCGTCTTCATATTTAGATTCTTGAAATCGAAAAATCATTTGGAATGGGATGAACCCGGACTACCCAAACAATCTCGCGTTCATAAATTTGAGAAAAAAAAAACATTTCATGTCGTTATGTTATCTTATAACGAGAAATCCTTGCCTTAATTATTTAATATAATTAATTTCTTTATTTAACGACGCTTCAGGTCAAGGGCGACTCTGGCGCTGTTTTTCATCAATTTTGATTTTTACTTTCCTCAAGATCTAACCTTTGGATTTTAACGCAGCATATATCGTTGGAAAGATTTTTCCAAGACAGTCATAGCGGTTTCAGTTTTGGGAAAATCCGACGGTCGGATCTTCCGGTAAAATTATTTGAAAGTTCGATTTCAAAACGCGAACTACCGCGCTCGATTCGTTATATTTTAATTATATATATAAATATATATATATATATAATTAGTTCGTTTAACTCATCGCCCTTATATATAACCTCCTTTCCCTCTTATCTTTTACTTTTCTACTTGCATTACAATTTATTTTAGGATTAGACGATGATCCTTTTCTTTTAATCTACTACTATTATTATTTATTTTAATATTTAATAATTTACATTTGAAAATGTAAATTATAACGTACCATTCCTTTAATTCTTTGTATATTTCTTTTCCCATTATATTTTGAACAATGGACATTTTTCTATGGTGCAACCTTTATACATTATAAATAATGTAAATCTTCTCCTACGTCTCATTTCTTTTTATTTGACATAAAAAAATATGTTAATTCTTGTATACCGTTTCATTCTTTTTTATTAACATTAAATAAAGGTTAATTCTTGCATATAGTTTCATTTCTTTTATTTAACATAAAATAAATGTTAATTCTTCCTACGGGGTGAATTCTCTTTTCATTTACATTATAAATAATGCTTATTATCTTACCATGCAAATTCTTTTTTTATAAACATTATTAACAATGTATATTTACATGACATGCATTTTCTATATTGTTGACATGACAAAAATATTCTTTTTCATACAATGCATTTATAATTTTTAACATGACAAAAATATTCTTTTTTCTAACATGACAAAATACCATTTTATGCAATGCAAACTTCTATTTTTCTAACATGACAAAATACCATTTTATGCAATGCAAACTTCTATTTTTCTAACATGACAAAATACCATTTTATGCAATGCAAATTTCTATTTTTCTAATATGACAAAATACCATTTTATGCAATGCAAATTTCTATTTTTCTAATATGACAAAATACCATTTTATGCAATGCAAATTTCTATTTTTCTAATATGACAAAATACCATTTTATGCAATGCAAATTTCTATTTTTCTAATATGACAAAATACCATTTTATGCAATGCAAATTTCTATTTTTCTAATATGACAAAATACCATTTTATGCAATGCAAATTTCTATTTTTCTAACATGACAAAATACCATTTTATGCAATGCAAATTTCTATTTTTCTAATATGACAAAATATCATTTTATGCAATGCAAATTTCTATTTTTCTAACATGACAAAATACCATTTTATGCAATGCAAATTTCTATTTTTCTAACATGACAAAATACCATTTTATGCAATGCAAATTTCTATTTTTCTAATATGACAAAATACCATTTTATGCTATGCAAATTTCTATTTTTCTAACATGACAAAATACCATTTTATGCAATGCAAATTTCTATTTTTCTAATATGACAAAATACCATTTTATGCAATGCAAATTTCTATTTTTCTAATATGACAAAATACCATTTTATGCAATGCAAATTTCTATTTTTCTAATGAACAAAAATAGTGCCCATCAACATACGGTGTATAATTTCATTTTATAATGACAAAAATTTGTTCATTTCATATAGTGACATATTCTATTTTATAAAGACAAAAATTTGTTCATTTCATACGGTGCGTAAATTCTATTTTATAATGAACAAAAATAGTTCACTTCATACGGTGACGGTTTTCTAACTTTTAATGCTAACCCCAAATGTCATTTTACATACAATGAACATTTTCAACAATCTCTATTTTAATCATTAAAATGTCGATATAACAAACAATGAACAATTTCAATATTTTCTACTTTAACATATTAACATGAACAATATATCATAAAATGAACAATTTTAATATTTTCTATGTTGACATATTAACATGTTAATATAACATACAATGGTTTTATTCCTATTTAAATATTGACAAAAGATGTCAATCAACATATAGTGGTTTTATTCCTAACATACACATACAGATTAATGTCATAGTATACACATACGGTTCATGTCATAACATACACATACGGTTTAATAATTTAAATAAATTCAAGTTCAGTGAATTCTCACTCAAACAAAGCAAATCAAAAAAGTCTAAACCACTTCAGAAATTCCCCGAATCAGTCCTGAAACGCAGCCCCCTGAATTACGATTCCGTCGGATCTGGAATTTTCAGAATCCGAGTTCATACGAATAAGTTATCAATGTTTTAATTAACCAGACTTTTAACAACTGCTTCTGTCATGCTTAAAAGCGTTACAAAATCTGAAATTAAAATTACCTTAGAAACTCAGTTTTTGTTCAGATTTTCAAATCCAGTTTTCGCAGCCTGTAGTCGATCGTTTGGGGTGCCGTTTGTTGGACGTGGACGGGGTTGGAGAGGGCTACTCGCGGCCGGAAGGGGGGGTGGCGCGACGGCCTGCTGGTGGCGCGGCGGGGCTTCGAACGGCGGCCGTTCGTGCTGACGTGGCGTCTTCGACAAGGCGGGGTTCGGGATGTGGTGGGTACCAACTTGAAGATCTCGGAAATAGCTTCGAATCGGTATATAGTTTGCTGAAAACCGTTAAGATATGAGGGAGAAAAGTGGATTCAAAGATTTGAATGAGAGGTGGGTTTCTGCGGCCACAAACAACGAAGGAGGAAGAAGAAGTAGTATACGGTCCCTGTATACGAAGTATTTATACCAATCTTTTAGGGTTTTTCTAATGATTATTTTATTTATTTAATTAATTAATTCTAGAAAATACTGTTTTCACATACGATCTCCGATTCGCGCTCAACGACTGTCGAACTTAATGTTTTGACGTCTTCTGAACGCGATGGCGCTATCCTCATGGTCCAATTCTGAAGTTACAGTATGGTTTCACTTTATTTTTAAATTAAATTGTTTAATTTAAATTCGAACATACATATTAATTTCCTGAGGCTACATACTAACTCGGAAAAATCCAGAAAAATTATTTTTGGCATCGTGATGACGATACGGTTCTAACAAAGCCAGTTTCATCGAATTCTGAGATTGTTCGAAAAATGGCTATTTTCAAGCTGTTCAAATTCAACTGCTTTTGACCAAACACAGTTTCTTACGCCACGCTCACATATTAAATCGAAAAATTCTAAAAATTGAAACTTAGCCATATTATGACATTCCGGATCCAATGAAAGTGGTTTCGTCGGATTCCGAGGTCGTTTGCAAAATGGTCATTTTTAACTGCTTCAAAGTTATTTAAAATTAGAAATTTTAAATTTGGACTCAAAATTCAACAAAACTTCTTAAAATAACATTTTCAAACTGGTTCAGATTTTCGGGTCATTACAATCTCCCCTCCTTAAGAACTTTTCGTCCTCGAAAAGGAAAAAAGAAAAAGAAAACAGAAGAGTAGGAACCAGCACAGAAAATACTGAAATGATTAAGCGTACCTCAAAATAAAATCTAATCTGAGATATCCACTCTGCATTTGGGATAGGCCTTTTTGAAACTCTCTTCAGTCTCCCAAGTGCAGTCCCTAGGATCGCCACTCCACTGCACTTTGACTAGGTTGATCCTTTTATTCCTCAGAGCTCGGGTTTCTTTGCCAATAATCTTTATCGGCTCTTTCCTCACCGTTAGACTTGGAGTAATATCCATGACTTGCTGATTTAGTTCATCTTCAATCAAATCTGGGTCATGCACATGCTGGCGGAGTTGGGACACATGAAATACATCATGCACCCCTGGCAGCCAGTCGGGTAACTGCACTCGATAAGCCAGGGTACCAATCCTTTCGAGAATAGGGAATGGACCAATGAATCTTGGCGCCAATTTCCCAAACTTCCCAAATCGAATCACACCCCTTAGTGGAGAAACCTTCAAGTACACATGGTCACCAACCGAGAATTGCAAATCTCTTCTACGCTTGTCCGCATAGCTTTTCTGTCGGCTTTGAGCAGCCAGTAACCGTTTCTTAATTTTATCCACTTTTTCTGAAGCTTCTCGGACCATGTCTGGACCTAAAACAAGGCGATCCCCTTTTTCAATCCAACAGGCTGGCGATCTACATGGCTTATCATATAAGGCTTCGAATGGAGCCATCTTCAAACTTGCCTGATAGCTATTGTTATATGAGAATTCAACTAAATGCAAGTGATCTTCCCAAGAACCTCCATAATCGAGTATGCAAGCTCGCAACAAATCTTCAAGAATGCGATTCACCCTCTCAGTTTGGCCGTCTGTCTGAGGGTGGTATGCGGTGCTGAGATTTAATTTTGTTCCCAATTCATTTTGGAATGCCTCCCAAAACTTGCTAGTGAAGATAGGGTCACGGTCACTAACAATGCTGCTAGGAACACTATTTAAAACAGAAGATTTTCTTTGATTAGACATGAGAATTTTCAAAAAAGATGAAAAAGGAAAGATTTAGTCTTATTACCCATATAGCCTGACTATTTCTTTGAGATAAATTTGTGCCAGGCTTTGAGCAGTTCTGGTGGACTTGACAGGTATGAAATGAGCGACCTTGGTGAAGCGGTCCACGACCACCCAAATGCTGTCATTCCCTTTCTTAGTATGGGGCAAACCATCTATAAAATCCATGGAGACTTGGTCCCACTTCCCTTCAGGTACCGGCAATGGCTGCAACAATCCTGCAGGTTTTTGTTGATCGCTCTTTACTCGCTGACATGTAGGACATCTACTCACATAAATGGATATATCCCTCTTCATATCTTTCCACCAAAACGTGCGCTTTAGATCGTGATACATCTTGCTCACGCCTGGGTGGATGGAAAGCTTTGATTTGTGCCCTTCATCTAAAACTTCCCTGATGAGCTCTGGGATTTTTGGAACACAGATCCTCCCTTGCAACCTAAGGGCTCCCTTTTGATCTATTTGAAAGCTCGTGCTCTCTCCTTCTTGAATACTCTTAATCATTCTTTGAATAAACTTATCTTCCTTTTGAAGGGTAGAAATTTTATCAATCAAAGAAGGGGTAACTATGAAGTTTGCGACCATGGAAGCTTTTCTACTGAGCGCGTCTGCCACAACATTGGCTTTACCCGGCGTATACAGGATGTTGAGATCATACGCCGCAAGAAATTCTAGCCACCTCAGCTGCCTTAAATTCAAGTCCTTTTGATCGAAGAGATATTTCAAAGATTGATGGTCTGTGAATAATTCGAATTTTTCGCCCAAGAGGTAATGCCTCCAAATTTTTAAAGCAAAAACTATGGCTAACAGCTCTAGGTCATGGACACGATAATTTTTCTCATGCGGCTTTAGTTGACGGCTTGCATACGCAGCAACTTTGCCCCTTTGCATCAATACCGCGCCAAGACCCCACTTTGAGAAGCATCGGTATAGACAGCTAAATCTTGGTTGCCATCGATGATGGTTAACACGGGAGCAGTGGTCAAACTCACCTTTAGCTTTTGGAAGGACTCCTCACACTCTGCTGTCCAAATGAACTTGGTGTTTTTCTTTGTGAGTTGTGTTAAAGGGCCAGATAGCTTGGCAAAGTTTTGGACGAACTTTCTGTAATATCCAGCCAACCCTAGGAAACTTCTTACTTCAGTGGGTGTAGTGGGCTGCTTCCAATCTTGAATGGCGGAAATTTTGCTTGGGTCTACAGCAATTCCTTCTTTTGACACAACATGGCCCAAGAATTTTACCTCCTCTTGCCAAAATGTGCATTTTGAAAATTTTGCTTTTAGAACATTTCTTTGCAGAATCTCTAGCACTTCTTTTAGATGCCCTTCATGCTCCTCCTTGGTTTTAGAAAAGATCAAGATATCATCAATGAAGACTAGGACGAATTTATTCAAGACCTCTCTGAAGACCCTATTCATCAAGTCAACAAAATAGGCTGGAGCATTGCACAGACCGAACGGCATTACCAACCATTCGTAGAATAGGTCAGGTCCTCTGAAAGCGGTCAAAGGGATGCATTCTTCGGCTATGCGAAGTTGGTGGAAACCTGTGGCTAGGTCCATCTTCGAAAACACCTTGGCTCCATTTAAATTGTCCATCAGATCATCTATACGAGGCAAGGGATATTTGTTCTTTAAGGTTTGCTTATTGAGGTCACGGTAATCCACACAGAGCCTCAGAGTGCCGTCAGATTTGGGGACAAACACCACAGCTGCACCCCAATTGGAAAAACTAGGCCGTATTAATCCCTTCTTTAAGAGCTGTTTGGTTTGGGTACTCAACTCTTCTTTTTCTTTAGGAGACATTCTTCGAACAGCATGAACTACAGGCCTTGCATTAGGGACAAGATCAATTCTGAAATCGATTTCCCTTCGCGGTGGTAAACTATCTACTTCTTCAAAAACGTCCGCATAATTCTTGACAATGGGAATGTTCTCTGAAGAGATGGGCGTGACTTCTAAAGAAGACCAAAAAGATTTCCTGTCTGGCTTTAAGCCCTGGCAAGGTATAGCAACGGTGTTTCCGAAACCTGGTTTTGCCTTCACTACTCTTTCAGAGCATAGTACTTCAGCGTCATATTTTGTTAGCCAATCAAGACCAAGGATAATATCAAATTCGGAAAAATCCATGATGATCAAGTTAAATGGAAATTTGAAACGAGAGTAGGATACTGGCACTTTACAGAATAAGCCTAGAGAGATGGAATCTCCTACAGGATTATGAACATTGATTGGCTCTTTAAGGCTTCTTTGTTTTATTCTCAATTTTTAACTGCGTTGCTAGAAATAAAACTCCTTGACGCTCCCGTGTCAAATAAAGCAGTAACAGGAATATTTTTAATAGAAACAGTACCATCCAGAACATCAGACTTACCTCCCTCAGTAGGTGCAGAGGAAGATGGTGTACCTGCTCCCTCATAGACATGTGCAATCTGAGCTCCTTTCAACAGTGGGCAATTGGCCTTGATATGGCCCTTTTTATGGCAGTTGTAGCAATCTTTGCTATCATCACCTCTGGCCCTCTTCGGACCCCTACAGTCTTTGCTATAATGCCCGAACTTCTGACAGTTGTAACACTGGACCTTGGATTTGTCAAATGTCTTAGCAGCTCCAGAATTACTACCTTCAGCTTTCTTCTCTGGTTGTTTCCTTTTGTTGTTGTTGTTGTTGGCTAAGCTCCTCTCCCTGTCCTGCTGAGAAACCTTCTTGTCATTCTCTTCATAACGGCAAGCGAACTCCACCATCTTATTGAAGGAAAGGTCGATGTGGGCAGTGACTCTGTCAATATATTTCCTTGCAAGGCCATTTATGAATCTCTTATTCTTCTGAAAGTCATCTCGAATCAGTTCAGGTGCATAACGGGAAAGGTCCTCGAACCTACGAACATACTCTGAAATGGACTTGTCGCCTTGCCTCAGATTGGCGAATTCGTCGTGTAGCCTTTCTACCTCCTGCCTCGGAATGTATTTGTCGTTGAAAAGCTCTTTAAATCTATCCCAAGACATATTATCTTCGTCGCCTCCAATGTTGACTACCTCCCACCAGTTTTGCGCTTCACCTTGAAGATGCCATGCTGCAGTGAATCTCTTTCTCTGATCATCAAGTCCCAGTCCTCCAAATATCTTTTCACAATTTTTCAGCCACGCCTGAGCTTGTACCACGGTCTCAGAACCGGTGAATGGAACTCCACCCAAATTCTTGAACTTCTTTGCCACCTTGTCCAAGTCAAAGGGTGGCGGCGGTGGTGGTGGTTGTTGTTGGACAGTGGGCTCCTCAGTTTCAGTGGTATTTTGCCTTCTCCTAGCGGCTCTAGCAGCTCTTGCAGCAGCGGTACTCATTTTAAGTTAGTTCTGTACAATCAAGGGAAGTGTCAGAACAACCTTAATGACGATGATTTTTAAGAAGTGATAAGAAAAAAAAAGGATAGATAAAAGATGGTGATAAAGTGACCGACTATTATGTATTCTTATGAAATGTTCGCCGTAGAATAATGTGATTCTACGTAAACGAGTTACTATAAATATGTTATATTCCGCTTTGTAAACCAAAGCTCTGATACCAACTGTGATGACCCCAAACTTCCACAAGTGAAAGCAAGGAGAAATCAAATGGAATACAACATAAATATAATATAACAAGTCACAGAAAACAACACAGCACAGGAAATCCATATAGCAATAACATCATAGCAGCGGATATATAATGTCATCAGCAATAGAAAATCCACAGTCACAGAATCTAAGTTATTACAACAAGTTTTTCAGAGAATGACATAAGTTCCAACTCCAAATAAAAGAACATGAAATGGAAATAAGTCTGAAATAAAAAGGAAAAAAATGCGATAAGCAAAAAGATAGGTCTTCAAAGCTCCATCACCTTATCTTCACCAAAAGCAACTCCAAGAGAAAAGATAAAAGTAGCTCCAAAGAAACTCCAAGCAGAAAAAGAACCTGTCTACTTGGCTGCCCGTGTAGAAGATAGGGCACCCAAGTTTGCAAAAAGGTGAAACAAACAATGGGTCAGTCGTGGGACTGGTGTGAGAATTCTTAACTAAATTTACTCGTACTAATAAGGCAAATCCAAAGACCACGCCGCTAGCGCAGAATGGGTTGTACCAATGGATTGCCGTGCATAACTACAGTGTCAGTACAAATAAATAAAACGTAACACCGCGCAATGCCTTTTGGAAAATGGAACCACCATAAGACTCAGGTCCCATCACACAATGCAACGCACACCAAGAGGATAGAGTTTTACCCTATGGTGGTTAAACATGCTAAATACGCCAAATACGAAACTAATACTATTATTAGGGTGTATATGTTTTAAAACAATTCAAAGCAATGTATTAATCCTAGGAAGCATAGGTACCATATATTATGCCTCCAATACTAGTAATACAAATCAAATCCGTCGGGGTCGTATTGGAAATTTGGGTTTCCATCATGAGTCCAGGCTAGGGAGGACTCCTTACCGATTCGAGACACTCTAGTTAATGCCCCAGGATTACCCGCAGTTAACCCTTGGAAATGGCAGGGCCGGTCCTCACATACAGCTTAGAGGATTAGCAATTCCTAAGCACACGTTCCCCCGGTCCTATAGGACCTATCCGAGGCGCCTCATTTCATCATCCTCCAAAAAGTAAAATGACTACTAACTAGAAAGAAACGTGCTACTTTCCCTACGTTCCCTTCCCCCTTTTTAGACTCTACCAGTTTGTGAGGCTCGTGAGGTCGTGTATACCATACCACATGGTTCTGCTTTTCAACAAGAAACCCTG
Organism: Allium sativum; assembly: GCA_030737875.1. Classification (NCBI taxonomy): domain Eukaryota; kingdom Viridiplantae; phylum Streptophyta; class Magnoliopsida; order Asparagales; family Amaryllidaceae; genus Allium; species Allium sativum. The sequence continues at coordinate 719,780,805 of CM060924.1, read as the reverse complement.
ATCATTTCATCTTAGCATGTCACACCGTCATTCCATACCGTACCATCGACCGTCTGTCAACATATAAACGGGTGTTAAGTAGAGAATGAATTCTCTACCACCAACATTTTTACATTAGCAGAAAATCGACAACATGATATTTAATGGGATACGGCGTCAGACATACCATCCATTTACACCCATGCTCTAGGTCTGAACTAGGGTCAAACCCGCGAAATCAACGCGTACGTTTGGGCAATTACCCCGACTCGTAAATCGGGAGCTACCCAATTTAGAGTCTTGGTCGTTGTCCATTCGAGGGAAGATTTACGGTCTTCATACGCCGTCTTCATATTTAGATTCTTGAAATCGAAAAATCATTTGGAATGGGATGAACCCGGACTTCCCAAACAATCTCGCGTTCATAAATTTGAGAAAAAAAAAAACATTTCATGTCGTTATGTTATCTTATAACGATAAATCCTTGCCTTAATTATTTAATATAATTAATTTCTTTATTTAACGACGCTTCAGGTCAAGGGCGACTCTGGCGCTGTTTTTCATCAATTTTGATTTTTACTTTCCTCAAGATCTAACCTTTGGATTTTAACGCAGCATATATCGTTGGAAAGATTTTTCCAAGACAGTCATAGCGGTTTCAGTTTTGGGAAAATCCGACGGTCGGATCTTCCGGTAAAATTATTTGAAAGTTCGATTTCAAAACGCGAACTACCGCGCTCGATTCGTTATATTTTAATTATATATATAAATATATATATATATATATATATAATTAGTTCGTTTAACTCATCGCCCTTATATATAACCTCCTTTCCCTCTTATCTTTTACTTTTCTACTTGCATTACAATTTATTTTAGGATTAGACGATGATCCTTTTCTTTTAATCTACTACTATTATTATTTATTTTAATATTTTATAATTTACATTTGAAAATGTAAATTATAACGTACCATTCCTTTAATTCTTTGTATATTTCTTTTCCCATTATATTTTGAACAATGGACATTTTTCTATGGTGCAACCTTTATACATTATAAATAATGTAAATCTTCTCCTACGTCTCATTTCTTTTTATTTGACATTAAAAAAAAGGTTAATTCTTGTATACCGTTTCATTCTTTTTTATTAACATAAAATAAAGGTTAATTCTTGCATATAGTTTCATTTCTTTTATTTAACATAAAATAAATGTTAATTCTTCCTACGGGGTGAATTCTCTTTTCATTTACATTATAAATAATGCTTATTATCTTACCATGCAAATTCTCTTTTTATAAACATTATAAACAATGTATATTTACATGACATGCATTTTCTATATTGTTGACAAGACAAAAATATTCTTTTTCATACAATGCATTTATAATTTTTAACATGACAAAAATATTCTTTTTTCTAACATGATAAAATACCATTTTATGCAATGCAAACTTCTATTTTTCTAAAATGACAAAATACCATTTTATGCAATGCAAACTTCTATTTTTCTAACATGACAAAATACCATTTTATGCAATGCAAAGTTCTATTTTTCTAATATGACAAAATACCATTTTATGCAATGCAAATTTCTATTTTTCTAATATGACAAAATACCATTTTATGCAATGCAAATTTCTATTTTTCTAATATGACAAAATACCATTTTATGCAATGCAAATTTCTATTTTTCTAATATGACAAAATACCATTTTATGCAATGCAAATTTCTATTTTTCTAACATGACAAAATACCATTTTATGCAATGCAAATTTCCATTTTTCTAACATGACAAAATACCATTTTATGCAATGCAAATTTCTATTTTTCTAACATGACAAAATACCATTTTATGCAATGCAAATTTCTATTTTTCTAACATGACAAAATACCATTTTATGCAATGCAAATTTCTATTTTTCTAACATGACAAAATACCATTTTATGCAATGCAAATTTCTATTTTTCTAACATGACAAAATACCATTTTATGCAATGCAAATTTCTATTTTTCTAATGAACAAAAATAGTGCCCATCAACATACGGTGTATAATTTCATTTTATAATGACAAAAATTTGTTCATTTTATATAGTGACATATTCTATTTTATAAAGACAAAAATTTGTTCATTTCATACGGTGCATAAATTCTATTTTATAATGAACAAAAATAGTTCACTTCATACGGTGACGGTTTTCTAACTTTTAATGCTAACCCCAAATGTCATTTTACATACAATGAACATTTTCAACAATCTCTATTTTAATCATTAAAATGTCGATATAACAAACAATGAACAATTTCAATATTTTCTACTTTAACATATTAACATGAACAATATATCATAAAATGAACAATTTTAATATTTTCTATGTTGACATATTAACATGTTAATATAACATACAATGGTTTTATTCCTATTTAAATATTGACAAAAGATGTCAATCAACATATAGTGGTTTTATTCCTAACATACACATATAGATTAATGTCATAGTATACACATACGGTTCATGTCATAGCATACACATACGGTTTAATAATTTAAATAAATTCAAGTTCAGTGAATTCTCACCTCAAACAAAGCAAATCAAAAAAGTCTAAACCACTTCAGAAATTCCCCGAATCAGTCCTGAAACACAGCCCCCTGAATTACGATTCCGTCGGATCTGGAATTTTCAGAATCCGAGTTCATACGAATAAGTTATCAATGTTTTAATTAACCAGACTTTTAACAACTGCTTCTGTCACGCTTAAAAGCGTTACAAAATCTGAAATTAAAATTACCTTAGAAACTCAGTTTTTGTTCAGATTTTCAAATCCAGTTTTCGCAGCCTGTAGTCGATCGTTTGGGGTGCCGTTTGTTGGACGTGGACGGGGTTGGAGAGGGCTATTCGCGGCCGGAAGGGGGGGTGGCGCGACGGCCTGCTGGTGGCGCGGCGGGGCTTCGAACGACGGCCGTTCGTGCTGACGTGGCGTCTTCGACAGGGCGGGGTTCGGGTTGTGGTGGGTACCAACTTGAAGATCTCGGAAATAGCTTCGAATCGGTATATAGTTTGCTGAAAACCGTTAAGATATGAGGGAGAAAAGTGGATTCAAAGATTTGAATGAGAGGTGGGTTTCTGCGGCCACAAACAACGAAGGAGGAAGAAGAAGTAGTATACGGTCCCTGTATACGACGTATTTATACCAATCTTTTAGGGGTTTTCTAATGATTATTTTATTTATTTAATTAATTAATTCTAGAAAATACTGTTTTCACATACGATCTCCGATTCGCGCTCAATGACTGTCGAACTTAATATTTTGACGTCTTCTGAACGCGATGGCGCTATCCCCATGGTCCAATTCTGAAGTTACAGTATGGTTTCACTTTATTTTTAAATTAAATTGTTTAATTTAAATTCGAACATACATATTAATTTCCTGAGGCTACATACTAACTAGGAAAAATCCAGAAAAATTATTTTTGGCATCGTGATGACGATACGGTTCTAACAAAGCCAGTTTCATCGAATTCTGAGACTGTTCGAAAAATGGCTATTTTCAAGCTGTTCAAATTCAACTGCTTTTGACCAAACACAGTTTCTTACGCCACGCTCACATATTAAATCGAAAAATTCTAAAAATTGAAACTTAGCCATATTATGACATTCCGGATCCAATGAAAGTGGTTTCGTCGGATTCCGAGGTCGTTTGCAAAATGGTCATTTTTAACTGCTTCAAAGTTATTTAAAATTAGAAATTTTAAATTTGGACTCAAAATTCAACAAAACTTCTTAAAATAACATTTTCAAACTGGTTCAGATTTTCGGGTCATTACATCTTCTCTATTTCTTTATCAATATTTGTTAACAAAGTATTTTCATATATCGCCTTCTTTTAATTTCTGTAATTAGAAAATATCTTCTATTTATAATTGGAAAATATTCCAATTACTTATCTCTTCTCCGGTCTCGTTTATTTCTGTACTTAGGAAATATTTATTATTCTATTTCCAAGTTACACTTTTATTTGGGTTAAAACGGATGTTGTGTGAAACATCGTTACGACAACCCAAATACTAAATTCAACTAACTCTTATCCAACATTGATCTTCGAGCCTGAAATATTACTATTTATTTGTTAATAATGAAATCAATCAAGTTGGGGTATAACTACCTCTCAGACCTTGACTGAATAACATTTATAACGTCAAAACAGATAAGACTACTTACTCGAATAATCAATACCATACAACTAATGATTCACTTTTAAACACGTATACACTTTCTCTTTCTATTCTTACTAGATTTTATTCTAGACTTCCTTTTTTATTATACTATTCTATTTCTAAGTTCGTTTCCTTATCGGCTTCTTTATATATTGATACGTTGATTTCTAACTATCAAATTATCTTAAAAATATTCTATCTCCTTAAATTTCCGGAAAAATTCGCCATAACCTCCTTTGTACCGGGAGCTTCAGGATATTTCAAATAGCCTCCCATGGACCTCATCAATCCAAAAAGAAAAAGAAAAGCCAAGCGGCTAGCCGATACGGCGCATAACATCTCATATAAATTAAATACGTACCTTTTTTGTCGAGCATTCTATTTACAACTCTTACATTATCCTTATCCATACCTGTCCGATCTATTTTAACTATACCAATCATTTTAACTAAATTTGTTAATTTACTCCTTTAGTCTATTTTACTTTTATATTTGAACATGATATGTTCAAATATATTTTAACTTGCTTACAACTAATTTGAACTCCATTTTCAACTTACGCTTCATATTCAATTTCGAATATAAATCCTCAAATCCTCTTTTGAATGTTATATTCAAATTCTATTTGAATTCTATTTGAATCCTATATTCAAATTCCTTTTTAACTTTATTTGAATTTTCCTAATTCAAATTCTATTTGAATTTCATATATTTAAACTCCATTGAATTTCTATATTCAATTTGAATTACAAATATTCAAATTCCTTTTCAAATCCTTTATTCAATTTCCATTTAAATCCCTTTGAATTCTAATATTCAAACTCCTTTAAATTCTCTTTTCAAATCCCATTATTCAAATTCTATGTCACTTCTCTTATTCAAATTCTATTCGATTTCTCTTATTCAAATTCTATTTGATTTCTATATTCGAATTTCCTTTATTCAAATTCTATTTGATTTCTCTTATGTCAAATTCTATATTCGAATTCCATTTAAATTACTATATTCCAACGCCGTTTGAATTTCTATATTCAAATTTCATTTGAATTTATATACTCAATTTCTTTAAACAAGTCTCGATTTCAATTCCTTTTGAAATCGATATTTCTACTTTCGGAAAATAGATTTCCCTTTTCAAATTTCACACTTGTATTTTTATTTCTGAATTATCCAATGATAATTCTTTTCACTTCATTTATATACTTCGTTTATAAATGAACTATTTATAAACTCCATTTATAAGGGAACAACTTGTTTTATTTTTCAAAACAAGTTTATATTTCAATCTATTTAAAAATTCAAATTCTATTTTAGAAAAATAGAATTTCCCCTTTAAATCTCAAATATCCCTTTTAGGATTTTTTTATAAATTATCACTTAGGTCCAGTGATAATTTATACAATCAAATCAACCAATTTTCAATCATTTGATTTAACACATCATATATGAATATATATGAAATCAGATAAACAAACAGATAATATATTTTTGGGGGACCCAGTTGGATCCCTCCAACCTGTTTTCCTGCATCCACAGACGTTAGCTAACAAAATAATACCCATCCTGCTTCGAGGCAGGATATCGTGGTATGAATGTCATCCACTATCATAGCGTGGGGCGTATAGGGTAATCATCCGCTAATGAAACCGCGGGCATCCGCTAATGAGACTGCGGGAATCCAACCAATCATCAACCCAATATATATATATATATATCCTAAATAACAAATATATATTTTTAAAACATTCAGACAGCATTCAAACAAGCGCAGACAATTATTGTTAACTATATATAAATAATTTCTAAATAAAAGGTGAGATTTACACACCGGAATTTTAGTTGTCGAATATCCTGTTTATCTCCAAATTACCGGCTACTAATCTTCTCGAATGAAATTCGAACCTGCGATAATTTTTTTTAAATTTACCAATTAACCATTTATTTCTTTAAATAACTATTTAAACGAATAAATAACTTTCCTATAAAATTTCTCTTCTTTTAATGGTTATTAATAAAATTAACCTAACAAACAAAATTAAACCAATCTATATATATTTTTCAACATTAAACCATATCTATCTAACTTAGTCAAAAGACATTTCTAAAATAATTATAATTAGTTTACCTTTACCCTGTTTTACTTCTCCTTAGTTAACTCTTCCCCTTTACTGGACTATTTCCATATGACCTGCACCACTATTGCCAAAGAACATATCCCAACTCTCTCAAAGACAGTCCCATTCCATCAGTCGGCGCACCTCGTATTCCTCACTATACTGAAAATCTCGTCTTCTCCTACTTACAACCGAGGTCGCCAGAACTTGAAACCTAGGATGAGATCTACGACAATAAACAGCACCGCACCCCCAACAGCTTCTACCAGAACATGTCCAACCATGCCTCACTTCAAACCATACGCGAGAATTTCCACCCCTGATGAGATCGAAGCCCCTACCAGTCAAGTTGACGTTGCCAGCAAACCCTCAAGCTTAACTCGATGACCCCCTTTCCAACTACGTCGCCCTACTCTGTTTGCCCTAGATCGCGATATCGCCTGACCCCAAATCGAACACTCTGGTCCCCCTTTTAGCTCATCGCGACTTCACACAACGTCGAACTCCCCATCGACACCCCAAATCCTTGCAAAATCGAACGCCCAAATCATCGGTTAACGAGAACCCTGGCTCGCCCCTAGTTACCTGCTACACGATGTCGTTGTTTAAGGGGTGCGGCCATTAATTGATTTGCGCTGGAGCAGACAACTTTGTTTTTTTATTCTAAAGCTTCAGAACCATCTTAATGAACGGGAAGAGCGCGATTTTATTGAGTAAAGGGTTGGAAAAAGGGAAGCCACGACTTGAGTTCTTTTGTGGTTTAGAAGGAGGAGGCTTGGCTTTCATTTTTAGGAGGCACGACATTAAAAAACGGGGAGGTGCGGGTTTTAAATGGAACAACGAGGCCAGTATATTTTGTGGTTAAGAAAGGGCCATGAGTACCTTTATTTATTTAATTTAAATTTGATTTTAAACCAATATCAAATTTATCACGTTTATTCCGAACTCCTATTTGAGTCCAACAAATGGCATTCCTAGGGTTATTCCCCTATTCTGTACACACTGGGATAGGTCACGAAGTCCAATTCGATCATCTGTAGAAGATATTAATTTAAATTGATTTAAATTAAATTTCAAACCATTTAAATCCTTCGATAATAATTAAATATTATTATTCTAATTCAAACAGAAGTCTGAACTGTATTTAATTTAGTTTTAAATCTCGAACTGAATTATATTTTCGCATTACGATGATTTAACGTATTCGATATTAAATCGAAATTGATTATTAAATTAATAACTTAATATAAATATTCCATTTATATTATCCACCCACTATTTAAATCTGTATTAAATATTTAAAATTAACCCATAAGAATCCGGGTCATTACAGCTTCCCTTAATTTGCCTCATAATATGAGATTCCTTCATTAAGGCTAACTACTGATAATTTTGATTGTCATCTGCGATTTAGAAAAGTGATTTTTTATTTATTTATTTATGAGGCAAAAAATTAATTGCCTTTGTTTGATTTTCTAATAGTAATTAACATTCTAATAATTGTCAAAGCCTATAATTTCGACACTCCATTATGCACAAATATGATTCATGGAGGGAGTTACTAATAACCAAGAAATAAACCAATTTTCTTTTATTTTCATCCATTTTTAATATTTCTACAAACTCAAAGTTTAAAGTTATGTTTCCAGCTTCACTTGGACCCTTAAACCCCATTTTATGACACTTTCTCATAGCATTACCCAAGCGGCTAATAACCATTTAAATTTTGCAAAAGATTTTTGTTTTGGTGCTCTCAGTGTTTTTTACTGCTTTTCAGGCCGTGTTTATGTCTAAAGTAATGTACAGTTCACAGCTTTTAGTCCATGTATAAGTTTTCAATTTTTACCTACCTTATAAATTTGTATGCTATTGATTTTGAAATGATGTTATTTGGCAGCTGTGGGGTCTAATAATCACAGTTGTTCCATTTATCTTTTCATCCATGACAAAGTCGTATATCTTATTGAAAATCTTTGAACGGTTCCTTATGTCTTTTCGTAGCTCAAAAACCTTTTATAATTGCATTTATTCTCTTCACACATCAATTTTATCACATAAATTCAAATTAGCATTTGGATTTGCAGTCTCAATGTATAACAAAGCTTGATGGTTGTCATAAATGTTGCAATTTTTTTACGACTTATCATGTGAGATTTCTCTCTAAGCATGCGGTGTAAATATAGATTCAGTATACTAAGTGATGAAATGATTAAACTCTTGGTTCTCCGAAATCCTTCGTGATCTGTGTGCTTGTGATGTGAAACACCTGTCTGGACCAAATACTCATAAAAATTAATAAAAAATGATTATTGTTTTTCATAAATTGAAAATGGATTCATGATTCATATATATATATGTATATGTATTTATATATATATATATATATATATATATAAATCTGCATGTTTTGAAATTATATCACTTAGGACACCAACCGAGTTTCCTGAAGCTATATGAGATCTCATATGCTGAACTTTTTTCTGCGTAATTGGTACCTGGTACCAATATCATTGCTTATTGTTTGCAACACATGTTATGTGCAGTGCCGGAGGACATATGCTATATACATATAGGAGCAATTGGTGCTTTCGTATCATCTTTTCTTATTTAATATGCAGGTTCATGGAAAATAAAGCTGGACGTCCGATGGTGCACACATGATTGTGTCAACTTTCGGTATTAATACTTCAAAAATTAATTCTATGACCTTATATTTCACACTTATCATGATTCCTTTTCTCCACCGATACATATGAAATTTAAGAACTTGTGTATGTTTCAAAATTTTAGTAGAAATTTAATACATTTACAATGGTATCTATAATTGTTATTCTGAAAAGGCTATGATTGCTAATTATATTATTTGTACCGGATGTATCTTATGTAAATAGGCAACAGATCCTCGATCACAATTGATAGCCAAAACTATTTTAGTTATTTTCGGAACTTCTGCTCCAGCTGTTTCTTTTCCCACAACACTCAAAACTAACTCATTTTGGTACTACATAATATATGTATAAATATTTACTGTCTAGGCCCCACTTAAGGTATCTTCTACATGAAATACACCAGGAGGTTTGTGTATTACAAGTAAGTTGTGCTGGGCAGATACCACCTACTGTTTTGCACTGATATCTGTGATAAAGTAGCTACATTGTGTGTTTCTTTTCATACTGCTGTCAACCTTTCTCTAATCAAGGTAAAAATATTCTATATAAATATTTGTAGTTTTCTTTCAATTAAAATATTCGATTCTTTTTCATTTCTATTGTTATATCAGTTGTAATTATAAGCACTGATACTTAATATGCAGTGATAAACCATACAAAGTAAACATGGATAATGTGGAACAAAACTTGATGTTTTCTATTTGAGTTGAATGAATTGGTACATGAATAAAAACCTAAAATGATGCAGCCAAAAAATGGACTGTTGTAAGTACTAAAAAGATATGAAAAGAAAAAAGGTATGAAATTTAAAATTCAGTTTTGGAACTAGAGAATAAGCGTTGAATTAATGATGAAATATAACTCAGCCGTCTTTCACATAAAGAAAAAAACAAATTGTGATGGTGTAAAGAATTCACAATAAGACATTTAAGACTTCTTGCTTGCACCTCATACCTTTCCAGGTATAATTTTTATCCTTCTTCTCCCGATCAAGGATATAATTTTGCTGCAGTTATCTTGCTTTGATTTATGCAGATTCAGCTTCATTTAACAAATACTCTCCCTTCATTAAGTTAGCCATTCCAATAAGAAGACAAATATTAACAGACCAACAACTAATCTCTGCGTAAATAACTATCCAATTTTTTCCCAAAGAAGTGTGAACAAACCACTGAATTTCCAATGCCCACATGTGTGTATGGCTAACCATCCTAGAATTCAACCCAAATTTTGATATATTCTTAGTCATTCAACTGTTTGCCTATTTTTGTTTCTTTAATTAAGATCATTTGCATTGACTAGATACTAGGTATATTAACAATCCCACTCATTTTGTTCTCAAACGCAAGGCATTATATTTTCATATTGCTTTTGAACTCATGCACTACGCCATAGATTGCATATGGCAACCCCAGAGAAGTGATGCAGCATGTAACACCCCACACCCGCTATAGTCACTCACTAAGGGAATGCCATAGCATCGGTGGAGTATTTTTAGTGAGTATAGAACAGTAAAATTACAACAAGACAGATATAATGTAATACTTGAAAATTTAAAACATCATCTCATAGCAGCGGAAAGTAAAACATGTTTGGTTACATCATAAAACCATAACAAGAGTCAAGTACAAAATATCCATCCTGAATAAAATAAGTACATAATCCCACTACTCATAACAAATAGCCATAACAGAAAAGATAAGATAAGCTGAGCTCTACATCTACGGTCCAAGCTCCAAGAGATAGATAAAGCAAACTGATCAAAGCCCACTAGCACTAGGCCCAACCTGAGGACCTGAAGGAAAAAGATAAAAACAACGGGGGTCAGACATAAGCCTGAGTGAACCCTATCTCCTTAATAATACAATTATTAAAGTAATTAGGGTATGATATGAACACGGTATGGTATCTTTGGGGATAATGACTACACTAAGTTGCCCACGAACACAGGACGAACTAAGATAACCGTAAAGACGCATCTACCCACCCAAGGATAATTACTAACTGCACCACACCAGTCACTCCTACTCAAAGGTTGATCCCACCCAAGGATATCAAAGATAGATATAACCAGTAGTTTCATGTACCCTAGTTGACTACATAGGTGCCGTCTGCCCCTATCTCTACTAGGTGTACCCCACTACCCCAAGCGATCGGCTCCCTAACGTAGGTATCCCTGCTGGGCCCACAGTGGGGTGTATCATTCCCCAAAGTGGCAACCCAAAAGCAACACCGGTGCACGGGTTATACCTACACGATGCAACAACGTCTTACCTCCCAGTCCCGGGCCCACACACGCATATGAAACCCGATGGGCCTGCGTTGCCACCGCTAACCCCGTTTTGGCCACTTATAGACAAGCCCAGTATGCGTGTCCCGTCCTCGGCTTGGGCCGAGCTACAAACATACATATGGGATACTGGTTGTAATGGGCCCTCCACAAGCTACCCACCAGAGCTTGTTATTAATCTAGTGTTCCCCACTTAACCCTTTAATCATGTTTAATTACATGTTTCACTTGGTTAAGTATTCTAATCGTATTTTCTATTGCCACCCAAGGCAACCCACTAGATTCCTCATGCCACCCAAGGCACCCACTTAACCCCTCATGTCCCACTACATGCTAATATGGTTAAGTGTTTCTTAATTAATTAAGACCGTGATTCCCCATAAAGACCTCCCACATTAGACTGGCTGTTATGACCGCCTGGTTAAGCCGGTAGGGTCCGGGCAGTCTTACGTCATAACAGAGTCTAACCTCGTGTCTTTACTTTAATCACGTATTTAATTTGTGCCTAAGACCTCTCACATTAGACTGGCTGTTATGACCGCCTGGTTAAGCCGGTAGGGTCCGGGCAGTCTTACGTCATAACAGAGCCTAACCTCATGTCTTAGTCGATTAATTACACCTAATTAATCACCCCCATATTAATTATCCCTAATTAATATCAATTTATTCATAACATGGGTAGACCTAACTCAATAGGTAAATTCCCATGGGGTAGACCTAACTCAATAGGTAAATTTCCATGGGGTAGACCTAACTCAATAGGTAAATTCCCACTTATGTTAATTAATTTTTTATGGTATGCTTAATCATACCCATTTCAACATACTTTTAATTAACATATTAATTAACCCCATCGTTCCCCACGTAAATCGTCATTATGACATAACATAATAAAGGGAAGATTTACCACACATAACATGGGTTTAGCATATAACTTTATCATGGGTTAAGAGGATGTCAACTTGCATATATGAGCATGTATTAACCCAACTATATTCAACCCAAACTTGCATATTATCAAACATGTGTCTTACATAACATGTTGCATATGAACTTACATATCATCAAAAATGTGATTTGCATAACATGTTGCATATGAACTTACATATCATCATACATGTGATTTGCATAACATGTAGAACTTGCATTTTAGCATATACTTAACTTGCATAAGCACTCACATACTTGCATAAGCATTCATATACTTGCATAAGCTTGCATATCATGTTAAACTTGCATTTCAACATATACATAACTTGCATAAACATTCACATACTTGCATAGGCTTGCATATTATGTTAAACTTGCATTTCAACATATACATAACTTGCATAAACATTCACATACTTGCATAGGCTTGCATATTATGTTAAACTTGCATTTCAACATATACATAACTTGCATAAACATTCACATACTTGCATAGGCTTGCATATTATGTTAAACTTGCATTTCAACATATACATAACTTGCATAAACATTCACATACTTGCATAAGATGTTAAACATGCATATAAGCATATACATGACTTGCATAAGTACTCACATACTTGCATAACATGTTTGCATAATGGATCCATATTCACTTAGTGTTTTGCATCATAAACATCATGAAACAACTTGCATAAAAATATCATGATTACATATTATGAAACTTGCATGACATAAGGCATATAACTTGCAAAACACATAATATTCACTACATCAAGCTTGCATAAATATATGGATCCACAAACATAGCCATACTTTATCACATCTTATCATAATCAATTCAATAATTGATTATTAAGGGGATAGAAGCTCACCAAAACAAGATTAGCAAGTTAAATGAAGCAAATCCCAATGATTAAGTAGAAGAAGATGTAGATTAGCTTGCAAACCCTCTTAGGATTTTTAGTGGAGGCTCTCCAATTTTCTAAGTGGTGGCATAATGGCCTTAGATCTATTTTTGGTAAGGATAAGGGGGGTATTAGGGTGTATATATAGATTAGTTAGATGTTTTAGGACCATAGGATATACCCTAGAACCAATCCTAGCCTTTAAAGCATGTCTTGGGGAAGAAGTCAAGTGTAGGAACCATTTAGGGCCCAAAAAAAACAGCCCAAAACTCATCCCGGGCCTCAAAACATGAGCAGTTTTCGTTTTTGATTTTTCGTGAAACTTTGACGGGCCATAACTTGGTCATACGGACTCCGATTTACGAAAACTCGGACTCTATTTCGCGTATTTTTCCGAGACGAACGCAATGGCACAGCCCGTTTCCCCTGATTCAGAATATTAAATTTAATTCTGCTCTGATTTATGTTATAACAAGTTATTTAACATACGGGGTGTTACATTCTCCCCTACTTAAAGGATTTCGTCCCCGAAATCTCTAAGTCAAGAAGAACGTATCCTACCAACCAAACAACCATCTACTCAACCATCAAACACTGGCATCCATTGTCCTTAAAGTTTCTAATGTTGTATGAACATATGCAAAAAGTGTGTGTATATGTTCCCTATCTAATGCAAAATCAGGCGGTCTACTGATTCAGTTGACCTCCTTAATGCAAACCATGATAGTGCCATGCATCCAATATGTATGCGAAAGAACCCTATCGACACATACTATTTCTACATGCGTGCACAATCATTCACCGAATAAATGCATCATCCATATGATAGCACAACCATCATACATCCATTAATATAGCTACCTACACACATTTATATGCAATATGCAATATGAAGTGATTGAGCCGATCTAGTGCCTAAAGTGTGTGTATATGCATCCACGAGCAACCACTAGCAAACACTTGCATCCACTTGCATCCATCAATCATAACATGTCTCAAACACATGTTTCAACCATAGGTTTACCCTATCTAAAAGGTCAAAGGTGCTAACGAGAGGACATACTAAGGACAAGATAAGTACAAGATAGGCAATAAAGGAGAAGTTAAAGAACATACTCTCGAAAAGAAAAGGGTACAAAGAACGCATCTTCGCTTCCGTCTCCCAAGTAGCATTGCTCTCGTCATCTCCCCATTGCACTTTGACTAGCTGAACCTCTCTGTTTCTCAACTTCTTAATCTCTGACCCAAGGATGCGAGTAGGAGCTCGTCGAATCGTCGCATCACGCTCTACTTCCACTTCTCTAAGCAAGCTCGGCTCTACCACCTCTGCGGTCTCATGTAGGCACTTCCTCAAATGTGACACATGGAAAACATCATGTATACCACTAAGTCTGTCTGGCAACTCCACCCTATATGCCATCCGTCCAATTCTTTCCTTGACAGGAAACGGTCCTACAAACCTCGGTGCTAACTTCCCAGCGGATCCAAAGCGAACAACATTCCGTAATGGAGACACTTTGACAAAAACCATGTCCCCAACTTCAAACTCAAGATCAGTCCTCCTCTTATCTGCATAAGATTTCTGTCTGTCTTGCGCTGCTTTCATCCTTCTTCGAATCAAATCAACCTTCTCTGAAGTCTCTCTAACCATATCGGGCCCTAGCAAGATCTTATCCGTAGATTCCCACCAACATGTAGGTGATCGACAAGGCCTTCCATAAAGAGCTTCAAAAGGTGCCATGCCAATACTAGACTGGAAGCTGTTGTTATATGCAAACTCCACCAAAGGAAGATGCTCTTCCCATGTACCTCCAAAATCCAAGATACAAAGCCTCAAAAGGTCTTCCAAAACACGGTTCACCCTCTCGGTCTGGCCGTCTGTCTGAGGATGATATGCGGTGCTCAAACCCAACTGAGTCCCCACCGCCTCCTGTAAACTCTTCCAAAACTCACTAGTGAAGATAGGATCTCGATCACTCACTATGCTGGAAGGTACCCCATGCAATCGAACTATCTCTCGAACATAGACTGAAGCAAGCCATGGAGCAGTCCTCTTACTCTTTATGGGTATGAAATGGGCGCTCTTAGTAAGTCTATCAACCACGACCCAAATTCCTGTATTGCCCTTCCTCGATCTCGGTAAACCATCAACGAAGTCCATCGAGACACTATCCCACTTCCATATCGGAACTTCCAAAGGATGAAGCAACCCACCTGGCTTCTTTTGCTCTGCTTTTACTTGTTGGCACACCAAGCATCTAGCAACATACTCGGCCACATCTTTCTTCATACCGGCCCAAAAGAAAACTCGCCTCATGTCTTGGTACATCTTATCCCCACCGGGATGTATGGTCATCCTCGAACGATGTGCATCATCAAGTATAGCCTTCCTCAAGTCTTCATCTTGCGGTACACAAAGTCTACCGTCTCTACGCAACCACCCCCTATCATCTAGGGTGTACCTATTCAAATGGCTGGACGACTCCCCCCTTATGAGCTTCTCTACCAACTCAACCAACTGTGGGTCGTCTCGCTGTGCCTCGCCAACTCGTCCCAAAAGAGTAGGTCTAACCTCTAAGGATGCTAGCAAACCGGGTACCAAGTCAACAGAAGGTCTGAAGTCAAACATCGAGATAAACTCCAAGCTTCTCCGTTCCACAAACAACGGACTCAAGGACAACCTTTTTCTGCTTAAGGCATCTGCCACCACGTTACCCTTGCCAGGGGTATATGCTATCTCGAAATCATAGGATGCTAAGAACTCCATCCACCTTTGCTGTCTCAAGTTCAAATCCTTCTGAGAAAACAAGTACTTCAAAGATTTGTGATCGGTGAACAACTCAAATCTCTCACCAAGAAGATAATGGCGCCAGATCTTGAGCGCAAAAATGATAGCGGCCAACTCTAGGTCATGGACAGGGTAATTTTTCTCATGCGCCCTCAACTGCCTCCCACCATAGGCTATTACCCTTCCCTCTTGCATCAAGACTGCGCCTAGTCCTGTCCCACAAGCATCAGTATAAACAACGAACGGCTTACTCCCATCTGGCAGCACTAAAACTGGAGCAGTGGTTAAAGCTCTCTTTAACCGTCGGAATGCATCCTCACAATCCACATCCCATGTGAAAACCTGATTCTTCTTTGTCAAGCGAGTTAATGGGGCTGATATCTTCGCGAAGTCCTTGATAAACTTCCTATAGTAGCCAGCCAACCCCAAGAAACTCCTCACCTCGGTAGCATTCTTCGGAGCCTTCCAATCTTGGATAGATACTACCTTTGCAGGATCCACAGCTATCCCTTCCTTAGAGACCACGTGCCCTAAGAATCGCACTTCCTTCCTCCAAAAGTGACATTTAGAAAACTTAGCCTTCAGGCTATGCGCTCGAAGAGTCTCCAACACTTCCCTAAGATGTAGGGCATGCTCTTCCTCACTCTTGGAGAAGACCAAGATGTCATCCACAAAGACCACCACGAACTTGTTAAGATACTCCCTGAACACCCTACTCATCAGATCAACGAAATATGCAGGGGCGTTCGTCAAACCAAATGGCATCACAAGCCACTCATAAAAACCATCCGGAGTCCTGAAGGCAGTCTTCTCTACACTATCCTCAGCCACTCTCAACTGATGAAACCCCGTGGCTAAGTCCAACTGCGAAAACACTGAAGCGCCAACTAACTGATCGAAGAGATCATCAATCCTCGGCAATGGGTATTTATTCTTCTTTGTGAGCTTGTTGAGTTCTCTATAGTCAACACAAAGTCTGAGGGACCCATCTGCCTTTGTAGCAAAAACCACCGGAGCACCCCACTCCGATATACTTCGTCTTATGAACCCCTTCTCAAGCAACTCCCCTACTTGCTTATTGAGTTCCCTCCTTTCACGAGGAGCCATGTGGCGCACTGGCAAAGATACTGGTTTAGCATTGTCCACAAGATAGATTCGGAAGTCAATCTCCCGCTTCGGAGGTAAGCCCTTCACCTCCTCAAACACATCCGGATATTCCCGGACCACTCTGACAGATTGCAGACTCTCGACCGAAGCATCGAGCGATTCAAGATAACTTAGCATAACAGACTCCATGGGATTACAAGAGATCTCGAGAGTGTTACCCAAGCGGGTCATCAGCCTAACAACTCTCCTTTCACAATCAAGAACGGCACCATTACTGGATAACCAGTCCATGCCCAAAATCAACCCATAGCCCGTGAAGCCCAAAACAAAAGCATCACATCTAAACTCAACGCTAAGTATAGAAATCTTCAAACCCAAACACATCATGGACAAATAAGTGGAGCCTCCAATTGGGTTTGAAACAACCAAGGGATCATCTACTAGACTGGTGTCTAAGTGCAGTGACTCAACTAAAGATGATGAGATAAACGAATGAGATGCGCCAGAGTCAAACAAAGTACGGACAGGATGATCTAACAGATAAACTAGACTTTCAACAGAAATAGTTCTACCTCTTTCCTGAAGTGGTGGAACCGCGAGAGCCTGAACTTGCCCCCTTGCCTGACCCGGTGCCATAAGAGCTTGCACCTGTCCTCCTGAGGTAGATCCCGTCCTCTGCCCCTTCTTAGGACAGTCCTTCACCAGATGCCCTGCTTCGCCACAGTGGAAGCAGCCTGTCTTCTTCTTCTTGCGACAATCCTTGCTTAGGTGGCCTGGTGTCCCACAATTGAAGCACTTCTTCTTCTTCCCCTTGCCACCATTGCCTTTCCCATTCTTGTTTTGCTGTTGCTGTTGAGGTCTCTTCTGATCTCCTTTCTTCTCGGGTGCTTTACTAGTATTGGGACCCTTCTCTTCCTCATACATAAGTGCCATGTCAACTAGCTTCTCAAAGGTAGCCCCCATAGGAATGTGAGTCATAGCCAATCCATGCATCGGTTCGTTCAAGCCCCTAACGAACCTCAAAGCTTTCTTCTCCGGGGTATTCACCATATCTATGCCAAACCTTGCCAACTGATTGAACTTGTTGACATACTCCTTCACTGATAAGTTCCCTTGCTTCAAGTTCAAGAACCTTTCCATATACAGATTTTCTTCTGCCCTTGAGAGAAACTTTGCCACAAACCTCTGTCTGAAATCCGCCCAAGAATCAACAAGGCGCTCTCCATTAGTGACCTCCCACCAGAACGAGGCCTCTCCCTTCATTAACCAAGCAGCTAACTTAACTTTCTTTGCTTCTTCCATCTCAAAGATGTCTATCAACTCTTCCACCTCCTTAAGCCAATCCCTAGCTTCCACAAAAGTCTCTGATCCTAGAAAAGGTTTCCCTCCCATAGTCTTGAATTCCTTACAAGTCTTAGCAAAAGTAACCACACGAGGAGGATGAGGAGGAAGATCGGGTATAACTGGTGGTGGAGGAACATTAGCTGGCCCTGCAGCGGCGGCCCTAGCCTCCATCAATCTCCTATACCATGCTGGTATTGCTACACCCTCCGGAAAGTTAAGATCTTCAGCCATGCTGAGACGAAAAAAGGAAAGATTCAAACGGAGAATTCGAAAGATAGAGATATGGCTATCTGGGATTATGCTTTTCTTTCAAAATCTTTACTCTTAAAAGACATGTTTTTGAAAATACTTTCTTCTAAAATATTCTTAGAAAATAGTTTTTCTTAAAAAAATTATCTGTTCTGGTAACCTTAAGCTCTGATACCACGTGTAACACCCCACACCCGCTATAGTCACTCACTAAGGGAATGCCATAGCATCGGTGGAGTATTTTTAGTGAGTATAGAACAGTAAAATTACAACAAGACAGATATAATGTAATACTTGAAAATTTAAAACATCATCTCATAGCAGCGGAAAGTAAAACATGTTTGGTTACATCATAAAACCATAACAAGAGTCAAGTACAAAATATCCATCCTGAATAAAATAAGTACATAATCCCACTACTCATAACAAATAGCCATAACAGAAAAGATAAGATAAGCTGAGCTCTACATCTACGGTCCAAGCTCCAAGAGATAGATAAAGCAAACTGATCAAAGCCCACTAGCACTAGGCCCAACCTGAGGACCTGAAGGAAAAAGATAAAAACAACGGGGGTCAGACATAAGCCTGAGTGAACCCTATCTCCTTAATAATACAATTATTAAAGTAATTAGGGTATGATATGAACTCGGTATGGTATCTTTGGGGATAATGACTACACTAAGTTGCCCACGAACACAGGACGAACTAAGATAACCGTAAAGACGCATCTACCCACCCAAGGATAATTACTAACTGCACCACACCAGTCACTCCTACTCAAAGGTTGATCCCACCCAAGGATATCAAAGATAGATATAACCAGTAGTTTCTTGTACCCTAGTTGACTACATAGGTGCCGTCTGCCCCTATCTCTACTAGGTGTACCCCACTACCCCAAGCGATCGGCTCCCTAACGTAGGTATCCGTGCTGGGCCCACAGTGGGGTGTATCATTCCCCAAAGTGGCAACCCAAAAGCAACACCGGTGCACGGGTTATACCTACACGATGCAACAACGTCTTACCTCCCAGTCCCGGGCCCACACACGCATATGAAACCCGATGGGCCTGCGTTGCCACCGCTAACCCCGTTTTGGCCACTTATAGACAAGCCCAGTATGCGTGTCCCGTCCTCGGCTTGGGCCGAGCTACAAAGATACATATGGGATACTGGTTGTAATGGGCCCTCCACAAGCTACCCACCAGAGCTTGTTATTAATCTAGTGTTCCCCACTTAACCCTTTAATCATGTTTAATTACATGTTTCACTTGGTTAAGTATTCTAATCGTATTTTCTATTGCCACCCAAGGCAACCCACTAGATTCCTCATGCCACCCAAGGCACCCACTTAACCCCTCATGTCCCACTACATGCTAATATGGTTAAGTGTTTCTTAATTAATTAAGACCGTGATTCCCCATAAAGACCTCCCACATTAGACTGGCTGTTATGACTGCCTGGTTAAGCCGGTAGGGTCCGGGCAGTCTTACGTCATAACAGAGTCTAACCTCGTGTCTTTACTTTAATCACGTATTTAATTTGTGCCTAAGACCTCTCACATTAGACTGGCTGTTATGACCGCCTGGTTAAGCCGGTAGGGTCCGGGCAGTCTTACGTCATAACAGAGCCTAACCTCGTGTCTTAGTCGATTAATTACACCTAATTAATCACACCCATATTAATTATCCCTAATTAATATCAATTTATTCATAACATGGGTAGACCTAACTCAATAGGTAAATTCCCATGGGGTAGACCTAACTCAATAGGTAAATTCCCACTTATGTTAATTAATTTTTTATGGTATGCTTAATCATACCCATTTCAACATACTTTTAATTAACATATTAATTAACCCCATCGTTCCCCACGTAAATCGTCATTATGACATAACATAATAAAGGGAAGATTTACCACACATAACATGGGTTTAGCATATAACTTTATCATGGGTTAAGAGGATGTCAACTTGCATATATGAGCATGTATTAACCCAACTATATTCAACCCAAACTTGCATATTATCAAACATGTGTCTTACATAACATGTTGCATATGAACTTACATATCATCAAACATGTGATTTGCATAACATGTTGCATATGAACTTACATATCATCATACATGTGATTTGCATAACATGTAGAACTTGCATTTTAGCATATACTTAACTTGCATAAGCACTCACATACTTGCATAAGCATTCATATACTTGCATAAGCTTGCATATCATGTTAAACTTGCATTTCAACATATACATAACTTGCATAAACATTCACATACTTGCATAGGCTTGCATATTATGTTAAACTTGCATTTCAACATATACATAACTTGCATAAACATTCACATACTTGCATAGGCTTGCATATTATGTTAAACTTGCATTTCAACATATACATAACTTGCATAAACATTCACATACTTGCATAGGCTTGCATATTATGTTAAACTTGCATTTCAACATATACATAACTTGCATAAACATTCACATACTTGCATAAGATGTTAAACATGCATATAAGCATATACATGACTTGCATAAGTACTCACATACTTTCATAACATGTTTGCATAATGGATCCATATTCACTTAGTGTTTTGCATCATAAACATCATGAAACAACTTGCATAAAAATATCATGATTACATATTATGAAACTTGCATGACATAAGGCATATAACTTGCGAAACACATAATATTCACTACATCAAGCTTGCATAAATATATGGATCCACAAACATAGCCATACTTTATCACATCTTATCATAATCAATTCAATAATTGATTATTAAGGGGATAGAAGCTCACCAAAACAAGATTAGCAAGTTAAATGAAGCAAATCCCAATGATTAAGTAGAAGAAGATGTAGATTAGCTTGCAAACCCTCTTAGGATTTTTAGTGGAGGCTCTCCAATTTTCTAAGTGGTGGCATAATGGCCTTAGATCTATTTTTGGTAAGGATAAGGGGGGTATTAGGGTGTATATATAGATTAGTTAGATGTTTTAGGACCATAGGATATACCCTAGAACCAATCCTAGCCTTTAAAGCATGTCTTGGGGAAGAAGTCAAGTGTAGGAACCATTTAGGGCCCAAAAAAAACAGCCCAAAACTCATCCCGGGCCTCAAAACATGAGCAGTTTTTGATTTTTCGTGAAACTTTGACGGGCCATAACTTGGTCATACGGACTCCGATTTACAAAAACTCGGACTCTATTTCGCGTATTTTTCCGAGACGAACGCAATGGCACAGCCCGTTTCCCCTGATTCAGAATATTAAATTTAATTCTGCTCTGATTTATGTTATAACAAGTTATTTAACATACGGGGTGTTACACAGCAAGTGCAAAACAATGTTGGTTTAGGCCAAAAATGATCTCTGGCAACACATTTTTGGGATTGCCTTTCGTTGCGTTGCCTTAGAGTCAGAGGCAACGACTTTGCTATCCTAAGGTAACATCGCTATAGGTGTTGCTACATGCATTAAATTTACATAAATGTGGGGCCCACAAAATTTTGAATCCCAGGATCACAGAATCCTGTTGCGCCCCTAAATTATGCAGCCGGGTTCACGGAATCCTGTTGTGGGGCCCACATTTATGTAAATTTATGGCAACACTATATCATAGATACGACAACATTTAACTCTGCATACTGCAACATTATGTCATAGCTATTGCATCATTATATAACATACTGCAACATAACAACAATTACCATCACACACTGAAATTAATAAACAACTTTTCATTTCAAATTAATAACCAATAACACAAATACTAGTTAGTCAAATATAGAATAACAAAAAATAGCCAATAAATTTAGTTTTACAGAGTACTTACAAACACAGCCGGTACTAAATTCATGTTTACATCAAACTAAAATAGTTTCAAATTAATAAATCCCGAGCCTCCAGTGCATTCAGTACCTCTCTACTGCCTCCTTCACCTGCAAAATAAAGCAGTTTCAAAAGTCATGCATTTCAGCAAAAGCCTTTAGTACAACTAATGCATTTCAGCACAACCAAAGTCATGCATGCCTCGGTTACAAACTGATGCAATGCCTTGTTTACATTACAACACAAAATGGAAGACGTGCATGCCTCTGTTGCATTTCAGCACAAACTATGGCCATAGTATAACTGACATGCACTTCAGCACAAAGACATTTCAGCACAAACTATGGCTAGAGTTTCTTTTCAGCATAGAAGTTCATTTCACAATCTATGGCTGAGTTCCAAATTGATGCGATGACTCAGCTTGTTCAAAGCATTTACGATATTAAGGAATGCAACAGAATGCCTGAGGCACTAAAAATTTAGACATGCCACGACTCGTTTAAGTACAAACTTAACCATTACATCAATTACGAACTAACACGATCATTACTGACTGAAGAGAAAATAAAATTCTTAAAATTTTGTTGTTCATTACTGAAGCATCAACCTTGTACATGGTCAGTTACATACCAGCATTGAACTACAGAATTATAAGAATTAGACTGATGCTTCGGCAAGCGGAAATTGTAAGAATTCTGAAGCATACCACCAGCCAACCATAAAAATAAGAAAAAATACATACCAGCAGTGTGTGTCTGTATACGATCTCCGATTTGCACAATTTGTAAGGGCCTTGGACTACAAAAACATGTTAAGAAGCCATGTTTTTCACTTTGCTAGGTGGAAGGCGGATTCGTCTTATTGGGACATCATCTCTACACCAACGAACATCAAAATCTTGATTTCTCATTTCATAAGCAGGCTGGATATCATTCAAATCTTCATTTTCATATTCTCTTTCGAGTTCACAGTCTTTCGGCAATTTCTTGATAACATTGTGGCACATCTTATCAATTGGATCTGCTATATAAAACACATGTTATACCTGTGAAGCCATAACATAAGGATCAGATTTCTGGCACAATCGATTAAAATTGACACAAGTCAGCCCATATAAATCTTTCTCTTCTTAGTACCAGCGACACTTAATTAAAACTACACTAAATTCTGCCCAATAATCTAGTTTTAATATTTCTTCAATTGATCCATAGTAATTAACTTCACCAACCAACGGATTTTGATCTTTCAAACTTGCAAAGCTAGTAGTCAAGGCTGTCAAAAATACACCATGGTTTTGTGTTATACATTTGGCATCTTTGAACCTTGTATAAAATCTGTATCCATTGATAACATATCCAGTAAACCGCTTAGCTGTTGGAAGAGGGCCTATTGCAAGCAGTTGTACTTCTTTTGAAATGTCCTCCTTTTTCCCAATCTCTTCCTTTAACCACTTCCAAAATTCTTCACTGTGTTCTCTCTCTCTCTCTCTCTTTTTTTTTTGATGATGCATGACCATCAATTAAAGCTCGATGTTCCCTAGAATAAAGACCTAGTTAATAAAAGATAGAAACAAATTTGGCTGGATCTGTTACTAAAGCTGAAACTGACCATACCGAAAACAATTCTGTATGAATGAGAACATAGCTTAACTACAAATCATGCCTGAAATCCCTGAAAGTGCTGAAACTTGGAATTTACAACTAACACTACGTGAGGCTAGAATCAATAACATGTTTGTAGATTGTTTAAAAGAACAGATTTTGCTGGCAAAAGGATGACATCAAAAATAGTTTTTTTTAACAGTTGACATCATTTCACAAGCTACGCGAAAAATATTATTACTGATGTTAACCGAACTTGTCCACTTTTCTAATTAAATAAGCCATTGTAAACTTTAATTGCATAAAATTCCATGTGTCAGATTCAAAAAGGAAAAAATTATTTATTATGAAAAAAGGAACAAAATAACTAATAAAGGATTCATAAAGATAGGGATAATACTTCAATACTTACTAAAATAAAAATACTTACCCACGTAAACTCTCTATTTCCTTGATACCAAAATTGAATAGAATGTAACAGTGACATTCCTTCCATTGAGAATTTTTAAGATGAATAGTTTTTCCATTATTGTTTCTTCTTGTGCCAATAGGATATTCCAGATTTTGTGGACATGTTTCAAATTGCATTTTTCCTGCTCCATCGCCACCTAAGAACCTTGAACAGAATATCAAACATTCCTCTGCAAGATAACCTTTACCAATGGACGCCTCGGGTTTACTTTTGTTGCGAACATATGATTTCAGTTTACAAAGATAACGCTCAATAGGAAACATACAACGAACATGTGCAGGTCCACCATATTCAAGTTCCTTGCATAAATGAACTAGCAAGTGCACCATTGTATCGAAGAAAGCATTTGGGAATATCATCTCAAATTGACAAAGAATTTCCACAATTTCCTTTTGTAGCCTCTTGAGATCAGCCAAATCGATACTTTTACTCCAAACACTTCTTAGAAATGCACCTAACCTTATCATAGGTATTGCAACTTTAGGTTTTACAGATTTCTTCACGGCAAACTGCAGCAAGTAGTGGAGAAGAAAATGAGCATCGTGACTCTTATACCCTGCAATTTTCCTCTCTTTCTTGTTTACATACCGGCTGATATTAGCTACACAACCATAAGGCAGTTTTGCATTTTCCAACACCGAGCAAAACAGTTCTTTCTCCTTGTCTGTCATTTCAAATATGGCAACCCTCATCTCAAGTTAATTCCCATCAGTTGATAGAACCGGATGAAGAACCTCCCTGATGCCTATCTCTTGTAAATCATACCGAGTATTTAAATGGTCTTTCGACTTCCCATCAATATTTAGTAAAGTACCAAGTATGTTATCACAAATGTTTTTCTCTATGTGCATAACATCAAGGTTATGTCGACATACATTTTGACTCCAATATGGTAAATTAAAAAATATTGACTTTTTTTTATAAGGAGATTCATTTTTATGCTTCTTGATCACCTCTTTCTTTCCAAAATTATTTTCATAACCAGCCAACAATTCTTCGATGTCAGTCCTAGATAAAATACCGGGAGGTGTTCCCATTTCAATTTTGACCATTGAACCTTTTCTTATCAAACCTCCACTTGTGTCCCGGGTCTAAAAATTTCCTATGATTCATGTAGCACATTCTTCTACTATGTTTCAAGTAAGTTAAAGAAGTCTTGAAATGGCATACGGGACAAGCTAAATAACCCTTCGTGCTCCAGCCGGATAACATTGCATAGCCCACAAAGTCGTTGATCGTCCATAACACACTTGCACGTAATGTGAAATCATCACCAGTGAAGGCATCATAAGTTTGTATGCCAAGATCCCATAATTCTTTCAATTCTGCGATAAAAGGTTGCATGTAGACATCAATGTAATTGTTAGGAGACTCTGGACCAGGGATAAGGGTTGAAAGTATCAAATTTTCTGTCTTCATGCATAACCAAGGTGGAAGGTTATAATTTACCAATACGATCGGCCATGTGTTGTGTTGTGTGGTCATTGTACAAAAAGGACTGAATCCATCAGATGCTACTCCTAACCTGATATTTCTGTAATCTGATGAAAAATGAGGATAACTGGCATCCGTAGTCTTCCATACCTCGCCATCAGCTGGATGTCGAAGTCTGCCATCGTTTTTTCGTCCCACTGCATGCCGTAACATAAGTTCTATGTATTCCCTCGACATGAACATCCTTTGCAACCTTGGTTTTAGTGGAAAATAACGCATCACTTTTGCTGGTACTTTGTGAATCCGCTTCTCTGAATCTTTGTCAATACCCGCTTTCTCTTCCGGTATAACCCACCTTGAAAAACCAAAATTTTTGCAACTATTTTCCTTTTCATTTTCTGCCCAATATAGCATGTAGTCATTTGGACATGCATGTATTCTTTGGAAATCGAGGCATAAATCTTTAATGATATTTTTGGTAGCATTGAAAGATAAAGGGATAGGGCTTGTGGAAAAGCTTCTTTCATCAACTCTAATAAATCACTGAATTCAGACTCAGTGATTCTATGTAGGCATTTTATAGAATAAAGCCTGAAAATGAAACTTAATCGCGAAAATTTAGTACACTTGGGATATAATGGTTGTTTTCCCTCTTCAACAAGTTAATGAAATTTTCTAGCATTGACATCTATTCCATTTGACCCATCAGAAGATCCATCTTCATTGTTCTGCATATTTCCACAAGTACGTTGCAACATCTCGTCGAGATTATCTCCAAAATTTATTCCTGCTTCACAATCCATATTATTATCGCTCCTTTCAGGATCTAAACAGGAAACTTCACAAATCCATTTCATGTACAATTCAGATGGACCATTCCAAATCAGATGGTTGTAGACTACTTCTTGACAATGTCACTTACGATTATGACACTTTTTGCAAGGGCATGTAATTTCATCACCTACCACAAATCTAGAAAAAGTATCTCAAATAAAAAGTTTCACTCCACTGATGTACCCTTCACTGAATTTAGGAAGTTCTGCCCATAGTTTTTCCCCGTCGTTCATTGAGTGATACCTTAAAGAAGTAAATTAGGCACAAGTAAAGCAGTACATTATGCAACACAACAATCCAATCATAAAAAATTGAAATATTCATTGAGTGATACTTGAAGCAGCAGATTAAATCGAAACCCTAACTGAAATCTAAAACCCAAGGCGAACCCCAATTGAAGACCTAATTGAACTTGAACTCGAACCTGCCCTACTCGAACCCTAATTAAGCTTGTAAACTTGAACTTTTAGCCCTAATTGAACCTGAGAGTGAGTGTGTGAGAGGTTGAGCAGCGGAGTACTTGGTAAAGTTCGATTGAAATTTTCAATATTTTTTTACTTCCCCCCCCCCCCTTTGTTTTTGCTTCCCGCCCTAAACATTATTTCACGCGTGGATTGCTAATCTGGACTAAACATTTCTTCATGCGGATCGCTAACCTGGACCGTTGGATCGTGTTTACGCGGATTGATAATTTTATTCACGAGGCTACTGCAACACATGTTGATATATATGCTAACACATTTAAGTGTGCGTTGCAGTAGACAAAAAACAGCATAGCAATGGCAATATTGTAGCTAGCAACACCATGCATTTTCGTTCTGATAGGCCAATTATGGTGTAGTGATGTCATTGTTAAACTTTCTTTAGTTTTAATTTGACACATCTAAATGCCAAGGTGTTAAAAGTTGGACAATGTTACATAATTCTCACTACTTTAATTCTCTACGACAATATGATTAATTTGATGTTCGAGGATTATAGTTATTTTACCATAAAAGCTTATTTTAGATATTGTTTAATCATGTGCTTTTTTACTATCTAACTAATAACCATGTCATTCAGTCAATGTTGAATACAAATGAAGCAACATCAAATAAATGCAAAAGAAACAGAGTGATGAATCTATGTATTTTTACTTTCAAATTATATGGTAATTTCTTATAATCTTTACCCAGTTAATAAATTAAACCGAAAGATAAAAATTATGATATAAGTTAATTGTTTTCTTAAGATTTAACTTATTTTCACTGGCTAAGGATGTTGCATCAACCATGAAAAATGCATTATGGATAGATTGCATGTTGGTAGTACAAATAAAGCTAACAACCTACATATGATAATCTTTAGTGAAAATGAGAATTTCTGGACTTACGGTGTAAATGTAAAGCTAACAATTGCAGTAGAAAGGAAGTCATCATTGATGAATGCAGATTTAGACATTTTACAAACCAACATAGAGCTTGAGCTTACTAATACTGAACCAAGCATGCCAAAGTTCACTGAGCTCACTTCATTGAGATGAACTATCAAGTGCACCGCTATGCGCACTGAACTCCATGTGTTGTGTTCAGTGCAGACAACAATGCATAAAGCTAAACTCAATGCACATCTGATGTGCACTGCTGAGCTAAGATTAATGCAAAAAAGCTATGAACTATGCTCTCAGCTCGGTGCACAGCAGCTATGCGTTGAATTCAACTCAATATGCATAGCTCAACTCAGTGCATTAAGTTTAGAAAGATGGCAGGTCCTTTTTTGTTTCTTGCATGCATTTCAAAATACCATTTCAGTTACTGAAAGTCTTTGAATGGTTCGCTTTGCCTTTTCATAGCTCTAAAACCTTTTTTAATTATATTTATTCTCTTTATACATCAATTTTATCACATAAATTCATAATGGCATTTAGATTTGCAGTCTCAACAGAGCAGAAAGCTTGCTGGTTGGTAGAAATCTTGCAAAAAAAATTAGGTACAGAAGAAAAAATGATAGTCTATAAAAACATGCAATGTTAGTTAAGAACAAATAGCTCCCCTGACCCCGTGTAAGGAAGACGATGGTGCCACAAATCTGAAGCTTAAGTACATCCGAGACGTTACTACAGTACGCTCCTATCATTGTAAGAAAATAAAGTGATTCAGTATAAAAATTACGTTCGTCAATAGTAGTAGGTGAATCGAGCACGCTCAATTTTATGGAAGTCTAAATCGGTAGCACGCGTAAAGTAGGTGGCACATTCGACTGTTACCGTCCGAGGAGGAAATGCAACTTCAATCTACAATTATAAAAATTTGTGGACAGTCGTAACGTAATCAGAGTAAAAGGTGGAAAAATCAGCAGTTATGGGAATTAAAACTTACCTGACCAGCTTCATGTATGATGGGCATGGCGAATTCGTAATCTGACTGGTCGGTAGAAAATCCTGGATACCAGCGGTTGAAAATGGCATCGTCGGTGGAGATGGATCATCCGTCTTTAACATAAAGAAAAAAACCAATTGTGATGGTGTAATGAATTCACGACTAATCCGTTTATATTCTCCAGCCACAAACCAACATAGAGCTGTTATCATCCATGACAAAGCCGTATATCGTACTGAAAATATTTGAATGGTTCCTTTTGTCTTTTCGTAGCTCAAAAATCTTTTATAATTGCATTTTTTCTCTTTACACATCAATTTTATCACTAAATTCAAATTACCATGTATATTTGCGGTCTAAACATATAAGAAAGCTTGCTGATTGTCAGAAATTTTGCAAAATATTTACCATGTGAGATTTCACTCTAAGCATGCGGTGTAAATATAGATTCAGTAGACTAAGTGATGAAATGAATTAATTCTTTTCTAGGTCAATACGAAAATACAGGTACTTCATATACTAAGATAGAGAGTTACAAATGGTTACTGCTTCAAATAGGTTGGAAGATTAAATCTAATATGTGGCTTAAATCCACCCATAATTCAGCATAAACCAACATAGGTACAAATAAAATAAAAAATATAGTATAATCTAAATTGTCAAGACGTGCATACAAGACATTATGAATACAAACAAAATTGTTGATCCACTGTAAATAAGCAAATACTAAGTGTAAAAACAAATCCAGTTGTAATTGATTCTATCCACAGTCCTCTTTGGTGTTCCTAACAAAAATCTTCTGTTATTGAATTACTTTAACAATTGCTAACTAAAAATTGTGCTAGAAACTCCTATCTCTGCTTTGAAATAAAATTTGATAGTTGATGGTCCTCTGAATAGTTTTTCTGCTTCTTTATGTTTTGTGGAGGTTTCAGGTTGGTGACTTTTTCTTTTATGTTGATTACTTTATGTTTCAAAATTATTTGCTGATTCAACCATATTCATTTCTGTTTAATTTTAAATATTTCTTAAGTTTGAATAAGAGATATATATTAACATATGATATAGGATCTATCAGTAATACTTTTTCTATAGATTCAACATTGTTAAAATGGCATATGTTAAATGGTGAGATTTGGATACATCTGTGATTTATTTAAATATGTTATTTGGCATCATAAATTATTTATTTAACGCTACAGGATGAATACTATGATTGTACAACATCATGAGTAGATTTATGTGGCCATTGACTCTTGATTAGTTCATGTAGTTGTTGTTTAGTGAAGGTTGTAGGTTGTTGATTTACATAATTTCTATATAATTGATGGCACATGGACTGTGGATATGTTCTGATCCAAGGACCTAGACATGTATTGATGACAAAGAAATGTTTGTTAACATCTTCCTACAATTAAATAAATGCCATTCACCACCTTAGTATGAATTTGTTTCCTATCCACATACTAATTATAATAATAATATACTTTTACATGGACACCAATAGACATGACAGAGTAGTGTTGCTGCAGGTAACCTACTTTTAGTCTCGCTAATATGGTTGTCGTTTTTGTTCTAAGTCACTCATTATATTTTATGGATATGTTAATGTTTATATAATATTGATGTACTCTTTAGTGAGTATACCACTGAACTATAACTACAGGTGTTCTGTGTTTCTCTATTAATGTGTTTTTTTTAATGACGACATTTACCTTAGTTTTCATGTTATCACACCCTACAGGGAAAACAATGGAAAATGTCGTTATCATCAATGCAAGGACAAAAGGATAAAGTCATCTATGGATGAATATGTCGGTTGTTCATTATTTATTTTCTTGACTGTTGAAGTTTACATATTCAGGTGTCAATAGTTTTATTTTTAAATACCATTGTCATTGTGGCATCAGTAACATATAGATGTGTAAGAACCCCTTTTTACAAAACTTTTTTCCTTATTGTTGTAATATTATTTATATTTGTTTGTGTATGCATGTATAATAGATTTAATGAAATGGTACCTACTGTAATCTATTACTTAAGCCAGAAAATAGGAAGTCGGTTGTGCTAACGTTGACTTATGACAATCCTGTCAGTTGCTTGGTTTATTTTCCCATATCACTAACTTAATTGCTACAAAGAATTTGAGATTATCTATAACTATCTTGATTAATCATATATAATACTACTGTGCTTCATCTCTATCTTTAACATCTGACTATTTTCTCAAGCTATATGCCAAGCAACTTCATTATTCCGTATTTCCCTACAACAAACGCAAATAGATAAAAAATTATGTCCACCAAATGAATATTACCTATATCTATCTTCAACCTAACTGCCACCAGTATCACGTAATTACCCGTGTGTAAAGCACGGGTTCCAACCTAGTGAACACTGAATAGAACAAGAAATGAACAGAATATTTTTTCTTTCTTTTTTAAAGAATAGAGAAGAAAGCTAACAAAAAAACAAATGAAAACAAACACTGAAGTGCTAAAGAACTTAACTGAAAAAAAAAACAGCTAAACCAAATGGACTGAAGCACAGAATTCCTAATTGAATAGCTCAATCAACAGAAATTAAACTAAAAAAGAAAAACACAATCAAGATGCACGAGCAAACTCACTCAATCGAAAAACAAATGTAACATGTTTTTTTTTCAAGTAGTTGAGAACTAACTGAAACAACCCGAACTTCCTCGTGAAGGAAAGCCCGGATTGATTTGAGAACAAGCCGCATATACAACAATTTCATCGCTTATTACAACAATTTCATCAGAATACAAGAATACAACAGAGTGCAAATAAATATTACACATTTATTAAATATCAGAGATTTACAATACATTACATAGCAGCGGAAAACAATACAAAACACAACTGAAAAGAATATACGGATACAGAGCTTTCCGAATATCATTCCAGTTGTAAACCAGGATCCTGTGAATATAAATCTGCAAAACCAAAACTACTAGCTTCCCGTGTAGAAATAGGGGCACCCAGAGTTTAGGTTAAAACAATAAACTCTAAGTTAGTCATGTGACTGGTGTGAGAACTAAAACAGTTATTTAAATCTTTACTTTAAATCAGATATATCAAGGGACCACGCCGTATAACACGGAACGGGTTTCCTCCCAAGAATACCAATGCATATAACAAAGCAACGCAATGCTTTTTGGAAAAATGAAGCTATTATAAGACCCAGGTCCTATCACACAATGCAACGCAAGCCGGGGGATAGGGTTTTCCCTTATAATAGCCAAACATGCTTGGTACGTTAAAACCAATCATTTGATACTATTATAAGAGCATAGTGTATAAAACAACTTCAAATATAAATGTATCAATCCGAGACGGCATGGGTACCATATATCATGTCGCCAATACTGGGCTCCACAATCAAAACCGCAAATGTCACATATTGGAAGTTGGATTTCCATCTGTGAACCAAGGCAAGGGATCGTCCTTACCGAATTCGAGACGCTCTAGCCTGTGTCTTAGGATCAGAACGCATCGACCCTTGAATCTTCGGGGTCGGTCCACACGGAGTGGACTAAAATGCCTGAACAATGCGTTTCCCCGCCCTATGGGGGGCATCAATGAGCCAAATGACTCCATCGGTCCCGGATCGACCGATAAAACCGAGGCGCCTTGCAGTCCATCATCCATATAAGTAAAATGCCAGGGCGTGTAAAACGCTGACACCACTCCTAGTTAGAAGGAAACGCATGCCCTCCCTGCAGTCCTCTCCCATTTCTGGTTCACACCGGGCTGTGAGGCTTGCGAATTAACGCTACACAAAGCTACGCTGTATAAAAGCCGTGCTTTGATCATCAACCACAAGACTATGCTTTTCAACAGAAGCCTTGATCACTTGCATCTCAGCATGCCACACGGGCAATTCACGCTATACAACCGATGTCTATCAATCACACAGAATGAAATCCGATGTCAGACACACATCCATTTACAAGTTCGTTCTGGGTCTGAACGAAACCGGAGGCACCTTATTCCTCCCCCATATGTCCAATACAGGGGAGAGGTCCTCGCATATCCGTTGATCTCCAAGTACATCTGGACGAACACCACTTATTACCTCATCTTGGTTGTACAGCCCAATCAAGACATCAGTAATCATCCAAACGATGTGAAGACCTCTGGTCTTCAACCACCGTCTTCATCCTCGACACATCGTCGAATCAGTTATTCAGAATGGGATAAACCCAGTCTTTCTGAATAACTCGCGTATATAATGAACAAGTGCTATAAAAACACAACATATGCCTCATTCCAATTCAGAATATTCTTTCGTTCAAATATTCTTATACTTTGGGAAAGGTTCCCATTAATTTTATCAAAGATAAATTCTTCAAATTTATTCTTTAATCTTCCTTTGAATATCAATTCAAACCAAATTATGGTTTATCCAAACTAGTCGGGATTAACGAACCTTACCGAAGTAATCATTTGTTTTAATTCCCCAATCCCAACCTATTCATCCCATGAAGTAAAACTGGTAATACTTCATATCTAACACCACAGTGTTATTGGTAAATTCAATTACCATTTCACGTTTAAATCTAATTAAAGATTTAACTATCGCCTGGAGAAAAACTGGTGATACTCCCTTCTCGACCATTTCAATCTAATTAAAGATTCATGAAAACTCCACTTGCTTTTAATCTTCCCAAAAATCAATATTTATGATTGTTTAACTTGGGAAATCATATCCTGTCTTTAACCGGGTTAAAGAACCAATGTCATTTAAAACACGGTTCACTATAAACCTAAAATCACATTCCATTCCATCAGCTTTTAATCGTAAATTAGCAAGTGAACAATTCCCTAAGTATTAACCCCGAAGGTCGAAACCAACATCAAATCAATACCCAAGAAACCATTCAACTTAACTAACCTCCAGTTAGTTTTCTATTTTCTTAACTCCGTTGGGTCTAAGAACAGTATTATTAAAGATACCATTCACGACAACCCAAAATCACATTCCATTTCAATTCCAATTAAATATTATTTAACTGGTATACTTCATTAAATCTAAATAAAAAGATTTAATCTTTTCTCAACTAGGTTTAAGAACAGTGTTAATGAAGACACCATTCACGATAAACCCAAATCCCATTTGATATTAAATACAAGGCTCTGAATAGAAAATATATTGGCTTATATTCAATATCAAATACTACAAATTGTATTGGAAATAACGATATAAATATATCTTTCAAATTTCTATAACAATATCTGTATAGTCACGAAATCCAACATCGAAATATTCCGAAGATAATTTCGATTCAAATCCATTTCCAATTTATATATTGGAAAGTCTGATTATTTTTAAAAACCATTTCAAATCCAATTTTTTATTTCAAAATAGATGGGTTATAATTCTAGTTCAAAACTAGTTCATTTCGATAAAAATCTATTTTTATCTTTTCAAATATGGAATTTTTCATCCCAATTCTTTTCAAATCATTTCTTATGATTTTACACTAATTATTAATATTTTTGATAATTTTACCAAGGCCCGTACAGCCGATTTCCATAATCGGCCATCGAACTGCACTTACAAAGACAATTTCCAAATTTGATTTGGACATAATTCCAAATCCAACCGTTAGATTTCTAATTTCTTGTATTCGTTAGAAAGCTCTTTTCGATACGAACCCAACAGTTCTGGTTTTAGGAGAATCCGATGGTCGGATCTCCTGTAATGTCCATTCGACGTCAATGGTCGAAATTCGCGAACTGCCGCAATGCGGCGCGTTCTATTCACGACATTATATTACATATATAATATATATTTCATCTATTTCCATTTAAAACATATTATATAAATCGTTTCAAATTCATTTTCAAAACGATTTCAACTTCTTATTCAACTTCAAATCAAAATTGAATATTCCATATCATCGATATATAAATGATAGTATTTTCAAAACATTATATTTCGAAGTCATTTCTTTTTTGATATTCATTATAAAAATGAATAAAATCGATATAAATATCGTTCACATCAAAATGGAGTTAATCTAATCAACACGGCTTTATATATTTAAATATATTCGTATCCATCCCAAATCAGACATCAAAATTAGATTTTGATCTTTTACTGAATATTATTTTAAAATATTCATCATTTTAAAATATTCATTATTTTAAAATATTCATTCTTTCTGAACTGGAATCAGACACAGTCAATTACCATATAATTTGATTTATATGGATTTCATACACACATGTACACAACAACAATCAAACACAGTCAACCATCATCCAAAGTGCATTATACACTCCATAAACATCAAATATAAATATTCAACGCTTATAACAGTATGTCAACCAATCGATTGACATACAATAAAAATTGGGATTAATGTATGTCCAATATCATCCCAATACCCGTGTGGGGTTTCAATCAACAAATAATGAATTTTATTTGTGGAGTTAGGCGATGTGTAAAATTTATCGTCCCAATCAATATCAGTCATATGTGTGTATATAAACCAATCGCTAGATTTGTTTATGGATATTTATTTCATTCATATACACGTTAAAAATTATATTTTTAACTATATAAAATATTTTATTCCTTTCCACATCACACAATAAAATTTCACAACACAATTAAACAAACAAACAAGTCGTCCATGGTCTGTGGACAACGGGTGTCGGGTGCTGCTAAGCACCGTCTGCATCTTAGTTTATATTTTAACTAGAAAATAAAATAAAAGTGAGAAGTTCTCACGTTGGGTTTCCACTCCATCAATCTTTAACGGACGATGGTTTGGATTCTATTCCAAATTCCAACGCAATCTTCTTCACGCTGTTCATAGATAAAAATCACATTTTTATCGCTTCATTCCAATAAATAAAAATCATATTTTTATTTCTACTTCATATATTTTTACAACGCTTTTTTCTATATAAAAAATATATTTTTATATTTCTACTTCTTATATAAAGATCGAATTTTTATTTCGCTTCATATATAATAAAAATCGAATTTTTATCTTAATGATATCCATATAAAGATCGTATCTTTATCATAATGAAAACATTATAAAAATCGTATTTTTATCTATAAAGATCACATTTTTTTATTCTTCCTACAAGATAAAAATTATATTTTTATCTCACCACTTCATATATAAAAATCAAATCTTTATCGCCATTCCATATATAAAAAATCGAATTTTTATATTATTACATACACACGATAAAATTTATATTTTTATCTAACTAAAAATAATATTTTTCATATCGCCATTTAAATTATAAAAATCATATTTTTATTATCCGTATAATATAAAAATCATATTTTTCTATCGTTTAAAAATCTATCTTTTTAATTTCAAAAATCAAATTCTTTTACTTTTCAAAATCACATCTTTTTGCTTTTTTTTAAAAATCACTTCTTCTTGTCATAAAAATCGCATTTTTAAATTAAGGTTATTTAAATAAAAATCGAGTCTTTTCATAATTAAAACTTTAGTCTCTTTATACCATTAAAAATCCTATTTTAAACCGCATAAAATAAACAAAACAATGAAGAAATAAATAAAAACTCACATTTAAAATGTAAAAATCGCACCTTTGGTGGAAGTGGGGTGCTGAGGTGATGCACTTGAGTCAGACGGGGCTAGGAGGTTAATCGTGAAGTTGAAAACATATGAAAATCGGATTTTTAAGGTGTGGGGGTTTCACCGTTGATGGTGGTTGGCCAGAGGGGGCGTGGGGTCGTGAGTGGCCGGGGAGGCGTCGTTAATGGTGGCGCTGGCCAAGGGCGGGCCATAGGCGGTGATTTCAGGTATTGTGGGCAAGGGTTCGCGTAGAAGAGAGGAGCTAGGGGGAGGGGTGCGGTGGCCCACTTGGGCAGCGGCGGCGCTACCTATGGGGGCGCGCGCGATGCTGAATGTCGGGGGGGGGGGGGGGGGTGGGCTCTGGCAGTTTTCTTTTTTCTTTTTTTCCTTTATTCTATTTGAAAAGAAATGAACGTGGGGGGGGGGGGTGAGAGAGGATATAGAGATATTTTAGTTTTTATATTTTTTTTCAAAAAATACCTTTTATTTTGAACTCGAAATCCAACCCACCGACTGTCGTCCATAACTAATTACCCCCATTCCGAACACAATGGGATATGTTTCGTAAGCCAGTTTGGCTGTTTTGATCGGTTTTCGTCAAAATCAAAATATAAATCTATATATTGAATTTGAATGCACATTTCAATTTACCAGGGCCACATACGGACTCTAAAAATTCCCAAAAAATATTTTCCAGCATTGTATTATGACACGGTTCTAATAAAACTAATTTCATCAAATTTGAAAACCGTTTGAAAAATGGTCATTTTCTGGTCGATCCAAATTGACTTAAACTGTCAAAACACGTTTTCCTTTGCCACGCTCACATATTAACCCCAAAAATTATGAATTTTGGAATCTAGCAATAACTTGACATCCCGAATCCAACAAAAGTGGTTCCATCGAAAACGGAGGTCGTTTGCAAAATGGCTATTTTATGGGCCAAAATTCCATAGCGACTATTTTTAATTTTCAACCGGACATAACTTTTTATTCCCGCTACGAAAGTTCAATTTTTCGGATTCGTTGGAAACATATTCTCAATTAGATTCTAATGTTTTCGGTTTCGCTAAAATCCGGTTTATTTTGAGTCCTGTACATTCATTTGAAATTTGAAATCGAATTTTCAAACTACCGCGCCATTTTCAATTCCTTTTATAATTAAAAATAATTATTTTTATTCTAACGTCGATTCAAATTAATATATACATTCTAATTCTATTCAAAATAAATTTCTCGTCGTTATTATTTAAAATAATTCATTTTAAATATTCAAAATTCATTAAAATTGCAAAAATAAAATTTTTAAATTGGTTCGGATTTTCCGGGTTGTCATAATCTCCCCCACTTAGAATCTTTTTGTCCTCGAAAAGGAACGGAGCTGAAAGTTGTTTAACTAATCAACTCAACTTTCATTATTTCCATTATGACTTAAGTTCTTCAACTTTTCAGTTTCTAAGAACTTTTCAAATTTTTCAAAAATTTGGCTAACACCCTAAATTTTCGAAAGATTTCGCCATAACCTCCCCTGTACGGGAGCACCGAGAAAATCCCGAAATCGCCATACAGGCCTCTCCAATCCAAAAAGAAAAAGAAACAGCTAAGCGGCTATCCAATCGGCTAGCCAATCGGCTCATAAAATCATCAAAAACCTCAAGAAATACAATAAACATTTACCTATTTGTCAGGCAAATAATTTTATTCCTCTTCTCTAGCCTCTCTGCAATGACCTGTTCAATGGATACACATGTATATGCATGCAATTTCAAACAATTTTCAATTCAGTTCTATATTTGATACAATTTGTTTATATGTACCCTTCTTTCACATAATGGTTTTATTACATAACAAATAATCATACAATACAACCATCAATCAATTAGTGAATTAATGTTTCAAATTCATAATTTTGATACATATACAAAAAATCACGTTTTTGATGCCAATTTACAACAAGTAACCCTATCTAGTTTTGGTTCTCACACCAATCAATTGGAATTATATAAATATCCCACTTTCGAAACTCGAACATAAATACTGATGATGCAGCTGCTATCATCAGGATTATCCCCGGGCGACTAGAGTGTGATTCTATATCTATCCAGTATATTAAAATTTCGTATACACATGGATCAGACGTATATGCAAAATCTTTATATACTTGATTGTCCAAATTCAATTTAAAAATAATATTCAAATACGAATAATTGACTTAAATTTTCAAAACAAAAATTGTTTTCATCTTTATTTGAAAACAACTCTCTTCCAACTCATTTTAGGATACTACTGATCCCATCTCTAACGAGCCATTCTCTATTGGATATTACTAATCCAATCTCTGATGAATTCTTTCGTTTGGTTCTAACGTGTTTTGTTCTTCGAGCTTTGTAAACCAAAGCTCTGATACCACCTGAAACGACCCGAACTTCGACGTGAAGGAAAGCCCAGATTGATTTGAGAACAAGCCGCATCAGAACATAAACAGAAGAACATTTCATTGCTTATTACAATAATTTCATCAGAATACAAGAATACAATAGAGTACGGATAAATATTACACATTTACTAAATATCAGAGATTTACAATACGTTACATAGCAGCGGAAAACAATACAAAACACAACTGAAAAGAATATACGGATACAAAGCTTTCCGAATATCATTCCAGCCGTAAACCAGGATCGTGTGAATATAAATCTACAAAACCAAAACTACTAGCTGCCCGTGCGGAAATAGGGGCACCCAGAGTTTAGGTTAAAACAATAAACTCCAGGTCAGTCATGTGATTGGCGTGAGAACTAAAACAGTTATTTAAAACTTTACTTTAAATCAGATATATCAAGGGACCATGCCATATAACACGGAACGGGTTTCCTCCTAAGAATACCAGTGCATATAACAAAACAGCGCAATGCTTTTTGGAAAAATGAAGCTATTATAAGACCTAGGTCCTATCACACAATGCAACGCAAGCCGGGGGATAGGATTTTCCCTTATAATAGCCAAATATGCATGGTACGTTAAAACAAATCATTTGATACTATTATAAGTGCATAGTGTATAAAACAACTTCAAATATAAATGTATCAATCCGAGACGGTATGAATACCATATTTCATGCCGCAAATACTAGGCTCTACAATTAAAACAGCAAATGTCACGTATTGGAATTTGGATTTCCATCTGTGAACCAAGGCAAGGGATCGTCCTTACCGAATTCGAGACGCTCTAGCCCGTATCTCAGGATCAGAACGCATCGACCCTTGGATCTTCAGGGCCGGTCCACACGGAGTGGATTAAAATGCCTGAACAATGCGTTTCCCCACCCTATGGGGCGTCAATGAGCCAAATGACTCCATCTATCGTGGATCGACCGATATAACCGAGGCACCTCGCAGTCCATCATCCACATAAGTAAAATGTCAGGGCATGTAAAACGCTGACACCACTCGTAGCCAGAAGGAAACGTATGCCCTCCCTGCAGTCCTCTCCCATTTCTGGTTCACACCGGGCTGTGAGGCTCGCGAATTAACGCTACACAAAGCTACGCTGTATTAAAACCGTGCTTTGATCATCAACCACAAGACTCTGCTTTTCAACTGAAGCCTTGATCATTTGCATCACAGCATGCCCCACGGGCAATTCACGCTATGCAACCGATGTCTATCAATCACACAGAATGAAATCCAATATCAGACACACATCCATTTACAAGTTCGTTCTGGGTCTGAACGAAACCGGAGGCACCTTATTCCTTCCCCATATGTCCAATACAGGGGAGAGGTCCTCGCATATCCGTTGATCTCCAAATACATCTGGACGATCACCACATATTACCTTATCTTGGGTGTATAAGCCCAATCAAGACATTAGTAATCATCCAAATGATGAGAAGACCTCCAGTCTTCAACCACCATCTTCATCCTCGACACATCGTCGAATCAGTTATTCAGAATGGGATAAACCCGGTCTTTCTGAATAACTCGCGTATATAATAAACAAGTGCTATAAAAACACAACATACGCCTCATTCCAATTCAGAATATTCTTTCATTCAAATATTCTTATACTTTGGGAAAGGTTCCCATTAATTTTATCAAAGATAAATTCTTCAAATTTATTCTTTAATCTTCCTTTGAATATCAATTCAAACCAAATTATGGTTTATCCAAACTAGTCGAGATAAACGAACCTTACCAAAGTAATCATTTGTTTTAATTCCCCAATCCCAACCTATTTATCCCATGAAGTAAAACTGGTAATACTTCATATCTAACACCATGGTGTTATCGGTAAATACAATTACCATTTCATGTCTAAATCTAATTAAAGATTTAACTATCGCCTGGAGCAAAACTGGTGATACTCCATTCTCGATCATTTCAATCTAATTAAAGATTCATTAAAACTCCACTTGGTTTTAATCTTCCCAAAAATCAATATTTATGATTGTTTAACTTGGGAAATCATATCCTGTATTAAACTGGGTTAAAGAACCAATGTCATTTAAAACACGGTTCACTATAAACCCAAAATCACCTTCCATTCCGTCAACCTTTAACCGTAAATTAGCAAGTGAACAATTCCCTAAGTATTAACCCCGAAGGCCAAAACCAACATCAGATCAATACCCAAGAAACCATTCAACTTAACTAACCTCCAGTTAGTTTCTGATTTTCTTAACTCCGTTGGGTCTCCTGAACAATATTATTAAAGATACCATTCACGATAACCCAAAACCACATTCCATTTCAATTCCAATTAAATATTATTTAACTGGTATACTTCATTAAATCTAAATAAAAAGATTTAATCTTTTTCTCAACTGGGTTTAAGAACAGTGTTAATGAAGACACCATTCACGACAAACCCAAATCCCATTTGATATTAAATACAAGGCTCCGAATAGAAAATATATCGGCTTATATTCAATATCAAATACTACAACCAACAAATATTGTATTGGAAATAACGATATAAATATATCTTTCAAATTTCCATAACAATATCTGTATATTCACGAAATCCAACATCAAAATATTCCGAAGACAATTTCGATTCAAATCCATTTCCAATTTATATATTGGAAATTCTGGTTATTTTTAAAAACCATTTCAAATCCAATTTATTTATTTTCAAAATAAATGGGTAATAATTCTAGTTCAAAACTAGTTCATTTTGATAAAAATATATTTTTATCTTTTCAAATATGGAATTTTTCATCCTAATTTTTTTCAAATCATTTTTATGATTTTACACTAATTATTGTTATTTTTAACAATTTTATCAAGGCCCGTACAGTCGATTTCCATAAACGGCCATCGAACTGCACTTACAAAGACCTTTTACAAATTTGGTTTGGACATAATTCCAAATCCAACCATTAGATTTCTAATTTCTTGTATTCGTTAGAAAGCACTTTTCGGTACGAACCCAACAGTCCCGGTTTAAGGAGAATCCGACGGTCGAATCCCCCGTATTGTCCATTTGAAGTCAATGGTCGAAATTCGCGAACTGTCGCAACGCGGCGCGTTCTATTCAAGCCATTATATTATATATATAATATATATAATATATATTTCGTCGATTTACATTTAAAATATATTTTATAAATCGTTTTAAATTCGTTTTCAAAACAATTTCAACTTCATATTCAACTTCAAATCAAAATTAAATATTCCATATCATCGATATATAAATGATAGTATTTTCAAAACATTATATTTCGAAATCATTTATTTTTTGATATTCATTATAAAAATGAATAAAATCGATAAAAATATCATTCATGTCAAAATGGCGTTAATCTAATCAATACGACTTTATATATTTA
This sequence comes from Allium sativum, assembly GCA_030737875.1. Lineage (NCBI taxonomy): Eukaryota > Viridiplantae > Streptophyta > Magnoliopsida > Asparagales > Amaryllidaceae > Allium > Allium sativum. Next base: position 719,738,242 of record CM060924.1, on the reverse strand, counting down.
AATATATCCGTGTCCATCCCAAATCGGACATCAAAATCAGATTTTTGATCTTTTACTGAATATTATTTTAAAATATTCATTATTTTAAAATATTCGTTATTTTAAAATATTCATTCTTTCTGAACTGGAATCAGGCACAGTCAACTACCATATAATTTGATTTATATGGATTTCATACACACATGTACACAACAACAATCAAACACAGTCAACCATCATCCAAAGTGCATTCTACACTGCATAAGCATCAAACATAAATATTCAACACTTATAACAGTCTGTTAACCAATCGATTGACATACAACTAAACATTGAGATTAGTGTATGTCCAATATCATCCCAAAACCCGTGTGGAGTTTCAATCAACAAATAATGAGTTTTATTTGTGCGGTTGGGCGATGTGTAAAATTTATCGTCCCAAATATTATTAGTCAAATGTGTGTACCTAAACCAATCGCCCGATTTGTTTATGGATATTTATTTCATTCATATACATGTTAAAAATTATATTTTTAACTATATAAAATATTTTATTCCTTTCCACATCACACAATAAAATTTCACAACACAATTAAACAAACAAGTCGTCCATGGTCTGTGGACGACGGGTGTCGGGCGCTGCTAAGCACCGTCTACATCACACAATAAAAGTGAGAATTTCTCACCTTGGGTTTCCACTGCGTCAATCTTTAACGGACGATGGTTTGGATTCTATTCCAAATTCCAACGCAATCTTCTTCACACTGTTCATAGATAAAAATCACATTTTTATCGCTTCAATGCAATAAATAAAAATCATATTTTTATTTCTACTTCATATATTTTTACAATGCTTCTTTCTATATAAAAATTATACTTTTATATTTCTACTTCTTATATAAAGATCGAATTTTTATTTCGCTTCATATATAATAAAAATCGAATTTTTATCTTAATGATATCCATATAAAGATCGTATCTTTATCATAATGAAAACATTATAAAAATCGTATTTTTATCTATAAAGATCACATTTTTATAATTCTTCCTACAAGATAAAAATTATATTTTTATCTCGCCACTTCATATAGAAAAATCAAATCTTTATCGCCATTCCATATATAAAAAATCGAATTTTTATATTATTACATACACACGATAAAATTTATATTTTTATCTAACAAAAAATAATATTTTCATATCGCCATTTAAATTATAAAAATCATATTTTTATTATCCTTATAATTTAAAAATCATATTTTTCTATCGTTTAAAAAATCTATCCTTTTAATTTCAAAAATCAAATTCTTTTACTTTTCAAAATCTCATCTTTTTGCTTTTTTTAAAAAATCACTTCTTCTTATCATAAAAATCGCATTTTTAAATTAAGGTTATTTAAATAAAAATCGAGTCTTTTCATAGTTAAAACTTTAGTCTATTTATACCATTAAAAATCCTATTTTAAACCGCAAAAAATAAACAAAACAACGAAGAAATAAAAACTCACATTTAAAATGTAAAAATCGCACCTTTGGTGGAAGTGGGGTGCTGAGGTGTTGCACCTGAGACAGACGGGGCTAGAGGGTTAATCGTGAAGTTGAAAACATAAGAAAATCGGATTTTTAAGGTGTGGGGTTTCACCGTTGATGGTGGTTGGCTAGAGGGGCGTGGGGTCGTGAGTGGCCGGGGGAGGCGTCGTTGATGGTGGCGCTGGCCAGGGGCGGGCCATAGGTGGCGATTTCAGGTATTGGAGGCAAGGGTTCGCGCAGGAGAGAGGAGCAAGGGGGAGGGGTGTGGTGGCCCACCTAGGCGGCGCCGCTACCTGGGGGGCGCGCGCGATGCTAAACGTCGAGGGGGGGCTCTGGCGGATTTCTTTTTTTTTCCTTTATTCTATTTGAAAAGAAATGAACGTGGGGGGGGGGGGGTTGAGAGAGGATATAGTGATATTTTATTTTTTATATATTTTATTATTTATTTTCAAAAAGTACCTTTTTATTTTGAACTCAAAATCTGTAACGACCCAGAAAATCTGAACCAATTTAAAATTTTTAAATTGGCTAAAATAATGGATTTTGAATATTTAAAATAAATATTTTAAATAGTAGCAATGAAAACTGAGTTTGAATCGACAATTGAAAACGAATATAATTAATTTTAATTATAAACAAGGCCTGAAATGGCGCTGCAGTTTCAAAAATTGAATTCAAACTTTGTCAGACTGTACCGGGTGCAAAACAAAACGGATTTTAGTGAAGTCAAAAATATTCCAGTTAAAGTACTGTTTGACACAGGCGCGTCACGAAGCTTCATTTCAAAGGATGCAGCTAAGAAACTAGATTTGAATTTGAAAAAGCTGAAGGAACCAATGACTGTCCAGAATCCGGTTGGGGGTCCCATTGATCTCAGTTGGGTTTGTGGAGTGCCAGTTTCTTTCTCTCGTTATCGGTTTCCTACCATCGCGGTCGTCATGAATTTTAATGAGTTTGATCATATCTTGGGGTTAGACTGGTTGACCAAATATGAAGCTGAAGTTAAATGCGCCGATAGAGTCGTAAAGGCGAGGATTAAATCAGGTGATATGACCATCCCAGAATATCATAAGAAATTCAACGAACTTTCTCACTTTGCTCCTCATATGATTCAAGATAAAAAGAGGAGAAATCTGAGATTTATTCATGGTCTGCAAAGGAGATATCAGAATAGTGTACTGAGGAATGTAAAACTTCCTTTCTCTGAAATTATTTATATGGCTTATCAGTATGAAGATCTCCATAAGAAAGGAATGTTGCGCGACGGAGAGGAAACCGGTTCTAGTAACAAAGAAGAGTCGGAAGCTGATATTCCTAAGGCCAGTACGGTGTCAGAGGTCAGTAAGAATCCCAGTGCCAAGAGGAAAAGGGCCAGATCTGAGAAAGAACTAGTAACAACTGCTATTTTCTCTAACTGCAATAAGAAAGGACATTTGTCGATAAGTTGCAGATCTTTAAAGAAACAAAGAAAAGAGGGATATAGAGCGAATCAAAAGCAAAAGAAGAAAAGGTTCAGAGCTGACGGGGAGTTCCAAGAGAATAGAGAGTGCAAACAGTGCCACGAGGCTGGTCATCTTGCAAAGGATTGCCCGCTCTTAAACAAGCTTGAAATAGTTCAAGTAAATGAAGTGGCGGAAACTTCTGAGCCCTCAGCTAGTCAAGAAAGGGCCGATGTTTTAGAAGGCACGCTAACTATCAAAGATATTCCAAAGATTATCCTCGTCTCCGTCTGAACGGGATTTGGGGTCGTCACATCATGGTATCAGAGCAAATTCAGTTTATTTTAAAATAGCCAATTTATTCAAAATTTCGGCAGCATAACGGCAGGGTAGTTAAAACCGGGACCGTCCCTAGTACGGCTCCTCGCTCTACCTTAAAACCTCGCGGTTTTTGACAATGGGGAATCATGCATCTAGTTCGCACGCAGGCGGCATGTATATATTTATTTCATTTCCACAAACTAATCCTATATGGTTTCAATCAAATATTTCTCAACCACAAACGGGTATTTTTCAACCATAATCAACCAATATCAACCACAAACAATCACAATTAACCACAAACAATTAACCATAAACGGATTCGATGAAAAATCCAAACCTAGTTTGGAATGAAAACTGAAAGGTACGGTTTATATTATTTAAACTGATTTCAACAGTTTTAAAGTGTTGCAAACTTCGAAAAATCATATCTTTTGCTTTGTGGTCGAAATTCAGTGAAACAAGAGATAGTGGACCCATGAGGACGTCTTCTACATTTTAGAAGAGACCGCATATTTTTCTGAGCCTTCTGCTATTTTTGGTGGAGTGGAACCCAATGTGAGATTTCTAATTTATAAACGATATGGAAAACGACGATGTATAAATTATATAGTCGATGTATGAGTTATATAAGCGTTGTACACCTCTTGTATAAGCGTTGTATAAGTTGTACGTTCGATGTATAAGTTGTATATGCATTGTAAAAATTATACATGTGTTGAAAAAGAAGTGAATTGCTATATATAAATATATATATATATATACGCCCCTCGTCCACAAACCATGGACGATATTTACTGGTTGTGATTGGTGTAACTCTGATGATTAATTTTATCCAGTATATTCTATTGTTCATTATCTGGTGTATTTATTTAATTCTGTTCTGCTGTTATCTGTTTCTGTGTTATATTCCAAGGATTACCCTTGCCACCGTCAGTACGGGGTTTGGGGTCGTCGGAAAATCCAACCCACCGACTGTCATCCATAACTAATTACCCCCATTCCGAACACAATGGGATATGTTTCGTAAGCCAGTTTGGTTGTTTTGATCGGTTTTCGTCAAAATCTAAATATAAATATAAATCTATATATTGAATTTGAACGCACATTTCAATTTACCGGGGCCGCATACGGACTCTAAAAATTCCCGAAAATATTTTCTAGCATCGTATTGACGATACAGTTCTAACAAAACTAATTTCGTCAAATTTGAAGACCGTTTGAAAAATGGTCATTTTCTGGTCGATCCAAATTGACTTAAACTGTCAAAACACGTTTTCCTTTGCCATGCTCACATATTAACCCCAAAAATTATGAATTTTGGAGTCTAGCAATAACTTGACATCCCGGATCCAACAAAAGTGGTTTCGTCGAAAACGGAGGTCGTTTGCAAAATGACTATTTTTAAGGGCCAAAATTCCGTAGCGACTATTCTGAATTTTCAACTGGACATAACTTTTTATTCCCGCTATGAAATTTTAATTTTTTAGATTCATTGGAAAGATATTCTCAATTAGATTCTAATGTTTTCAGTTTTGCTAAAATCCAGTTTATTTTGAATCCTGTACATTCATTTGAAATTTGAAATTGAATTTTCAAACTACCGCGCCATTTTCAATTCCTTTTATAATTAAAATTAATTATTTATATTCTAACGCCGATTCAAATTAATATATACATTCTAATTCTATTCAAAATAAATTTTTTGGCGTTATTATTTAAAATAATTCATTTTAAATATTCAAAATTCATTTAAATTGCCAAAACACAAATTTAGAATTGGTTCGGATTTTCTGAGTTGTTACACTAACACTAAAAAGAAAATGACCAACATGCACAAACAAAAGTGAAATCACAAAAAATACACATATTTTTTTTTAAGAAGAACAAACAAAAAAATTAATTTGAAGAATAAACCAAAAATTAATTTCTCTCCCCTTCAACAACGCCAAAAACTTGTTCGATGACGAATGTTCTATTAATTAGAAAACCGTCGTGAAGTATAATAAACCGCAAGCGCACGGCGTACACTTGTAGTACGTTAGCGAATATGAGTTGATCCACGAAGAAAGAAATAATTTTAGATTCTACTCAATCGAATTAAAAAAATATCGAGAGAGATGCTAGCTACAACTAAACTACATTAACAAACTAAGTTAGATAAATATATGAGAGTTAAATATCAACTTAGAAGCAAATCCATTTTCTAGATCATATAGTTCAACAAGTTATGAAACTATGATCTCTCCTTTTTTGGTCATTTGTGAATTTAGTTGATATGATTATTATAAGCATAGCTTATTAATGCTATTAACTAGCACAAAATAAACTATCAAACTATAACATACCCACTAAATCACCTTACTAGTTCTAATGAAAAATGATAACAAGATGAAAGTGAAATTGTAATGTCTCGTATTTTTACGGTATAATAATTAATTTATTTAATTATTTAAATAATGATTCAGATATTTTAACGGTTTAAATTAAAATAACTTTGAATATTTAATTAAAATAATAATTAAATAATATATTTAATTCTGAATAATCAGAATTAGCTGAAATGGCTATATGGTGTGAATTGGGCAATTCAAAATATATAATTCAGTTTAAAATTGAATTACGGTAACGAATATATTTAATTAACGATGGTTGAATGTATAAATTTTATTATAATTATAATCGAGCTTGAAATGACGCGGCAGTTCGTAATTTGGCGATTCGAACTTTAATTTAATATACAGAATCCGTTTTAAGTCGGATTTCTATGCAATAAGAAACGTACGGATCTAGTTATAACTCAATTTTTAGAATTTTACTGTAATTTTTAATTAATTAAATACGTGACTTTTTATTTGGAGTATTTTACACCCTTAATCAACATTTTTGGGTTTAAAAATATAAGTTAATCTACCGATATTAATATATTTTTGGGATCATGGCACATTACTCGATTTAATGATATTTTCATATCAGTCCGTGAATAAACAGAGTTTCGCATATTGGGGTATGCTCAAATGTAAATAAATATCCTAACTATTGTGTGAACCTAAATAATGCCACCACTACCTCCTTTCTCCTTAGCTAAATTGAAATGTGGACAAACCGATGCCTCAAAATCAAAGGAAACCCCTATATAATACCCCCTTAACAAACTCCATTCCTTAACGAATTAACTTTCTCGTTTAACAACACTTCATTCTTTTGTAGCCGCTTTTCCCTCCCTCAAACGTGAAAACCGACCTAACAAAACAATTCAGAATAAATCCTATAAATCACTTAAAATATGTTCTGAAGTCCTGAAGCGCTGCTCTTCAACGCAGCCTATTTCACTTCATTTTCGAATACGTTTAGTGACGGTGGGTTTTCCAGCAGCGCCTAGAGTTGGTGAAATCGCGGATTTTAAAGTCTAAATGCAAAAATCGAAAGTCAAATTGAGTGCAGTGGGGTGTTAGCTTGGGCTGTGAAGTATTGGGGAGAAAAATGTTCGGATGCTTGCTGTTATGCCGTGGGTTAGGCTGACACAGGTGGTGCGAGCTGGGTGATTAATGGATGGATGAGCAGGACGGAATCTGCTAGGCGATTACGAGTTGTGCTTCCGTGATATGGTGATGTCGAGAGTGAGACGAGAAGGAAATTGGCTGTTTAAGTTTCGATTTTTGTTGATTACAGGAAGGGGGTATGGACTTTAAGTCGCGTATGGAGTTTGAAGATGGGATCTGTTGTCTGGGAAGAAAGGGAGCTTCGGTGAATGTCGAACTGCAACATATTTGTGGGAAAGATCTCACTGTAAGCGAGTGGAGGGGATGGGTGTTTCCTTTGTCGAGTTGGATAAGCTGATGGGATATTCAAACGAGGAAGGAGGACATGTTGGGCTTGGTGGTGAAATTTGCTTGGAAGTGGTGAAGTAATGAAAGTCGTGTGGGGATGAGAGTAATACAGAATTGCGGGTTTGTACTGTTGTTGGGCGTGTTACTTGGAGATGCGTGAGAGGGAATGGAAACGATGGAGGAATCATAACCAGGAGTTGAGTAGAAACGATTGTCCGAAGTCGGGCGTAGCAAGAATAGCGAGAGCAGTATCTGAAGTGGTCAGGGAGATACTGTTCATTTCGGGTTGAAGACATGTGGGCGGGCCGATGGAAATGGGTGAGGCCCAATTCAAAGTTATTAAAGGAAATTTAGTTTTTTTGTTTTAATTTAAATTGGTTACAAACTTATAAATCATATAACTATCCCATACGTTATCAGAATCTGACAAAACCGGATCTGTTGGGATCGTATGGACGACAGCTACACAATGGAACTAACTGGGAGTGAATTGGAGCTCGCTACAATTTATAGTGAAATAAATTGTCTGCCTGAATCAAAGACAGTTAATCGTTATTTAACGATAACAGTCCAATGTGAGTAAAACTCACTAACTCTGATTAGTTTATATTTTTATAAACGTATTTTAGAAGTGTTAAAAATGATTGAATGCTTTGTATGATAATTGTTTGATTGATTGCTAGTTAACTGTTTGAAAATGTAGCTATAGTTATAAATATAAATCGTTAGTTAATATTGAATATGTTTATCAGAATATCTCATGTTGAAATGAAAGTGATGTTATATATATTATTTAACATCTGTGGATGCAGGAAACAGGTTGGAGGAATCCGACTAGATTCCTCAACATTTATTTTACTATCTTCCATATATTGTGATATATGCTATGATATACAATCTGTTATTGATTGTATATGTTTGGATGATATTTATCATTGTCATTTGATATTTGAAATACCATAAGAAATATTTATAAAATCAAAGGATTTTATAAAAAGAATTATTTATAAAATCAAAGGATATTTTAAAAGGAAATATTTATTTGTTAAATAAATAGAATTGAAAAGGAAATATTTATTTGTTAAATAAATAGAATTGAAATGGAAATATTTATTTGTTAAATAAATAGAATTGAAAAGGAAATATTTGTTGAACAAATAGAATTGAAAAGGAATATTTATAGGAAATAAATATGATAATATAAAAGTAAATATTTATAGGAAATAAATATGATAATATAAAAGAAAATATTTATAGGAAATAAAAAGGGTTTTAGAAAAGGAAATATTTGTAAAAAAACAAATAGAAAAGGAAGTATTTGTAATTGAATAGAGTTAATCGAATAGAGTTAATTCATTAGAGTTAATTGAATAGAGTTAATCGAATTAGAGTTAATCGAATATTAGTGATTCGAATAGAGTTAATCGAATATAAGTTATTCAAAGAAAAGAGATCAAATATAGTTATTCGAAGAAAAGAGTTATCAAATATAAGTTATTCGAAGAAAAGATTTATCAAATATAGTTATTCAAAGAAAAGAGTTATCGAATATAGTTTATTCGAAAGAGAGAGATTATCGAATATAGTTTATTCGAAGAAAGGTAAGCAAATATAGTTTATTCGAAAGGAGTTAATCGAATATAGTTTATTCGAAAGGAGTTAATCGAATATAGTTTATTAGAAAGAAGAGAGTTAATCGAATATAATTTATTCGAAGGGAGTTAATCGAATATTAGTTATTCGAAGGAGTTAATCGAATAGAGATTACTCGAAAGAGAGTTACACGTCGAATTCGATTATATCGAATTCGGGAAAGTGTTATTTACTTTCCAGTTTTTAAATCAATAGTATATATTAATGAATTAGTTGTTTGTTTATTTATTCAAAATAATAATTTAAGTTAGATTTCTAAGTTAGATATTTCAGAAGTAGGGTTTATAACGTTAGTGTTATAATAAATGTTTTCATAAACGAAGGAGATTCATAAATCTGAATTCGAGAATTTGCGTAAGCAAATGATTGTAGAAATTGGAACGGTGAGCTTTATCTATTGCAAGGTTAAGAACGTCGTTCAGTTAAGGTCTGAGAGGTAATTATACCCTAACTTGATTGACTTCGAAATTAACTAAGGAATAGTTGAGGTTCAACAGCGAAGGAGTTAAAGATACGGTTAAGTAATAAGAGATTAATGGATTGAGGGGACATAACGATGTTTATACATTGTTCATTTGAAACCCACATAAATGAGTTTTGGAAACGTTTTCCAAACGTAACCAAAGATGTTTTCTAAACATAGAAAATGAAATATTTTATCAATAAGAAATTAGGTAATAGAGTTAAGCAAGATTAGAAACAGACTAGAGATTAGTAAATTGAATGGTTTTCTAAGTGTCTATCTGATGTTGGTTTCGATCTTCGGGATTGATACTTAGGGAATTGTTCTCATACTATTTTACAGTCAGAGACTGATAGTTATGGAAGAATAGTGATATGTAAATAAGTTATGGAAATGTTTTCCAGTGTTAATACCATATATTTTCTAAACATAGAAAATAAGGAAATACGAATATATATATATATATATATGTTTGATGATTTGATCGATAATTCCGTTTGGAAATAAGATTGTTGTGTGCACACGGACATTTTTCATTTGATAGTTAAATCACCGACTATCAAAGTTTTTGACCATTTTAACATTGTTAATATGGAGAGACCGGTTGGATTATTATCCGAAGAACCACTCCGTATTGGCATAAGCGTTGCGAAACAAATATGCCGAAGTTAATTGAAGACGGAGTAAAGTGCAAGGGCTGTTGTATAAATCTTAGGTAGAAATTGCCTAAGATGGTTGTACGGAATAGTGCCTTTGGTTTGTCCAGTCCCAGGACAACTTGTATGGACGAATGTCTGACAGAGTATTCCTAACGAATCATATATGTTGATCTCTTCAATGTATTATGTTTGGTGGTGGAGGAATTCGTTTCTCTTAGCTTCATACCCGTGATACCATTAGGGAAATCGAAAATGATTTGGCGGGTATGACTATGTGGTATTCCAAGTAATTGAAGATATGATATGTAAAAAGATAAGTGTAGCTTCTAGACTCACATCCGAAAATGACAAAAGTCGGGCAGGAAGCATGGCTATGTAGGTCGCACCTATTAGGGTGTATGTAATGACCCGCATTTGCAGAGGTATTATAATTAATTAATTTAATTATTTATATAGTGATTAAAAGGATTTCATGATCGTTGAATTAAATAATGGTAAATATTTAATTAAAATAATAAATTAAATAATATATTTAAATCTGAAATAATCAGAATTGGCTGAAATGGCGATATGCTGTGAACTGGGCAATTCAAAATATATAATTCAATTCAGAATTTGAATTTAGAATAACGAATATATTTAAATAACGGCAGTTTGAACGTATAATTATATTATAATTAAAATCGAGCTTGAAATGGCGCTGTAGTTCGATATTTGGCGATTCGAACTTCAATTGAATGTACAGGATTCGTTTTAAGCCGGATTTCTGTGAAACAAGAAACGTGTGGAGCTGGTGGAGTATATCTTTCTAGCGGAAGAGAAAAATCAGGATTTCATCGTGTATATTTTGAGATATGTCCAAATCAAATTTTAGAAAAGTCGCTGTGGAATTCCTTTATAATTTATAAAGGAATTATTTATATTTTAATTCAATATAAATCGAATATCGGGTTGACCTAAATTTGAAATATCAAGTTAGAAATTCATATAGGAATATTCTAGAGCTGTATGGCATTCCACTATGAATATAGACGATAATATTTATTTTTAAATATTTAATTCAATTTTATTTAAATATATTTATATATTTAAATGGGTCATTCAGAGGTGTAAAAATAAGCCACTTTTGCAAACGAAGTCGGAATTCGATGAAACTAATTTTGTTGGATCCGCAATGTCAAAGAGTTGTTATATTTCCAGTTTCGTGATTTTTAGAGCCACGGTGTGACCGTACGGATTGTTAGAGTGAAAAATAGTCGATATTTTGATGGTTAAAAATACGCTGTGTGAGCATACGGAGTCGGAATTCGACGAAACCAGTTTCGTTGGGACCGTAATGTCGAACTGATGGTGCATGTCCAGTTTGGTGATTTTTGGGTATCGTATGTAATCGCAGGAATTTTTAGAAGGTAGATAAATGAGATGTTTGCTAAAAAAATAATAAAATAAAACTAAAATATCCTAACTTGAAAGGACCAAAGGAGGCCACATCTTCCTCTTCTAAACCACTGGTCTTTGTGGTCTCAGCATAACATACGTGGCACCACAAATTCAACCCAACGTGAGGTATAAAAACCCAAACAAAGTAAAAGAACACCACAAAGAAAAATCAAAAGAAATGCAAAGTAAATTCTATAAATCCTCAAATGAATATATTCACAATCACCATCTCATACGCTTTGATTCTAGGGTGGTTTCGTGAGTTGCGGTTCACGTTCAGAGGGTATTGGGTTTCCACCGTCGATCTAGGGTTCGGGATTTCAGGGATTTAAGGCGATCGAAGTGTAAGTTGATGGCGGATTTGGGTTCATGGATGGAAACCGCACCTACCTGCAAGAATTGGGGGTATTCGGTGAAAATAGATTTTGGGGTTGTGACAGTACCTATGCGTGGTCGCGACTGAAGAAGCAGGGCAGAATCACGTATTGTCGTGATGGAGAAAGTGAGCTCGAGAAAAGAAGAAGGGTGGTGAAAGCCAAGCTTGAAAGGTTGAGAAGAGAGGTAGAACCATGGGGAAGAGAGCACGGTTATGGCCATTGGTATGAGAAGGATACGGGAATAAGGGAGCTGGAGTTTTTTGAGAAGACTGACACGGTTTTGCGGGTTAGGAGATGGAACTTGGGCTGGCTACAAAGGTTATGGCCCAAAAGAAATTTATTTAACTTTTTATTTAACTAAAGAACGTATTCAAACTTATAAATTGAATAACTTTATCATATATCATCAGAATTTCGAACGGTTGGATCCGTTAGGATCATATGGGCGGCCACTACCGAATAGAACTGACGGGGAGTGGAGTGGAGCTCGTTTGAATTTGTGGCGAAATAAACTGTTTGATTCAAATCAAACAACAGTTTACCGTTCCTTAACGATGAACTGCCAATGTGAGTAAATCTCACTAACTCTGAATAGTTTATAATTTCATGTTGTATTTTTTAGAACTGTTAAATATTGGCTGATTGACTATGTGTTGACTGTTTGATTGAACTGCTAGTCAATTAGTTGAATTTCTATATTGATTCTGTTTAACAGAATATATCATATGGAACTGAAAGTGATGTTATCTATATTGTTTAACATCTGTGATGCAGGGAAACAGGTTGGAGGAATCCAACTGGATTCCTCAACATTTATTTTACTGTGATTCATATATTGTGATATATGAGGTGATATATAATCTGTTGTTGATTATGTGTGTTTGGACGATATTTATCATTGTTATATGGTGTGTCAAATACCATAAGAAATACTGGATGTAGAAAAGGGGATTTTCAAAGTGTATTTTGAAAATGAATTATTTATATAAAATCGATGGATTTTATATAGAAAAGGAAAAGGGTTTTTTATAAAAGAAAAATAATTATAAAATCGAAGGATAGGTTATAATAAAGGCAATATTTATTTGTTAAAATAAATAGAATAGAATATAAAAGGAAATATATTTGAAAGCAAATATAAAGGAATATATTGGTAAAACATAAATAAAGAGTTAAAAGAATTTATTTATTTAGGAAATAAATAAAAGAAAAAGGGTTTATTTAGTTGGAAACTAAATAGGATTATAAAAAGGAAATTGACGAGATAAAAAGGAGTTATCGATTATAGTTTAATCGAAAGAAGTTATCGAATTAGTTATTCAAAAGGAGTTATCGATTATAGTTTAATCGAAAGAAGTTATCGAATTAGTTATTCAAAAGGAGTTATCGATTATAGTTTAATCGAAAGGAGTTAATCAAACGTAGTTTATCAAAAGGAGTTAATCAAATTGAGTTAAATTGATAAAGTTAAATCGAACTAGAGTTATTGAATAGAGTAAACCGAATAGAGGAAAAAGAAATAGATTTAAACAAAATTAGAAACTGACTAGAGATTAGTAAGTTGAATAGTTTTTTGAGTATCGATCTGATGTTGGTTTCGGCCTTCGGGATTTATACTTAGGGAATTGTTCTCATAATAGTTTACAGTCAGGGGCTGATAATTGGGGAAGAATAGTGATTTGTAAATAAGAAGATTTGGAAATGTTTTCCAGTGTTAATAACGTATATTTTCTAAACATAGAAAATAAGGAAATATATATATATAGATATAGATATATGATTGATGATTGATGGATAGAATTTCTATTTGGAAATAATGTCGTTGTTTGCACCCGTGTTTTTCTTCGATAGTTAACTCACTGACTATCGAAGTTTTTGACTATTTTAACGTTGTTAATATGGAGAGACCGGTTGGATTATTATCCAAAGAACCACTCTGTATTGGCATAAGCGTTGCGAATCATATATGCCAAACAAAATTGAAGACGGAGTAAAGTGCAAGGGCTATTGTATAAGTCTTAGATAACAGTACCTAAGATGGATATACTGAATAGTACCTTCGGTTCATCCTGTTCTTGGATGACTTGTATGGACGGATGTCTGATAGAGTATTTCCAGACGATCATGTATATTGATTTCTCCAACCGTACCACGAATGGAAGCAAAGAAGGAAACTTCTTTTAGCTTACACATAATGTATTATTGTAGACGTCAATCGGTGATTTGATGGATTTGATGATGTGACATTCGAAGTGAATCTGGTGTGATGATAAAGCGTAGCTTCTAGCCTCATCAACCGGTAAATGACAGAAATCGGGCAGGCAGCATGGCTATGTAGGTCGCACCTATTAGGGTGTATAATCACTTGATCTAGAGTTTCATTTATTTCTAAAAATCTATTGTCGATACTGTCCCATTCGGGGAAACGGTTGTTGATCCCAACCGTTTGTGATATACATTCGATACACTCAAGCGAAATGAGTGGTCGGTTATGTGTGGCCGGGTTGCAAGATGTTCTTGTTGAACCCAGTGTATTCCTCTCTAGAGGTACACTAGCGAAAGGTGGTTCCATACCTTGTCATAGTTGGAAATCCATTACCCAATACGTGCTTGCGGTTTTGATTGTATACTATATATGTAGAATGTGAGATGAAAGCGTTTCTGCTAGATGATTATATATATATACTGTGGTTGATAGACATTATTATAATATCAAAAGGTTTTTGATATAAAGATATTTTGGATTCTCATAAGGGAAAAATCCGTTCCGTTATGCGGCGTGGTCTTATGAGATATCGTTTACTTGTTCGAACTATTTTTAAACTGTTTTACTCATACCAGTCCCATGACTGACCCGGAGTTTATATGTTTGTTTCCCTAAACTCTTGGGTGCCTAAATTTGTACGGGCAGTCAAGTAGTCGGGATTTACAGATATAGTTGAAGAGCTGGAGCAGGAGGCTTCAGGATCATATAGCTATAATTGTTTCCGCTGTGTTGTAAGTGATGTACTTTGATATTGATGTATATTCAAGTACAGATGTATATTTCAAGTTATGTTATATATATTATATGTTATTCATTCCGCTGTGAGGTTCGTGTTACTCTGATGTTGTGTTCTTCTTCTATTCTAAGTTTCTATTTTATCTTTCCTCACCCTCTAATTTCTTTCATTAATCATCCGGCATTTTCGATCCTTGGATGTTCGATATGTGAGGTATATCAGATAACCAAAGTCGTCAAAAACTCGGGTCATTACAGTTGGTATCAGAGCTTAAGTTAAGAATTACCTTGGCTCTGTGGCGTGACTCAATAGAGATAGGGTTAGTAATGCCCAAGATTGAGTTTGAGTGTATATATACGAGTGAACGTATTTGTTATTGATATAAAAATTGTTTTATATTGTGGAGATTCATTGGTTGAGTTGTTCATTGGTTCCGGTCGATCAGTTTGATCCACTGTATCGGTAGGAGTTTACAAACACTCGAATACGATGGGTCGACACGATATGTTTTGAAAAGAGGGTAAATTAAAATAAGTTTACCCAAGGTATATCTTGATATAGAGAAGATATATATATCAAAATTATAATATAGTGGATATATTGATTGTTAATATAATCGAGTAAGATTATAAGTAAAATGGTTATGTAAATAACCAATCAGAATTCATATAAGTGAAATACGTGAAATCAGATGAGTTAAATCTGAAATTTAAACCAGAAATTGAATTAAAACTCTGGAGAATTGGATAAGTGTTTGTAAATGGATTTGAATTAAAAATAAGGAAAATTTAAGATCCTAGGAGATTTTAAATTGTTTTACACGCAATGTGAATTATATTTTGAAATGGATTTCAAAGTGGAAATGTTTAGAAATGGTTTTATAGTATTGAACCCACTTCGATCGCTGGAAAATAGATTCTGATGATGACAGCTGCATCATCAGTATTCATTTTCGAGTTGTAAGTGACGGATTACTACCAAAGGATTTTGTTTTTGAATTGGTTTGAGAAAACAAGTGTTTAGAATTTCAAATGTTTTGAATTGGTATTGGGATTTCGAATTAATTTGAAATGAACCCAGGAATTTAAATTCTGGAATTAAAGTTTAACTAATGAAGTTAAATAGAATGAGATAGTAAAAGTGAATGAGAAATTCGAATTTAACTTGAACTAAGTTAAATTAAAACTGGCTTGGATTATAGAATAATCTGAATGAAATTAAGTTGATAAACTAAGAGTTGAAATTGGATATTGGAGTTTAAATGAAATTCAACTTAAGTATAAGCGAATGGTTTAAGTTGAGGATATAAACTATTCGAAGTTAGATTAGTATGACATTGGTATATGCAGGGTTGTTAATCGATGGAAATGATATAATGGTATGCCCGACAAAAAGGTACAAGTTTATATTTGATATAAGCATGAGATTTATGAGCCGAATTGGCAAGCCACTTGGCTGTTTGATTTTCTTTTGGGATTG
Source organism: Allium sativum (assembly GCA_030737875.1). Classification (NCBI taxonomy): domain Eukaryota; kingdom Viridiplantae; phylum Streptophyta; class Magnoliopsida; order Asparagales; family Amaryllidaceae; genus Allium; species Allium sativum. The sequence goes on along the minus strand of CM060924.1, from coordinate 719,722,071 downwards.
AGATGGCCCAGAGATGCGAGTGGTGGTTTGACGTATTGACTAGTACAAAGGAGGTGCTGGCGAAATTTTTTAGGCGTTAGAAAATTTTCAGGATTTTTGAAATTTTTTGATAATAAGAATGAATAAATAATTTAATTGAAATTAAATTGGTTCAGTTGAAACTGAAGTTAAGAAGTGAACAAATATGTTCTAACCAGTCGATAGGGTCGTCCTCTACCTTTTGGCAATTTCGAGGACGAAATTATTTTAAGTGGGAAAGATTGTACGATCGTTGAATTAAATAATGGTAAATATTTAATTAAAATAATAAATTAGATAATATATTTAATTCTGAAATAATCAGAATTGGCTGAAATGGCGATATGGTATGAACTGGGCAATTCAAAATATATAATTCAGTTCAGAATTTGAATTTAGAATAACGAATATATTTAAATAACGGCAGTTTGAACGTATAATTATATTATAATAAAAATCGAGCTAGAAATGGCGTTGCAGTTCGATATTTGGCGATTCGAACTTCTACTGATTGTACATGATTCGTTTTAAGACGGATTTCTGTGAAACAAGAAACGTGTGGAGCTGGTGGAGTATATGTTTCTAGCGGAAGAGAAAAATCAGGATTTCATCGTGTAGATTTTAAGATATGTCCAAATCAAATTTTAGAAAAGTCGTTGTGGATTTCCTTTATAATTTATAAAGGAATTATTTATATTTTAAAAAGAAATTTCAATATAAATCGAATATCGGGTTGACCCAAATTTGAAATATCAAGTTAGAAATTCATATAGGAATATTCTAGAGCTATATGGTATTCCACTGTGAATATAGACGATAATATTTATTTTTAAATATTTAATTCAATTTTATTTAAATATATTTATATATTTAAATGGGTCATTTAGAGCTGTAAAAATAAGCCACTTTTGCAAATGAAGTCGGAATTCGATGAAAATAATTTTGTTGGATCCGCAATGTCAAATAGTTGTTAGATTTCTAGTTTTGTGATTTTTAAAGCCACTGTGTGACCGTACGGATTTTTAGAGTGAAAAACAGTCGATATTCTAACGGTTAAAAATACGCTGTGTGACCATACGGAGTCGGAATTCGACGAAACCAGTTTCGTTGGGACCGTAATGTCGAACTGAAGGTGCATGTCCAGTTTGGTGATTTTTGGGTATCGTATGTAATCGCAGGGATTTTTAGAAGGCAGATAAATGAGATGTTTGCTAAATAAAAAAAACTAAAATATCCTAACTTGAAAGGACCAAAGGAGGCCACATCTTCCTCTTCTAAACCACTGGTCTTTGTGGTCTCAGCATAACATTCGTGGCTCCAAAAATTCAACCTAACGTGAGGTGTAAAAACCCAAACTGTAAAGACCCGAAAATTCCCGCCCTTAGGATCGACCATAAACCACACAGGTCTGACCCAAAAGGTGAAAATCTACGAATACTTTAACTTTGGACATACAACACATCAGAACAAAAACACAGACTTTTATAACATCAATAATAAATGTTACATCAGAGTACAGAATATATCAGAGTACATCGATAAATAATACAGCGGAAGAAACATTTAAATTAAATTAAGTACATTGCAGTGGAACTAATCTCAGGGGAAGGCCATCAATATTCTGGACCCGGCTTCAAACTTCAATCCAGGATCCTGCTTAACTATATCTGCAAAAAGCTACTCGACTGCCCGTGTGGAAAGAGGGCACCCGAGTTTGCAAAGTGAAACAAACTACAGGTCAGTCGTGGGACTGGTGTGAGAATTCTTAACTTAACTTATCTAATAAGTAGGCTAATCACAGGACCACGCCGCTAACGCGGAACGGGTTTACTCCATTGGATTGCCAGTGCATGACTAAAGTAAATCGCCAAAATAACGCAATGCTTTTTAGGAAGATGAAACCATTATAATACCCAAGTCCCATCACACAATGCAACGCAAACCGGAGGATAGGGTTTTACCTTATAATGATCAAAAGATGCTTGATACGCATAAAACGGATATTATATAATAATAGTGTGCAACCAATTGAAATACATCAAAGTAAATGTATCAATCCTAGACGGCATGAGTGCCCCATCCCACTATGTCGCCATATATAGGTATACAATTAAAACCGTGTGATGTCGTATTGAAAATTTGGGTTTCCAACTGAGTCAAGGCTAGGGAGGAGATCCTTACCGATTCGAGACACTCTAGCAAATGCCCCAGGATTGGTACTCTGTCCAACCCTTGGATAGCTGTAGGGCCGGTCCACACTTACTTTTGTGGATTAGAAATGCCTGAACACACGTTCCCCGGTCCTTTTGGACCTATAATACGGCCAGTGGCGACCGCATAACCCGAGGCCTCGAAAAATCCAACAACTACAATGAATAAATGCCAACGCTGGTAGGTCCCTGGCAACACTCTAGCTAGAAAGAAACGTGTGCACTCCCTGCGTTCCCTTCTCCCGTTTAAGACTCCACCGGGCTGTGAGGCTCGCGAAGTCACGATATACACAAAGCTATGCCTAAATAGACTGTGCTTTGATCATCAACCACAAGGCCTGCTTTTCAACAAAGCCTTAATCAATTGCATCTTAGCATGCCACATTGTCAGACTCTACCATATCATTGATCATCTACCAATATATATATATATATATATAACCTCTAAGCTCATACGTCTTAGAGAAGGGGGTTAAGTGAAGAATAAATTCTCCACCCCCAAACAGAAATATATAATCAGTAGCGTTCAACAAATACAGTAGAAAAGAATACAATGTCAGACACGCAATCCATTTACAAGTCCGCTCTGGGTCTGAGCGAAACAACGTGTCCGTTGATCTCCAAATACGTTTGGACAATCATTACCAAATACCTTGCCTTGGAAGGCCAATCCCAATTCAAGATACCAGTCATCATCATCCCAACGATGTGAAAACCTTCGGTCTTCAATCACCGTCTTCGTCTTCGACTCTTGATCGTCGTGATGATTATTCAGAATGGGTTAAACCCGGTTCTGAATAACTTGCGTAATTTGGGATTAAAAACAAATATTGGAAAATCACACATTTCGCCACATTCCTTCTCAAAATATTCTTTTAATAAGATATTCGTTTTAGAAGATTCTTATTAATTTTGTCAAAGATAAATATTTAAAATAAAATCTATAAATCAATTTCTAAAAATATGGAATTCCACAGATATCCAATCAATACATAATCGATATAGAATTCTGTATCAGACTGATAGTATAAATGGAATAACGGCAAAGCCTCTTAAATTCCATATATAATATCGGTCTTCTTTTACAGAAGCCCATCTCAATTATTACCAATAGAATTTCCACTTAATTCCTATTTAATATATTAAATTGGGAGACTTTGATTTTAGAAAATGCCTTTTTCAAATCTATAAAATAGATTTATAAGTTCCAAATAACAATTTCAATGTAAATTGGATTAAAGGACAAATGTCGTTTAAAACATCGTCCACGGTAAATCCACTTCACATCTCAATTTATTACATATCACAAAATATAATTGCAAATGCTAGTTATCTTTTAAAAACATATTTTAAAATAATCATAAAAATATTCTTTATATAAAAGATTCTAAATGAGAAGTATTCTTTATTTTACAAATCTTTATCTTCTACAAATATTCCTTGTTTTAACATATACTTAATTAACAATCTATATTTTGAAAATATATATACTTTATATAAAAAGGATTTCTAATGTAAAAATAGTCTTATTTAAAAGAACACTTGAATCGAAATGCGACTCAAACATTTACCATATAATTTGGATTATATGGATTTCACACACATCATATATATGACAATAACAGTATAATCATCAAGTCATCCATTACATCCAAAATGTAATTTCCACTGTGTAAGCGTTAAAATTAAATAATAACGCTCATCACAGCCTGTCGATCTAACGATCAACATACAACTAAATATTGGGATTAGTGTATGTGAATTTTCATCCCAACACCCGTGTGGGGTTTTCAACCAATCAAGCAAATGATAAACTAATTTGTGTACTTGGGCGATGTGTGAAAATTATCGTCCCAATCACATACACAAGTCGGGTAACTTGTCTATGGAAGTGTATTACACAATATATAACACGACGATAAAAGTGTCTCTTTTATTTATATTCCTTTTATTGCCTATAAACGGTCAATAAAAATGTGATCTTTATTTCTATACTTTTTATTGTAATTTACATTTTTATTTTATTTTAACCAAATGTCCTTTTTTTTCTTTCTAACTTACATTTTGAATGTAATTTTTTCTTTTTATTGTTTATTTACATCAAAATGTAAATGTTCCCTTTTTCATTGTTTATTATTAACAACAAAAATCTCGTCTTCTATATTTATTCTTTTCAAGGAAAGCAATTTTACATAAAATTGTAATTCTTTAATTTTATTAACAACAAAGATATATTCTTTTTATCGCATCTAAAATGATGATAAAAATGTAACATTAACATTGCTATTTTTATCGCATCAAAAATGCCGATAAAAATGAATCACTAACATTGTCTATTTTTATCGCACCAAAAATGTCGACAAAAATGAATCACTAACATTGTCTATTTTTATCGCACTAAAAATGTCGATAAAAATGACAACATTAACCATTCTATTTTCACCGCATTCAAAATGACGATAAAATATTATCATAAGAAATGAAAGCAAAATGTTCTTTTTATTGCTAAAAGGAAAAACAACAAAAATGCTTCATTTAATGCTAAAAAGAAACATGACATAAAAATGTTCTTTTAATGTTAAAAAGAAGAAGCGACAAAAATGACCCTTTTCATGTTAAAAAGAAAAGGCGACAAAATATGTTTTTAATTCTAAAAAGAAAAAGTGACAAAAATTATCTTTTTATTCTAATGCAATATCTTTACAAAAGTGTTATTTTAATATCAATGCGAATTTTCAATTTCTTACTACATATAAAAATGTAAACTTTATTTTACATTATATATATCATCCTAAATTACATATAAAAATGTAAGTTTTAATTTTATTTGCAAATCCCATTTCTAATTACATATAAAAATATAATTTTTATTTCATATTGTAAATTCATGTCCCAACTACATAAAGAAATGTAATTTTTATAATGCAATACCAATTCATATTCTAATTACATTGAAAAATGTAATTTTATCATACCAATATAACTCATATATAAATTACATAGAAAAAAAAGTCATTTTTATTTTACCAATCTAATTCACATCTAAATTACATAGGAAAATGTAATTCTTATCATGCGGTACAAATTCAAATTTTAAGTTACATAGAAAAATGTAATTTTCATCATGCGATGGAAATTCATATTTTAATTACATAGAAGAATGTAATTTCTAACATACGACATAAATTCATATCTAAATTACATCTAAAAATGTAATTTTTATCATACAGTGTAAATTCACATTTTAATTACCTATAAAAAATGTAATTTTAAATTTACAAAGCAAGTTATATATTCATTTCATATACATTACAAAATAAATGAAATTTCATTCATGCGGAGTAAATTCATTCATAAATTACATAATAAAATGTAATTTATTTCATACGGTGCAAATTCATTCATAAATTACATAATAAAAATGTAATTTATTTTACCTCATAAAATTTCATTCTTTTACTTACAATGTAAAAATATTCACTTTTATGTTTACAATGTAAAGCTATCAACTTTTTATTTTTATAATGTAAAAATATCAACCTTTATATTTTACGGTGTAAAAATATCAACTTTTATATTTTAATGTAAAAACATCGTCTTTTAATATTTAATCGTAAAATATCACCTTTTAATATTTTACAATGTAAAATTTTATCACCTTTTCTATTTACACCGTAAAAATTTATCTTTTTATTTCCATTTAAAAACATGATCTTTTTTTCTTCTTCTTTTCTTTTTCTTTTACAATACAAAAAATTTATTATCTTTTTATGTACATCGTAAAATTTTCACCTTTTTTTTTCATTTTCAATAAAAATATATGATTTAAACCTAAATTTAGATTTAATTTTCTAGTCCCAAATAGAATTCAATAATATAGCAATTTCAATGCGGATCTAACATGTCACAAACAACAAATCATACCACAAGCAACAATCAATCATCTATCCAACCCAAACATTTCAGATCTGAATCAACACAATAATACCATAATTTTTAACACGAGAAAATTAATTAATAATTAATTAAATAATAGAATTTGAATTCTCACCAATCGTCTTGTTCAGATTCAAAATTTGACCCAAATTGAATGTGCTTAGAATCAATCCTAGTTGGTTCCATTGCGAAGCTCTCATTTTTGTGATCACAACGCAAGTCGTTCCGTTCGATTCCGTGTCCTTTTGATCAACTTATGCCTGTTTAAACATTAATCAGATTAATAAATTAATTAATTATATAATTAGTTTAATTATCTTGTTTAACCTTTCTTCCCGTTACTGTCTTCTTCCATCAGCCGAACAAACCCAACATCGACCCTCAATCAGTCCTCGTCGCACCCACGTTCAGGTCACCTGACCACCATCCAACGCCACCGCCCCGTAGCCCTAGCCGCCACCTCCAATCGTGCCAAGAACGAGCCAACTCGGTGGTCCCCCCTTCGCCGTAGACGGTGATGAACAGCCGAGTTTCTGGTTCGAATTACTGCTAGATTTCAGAATGGTTTTTGATCTTAACCGTATGGAAATAAAGATCTCGAACAACTCTTGAAATTTTGTTTTATTGAGGAGATTTAATTCAAATTAAATTCGATGAATTTGGGGGATTTAAATTGGATGAATTCGGCCATTGGTTCCTATGAACGGCGGCTGGAAATTAGCTCCTAGGGTTTTGAATATTTTAATATTATTTATAATATTATTATATTAAATTTTCTAGTTTAAGCCCGCTCATTCAATCCTGATCCAATCTCAGCCCAACAAAAATTGTCCCTAGGCAAATACCCCCCTTCGGGACCCAATGGAACATGTCTCGAGGCCCAAATCCAAAGTCTACAGCCTGTTTTATTTCAGTTTGTATTTAATTCATTTATATATTAAATCTAACCGTACATTTTAATTTACCAGGACCACATATGACCTCAGAAAAATCCAGAAAAAAATATTTTTGGCTTTGTTTTGACGATACGGTTCTAATGAGACTAATTTCGTCGAATTCTGAGACTGTTTGAAAATGGCTATTTTTAAGGCGTTTAAATTTAACTGAAAATAGTCAAAACACATTTTCTCTCGCCACGCTCACATATTAATTCGAAAAATTGAAACCTAGCAATAATTTGACATTCCAGTTCCAACAAAAGTGTTTTCGTCGAAAACGGAGGTCGTTTGAAAAATGACTATTTTCGAGGCCAATATATTTAATATTAAAAATACATTTTTAAACAAATAATATTCGAAACTCAAAATATATAAGTGTTTACTATTCTATAATGTAGAAACGTCATTCTGAACTCAATGGAAGTGGTTTCGAGTCGAAATTCCTTCATATGTGAAAAGTAGCCTTTCGGGCCCTATATATTATATAAATTCTACAGCGACCTTTCTAAAAATTGAATTGGCCATAACTTTTGATTTTCGCTATGAAATTTCAATTTTTCAGATTCGTTAGAAAGATATTTTTAAATAGATTCTAATATTTTTGGTTTCACTAAAATCCGTTAAATTTTGCATCCTGTACGGTCAGTCAAAGTTGAAGTTTGACTTTTCAAACTACCGCGCTATTTCTAACTCTTTCGTTAATTAAGATTAAATCATTCATTCTAACTTCGATTTAAATCAAATTTTTGATCATTATTATTTAAAATAGATTATTTAAATATCAAACTTATTAAAATCACTTAAAATAAATTTTGATTTGGCCCCAAAATTCCGGGTTGTTACACAAACACAGTAAAAGAATACCACAAAGAAAAATCAAAAAAAATGCAAAGTAATTTCTATAAATCCTCAAATGAATATATTCACAATCACCATCTCATACGCTTTGATTCTAGGGTGGTTTCATGAGTTGCGGTTCACATTCAGAGGGTATTGGGTTTCCACCGTCGATCTAGGGTTCGGGATTTAAGGCGATCGAAGTGTGAGTTGATGGCGTATTTGGGTATCGGTGAAAATAAATTTCGGTACTGTGACAGTACCTATGCGTGGTCGCGACTGAAGAAGCAGGGCAGAATCACGTATTGTCGTGATGGAGAAAGTGAGCTCGAGAAAAGAAGAAGGGTGGTGAAAGCCAAGCTTGAAAGGTTGAGAGGAGAGGGAGAACCATGGGGAAGAGAGCACGGTTATGGCCATTGGTATGAGAAGGATACGGGAATAAGGGAGCTGGAGTTTTTTTTGAGAAGACTAAAGAATGTATTCAAACTTATAAATTGAATAACTTTATCATATATGATCAGAATTTCGAACGGTTGGATCCGTTAGGATCATATGGGCGGCCACTACCCAATAGAACTGATGAGGAGTGGAGTGGAGCTCGTTTGAATTTGTGGCGAAACAAACTGTTTGATTCAAATCAAACAACAGTTTATCGTTCCTTAACGATGAACTGCCAATGTGAGTAAATCTCACTAACTCTGAACAGTTTATAATTTCATGTTGTATTTTTTAGAACTGTTAAATATTGGCTGATTTACTGTGTGTTGACTGTTTGATTGAACTGCTAGTTAGTTATTTGAATTTCTATATTGATTCTGTTTAACAGAATATATCTATGGAACTGAAAGTGATGTTATCTATATTGTTTAACATCTGTGATGCAGGGAAACAGGTTAGAGGAATCCAACTGGATTTCTCAACATTTATTTTATTGTGATTCATATATTGTGATATATGAGGTGATATATAATCTGTTGTCGATTATGTGTGTTTGGACGATATTTATCGTTGTTATATGGTGTGTCAAATACCATAAGAAATACTGGATGTAGAAAAGGGGATTTTCAAAATGTATTTTGAAAATGAATTATTTATATAAAATCGATGGATTTTATATAGAAAAGGAAAAGGATTTTTATAAAAGAAAAATAATTATAAAATCGAAGGATAGGTTATAATAAAGGCAATATTTATTTGTTACAATAAATTGAATAGAATATAAAAGGAAATATATTTGAAAGCAAATATAAAGGAATATATTGGTAAAACATAAATTAAGAGTTAAAAGAATTTATTTACTTAGGAAATAAATAAAAGAAAAAGGGTTTATTTAGTTGGAAACTAAATAGGATTATAAAAAGGAAATTGACGAGATAAAAAGGAGTTATCGATTATAGTTTAATCGAAAGAAGTTATCGGATTAGTTATTCAAAAGGAGTTATCGATTATAGTTTAATCGAAAGAAGTTATCGAATTAGTTATTCAAAAGGAGTTATCGATTATAGTTTAATCGAAAGGAGTTAATCAAACGTAGTTTATCAAAAGGAGTTAATCAAATTGAGCTAAATCGATAGAGTTAAATCGAACTAGAGTTATTGAATAGAGTAAACCGAATAGAGGAAAAAGAAATAGGGTTAAACAAAATTAGAAATTGACTAGAGATTAGTAAGTTGAATAGTTTTCTGAGTATCGATCTGATGTTGGTTTCGGCCTTCGGGATTTATACTTACGGAATTGTTCTCATACTAGTTTACAGTCAGGGGCTGATAGTTGGGGAAGAATAGTGATTTGTAAATAAGAAGATTTGAAAATGTTTTCCAGTGTTAATAACGTATATTTTCTAAATATATAAAATAAGGAAATATATATCGATATATAGATATATATATATATATGATTGATGATTGATGGATAGAATTTCCATTTGGAAATAATATCGTTGTTTGCACCCGTGTTTTTCTTCGATAGTTAACTCACCGACTATCGAAGTTTTTGACCATTTTAACGTTGTTAATATGGAGAGGCCGGTTGGATTATTATCCAAAGAACCACTCGGTATTGGCATAAGCGTTGCGAATCATATATGCCAAAGAAAATTGAAGACGGAGTAAAGTGCAAGGGATATTGTATAAGTCTTAGATAACAGTACCTAAGATGGATATACTGAATCGTACCTTCGGTTCATCCTGTTCCTGGATAACTTGTATGGACGGATGTCTGACAGAGTATTTCCAGACGATCATGTATATTGATTTCTCCAACCGTACCTAGAGTGGAAGCGGAGAAGGAAACTTCTTTTAGCTAACACATAATGTATTGTTGTAGACGTCAATCGGTGATTTGATGGATTTGATGATGTGACATTCGAAGTGAATCTGGTGTGATGATAAAGCGTAGCTTCTAGCCTCATCAACCAGTAAATGACAGAAATCGGGCAGGCAGCATGGCTATGTAGGTCGCACCTATTAGGGTGTATAATCACCTGATCTAGAGTTTCATTTATTTCTAAAAATCTATTGTCGATATTGTCCCATTCGGGGAAACGGTTGCTGATCCCAACCGTTGGTGATATACATTCGATACACTCAAGTGAAATGAGTGGTCGGTCATGTGTGGCAGGGTTGCAAGATGTTCTTGTTGAACCCAGTGTATTTCTCTCTAGAGGTACACTAGCGAAAGGTGGTTCCATACGTTGTCATAGTTGGAAATCCATTACCCAATACGTGCTTGCGGTTTTGATTGTATACTATATATGTAGAACGTGAGATGAAAGCGTTTCTGCTAGATGATTATATATATACTGTGGTTGATAGACATTATTATAATATCAAAAGGTTTTTGATATAAAGATATTTTGGATTCTCATAAGGGAAAAACCCGTTCCGGTATGCGGCGTGGTCTTATGAGATATCGTTTACTTGTTTGAACTGTTTTTAAACTGTTTTACTCATACCAGTCCCATGACTGACCCAGAGTTTATTTGTTTGTTTCCCTAAACTCTTGGGTGCCTAAATTTGTATGGGCAGTCTAGTAGTTGGGATTTACAGATATAGTTGAAGAGCTAGAGCAGGAGGCTTCAGGATCATATAGCTATAATTGTTTCCGCTGTGTTGTAAGTGATGTACTTTGATATTGATGTATATTCAAGTACAGATGTATATTTCAAGTTATGTTATATATATTATATGTTATTCGTTCCGCTGTGAGGTTCGTGTTACTCTGATGTTGTGTTCTTCTTCTTCTTCTATTCTAAGTTTCTATCTTATCTTTCCTCACCCTCTAATTTCTTTCATTAATCATCCGGTATTTTCGATCCTTTGATGTTCGATATGTGAGGTATATCGGATAACCAAAGTCGTCAAAAACCCAGGTCATTACAGTGTATAATCACCTATCTAGAGAATATTCATTTGCTTCTTTAATCTATCAATGTTGTCCCTTATCGGGAAACGGTTGCTGATCCCAACCGTTGGTGATATACATTCGATAAACTCAAGCGAAATGAGTGGTCGGTCATGTGTGGTTGATTTGCAAGATGTTCTTGTTGAACTCAGTGTATTCTCCTCTAGAGATACACTATCGGCAGGTGGTTCCATACCTTGTCATAGTCGGAATCCATTATCCAATAAGAGCATACAGTTTATGATTATATACTATGTATGTGGAATGTGAGATGAAAGCGTTTCCGCTAGATTGTTATTTACTTGATCTAGACATTATAATAATATCAGACAAGTATTGTTTTTAAAGAACATTTTGAGTTATCGTAAGGTAAAAACCATCTGTGTTTATGTGTGGATTGGTCTTACGATTATTCTTTCTTTAAAAGGATTTTTAAAAAGTTAAACCAAGTTTTGGAGTTTACTCATACCAGTCCCATGACTGACCCAGAGTTTATTTTTGTTTTGTTTCCCCTTAACTCTTGGGTGCCCAAATTTGTACGGGCAGTCAAGTAGTCGGGATTTTACAGATATACTTGGAGAGTTGGGAGAAGGAGGCTTCAGGATTATATAGCTATTGTTATTTCCGCTATGTTGTAAGTGTTGTACTCTGATAAGTGTTACTGTATATATATTGTTTGTACTTCAAAAGTTATGTTATACTTTATTCGTTCTGCTGTGAGATTCGTGTTTACTCTGATGATGAATGTTCTTCTTCTTCTTCTATTCTAAGTTTCTATCTTATCTATTCTCACCCTCTGCCTTCTTTCTATTAGTTTTCTGGTTTCCAGTTCAATTGGGGTTGGACTTGTGTTATTTGGTCAGCTCAAAGGGTACCAGGAATTCGGACACTACAGTTGGTATAAGAGCTTAAGGTTAAGTTATTACCTTGGCTTTGTGGCATAACTCGATAGAGATGGGGTTAGTAATACCCTAGATTGAGTTTGAGTGTATATATATGAGCGCATACTTGTTATTTAATATAAAAATGGTTTTATATTGTGGAGATTTATTGGTGGAGTGGCTTATGAATTCTGGTCGATAGTAGGGCACCACAATATCGATATGGATTTCTAAACACTTGAGTACGATGGACCGACACTGTATGTTTTGAAAAGAGGGTAAATTAAATAATTTTACCCCAAGTTATATTTTTATATAAAAGATTGACTAATATTGGAAATATTATAATATATTGGATGTGTGGTTGTTATTATAATCGAATGAGATTATAATTGAAATGGTTATATAAATAACCAAGTAGAATTCATATACATATAATATATGAGAATTTTAAAATCCTGGGAGATTTTAAATTGTTTACAAACATTGGGAAGGATATTTTGAACTGATTTCAAAATGGAAGTGGTTTAAGAAATTGTTTTGAAAGTAATATAGTATTGAACTTACTTTGATCGCTGGAAAATAGATTCCGATGATGATAGCTGCATCATCGGTGTTCATTTTCGAGTTATTAGTGACGGATTACTACCAAAGATTTTGTTTTTGAATTGTTTTGAGGAAACAAGTTATTTAGAAATTCAAAGGTTTTGAATTGGTATTATGATTTCAAATTGATTTGAAATAAACCCAGGAATTTAAATTCTGAAATTTACATTTTTCTTATGACGTTAAATAGATTGAGAAAGTAAAAATAAATAAACTGAAATTTAACTTGAACTAAGTTAAATAAAATTGGATTTGATTATAGAATAATCTTGAATGGAATTGAGTTGATGAGTTAAGAGTTTGAAATTTGATATTGGACTTTTGAATGGAATTTGGCTTAGGTATAAGCGGATGATTTGGTTTGAGGATAATTGGAGTTGGATTGGTATGGCATTAGTATATGCTGAATTGGTAGTAGATGGAAGAAATATATTGATATGCCCGACAAAAAGGTACAAGTTTATTTTATATGTGAGTTTGGAATTTATGAGCCGATTTGGCAAGCCGCTTGGCTGTTTGATTTTCTTTTAGATTGAAGAAGGCCTAGAGAGGCAAGATTGAGTTTGAGCTATTGACTAGTACAAAGGAGGTGCTGACGAATTTTTTGAAAAGTTAAGGTGTTAGAAAATTTTCAGGATTTTTGAAAATATTCATAGATTAGAATTAATTAATATTTTAATTGAAATTAATTGGTTCAGTTGAAACTGAAAAAGAAGTTAGCAAATAAATTTTAACCCAGTTAATAGGGTTTGTTTTCTACCTTAGCAATTTCGAGGACGAAATTATTTTAAGGAGGGAAGAATGTAATGTCCCGTATTTTTACGGTATAATAATTAGTTTATTTAATTATTTAAATAATGATTTAGAGATTTTAATGGTTTAAATTAAAATAAATTTGAATATTTAATTAAATTAATAATTAAATAATATATTTAATTTTGAATAATCAGAATTAGCTGAAATGGCAATATGGTGTGAATTGGGCAATTCAAAATATATAATTTAGTTTAAAATTGAATTACGATAACGAATATATTTAATAAACGATGGTTGAACGTATAAAATTATAATTATAATCGAGCTTGAAATGGCGCGACAGTTAGTAATTTGGCGATTCAAACTTTAATTTAATATACAAAATCCGTTTTAAGTCGGATTTCTGTGCAACAAGAAACGTACGGATCTAGTGAACTATGTTTTTCTAATGAAAGAGAAAAATCAAGATTCCGTCTTATATATTGGAAGTTATGTCCAAATCAATTTTGCAGAAAAATAGCGGCGAAATCATTTTAGACCATAATGGTTATTTAATTATAATTAAATATCGGATTCGAATTTGGACAAATCCTCCTAGACGTAGTTATAACTCAAATTTTAGAATTTTACTGTAATTTTTAATTAATTAAATATGCGACTTTTTATTTTGAGTATTTTACACCCTTAATCAACATTTTAAGGTTTAAAAATATAAGTTAATCTACCGATATTAATATATTTTTAGGATCATGGAACATCACTCGATTTAATGATATTTTCATATCAGTCCGTGAACAAATAGAGTTTTGCATAATGGGGTACGCTCAAATGTAAATAAATATCCTAACTATTGTGTGAACCTAAACAATGCCACCGCTACCTCCTTTCTTTTCAGCTAAACTGAAACGTGGACAAACCGATGCCTCAAAATCAAAGGAAACCCCTATATAATACCCCCTTAACAAACTCCATTCCTTAACGAATTAACTTTCTCATTTCACAGCACTTCATTCTTTTGTAGCCGCCGCTTTTCCATTTCTCAAACGTGAAAACCGACCTAATAAAAAAATCAAAACAATTCAGAATAAATCCTATAAATCACTTAAAATACGTTCTGAAGTCCTGAAGCGCTACTCTTCAACGCAGCCTATTTTGCTTCATTTTCGAATACGTTTGGTGACGGTGGGTTTTCCCAGCAGCGCCTAGGGTTGGTGAAATCGCGGATTTTAAAGTCTAAATGCAAAAATCGAAAGTCATATTGAGTGCTGTAGGGTGTTAGCTTGGGTTATGAAGTATTGGGGAGAAAAATGTTCGGATGCTTGCTGTTATGCCGTGGGTTTGGCTGACACAGGTGGTGCGAGCTGGGTGATTAATGGATGGATAAGCAAGACAGAATCTGCTAGACGATTACGAGTTGTGCTTCCGTGATATGGTGATGTCGAGAGTGAGACGAGGAGGAAGTTGGTTGTTTAAGTTTCGATTTTTGTTGATTACAGGAAGGGGGTATGGACTATAAGTCGCGTATGGAGTTTGAAGATGGGATCTGTTGTCTGGGAAGAAAGGGAGCTTCGGTGAATATCGAACTACAACATATTTGTAGGAAAGATCTCACTATATGTGAGTGGAGGGGATGGGTGTTTCCTATGTTGAGTTGGAGAAGCTGATGGGATATTCAAACGAGGAAGGAGGACACGTTGGGCTTGGTGGTGAAATTTGCTTGGAAGTGGTAAAGTAATGAAAGCTGTGAGGGGATGAGAGTAATACAGAATTGCGGGTTTGTACTGTTGTTGGGCGTGTTACTGGGAGATGCATGAGAAGGAATGGAAACGAAAGAGGAATCATAACCAGGAGTTGAGCAGAAAAGATTGTCCGAAGTCGGGCATAGCAAGAATAGCGAGAGCAGTGTAACAACCCGTGTTTTTGCCATCAAATATTTAATTTAATTTATTTAATTTAAATATTATATTGGGAATATTAATGGAATTTAATATTTAATTCGTTATTAAAACCGAAGTTGAATGTTATAATTTATATATAATATAAATCGAGCTCGAAATGGCGCGACAGTTCGTAATATTGAATTTCGAACTTCAATTGAGTATACAAAAGTCGATATCAGTCGAATTTCTGTGAAACAAGAAACGTTGGAACCGTATTGACGATAATTTTCATATGAAAGAGAAAAATTCAGATTTCGTATTATAAATTGTAAGTTATGGCCAAATCAAAATTTGAAATAATCGTTGTGGAAATCGTTATTAAAATATAGGCCTTTAAAATAGCCATTTTGCAAACGGACACCATTTTAGATGAAAATCAGTTTCATTAGGACCGTAACATTAAATTATTGCACGGTGTTAAATGGCGTGGCAAACCGATGTCGTATGTGGCCACGGTAGCCGTAAATGCCTTGTTATTTTCTATAGCGCGTATTTAAATTTATTTAATTAAATAAAAGGGAAATTTGAGTGTAACTTGAGCAGACGATCGAATTAGGCCATGAAACCAGTCCCGTTGAGTTCGTATCATCGACTAGAGTCAGGATAGTTATATATTTTGTTATTTTTAGAGACCGGCAAATTTGGTGTTCAGAAAGGGATTGCGGTGCACGTAAAAATAGCCTACCGGGAAAACTGTCTCAGAATGCGACGAAACTAGTGCCGTTGGGTTCGTATTGAAGAATTATTATAGAATTGCAAGGTTTCAAGTTGATTTGATTTATCTCTTGATCGTAAAAAAAATAAACGCATGTTTATTTCTGGTTTTATAAAGGAAATTTTTTCATACGACCTCGGATTTCGACGAAACTTATCCCATTGGGTCCGGAATACCTTTTTACATTAAGATTATCCTTTTTATCAGAAAACAGGAATCGTTTGTGGTAGTTTTTATCAACTAATTCACCGTGAAGTTTCGTTAAATAATATTATATTAAAAATACACCCTATAAAAACCATACACGGTCAATACCCTAATGTTTTCCTACGCACTGGTCAACACAGTGATTTTGCGCCGCCACCCATTAAGAACCAACGATTCAAAAACCCCGATCATTCCTCCCTATTTTCTTTCAATCCCTCGTTTGATTCCACAACCGTTCAACTGCAAAACCCTCGAGCTCGATGGGGGCTGTCCATCCAACGGTCACGATTGAATTTCGTTTCTCTTGGGGATCGGAATCGAACAGAGAAGCACCGAGGGTTTGGGTTCGCAGGCGAAGCATGGTGAGGCCAGGGGGCTCGATCTTTTGGCCGAAGGGGGGCTCAAGACGACCTTTGAAATGGCGCAACTGGATCGGACACTAATGAGCTAATTGTGGCGATGATGGTGGTCAAAAGGGTAGGAGCGTGGGTCATTGGCTTTGAAGGAAGCCAGTGTGAAGACGGTATGGAAGTTGATGTCTGGGAACCAAACGAAAGGAGAATAAATTGGATCTGCTTTCAATGCGGTTAACGGTTTGTTTAATTAAGTAATTAACTTATACTAAGTATGATGATTAATAATAACGTGAATTACAGGACTTGGTTTTCATTCCTGAACAAAGATGAGAAGGAACAGGAGTCGGCCCGCATATATTTCTTAAGCCTTGTAATTAAAGGTAAGGAGAGGAAACAATGCAAGAACAGTTCAGCCGTTACCCTTTTAAAACCATAATTAACCTATCAATAACCTAAGATAACTAAAGTAAGTTGTTAATTAAGTTTGTAAAACTTATTTACTTAATTCTCATCTAATTAGATACTTAAAATGTTAATCAAGGACTTATAGTTGGTTAATTATTGAACACACTAATTAGTTAATTAAAAGGTTAATTTTATAAATATGTTGATGGAAACTTATTTGGGACATAAGTGTAAAATTAGTTTAATGTAATCAGAGATTAGAATTTAATTAAGTAATTAATAATTAATTTATCGTTTAGATTAAAGTGTTGATAACTTTTACCTTGTTATCAGAATTCAACAAAATGAGATACCGATGGAATCGTATTTTCGAACTGAATAATATGGAACCAGTCTGGACAGGATTGGAAGCAGCGAAATCTTTCAGTAAAATTAAACGATGGTTTAATTTAACCGAAACCGTACCATTCAATGAAATCAGATCAAGGTGAGTTAAACTCACTCAGTATTTCCCCCATTTATATTTTATATAAGTTGGGTTTTTATATTGTGTGCTCTGTTTGCTATGGTTGACTGTTTGCCAGTATATATTTATTTGTTGATTAAACTGATGAAATTAAACCGTCGTTTAATTTCAGTGAAATACCAAATCGTTATTTTAACGATTGGTTCCAAGAAAGGTAACTTACCTTGTTGGTCACGTTTATTTATAAACGTGTTTAAATTGTTGAATTGTTTGCATTCCTTCTGGTTGGTGTTAATGGTCGTTATTTATTATTATCAGTTAAAAGAAACTGAATGATCTGGTTTGTGATAATCGTTTTGAATACAGGGAAGAACAGGTTGGAGGGATCCAACCGGATTCCTCAAATACATTATTTATTTTCATATTATCGTATATGAACTATCATGATTGGTGATTGATTTGGTTTGTGACCATTTACTGAAAAGTCAGCCTGTGTTTTGTTTAAACCAATAAGCGGTATTGGTTGGGTATTCGGCAGCGTATGGCCTATAAAATCAATCGTTTTATAAATATTGATTCACCGTCAGGTGAATCAATAGAGATGAAGTTATAAAATTTATTTTATAACTGGAATTAGATTTTGAAATATATTATTTTCAATAAAAGTTATTAAAGAGAAATAAGTAAATATTTATTTATTTAAGACTTCGATTTGTTAATAATTTATTTTATAAAGTAAATGCTGATGTTAACAAGATCAACAAGTATGAGAATAAGAAATGAATCGAGCGGTTAATCTTTGATAATTGTTGGGTAAAGAAAAAAATTATTGGAATTTATTTAAATTAATTATATTTTTAATTAATTTAAAGTGAGGATTAATTAGAATCGGTTAATGGGATAATCGAGTTTTGAGTTAATTAAATCGACCAGTTTGAATTGGAATTGATTATCAAATTGATGTGTTTTGATTAAAATAGTTTAGTGAATATGGTTTAAATTTAAAATAAGTTTTTTAAAGAGAATTTTTACGTGAAGGTGATAACTTTAATTTAAATGTCACTTAATTCTTTGAATTAGTTAGGATGAAAATAAGATAAAAGGTTTTATAATAAACCAGGATTATATAAATGGGATTTAAAGTGTAAGAACGTTAATATTAAATTTACGTTACTTGAAATTGAGATCAATTTAAAAAAGGGGAGGTGAAATGAGTTTTCCAAAGCAAGGAATGGGTGAATAGATTTGAATGGAGATTGGTAATAGTAAATTTGGTTAAAGATTGGGTCGTAGGGTTGTATAACCGAATACGATTTATAATAGAATTTGTTTTGAGACTGGATTGGTATATTGGTTTGATTACGGCTTATATTTATCAGAAGATATGAACGTTGTTGATCAAGGTCTGAGAGGTAATTAAAATACCCCAACTTGAACGACTTCAGGATTATCTGAAGATAATATTAGTTGGTAATCGTAAGGGAGGTTAGTAATAATTTATTATTTCCATTAGAGAAGTGATAATGCAACGTTGGTGAAAATGGGAAAATATATAACGAGAAATCCGAGGTAAAGGAAATGTAAAGTTAGTTTTATTTTATACTAATTAGTATAGTTTTAAGAACGGAATAAAATGTATTGCGTAACGTTGTTTATGAATAATAAGTTAAGTGGATTTCCCAAGATTTAAATAATAAAGAATGATGTTATGAGTGTTTGAAAGGAGAATTAAAATAAGAATTGATTATGGTTATGAGTTATTTTACTGAGTATTATATATAAAGGGTTTTGAGATCGTTAGTATATAAGAATTCAGTTATCATATTTTTAAAGATTTAAAAGAGTTAGAAGTTTTAATTAAGCTGAAGTGAATCAGTTTGTTAAAAGGCCAAGTGGTACTGAATACTGAACCAGTGAACTCATTGGAGTGTCATGATTGAAACCCCATTTATTTTGATAGTTAAATCACCGACAATCAAATATGTCTAATAGATTGTTGGTACGCAAAGAACGGGATCAAATTTATATTCGAAAACCATTCCGACCAACTAATACGTGAAGATCTCAGAAGATGATCGAGATGGAGCACTGAAGACCGTTGATTTTCATAAACGGAAGAACCACTAATATTCTCTGCCTGGAAAGCAGAGATAAGCTGTGATTCTGTCGTGGTTGAAATTTATGGGTTGCAAGGACTTCTCGGTACTGATCCATGGGGTGATTCCTATATTGATGCGGTAGGAGAGTGCCTTCGGTTCATCATGTTCCTGGATGACTTGTATGGATGAGTGTCTGACAAAGTATTTCCAAGGGGTCACGTATGTTGATTTCTTCAAACATGCTATAGTTGTTGGCGGAGAATTGTCGTTCTCTAAGCTTCTAACTAGAGTATTTTTGTGGACATCAATTAGTGATATCTGACGGATCTGACGATGTGGCATTCAAAGTGAATGGTGATCAGTTGTTTCAAAAGTTAATCTAATCCTCAAGCCTCATCAACCGGGGAATGACAAAAATCGGGCAAGCAGCATGGCTATGTGGGTCGCTCCCATTAGGGTGTATAATCACCTATCTAGAGAAATTCCTATTTACTTCTTTAATCTATGTTCGATGCTGTCCCTTTTCGGGAGAAAGTTGCTGATCCCAACCGTCGGTGATATACATTCGATACACTCAAGCGAAATGAGTGATCGGTCATGTGAGGGTCGAGTTGCAAGATGTTCTTGTTGAACCCAGTGTATTTGTCTCTAGAGATACACAATCGGCAAGTGGTCCCATACCTTGTCATAGTTGGAATCCAGTCTCCAGATAAGCGCCCGTGGTTTTTGACTGTATATTATATATGTGGAGCGTGAGATGCAAGCGTTCCACTAGATTATTATTTACTTGTATTTAGACATTATTATAATATCGGAAAAGATATTGGTTTCAAAACTGTTTTGGGTTATCGTAAGGTAAAACCGTCTGTGTTTATGTGTGGATTTGGTCTTACGATTATCCTTTTCTTTTGAAAAGATTTTGAACTTTTAAATCATGATTGGATGATTTACCCTTAATACTGTGCGAGTTTATCTCACTCTGGTTCACCAGACTGACCCGGTGTTTTGTAAATGCTCGGCTTAGCCCGGGGTGTACAGGTTTAGGTTATCGAATGCTGTGAAGTCCAGAGACGAGCTGGAGATGTTCAGATGTATGATATTATATAGCTACTATTCCGCTGTGTGTTGTATATGGGAACAGGTTATTATAACTGTTCTGTTGTGTGATGTACTCTGATACTGTAAGTATTTTAAAAGCTCTCAATAAAGATTTATTTCTATATTATATTTTGTTCCGCTGTGATGTGAGATTCTGTGTTGTGATGTTTATTCTTCTTCTTATATTCTAATATTTCTTTCTTTCTTATCTCACCCTCTAATTTCTTTCTAATAACTATCTAGTGTTTTCGGTGCTGCGAGGATCGGCATGAGTTACGGTAAAGGTATTTATGTCGATTTACGGGCCGGAAATGCTTGGGTCGTTACAGTGGTATCAGAGCTGAAGGTTAAGTTATTACCTTGGCTCTGTGGCGTGACTCAATAGAGATGGGGTTAGCAATACCCTATATTGAGTTTGAGTGTATATATATGAGCGCGTATTTGTTATTTGTTATAAAAATTGTTTTATATTGTGGAGATTTATTGGTTGAATTGTTTATGAGTTCTGGTCGATCAGTTTGTTCCACTGTATCGATAGGAGTTTCTAAACACTCAAGTACGATAAACCGACACAGTATGTTTTGGAAATGGGTAAATGAAATAATTTTACCCAAATTATATTTTAATATAAAAGAATGGTTAATATTTGAGGTATTATAGTATATTGGATGTGTTGGTTGATTATAATGGAAATGGTTATAAAAATAACCAATTAGAATTCGTATAATATAAAAGCAAATTTATTAAATCTGAAATCAAAATCAGAATTGGAATTAAAATTCCTAGAAGTGGGAAAGGAATTTGCAAATGAACTTGGATTGAATATATGAGAATTTTAAAATCCTGGGAGATTTCAAATTGTTTACAAGCATCGTGAATTTTATTTTGAAATAGATTTCAAAATGAAAGTGTTTAAAATTGGAGTTTTGAAATGATATAGTATTGAACTCACTTTGATAGCTGGGAAATAACTTTGATGATGCTGGCCACATCATCAATGCTCATTTTCGAGTTTGAAGTGAAAGATTACTACCAAAAATCTTGTTTTGAATTGCTTTGAGAAAAACAAGTCGTTTTGAATCCTGAAAAGAAATATTTGATTTTTGAAAGAGCTGGATTATTTTAAAAAAAACACTGGGAAATTGTTTGAACAAAAACAAAATTAAATAGAAGTTTGTGAAAAATATGAATTGAATTGAAACCAATTAACTGGAAATGGAATCGGGAGATTATATATCAAGTAGAATCAAATTTTGAATTATGAGACAGGAATGTGAAATGGTGTTGGACCGGTAAGTTAAGAGTTGAAATTGATAATTGATGGAAATTGGGTTAAGAATGGGATTTGGCTTGGACGCGTGTAGGATTTGGTTTTAAGGATAAAATTTGAATTTTGTTTGGGAATGCATTTATATATGCTGACAAGGTAGCAGACAGAAAGGATATAATGATATGCCCGACAAAAAGGTACACGTTTATTTTTATATGGGATTGGTGATTTATGAGCCTATTTGGCAAGCCGCTTGGCTGTTTTATTTTCTTTTGGATTGGAGAAGGCCTAGAAAGGCGAGTTGTAGTTGTACCGATTAAGCCATAACAAGGAGGTGCTGGCGAAATTTTTCGGAAATTTAAGGTGTTAGAAAATTTTCAATATTTTTGAAAATATTTATTTACAGTATTGAATTGATTTTTGATTTAAACTAAATTAGATTTGGAAATTTATGGGTTTGTTACGTTCTTTCTTATCTTAGCAATTTCGAGGATGAAATTATTTCAAGGGGGGAAGAATGTAACGACCCGTGTTTTTGCCGTCAAAAATTTTATTTAAATATTACATTGGGAATATTAATGGAATTTAATATTTAATTCATTATTAAAACTGAAGTTGAATGTTATAATTTATATATAATATAAATCGAGGTCGAAATGGCGCGGCAGTTCGTAATATTGAATTTCGAACTTCAATTGAGTATACAGAAGGCGATATCAGTCGGATTTCTGTGAAACAAGAAACGTTGGAACCGTATTGACGATAATTTTCATACGAAAGAGAAAAAAAATAAGATTTCGTATTATAAATTGTAAGTTATGGCCAAATCAAAATTTGAAATAATCGCTGTGGAAATCGTTATTAAAATATAGGCCTTTAAAATAGCCGTTTTGCAAATGGACGCCGTTTTCGACGAAATCAGTTTCATTAGGACCGTAATGTTAAATTACTGCACGGTGTTAAATGGCGTGGAAAACCGATGTCGTATGTGGCAACGGTAGCCGTAAACGCCCAGTTATTTTCTAGAGCGCGTATTTAAATTAATTTAATTAAATAAAGGGAAATTTGAGTGTAACTTGAGCAGACGATCGAATTAGGCCATGAAACCAGTCCCGTTGAGTTTGTATTGTCGATTAGAGTTAGGATAGGTATATAGTTTGTTATTTTTAGAGACCGACAAATTTGGTGTTCAGAATGGCATTGCGGTGCACGTAAAAATAGCCTACCGGGAAAACAGTCTCAGAATGCGACAAAACTAGTGCCGTTGGGTTCATATTGAAGAATTATTATAGGATTTCAAGGTTTCAAGTTGATTTGATTTATCTCTTGATCGTAAAAAAAAATTAAACGCGTGTTTATTTCTGGTTTTATAAAGGAAATTTTTTCATACGACCTCGAATTTCGATGAAACTTATCCCATTGGGTCCGGAATACCTTTTTACATTAAGATTAGCCTTTTTATTAGAAAATAGGAATCGTTTGTGGTAGTTTTTATCAACTACTTTGCCGCGAAGTTTCGTTAAATAATATTATATTAAACACACACCCTATAAATACCATACACGGTCAATACCCTATTGTTTTCCTACGCACTAGTCAACACAGTGATTTTGCACCGCCACCCATTATGAACCAACGATTCAAAAACCCCGATCATTCCTTCCTATTTTCTTTCAATCCCTCGTTTGATTCCACAACCGTTCAACTGCAAAACCCTCGAGCTCGATGGGGGCTGTCCATCTAACGGTCACGATTGAGTTTTGTGTCTCTTGGGGATCGGAATCGAACACAGAAGCACCGGGGTTTTTGGGTTCCCTGGCGAAGCATGCTGAGGCCAGGGGCTCGAGCTTTTGGCCGAAGGGGGAGCTCAAGACGACATTTGGAATGGCGCAACTGGATCAGACACTGATGAGCAGATGGTGGCACTGATGGTGGTCAAAAGGGTAAGAGTGTAGGTCATCGGCTTTGAAGGAAGCCAGTGTGAAGACGGTATGGAAGTTGATGCCTGGGAACCAAACGAAAGGAGAATAAATTGGATATGCTTTCAATGTGGTTAACGGCTTGTTTAATTAAGCAATTAACTTATACTAAATATGATGATTAATAATAACGTGAATTACAGGACTTGGTTTTCATTCCTGAACAAAGATGAGAAGGAACTGGAGTCGGCCCGCATATATTTCTTAAGCCTTATAATTAAAGGTAAGGATAGGAAACAATGCAAGAACAGTTCGGCCATTACCCTTTTAAAACCGTAATTAACCTATCAATAACCTAAGATAAATATAGTATGTTGTTAATTAAGTTTGCAAAACTGATTTACTTAATTCTCATCTAATTAGATACTTAAAATGTTAATCAAGGACTTATAGTTGGTTAATTATTGAACATACTAATTAGTTAATTAAAAGGTTAATTTTATAAATATGTTGATGGAAACTTATTTGGGATATAAGTGTAAAATTAGTTTAATATAATCAGAGATTAGAATTTAATTAAGTAATTAATAATTAATTTATCGTTTAGATTAAAGTGTTGATAACTTTTACCTTGTTATCAGAATTCAACAAAATGAGATACCGATGGAATCGTATTTTCGAACTGAATATGTTGGAACCACTCTGGACAGGATTGGAAGCAGCGGAATCTTTCAGTAAATTAAACGATGGTTTAATTTAACTGAAACCGTACCATTCAACGAAATCAGATTAAGGTGAGTTAAACTCACTCAGTATTTTCCCCATTTATATTTTATATAAATTGGGTTTTTATATTGTGTGCTCTGTTTTCTATGGTTGACTGTTTGCCAGTATATATTTAATTGTTGATTAAACTGATGAAATTAAACCGTTGTTTAATTTCAGTGAAATACCAAATCGTTATTTCAACGATTAGTTCCAAGAAAGGTAACTTATCTTGTTGGTCAAGTTTATTTATAAACGTGATTAAATTGTTGAATTTTTTGCATTCCTCGTGGTTTGTGTTAATGGTCGTTATTTATTATTATCAGTTAAATGAAACTGAATGATCTGGTTTGTGATAAACGTTTTGAATACAGGGAAGAACAGGATGGAGGGATCCAACCGGATTCCTCAAATACATTATTTATTTTCATATTATCATATATGAACTGTCATGATTGGTGATTGATTTGGTTTGTGATCATTTACTGAAAAGTCAGCCTGTGTTTTTTTTTAAACCAATAAGCGGTGTTGGTTGGGTATTTGGCAGCGTATGGCCGATAAAATCAACCGTTTTATAAGTATTGATTCACCGTCAGGTGAATTGATAGAGAGGAAGTTATAAAATTTATTTTGTAACTAGAGTTAGATTTTGAAATATATTATTTTGAATAAAAGTTATTAAAGGGAAATAAGTAAATATTTATTTATTTAAGACTTCGATTTGTTAATAATTTATTTTATAAAGTAAATGCTGATGTTAACCAGATCTACAAGTATGAGAATAAGAAATGAATCGAGCGGT
This sequence comes from Allium sativum, assembly GCA_030737875.1. Lineage (NCBI taxonomy): Eukaryota > Viridiplantae > Streptophyta > Magnoliopsida > Asparagales > Amaryllidaceae > Allium > Allium sativum. Next base: position 719,696,445 of record CM060924.1, on the reverse strand, counting down.
TAAACTTTGATAAATGTTGGGTAAAGAAAACAATTAATGGAATTTATTTAAATTAATTATATTTTTAATTAATTTAAAGTGAGGATTAATTAGAATCGGTTAATGGGATAATCGAGTTTTGAGTTAATTAAAGTTTGAATTGGAATTGATTATAAAATTGATGTGTTTTGATTAAAATAGTTTAGTGAATATGGTTTAAATTTAAAATAAGATTTTTAAAGAGAATTTTTAAGTGAAGGTGATAGCTTTAATTTAAATGTCACTTAATTCTTTGAATTAGGTTAGAGGAAAATAAGATAAATGTATTTATAACAAACCAGGATTATATAAATGGGATTTAAAGTGTAAGAACGTTAATATTAAATTTACGTTACTTGAAATTGAGATCAATTAAAAAGGGGGAGGTGAAATGAGTTTTCCAAAGCAAGGAATGGGTGAATAGATTTGAATGGAGATTGGTAATAGTAAATTTGGTTAAAGATTGGGTTTTAGGGTTGTACAACCGAATGCGATTTATAATAGAAATTGTTTTGAGACTGGAATGGTATATATTGGTTTGATTACGGCTTATATTTATCAGAAGATATGAACATTGTTGATCAAGGTGTGAGAGGTAATTAAAATACCCCAACTTGAACGACTTCAGGATTATTTGAAGATAATATTAGTTGGTAATCGTAAGGGAGGTTAGTGATAATTTATTATTTCCATTAGGGAAGTGATAATGCAACGTTTGTGGAAATGGGAAAATATATAACGAGAAATCTGAGGTAAAGGAAATGTAAAGTTAGTTTTATTCTATACTAATTAGTATAGTTTTAAGAACGGATTAAAATGTATTGTGTAACGTTGTTTATGAATAATAAGTTAAGTGGATTTCCCAAGCTTTAAATAATAAAGAATGATGTGATGAATGTTTGAAAGGAGAATTAAAATAAGAATTGATTATGGTTATGAGTTATTTTACTAAGTATTATATAGAAAGGGTTTTGACATCGTTAGTATATAAGAATTCAATTATCATATTTTTAAAGATTTAAAAGAGTTAGAAGTTTTAATTAAGCTAAAGTGAATCAGTTTGTTAAAAGGCCAAGTGGTGCCGAATACTGAACCAGTGAACTCATTGGAGTGTCATAATTGAAACACTGTTTATTTTAATAATTAAATCACCGACTATCAAATCTGTCCAATACGATTGTTGGTACGGAAAGACCGGGATCGAATTTATATTCGAAAACAATTCCGACCAACAAATACGTGAAGATCTCAGAAGATGATTGAGATCGAGCACTGAAGACCGTGGATTTTCATAAACGGGAGAACCACTAATATTCTCTGCCTAGCAAGCAGATATAAGTTGTGATTTCTGTCGTGGTTGAAATCTATGGGTTGTAAGGACTTCTCGCTACTGATCCATGGGGTGATTCCTATATTGATGCGGTAGGAGAGTGCCTTCGGTTCATCCTATTCCTGGATGACTTGTATGGACGAGTGTCTGACAGATTCCAAGGGATCACGTATGTTGATTTCTTCAAACGTGCTATAGTTGTTGGCGGAGAATTGTCGTTCTCTTAGCTTCTAACTAGAGTATTTTTATGGACGTCAATTAGTGATATTTGACGGATCTGACGATGTGGCATTAAAAGTGAATGGTGACCAGTTGTTTCAAAAGTTAATCTAATCCTCAAGCCTCATCAACCGGGGAATGACAAAAATCGGGCAGGCAGCATGGCTATGTGGGTCGCTCCCATTAGGGTGTGTAATCACCTATCTAGAGAAATTCCTATTTACTTCTTTAATCTATATTCGATGTTGTCCCTTTTCGGGAGACGGTTGCTGATCCCAACCGTCGGTGATATACATTCGATACACTCAAGCGAAATGAGTGGTCGGTCATGTGAGGGCCGGGTTGCAAGACGTTCTTGTTGAACCCAGTGTATTTGTCTCTAGAGATACACGATTGGCAGGTGGTCCCATATCTTGTCATTGTTGAAATCCAAACTCCAATAAGCGCCCGCGTTTTTTGACTGTATACTATATATGTGGAGCGTGAGATGCAAGCGTTCCACTAGATTGTTATTTACTTGTATTTAGACATTATTATAATATCGGAAAAGATATGGTTTCAAAACTGTTTTGGGTTATCGTAAGGTAAAAACCATCTGTGTTTATGTGTGGATTTGGTCTTACGATTATCCTTTTCTTTTGAAAAGATTTTGAACTTTTAAATCATGATTGGATGATTTACCCTTAATACTGTGCGAGTTTATCTCACTCTGGTTCACCAGACTGACCCGGTGTTTTGTAAATGCTCGGGATAGCCCGGGGTGTACAGGTTCAGGTTATCGAATGCTGTGAAGTACTCCAGAGACGAGCTGGAGATGTTCAGACATATGATATTATATAGCTACTATTCCGCTGTGTGTTGTATATGGGAACAGGTTATTATAACTGTCCCGTTGTGTGATGTACTCTGATACTGTAAGTATTTTTAAAAGCTCTCAATAAAGATTTATTTTTGTATTACATTTTGTTCCGCTGCGATGTGAGATTCTGTGTTGTGATGTTTCTTCTTCTTCTATTCTAATATTTATTTCTCTCTTATCTCACCCTCTGATTTCTTTCTAATAACTATTCAGTGTTTTCGGTGCTTGGAGGATCGGCATGAGTTACGGTAAAGGTATTTATATCGATTTCAGGGCCGGAAATGCTTGGGTCGTTACAAGCAGTATCTGAAGTGGTCAGGGAGATACTGTTCATTTTGGGTTGAAGACATGTGGGCGGGCCGATGGAAATGGGTGAGGCCCAATTCAAAGTTATTAAAGGAAAATTAAGTTTTTTGTTTTAATTTAAATTGTTTACAAACTTGTAAATCGTATAACTATTCCATACGTTATCAGAATCTGACAAAACCGGATCCGTTGGGATCATATGGACGACGGCTACATAATGGAACTAACTAGGAGTGAATTGGAGCTCACTACAATTTATAGCGAAATAAATTGTCTGTCTGAATCAAAGATAGTTAATCGTTATTTAACGATAACAATCCAATGTGAGTAAAACTCACTAAGTTTGATCAGTTTATATTTTTATAAACGTATTTTAGAAGTGTTAAAAATGATTGAATGCTGTGTATGATAATTGTTTGATTGATTGCTAGTTAACTGTTTGAAAATGTAGCTATAGTTATAAATATAAATCGTTAGTTAATATTGATTCTGTTTATCAGAATATCTCATGTTGAAATGAAAGTGATGTTATATATATTGTTTAACATTTGTGGATGTAGGGAAACAGGTTGGAGGAATTCGACTGGATTCCTCAACATTTATTTTACTATCTTCCATATATTGTGATATATGCTGTGATATATAATCTGTTGTTGATTGTATATGTTTGGATGATATTTATCATTGTCATTCGATATTTGACATACCATAAGAATTATTTATAAAATCAAAGGATTTTATAAAAAGAATTATTTATAAAATCAAAGGATTTTATAAAAGGAAATATTTGTTTGTTAAATAAATCGAATTGAAAAGGAAATATTTATTTGTTAAATAAATAGAATTGAAAAGGAAATATTTGTTGAACAAATAGAATTGAAAAGGAATATTTATAGGAAATAAATATGATAATATAAAAGGAAATATTTATAGGAAATAAATATGATAATATAAAAGGAAATGTTTATAGGAAATAAAAAGGGTTTTAGAAAAGGAAATATTTGTAAAACAATTAGAAAAGGAAGTATTTGTAATTGAATAGAGTTAATCGGATAGAGTTAATTGATTAGTGTTAATTGAATAGAGTTAATCGAATTAGAGTTAATCGAATATTAATTATTCGAATAGAGTCAATCGAATATAAGTTATTCGAAGAAAAGAGTTATCAAATATAGTTATTCGAAGAAAAGAGTTATCAAATATAAGTTATTCGAAGAAAAGAGTTATCAAATATAGTTATTCGAAGAAAAGAGTTATTGAATATAGTTTATTCGAAAGAGAGAGATTATCGAATATAGTTTATTCGAAGAAAGGTAATCGAATATAGTTTATTAGAAAGAAGAGAGTTAATCGAATATAAGTTATTCGAAGGGAGTTAATCGAATATTAGTTATTCGAAGGAGTTAATCGAATAGAGATTACTCGAAAGAGAGTTATATGTCGAATTCAATTATATCGAATTCGGGAAAGTGTTACTTACTTTCCAGTTTTTAAATCAAGAGTATATACTAATGAATTAGTTGTTTGTTTATTTATTCAAAATAAGAATTTAAGTTAGATTTCTAAGTTAGATATTTTAGAAGTAGGGTTTATAACGTTTGCATTATAATAAATGTTTTCATAAAAGAAGGAGATTCGTAAATCTGAATCCGAGAATTTGCGTAAGCAAATGATTGTAGAAATTGGAATGGTGAGCTTTATCTATTGCAAGGTTAAGAACGTCGTTCAGTTAAGGTCTGAGAGGTAATTATACCCCGACTTGATTGACTTCGAAATTAACCAAGGAATAGTTGAGGTTCGATAGCGAAGGAGTTAAAGATACGGTTAAGTAATAAGAGATTAATGGATTAAGGGGACATAACGATGTTTTTTACAACGTTCATTTGAAATCCACATAAATGAGTTTTGGAAACGTTTTCCAAACGTAACCAAAGATGTTTTCTAAACATAGAAAATGAAATATTTTGTTAATAAGAAATTAAGTAATAGAGTTAAGCAAGATTAGAAACAGACTAGAGATTAGTAAATTGAATGGTTTTCTAAGTGTCTATCTGATGTTGGTTTTGACCTTCGGGATTGATGCTTAGGGAATTGTTCTCATACTAGTTTACAGTCAGAGACTGATAGTTGTGGAAGAATAGTGATACGTAAATAAGTTATGGAAATGTTTTCCAGTGTTAATAACATATATTTTCTAAACATAGAGAATAAGGAAATACGAATATATATATATATGTTTGATGATTTGATCGATAATTCCATTTGGAAATAAGATCGTTGTGTGCACACAGACATTTTTCATTTGATCGTTAAATCACCGACTATCAAAGTTTTTGACCATTTTAACATTGTTAATATGGAGAGACCGGTTGGATTATTATTCGAAGTACCACTCCGTATTGGCAAAAGCGTAGCGAACCAAATATGCCGAAGATAATTGAAGACGGAATAAAGTGCAAGGGCTGTTGTATAAATATTAGGTAGAGATTGCCTAAGATGGATGTACGGAATAGTGCCTTCGGTTTGTCCAGTCCCAGGACAACTTGTATGGACGAATGTCTGACAGAGTATTCATAACGAATCATATATGTTGATCTCTTCAACGTATTACATTTGGTGGCGGAGGAATTCGTTTCTCTTAGCTTCATATTCATGATACCGCTAGGGAAATCGATAATGATTTGGCGGGTATGACGATGTGGTATTCCAAGTAAATGAAGATATGATATGTAAAAAGATAAGCGTAGTTTCTAGCCTCACATCCGGAAATGACAAAAGTCGGGCAGGAAGCATGGCTATGTAGGTCGCACCTATTAGGGTGTATAATCACCTATCTAGAGAATATTCATTTGCTTCTTTAGTCTATCAATTCTGTCCCTTATCGGGAAACAGTTGCTGATCCCAACCGTTGGTGATATACATTCGATACATGTAACGAACCAGAATTTTCGGCTTTTAAAATTTTAGAGTTAATTTAATTCAGTGTTGAAAATTTACGTTTATACTTGATATTCATTTAGAATATGGAATCTCGTCTATTTTAAAACTTGGTTGTGTATTAGTTGTATGTGTAAATTTAAAATTTATATTTGAATCTTAATAGCTTGGTTAAATTTGAACATTAGAAAAATTTAAACATTAGAAACATTTTTTTTTACATTATTTGAGAAAGTATAGATTTGTTTAAATTTAAACTTGAGATTGATCCATAATTTATTTTAGTTTTGAATTGGATTTTTAAATAATTAATTTAAGTATAGAGTTTTAAATGTATTTTTGAAATGTGTTTTAAATACTAGTATTTGGTATATATACTTAGAAAATTATTGTTTATTTACTTTTACACTTGTCCTTCATAAAACATTGGTTCGCAACACGTGTTGTGTGCGCTAAAGTGGGTTGGACATCTGTTAACACGCGTTCGCTTTGTTCTGTATTTTGACCACGTGTTCTCCCCTTTGAGCAAACCCGTGTCCTCCTATTCCTTTTTCCACCGTCTCTTTTTATTTATTTATTCAGCAAACCTATCTCCCCAAATCAATTCCAATGGCACCGTCATTATTCTATTCCCAAATCGAATTTCTCCACCACAATCCATCAAACCGCGAGCATTACTCGTGTTCGCCACCACTCTGCCACAAAGCATCACCAAGCAGCCGCCTTTGGCTCACAAGCCGATGCCTTCTCCGCCTCAAAGCCACTGCCAGTGGCGTTCACCTGCTGACCGCAAATCAACTCGAGACTGCTTCCTGTCGCCAACCCAAAGCCGCCTCACATCTCGGATCCAAACCCGAACCGCCAAAGTCAAAGCCTTTCTGTCCATCGTCAACTCAATACCCTGATGAAACCCTGAACCGATAGTCGCACTCAAAATCCGTTCCTCGTTCCTCCTTCCTCCGCGGTTCAAGGTGAGTTCGCTCACGATTGATTAATTTTATTTAAGGCCTTTGAACTTCGTAAAGCATTAACTTGATTGTTGGGGTTGCTATCGTTTGGTTGAATAGTTTGGTTGAACTTTCTGCTGAATTGTTGTTGCGCTATTCATTTTCTAGTCCGTCCATATTTAAGTAGCATCTTTTCATGTATAGATTTGTGTGCCATTCTTGTAGATCTCAGTTGTCCATTCAGGAAATACCCAGAGCTGAAACTTAGAAGTTAATCAATATTGAGAAGTAGGTTCCTTTAACTGTATATCCTACTTGGCCTTTCGATCTTTTAGCACATGCATGTTAATAACTTTTGCCTTGAGTTAATGGATGTACACATATAAATTATTACATGTATAGTTATATAAGGGTATACACATTCATGTTTATGTTGTAGAGACATTTCCAACTGTGTTGTCATAAATATCGGACCCATGCTCTCATTTTACCTACATGTTCCATATTTATATGGGAATTGAATATGATAGCCATTTTTATTTTTCCCTGTATCCCTAAAGATCTGTAGAAATTGAGTATGGGCATATTTGTCCCATGCATGCTTCCATTTAACCCAGCTGTCATCATGTATTTTGTCAACATTCATGTTGGTTATTTGCTCTCACATGTATGCCTATATTTAGTATGAAAGTAACCTTTAAATGTTCCATACGTTGCTGGCCTCACCTCGACTGTTTCATGCGTGTATTTGCTTGGAACCTTGACTGTTCGTGCGTATATTTGTTTTGGAACCTTGACTGTTGTGATACACTGACACCCTACCAGGATTAATTCCTTTGTTGGATACCAAAGATCCCATTTTGGAGCGCATCTAATACTCATACACTTGAGAATCCGCAGTCTGCTTATATGTACAAATTGCTACTCAATATTGATTCACCTAGGTTTGCATGTCATGTTTGCTAGCTTGTTGATTCACCTAAGTTTGCATGTCATGTTTGCTAGCTTGTTGATTCACCTAAGTTTAGAACATAGTATTGCCATGCAACTTGGCATTCCTTTGTTGTCACCTGTTTTATGTGATACATGCAACCGACCTACTTCGGTATCTATCTAGCAGTATTTCATGGGAAATGTACTCGAACCTTTTTAAATAATTTTTCGGATTAAACTAATTATATTTAGTGTTTATCGAAGTTTACTGACTTGAAATAAAGTTAATCCTGATCCGAGTGTTTGTTGTGTTTCTTTTATACAATACGCTCGGGTCAGATACGAGCATTGCAGATTTTAGAAGTTCTCAGCTCGCAACGAAATGGAGAGGACACGGAGACATGAAGACGCTCGCATGCGCTAAGCTCAGAAAACAGTAACTTGCTTGAAAAAAAAATCATGTGTATATTTTACTTCTTCCACTGTACAAATAATTATGTAAAAAATCTGATATTTATGAAATTTTCTCCGTTGCATATTACTGTGTGCTATGATTCTGTGTTATTTTCTGTTTAAACCCTGTAAGCTATATAACTACCCATCGTTTTGAACGTTCTGAGTTGGTTTAAATACCTACTTGGAGCGGTCAAAAAGGCGGGTCATTACAAAGTGGTATCTGAGCTTTGGTTCATACAAAGCTTAGCTTATCGGGTTTAAAACTCATTAGAGATAGAGTAGCAATACTCTAGAATGAGTGGAATTGACACAAGAATTGCTGAAGAAAGAGCATATTTTGAAAAATAAATATTTTTTGAATTAAATAATTCGTTTTGAAAGCGTAATTATTTTGAGATATAACTTCTGATAAGAGTTTCGAGTATTTATTGACGTCGAGATTGGACTATTTAGTATGCGGAGATTTTGCATATACGTCTGATCAACGTATATATGAAGTCCAATGTATACTAGATAGAAATAGAATCACATTCTAGGCGCTTGAGGATAAATCTGTTGATTGATCGATCATCATCAGATAATTATTTTCGAGTTTCGAAAGTGGGATGACTGTATGGTTCTGATCTAAACGTCGAGAAATACTTGGAACTATTTAGATAAATGTCTGAATTGTTTGGATAAGTAATGCAAACTTGAACAGGCAAGCAAAATTAAATAAAGTGACATATTCATGGTTGTAGAATATAAACGGAAATTGCGAATGAATTAGGATAAATTCGAAATTAAATTGGAATAATTGAACTTGAATAAGTGTTTGGAAATATAACTATGTCGCTTTGCTTGTTGTGTTTGTTTTCCCTCGACTTGACGTCATCCTTCGCTTATCAATTCGAACCATTCACGCTTGAGTTTTGAAGTTGTCCAATTGTGTCCTTGAATCTTTTCTTTCGCCTCGTTAAAAATCTATGGACAAGTGGATTTGAAAAAAAATACTTATTTGAGAATGTGGTTTTCAAAATTGTTGAAATCAATTTCTAATTGATATTTTGGAAAAATTTGTTTGAAATATGTATCCAAATGAGAGTGCGCATCAAAAGCGTGAAAATATTTTCGAATAAATTGGTTCAAGAGGTCTTCGACTAGGCGAATAACGTAGCTTTATCAAGTGAGATGTAAATATTTGAAACCATATGAATAGAAATTCTATGTTATTTGTGCAAAAGAATTTTGGAAACAAATTTGAAAAGGGAAGTATATGATTTTATAAATCTCTTGAATTTTTTTTACCTTTTGTGTAATTATTCGAAATCTTATTCCTAGAACATTTCGAAAATGATTTGAAATAATTTGAAAACTCGATATGGTTTGTAAAGTATTTTGTAAACATAGGAAGTGTAAACGTAGAATTCGACGACTTGAATCTCGAGATTTAGAATGTTTGAAAACAACAAAATTATGATTGAAGTATTTGCGAATTAATGTTGCGAAATTATTTATACCTTCGGGATGAAATGGTTTGATATGAACCATGGAATTGGGTAACCCGTGACTAAAGTAAGGGTGTATGACTTAGGACTTGAAGAGTCCTTATGATGGTCTGCTCCGGGGAAAGGAGAGACATCATTTATCTATATTATTATGAGCGAAAGGTCGTCCCGAGTAACCTTGTCACGAGGAAAGAACTTCTCGAGGAAATGGAACATATATATTGATATTGATTTTATCATAATATGTTTGAAGTTTTTGAAAGCGATTTGGTTTTTAAAAATCCCGAAGCGAATATAATTCGATATGAAAGAAAATGTAGAATTTCAAATGATTTGAAATGAAAACGGGATGTTAAGTCGGAGAAAATTATTTCCTACTTTGTTCACATTTTACAATCACTCCTTTTCGTGGACGAAAAGCCTTGAGGGGGGAGATTGTAACGAACCAAAATTTTCGGCTTATAAAATTTTAGAGTTAATTTAATTCAGTGTTGAAAGTTTACGTTTATACTTGATATTCATTTAGAATTTGGAATCTCGTCTATTTTAAAACTTGGTTTTGTATTAGTTGTTTGTGCAAATTTAAAATTTTATATTTTAATCTTAATAGCTTGGTTAAATTTAAACATTAGAAACATTTTTTTTACATTATTTGAGAAAGTATAGATTTGTTTAAATTTAAACTTGAGATTGATCTATAATTTATTTTAGTTTTGAATTGGATTTTTAAATAATTAATTTAAGCATTGAGTTTGAAATGTATTTTTGAAATGTGTTTGAAATACTAGTATTTGGTATATATACTTAGAAAATTATTGTTTATTTACTTTTACACTTGTCCTTCATAAAACGTTGGTTCGCAACACGTGTTGTGTGCATTAAAGTGGGTTGGACATATGTTAACACGCGTTCGCTTTGTTCTGTATTTTGGCCACGCGTTCTCCCCTTTGAGCAAACCCGTGTCCTCCTATTCCTTTTCCCACCGTCTATTTTTATTTATTTATTCAGCAAACCTATCTCCCCAAATCAATTCCAATGGCACCGTCAGTTTTCTATTCCCAAATCGAATTTCTCCACCTCAATCCTTCAAACCGCGAGCATTACTTGTGTTCGCCACCCCTCTGCCACAAAGCATCACCAAGCAGCCGCCTTTGGCTTGCAAGACGATGCGTTCTCTGCCTCAAAGCCGCTACCAGTGGCGTTCACCTGCTGATCGCAAATCAACTCGAGACCGCTTCCTGTCGCCAACCCAAAGCCGCCTCACATCTCGGATCTAAACCCGAACCGCCAAAGTCAAAGCCTTTCTGTCCATCGTCAAATCAGTACCCTGATGAAACCCTGAACCGATAGCCGCACTCAAAATCTGTTCCTCCTTCCTCCTCGGTTCAAGGTGAGTTCGCTCACGATTGATTAATTTTACTTCAGGCCTTTGAACTTCGTAAAGCATTAACTTGATTGTTCGTGTTTCTTGGCTACCGTTTGGTTGAATAGTTTGGGTGAAATTTCTGCCGAATTGTTGTTGCGCTGTTCATTGTCTAGTCCATCCATATTTAAGTAGCATCTTTGCATGTATAGATTTATGTGCCATTCTTGTAGATCTCAGTTGTCCATTCAGGAAATACCCAGAGCTAAAACTTAGAAGTTAAACAATATTGAGAAGTAGGTTCCTTTAACTATATATTCTACTTGGCCTTTCGATCTTTTAGCACATGCATGTTAATAACTTTTACCTTGAGTTAATGGATGTACACATATAAATTATTACATGTATAGTTATATAAGGGTTTGCACATTCATGTTTGTGCTGTAGCGACATTTCCAACTGTGTTGTCATAAATATCGGACCCATGTTCTCATTTTACCTACATGTTCCATACTTATATGGGAATTGAATTTATAGCCATTTTTATTTTTCCCTGTATCCCTTAAGACCTGTAGAAATTGAGTATGGGCATATTTGTCCCATGCATGCTTCCATTTAACCGAGCTGTCATCATGTATTTTGTCAATATTCATGTTGGTTATTTTCTCTCGCATGTATGCCTATATTTAGAATGAAATTAACCTTTAAATGTTCCATACATTGCCAGCCTCACCTCGACTGTTTCATGCGTGTATTTGCTTGGAACCTTGACTGTTCGTGCATATATTTGTTTTGGGACCTTGACTGTTGTGATACACTGACACCCTACCAGGATTAATTCCTTTGTTGGACACCAAGGATCCCATTTTGGAGCGCATCTCATACTCATACATTTGAGAATTCGCAGTCTTCTTATATGTACAAATTGCTACTCAATATTGATTCACCTAAGTTTGCATGTCATGTTTGCTAGCTTGTTGATTCACGTAAGTTTGCATGTCATGTTTGCTAGCTTGTTGATTCAACTAAGTTTAAAACATATTATTGCCATGCAACTTGGCATTCCTTTGCTGTCACATGTTTTATGTGATACATGCAACCGACCTACTTCGGTATCTATCTAGCAGTATTTCATGGTAAATGTACTCGAAGCTTTTTAAATAATTGTTCGGATTAAACTAATTATATTTAGTGTTTATCGAAGTTTATTGACTTGAAATAAAATTAATCCTGATCCGAGTGTTTGTTGTGTCCCTTTTATACAATACGCTTGGGTCTGATACGTGCGTTGCAGATTTTAGAAGTTCTCAGCTCGCAACGAACTGGAGAGGACACGGAGAAATGAAGATGCTCGCATGCGCTAAGCTCAGAAAACAGTAACTTGCTTGAAAAAAAAATTCATGTGCATATTTTACTTCTTCAGCTGTACAAATAATTATGTAAAAACTCTGATATTTATGAAATTTTCTCCGTTGCATATTACTGTGTATTGTGATTCTGTGTTATTTTCTATTTAAACCCTGTAAGCTAAATAACTATTCGTCGTTTTGAACGTTCTAAGTTGGTTTAAATACCTACTTGGAGCGGTCAAAAAGGCGGGTCGTTACAATACATTCAAGCGAAATGAGTGGTCGGTCATGTGTGGCTAAGTTGCAAGATGTTCTTGTTGAACTCGGTGTATTCTCCTCTAGAGATACACTATCGGTAGGTGGTTCCATACCTTGTCATAGTCGGAATCCATTATCCAATAAGAGCCTGTGGTTTATGATTATATACTATGTATGTGAAACATGAGATGAAAGCGTTTCCTCTAGATTGTTATTTACTTGATCAAGACATTATTATAATATCAGACAAGTATTGATTTTAAATAATGTTTTGAGTTATCAGAAGATAAAAACCATCCGTTTTATGTGTGGATTGGTCTTACGATTATTTTTTCTTTAAAAGGATTTTTAAAAAGTTAAACCAAGTGTTGGAGTTTTCTCACACCAGTCCCATGACTGACCCAGTGTTTATTTTTGTTTTATTTTCCTTAACTCTTGGGTTGCCCAAATTTGTACGGGCAGTCAAGTAGTCGGGATTTTACAAATATACTTGGAGAGCTGGGAGTAGGAGGCTTGAGGATTATATAGCTATTGTTATTTTTGCTGTGTTGTAAGTGTTGTACTCTGATAAGTGTTATTGTATATATACTGTTTGTACTTCAAAAGTTATGTTATATTTTATTCGTTCCGCTGTGATATTCGTGTTTACTCTGATGATGAATTTTTTTCTTCTTCTTCTTCTATTCTAAGTTTCTATCTTATCTATTCTCACCCTCTGCCTTCTTTCTATTAGTTTTCTGGTTTTCAGTTCAATTGGGGTTGGACTTGTGTTATTTGATCAGCTCAAAGGGTACCGGGAATTCGGCACACTACAGAAATATACTTTAAACATGGCCTATGAACTATTAATTAGAACTTAGACCATCAAATTTTTATTCCAACATCCACTTAATCACCATCATCATATGTAGATGAAGAGGTAATTAGTGAACATATGACTAAGCATAGCCTATTTGTGTAAACAACATAGGCTATCAAACTCAATAATGAACACATAAAACCAATAACATCAACATGACATGAAGCACAAAATGAGAGCATGAATAAACAAATTATGTTGCATCTACACAATCAAGAGAGCTTCATTACTCCTAAGTCGGAACGGATTAGCCACTAATATATGTAATCATGACAACAAAAGTAGATTGCAACATTAAAAACAAAGGAGAGGACTAATTAGAAAAAACAAAGGAGAGAACTAATTAACAAAAACAAAATAAAACTTACTACTTGCATGAATTTAAACTACACTAATGCATAAAGTAAATAACAAGAATTAAATGAACAAGAAATTAAATTGCATTAAAATGAAAATTACGTAAGAGGAAATGGCTAAGAAGCCATGAAAGAAAGAAAGAAAGAGCTTTTGTTTTTTATCCTACAAACTAACTAAAGGAGAGGATAAAAGAGGAGAGCATATATATGAACATAAAGGGGGTATATATACATGATTTAAAACCCTAAAACGCTAATCACTCATAATGGGAAATCCCCAAAATGCCCACTCATGAAGCTTCTAATCTTGTCTTAGCCACTAATGAGTCATGTGGAATGCATGAAGCCTTTTGTCTATAATATGAAACTTAAGAGTAAGTGGATTACTTGAGAGGTGGGGTCCTCCACTTTCCATAGAATGAATTATTTCTTTGCCTCCTCTTGTGTTTATGCATGCATTTCTTCATAACTTCATGTGCATCATTTTTGCTCCAAAATTCCTACAGGAGACAACTACAAGGGACAAGTAAATGATTTCACAAATTAAAACATGCACAAGTGACCATTTTTTCCAAAAACGAGTGATGATTTTGAAAATATTTAAAACATGGTTTGATCATATAAAATACCCAAAAATGCTCATTTATTTAATTAAACAAGAATAAATATGTGAATATAAATGTGCATTTTTACGTGCATATCATCTTCCTCCTCCGGCGTCAACTCATCACGACCAGACTCCTCAAGCGCAAGAGCATGTGCCTCTTGAAACTTTGCCTATAATGCAACAAAAAATTTCAGTTGAAAAATAATAGAATGTTGATTTTATTTTACATTATCCAGTAATTAATAAACCAACTGATGTGAGTAATAAAATTTAAAATACGCATACATATGCAACTGTCACCCTATCCCGATCATCCCACTGACAAATCACATTGCCAGCCTTGTCTACATGCCTGGATGCATGGGTGTGAGTAAATACGTCCATGTAGGACACGGTTTGTCCACAAGCTTTTTCCTACAATTGATAATTTAAATAATTCAATTCCACAAAGATAATTACTGAACTGATCAATATACAAATGTTATAATTGACAAATTTACCATGTCCTTGCGGTGGTGCTAGAAAGACTTGGATCCTCCACGATGAGTTAATGGATTATTGTTCCTGTTTGCGGTGTTCCTTGCTGACTTTGTCTGCAAATGTACATTAAGTAATTATTTAAAATAGGCAAAAAAAATAAATTAGATTCGTTATAGATTTACCTTTGACCCATCCGTGTACCACCACGCAACAATCTTGTTAAACACTTCGTCACCTATCCACCTTGGTTTCTTCCCCGCTTTTTTAATCTCATTCATCTTCTCCTTGTAATTCTTGGCGACCTTTGAGTTCCAGTGTCCTCGAATAAGGTTCATGTCAGGCTCCTGCACATCTACTGTGCCCTGTATAATGAGAAAATATTAATAATCTCATTTATTTGTATTTAACCAATTTGTAACGCGGTATAAACTTACCAGAAAATCTAGTCATATAGTCTCTCTAACGTCTTCTGGGATCCTACTCCACTTAGGCCAGAAATCGCTCATTCTAGCCATATACGCATCCTTATAGATGTTTAGAACCGTTTGAGATGGATCCAACTCAAACCCCATGCGTTAAATATAAATTATAACTTTATAGAATATAGTTATATCATGTAAAAAACATTAAATTGTTATGCTGCTAATTTTGATTCTTACGTATGGTCTGCCTTAGGATTCAATTAAATAACTGGACGAGCTAACTGATTGCCACAACCCTTACTGGCATGCCGGGTGATGCTATGTCCTCCAAAGCCAGAGCCAGGGATAGACGTAATATACCTGCCACATAGATATAAAATTGGATTTCAAATATTACGACATAGTCATGTCAAAATCACTCTATGTTCTACAAACCAAATCCGAGCAATTTATAGGTTTTTAATTTGTTTGTTTGTTCTCCAGAATTTACAAATATCACTTGTATTCTTGTTTACAAATTTTAGTTTATAGTCATAATATACCTTGATTCATATTTTGATGTGTTTGAAATCTTATTATAAAATTATGTTTCTACATGCATATCCATCAATATACTTCATAATGCAATTTAAAAATAAAAAATACCTAAAAAACAATTCAAATATACATCAATACACTTTCGTGCCACTTAAAAACAATTCAAATATACTTCATAATGCAATTTAAAAGATAAAAAAATTACCTACAAAACAATTCAAATATACATCAATACACTTTAATGCCACTTAAAAACAAGATAATAAATGATCGGAGAAAACAATTCAAATATCCACAGTTGAATTTTAACTCAAAATATTTTAACTTCTATAAATTTGATGTACAATCTCACTTCAAATTTGTTTATCAGCATGATTTGTAGGTGATCCATGGCAAATCTTTTAATTTTTAAAGCTTGAAAAAACATTTCACATGTAAACGTCTAACACTTAAAAATATTCTAATATACTAAAGTTAAAAATTTATCAAACTAACAGTATACTTGTTGAAATTTTGTAGAAAAAAATCAATTGCGCTGATCATATTTAATTTAGTCTGTTGTTGTCATATTGATTTTTTTTAGCAAAGCCAACAGGGTTAAAAGGGCCCGATCTTTTTATTGAAGTCACATTGATATTTACAAGAAGCAAAAAGAATATATAGAACTAGATATTTTTAAAATAGTTCTTGAATTCAAAATTTATTTGAAATTTTGTACTAATAGTTCTTGAATTCAAAATTTATTTCGAAAATACCAAATTTGTTTAATTAGTAATACAAATTAAAATTATATACGGAACTAGAGATTTAAAGTAAAATTTACATATAGAATAATAAAGTAAAACACAATAAATATACCTATATCATATTATATGCAAAAATGATTTTATGTAAATATTACATACATACATACACACACACACACACACACACACACACACACACACACATATATATATATATATGTAAACTTTATAATTATAACCTTAGTTTATGAAACATGACAAATATACCTATATACACACTACTACAAAAGTAGGCAATTTCGACAAAAGTTTTATGTGGTCTTAGATCGAAAAAGCGTTGCATTTGCTCCTTTTTTCAAATAGGAAACACCGGAAGGGGGTGGCATCCGCGGCTGTTGTCTTAACCCTCTAAGGCAACACTTTTGCCTATCAACTACCACAGAAAATAAGTGTTGCATTATAGACGTAATGCAACACTATTTTCACGTAATGCAACAATATTCAGCGTTGCTTGAGCATTAATTAGAGTCTGCCTTCCAGGTCATGATAGTGGGGCCACATCATCTTTCCACGTCAGATGCCTACATGTCACACGACATGTCAGCTCTCCACATCAGCTGCCCACGTGTCACTTGCCACGTCAGCTGTGGGGTCCACGTGCCATGTGGAAATAATACTATTTTTTGTAATGCAACACCATTATCTTGAAATATAACATCAAGAAAAAAGCAAATGCTACGGTAAAAGAAGGCAAATACAATGGTTTAATTATAAATTTTCAATACCAGTTTCGTACATAGAAGAAACACATCCAAAACATTCATCGTCACATTCAAACTTTCCAAAGTATTCTACATACCATAGCAATTCTTCAAATATACTACAAGTTCCAACACATACGATCAAATAAATAATTTAAAAGCGCAATTCAAATATTCTACATACCACAAGTGCCAACACATACCACCTTCAATACAAGTGCCAACATGATCGAATGCATTCTACAAAGTAACAATGCCATGAACCCGAAACTGTTTCTCCCCACGTCATTTTAGTTCCTCCACTTGCTGGTTGTATCTCTCCTCGTCATTTCAGGTCCTGCAATTTTATTTTCGCAAGTTATTTGATAACTGCATCTGTGCATGTATATCATATAAATATATCATAGCAATGAACCATCTGACCATCTTAATTAAATCTTATGCATACAATTATAACAGTTGACCATTCACCATTGGTCACTCATGCCAGCGATGCCCAACAAATAAGCTCTTTCAATATGCTTCATCTTCTGTGCATAACATTTCCAATTCGCATATTTTGTGACACCCAACAGTGGGTCCCTCGCGTATCCTTTCAAGCTTCGGAACCATCATCATCTCCGTATCCCCTAAACCTTAAGCTTCGAAAGTTTCAAAAAAATATTCAATGGAGGACTCGTCACTATACATCACAGCCACTGTTCTTAAAGGACATTAGAATGTTGAATCTGTGCATCACATGCTTCAGATGACTCTGAATCATAATGCGTGGCCTATGTGGGTAATATCCAATAACTCTTTTCTAGTACCATGCCCATCTTATAGTAAGTGTGATCATGCGCTAATGTTGAAAGTCTTTACAAAACCAGGAGATGCAATTTACCTACAAGAATGGTCTGATGAAGAATTTGAGCCTGAACCAGCGTTAGAAGTGGAATCATGGGCTAAAATTGATGGCTTTTCTGAGTTCCTAAAGAATAATGTTCCTGCTGTTGAAGAAATAATGAAGCCAATAGGACGTGTGCTTGCAATTGACGATTGTGACTAGTCTCATTTTGACAATAGATCTTTCTACTTGAAAATGCAATTATATGAAGGCATTGACTATATCAATACTTTTGCTGATCGGTTCAATAACAGGGTTCGCCTCATTAAGGTTCAGCATTGTACCCATGCTCATCCTAGAACAAGGCCTGAACTTTTTTTCCTTAGCAATAAGGAGGAACAAGTTGTTCCATGATTGTGTGATCACAGAATGGAAATGGATTTAGATGAAAGATTTGACGTGATGATACATGAGCTGATTTGCTACCCCTCTTTCCAAGCATATTTTCTAAAGCCACCCATGACATACATGTTGATAACCAAGCCCCAATGAACCAGATGAACGATCAGTGGTAGATTTGGAAGTTGATCAGGAAGCTTATTTCCCTCTTCATTAGTTGCCACCTTTGCTTCCTTCACCTCCTCAGCTTGATAGGGACATGGAATATGATTGGCCAAACTACCTCACCCCATGTCCTGATGCTGCGGGTCCATCACATGCTGCTGCTTACGTCAGACTGGCTCTCTCACAACCGCAAAGCCCTAATGACTCTGTTGGAAGTTCCACAGCCGCAAAGCCGTGATCTGTTTTGAACTGATGCTACTAAATTCATTGTTATGTATTAAGTTATGTTTTATATATGACTGCTTTATGATACTTTTGCTGCCTTTTGATGATCGCTACCAACTGGGCGTGTTAGTTGGGCTTATTACTACGTATTATATAAACTAATCGGTAGTGTACGTAGTACCAAGCAAGGCATAATATGGATGCATACCTGAATTCAATCAAAGATGTTTCTAGGAATACTAGGACCTAGCCCTACGACAAGGGATATAATGAAGAAAACAGTAATCGTAGACTTGATTTTGAGTTAGAAGAAAAAACTCAATGAAAATTATGTACTATTAAACATATGAAGCATCAAGACGGCATTTCTTACCAACTAATTCAGATGCTGAAGTGAGCTCAGTTTGCAAAACTTAGCTTACATTCAATTTTAGTTTTACAATAATATATGTTTAGCATCTGAAAGCAAGGGATCCAGGTGGAAGACTTTCAGTAAATAATGCTTACAACTGACTTACTTTTGACTTCATATTTGGACTTCACGATCATGCTTCCTCCCAACTGACTTACATTAACAAGTAATTTGTAAACCCAAATATAACTATCCAAGTACATAATTACTTATGGCGTAGAGGCTCCTCTAATCTTGAGAAACAAACAAAATGAACAACCACACTGAAAGTAGAGACAATCCTAGTATATATTGTTTTAAAACATGACAGGTAAACCTCAAAAGAAATGGAATTACTTATTCGATCCTACCTAATATTCAATAGATGGGGAGTTCATGTTTCACAACTCATATATACATAAATGCTTTAGAAAGAATACAAACAAATTCATAATAAAGCAAAGGACACAAACTCATCTCATACTTAGAAAATGACTATACCACTGTCTACTCTGACGTCATTTCATATGGATTTGTAGGATAAGTCACGTAGGGGAGAAATGCCAAAACAAGTCCATGCTGACACCCTTCAAATCAAAATATTGAAATTGGTAGTTTCCAAAATCAAATGGAAAATACCGCGTGTAGCCTATTAGATACGGGTAAATGACTCGTCCAGGTCGGGAAGAGATTGGAAGGAATAGATGTGATGGGGTGGGGAATCGAAGGTGACGTAAATTTAGGTTTAAACTTTGGAGGAAAAAATTCGCACTAAAATTTCACATAGCAGAAGAATACAGTGAGGTGACTGTCACTGATTAGATAATGGAGTAATGTTTTAGATAGCAAGCAGGGATTGGTTTGAACCGTTGGATTAAATCATTATCTATGGTTGTTCATTTGTTTATTCTGATAATGCGGATCGCTGACCTGCATTGTATTTATGTAAAGCTACGCTTTGAAGTGGTGTTGCATGTCACAACACTAGAATTCCAACCACAGCAGTGCATTCACGTCTAATGCAACAACATATGAATATTGTGGTAGAAGATCAAATAAAGCATAGCTTTCGCCACACTTTTCATGCAACGTACACATAATAGTGTCGAATATGCCCACTTTTGTAGTAGTGACATATAATTTTAATTACTATAAAAATTGTTCTTAAAAATTTGTAACCGCATTAATTAACTGAAACACCCTACCTCCATTAAGATCACTCACAAAGGGAATGCCTTAACTTTGGTGGAGGTTTATAAGTAAAAGCCACAGATGAACTCAAGACAGATATAAATACACATATTTTAAACAGCGGAAACCAAACAAACTTTTATTTCATCAATACGTGTATCAAACAAAGATTTCCATAATTGTCTCAAAATACTTCCAACATTACAACCTCATAACTGCCATGATTATTAAAGAAGCATGAAAACATAAATAAAGTGACGAAAATCCCCATAGTGATATCCAAAGCCATTATCCGAGCAAGAAATATCCAAATCATACATCTACGTTCTTGGTGCTTGTAAAGAGTCTGACTGAGTTGAGTTGTTTCCTCCCTGTGGACCGGGGGGGAACGAAAGAAAAGAAGACGAAAAGAAAATAGGGTCAGACATAAAGCCTGAGTAAATCTAGTAACTCTTTAATATGTGAATAAGAAAAGGGTATGATGGATGTAAACTAAAAATAGGAAAGTGTCACAAACTAAGGAAGTGTCGAATGTACTATCACACCCATACTATATCTCTTCACCTACTTGAGTTTATTCTAACTGGCACCCCATGGTGAGGGTGAAATGATCCCCATTCTTATTAAAGATTGGCTCTTACTCGCGTTAACATGTGTTATACGGCCCCCAAGAATTGTAGACCTATGTTGGTCCCATCATGGGGTGTATCAAGACCCATGATGGCGGCCCCGACACAAACTAAAAGACATAGGTTATACCACTGGTGTCCCCAGTGCCCTGGTTGTCTGCTCCGGAGTGTGTGCACGCCCGCACCCCGTTAGACCTGCACTGTGCACCCACCGTCGTCGTTTGACCGCTTACAATCAGCCCAGTAATCGTGCCCCACCCTGCCTAGTTTCAAGGTACCGTTGATACCTAACTTTGGGTTACTGCTGAAACGGGTCCCTCGTTACCAGGATTTTCTAGTCAAATATGTTAAGTGGTTAAGTGTCTGTATTTACCTAACCCCACCCATCAATTCTTGTTAACATGTTGAATTTGGTTAAGTGTTATAGTTGACTTAACCCTACTATCTGTCCTTAGCCTCTTAGGAGCACCAGACCACTCACATTAGATAGGTACTGCTACGGTTACTGGATGTGCCGGTCGGTTCCGGGCAGGTTTACACTGTAGCTCAGTCTAACCTCGGGTCCTTATAGGGCTCAATGCTTAACCACCCACATTGGATTGGTATTGTTGTGACTACTAGACAGCCGGGCGGGTCCGGGCGGGTTTACATCACAACTCAATCCAACCTTGGGTTAAGCATATCGTGTTTTCTAAATTTACATATTTTATTACTTCTCAACTATATGTAAATGTCATATCTTTTATTTTTGGGTATTTCAATACATACCACTTATGTGTCATAATCATTGGCATGTGCCAAACATGCCAACATATATTTTCATATTTTACACCCAACGTTATTACCCCCATTTGTTCGCAACGTTATAACATGTGTTGGGCTTGTCACAATTTAGCCCAACTTTATAAACGTGAGGAAAAGGGGAAATCATGAACATGTAATACATAAAGGTGTGTGGCGCATGATCTTGCAATTTGGCGATTCAACTAACATATAACATGGGTTATGTGAACTTGCATTCAAATCAAAGTATGACTAAGTAGGTGACATATGAAATGGCATAGTTTAGGCAAATACAAACTTGTGTTTAAACATGTTTAACTTGGCATAATATCGACCACAAAACTAGCATGTTATATTTTCATCAAAATGTACAATTTTGTCATCTGATCATATAGCCTATTTCAACATGAACTTGCATAGTTTATGAAACCCAAACGATGTTTGACATAGAACCAATTATATTTTGCAAGTAAACATGAACTTGCATAGTTTATGAAACATAGATCCAATTATACTTGCAAACATAGATCTAATTATAGTTGCCAATAAACATAAGAATAATATCATAGGTTTTGAGTCATGTAGGCATAAAAGGTCTATAACATGTTCATATAAATTCTAATTTAGACTAAGGGAATATACATAGTCCATGCCATCAACATATACAAAAAGGGATCAATTCCTAGTTTTTGCCACAAACTTGCAAGTGCTATTGTTTTCATATACAATTGCTCAATAGGCTTGCATCAATCAATTTATGCCACAAACATCAGTACCCTAGTCATGATAAAACCATTACAATACACAAAAATTATAACAACACGATTCTATTTTCATTTACATTGAATCACATCACAGTTTTTATTCATATTCTGAAAGGTCACTATACTTACAACGTGTGATGAATTCTTGTTTTCTGATTTCTGTTATTCTGATTTGGAGATGCTCTCCTTTGGGTAGCAAAGTTGCGTTGAATGATTTGATTAAGATTTTAGTTTTCTTCTTAAATTGATTCGTCTCTAAGCTCCTCTCCCTTGACGGCTACGCTCAATTCCTTCCCAGCAGCATGACGACTCCTTTCTTATTTTTTTTATGTGAATTTCAGTTGAGACTTAGGGTGCTTTTATAGATTTTTAAATTGTTTTGAGCCATCAGATGAAGACAGGAGGAATCCAGACCATACAAAGTTCAAAGAGCCAATCAAGAGGCGACACGTCAGCCCTAGTGACACATAGGGCCACAGAAATTCGAGCCAGAGCCAGACCTAGCCAGCTAGGTCGACCAGGCAGGTCGACTGGCAGGTCGACACTATGGTCGACCTGGGGTGGCCAGGTCGACACCATGGTCGACGCTAGGGTCGACCTGGTCTTTTGGGCGGGAATTTTCCCACCTAGCCCATATTGAACCTGATTTTGAATTTCGAATTTAAAACTGAGCTGTTTGAATTTAAATTTTATTCTGAAACTTCCGAAGGCCATAACTCCTTCATACGGAGTCCGATTCACGCAAACTCGGATTCTATCTTAACCAGAATTCCGAGACGAACGCAATGGCATGAGCCATTTCCCTTAATTTCATCATTTATAATTAATTATACTTTAATTCTTGAAGCTTAACGTTATAGAATTCACGGGGTGTTACATTCTCCCCCCTTAAAAGGATTTCGTCCCTGAAATCTTCAAGTTAGGAAGATTGTATATCCTACCATCCAATAGTCCATCTACTCAACCAACAAACGCAGGCATCCACTGTCCTTAAAAGACTTTTAATGCTTCATGATCATATGCATAGTGTGCGTACATGTCCTTATCAAATGCAGAAGTCAGGCAGTCTACTGATTCAGTTGACCTCCTTAATGCGAATCATGTAAGTGTCATGAATCCATTATGTATGCAAAATTTTCCTACTCATAATTCTACATGAGTGCACAACTATTCATACAAATGCGACGACCATATGACATCATATCAATTTTACAACCATAAGAATACATATATGCATATGCAGTATGAAGTGATTGAGCCGATCTAAGACCTAGGTTGTGTGTGTATATGCATCCACGAGCAACCACTAGCAACCACTTGCAACCACTTGCAGCCATCAACCATAACATGTTTCAAATACATGTTTACATCCAAAGGGTTTTCTACCTAAGGATAAAGGATAATATCGAGGAGATATACCTAAAAAGATAGATACAGGCACAACTTAAGAAAAAGAGAGGTCAAAGATGTACCCTCAAAAAGAAGAGGGTAGGCAACATGTATTCTATCCTCAGTTTCCCAATTCGCGTCTTCCTCGGCGTTGCTCCACTGAACTTTAACGAGTTTCACTTCGCGGTTACGTAACTTTTTTACTTCTGTTCCTACGATTCGAGTTGGAACTCTCCTCACAGTTGCTTCGCGTTCCACTTCGGCTTTTTCTAGAATGCTTGGCTCCACCACTTCCGCTGATTCATGTAGACATTTCCGGAGATGAGAAACGTGAAAGACGTTGTGCATTCCAGCCAATCTTTCAAGCAGATCTACTCTATAAGCCATTTTCCCAATCTTCTCGATGATAGGGAACGGTCCTGCAAATCTTGGTGCTAGCTTTCTGGCGGATCCAAAGCGAACGACGTTCCTTAAAGGGGATACCTTAAGGAAAACCCTTTCCCCAACCTCAAAATCAAGGTCGGTCCTTCTTTTGTCGTCGTAGGATTTCTGTCTGTCTTGGGTTGTCTTCATTCTCCTACGTATCAAGTCCACTTTCTCTGAAGTTTCTCGAATCATATCTGGCCCAAGTATAAGCTTATCTGTAGACTCCCACCAACAAGTTGGTGATTTGCACGGTCTTCCATACAAGGCTTCGAAGGATGCCATGCCGATGTTAGCTTGGTAGCTGTTGTTGTAGGCAAATTCCACTAAAGGAAGGTGATCCTCCCACGTCCCTCCAAAGTCAAGAACACAAAGTCATAAAAGATCCTCCAAAACTCTATTCACCCTTTCCGTCTGGCCATCGATTTGGGAGTGATAGGCCGTCCTCAAACATAACTGTGTGCCTATAGCTTCTTGCAGACTCCGCCAAAACTCACTCGTGAAGATAGGGTCTTGGTCACAAACAATGCTGGAGGGTATCCCATGGAGTCGAACTATTTCCTTGAGATAAAGAGATGCGGCAGTCCTTCTACTCTTGATAGGTATAAAGTGGGCACTTTTAGTAAGCCTATCCACTATTACCCAAATGCTAGTGTTGCCTCTTCTCGACCTAGGCAGTCCATCAATGAAGTCCATTGAAATGCTATCCCACTTCCACTATGGGACCTCTAAAGGATGAAGTAGTCCTCTAGGCTTTTTCTGTTCCGCCTTGACCCGTTGGCAGGTCATGCACTTAGAAACAAAATCTGCCACGTCTTGCTTCATGCCGCTCCAAAAGAAAGTCCTTTTTATATCCTTGTACATCTTATCATCGCCAGGGTGTATAGTCATCTTGGAATGATGCATTTCCTCGAGAACCTTCTTTGTCAACTCCCTTGCTTGTGGGACGCTTAATCTTCCATCTCGCCTCACCCAACCCTTATTATCGATGGCGTATCTACTGCGGTGACTAGAAGTCTCACCCCTAATAAGTTTATCTATCACGTCAACAAGTTGAGGGTCTTCACGTTGTGCAGCCCCTATTGAGTCCAAGAGAGTAGGGCGTACTTCGAGAAATGCTAGCAAACCTGGTACAAAATTCGAGGAGGGCCTAAAATTAAGACTGGTTATATACTCCAAGTTTTGCCTTTCTACAAAGAGCAGGCTTAGGGTTAGTTTCTTTTGGCTCAACGCATCTGCCACTACATTGCCTTTGCCGGGAGTATAGGAAATTTCAAAATCATACGAGGCAAGAAACTCCATCCACCTTTGCTGCCTCAAGTTAAGATCCTTCTGCAAGAAGAGATATTTCAATGATTTGTGGTGAGTGTATAATTCGAACTTCTCACCTAGGAGATAATGGCACCAAGACTTAAGAGCAAAGACGATGGCGGCCAACTCAAGATCGTGGGTTGGGTAGTTCTTTTCATGAACTTTCAGTTGTCTTCCACCATAAGCTAATACCCTTCCTTCTTGCATTAGAACAGCACCTAGTCCCATTCCACATGCATCCGTGTATACTGTGAACATTTTGCTTCCATCTAGCAAGGTCAAAACTGGGGCTGTTGTGAGAGCCCTTTTTAATCATTGGAAAGCAAACTCGCAGTCCAAATCCCAAGTGAACGACAGATTCTTCTTTGTTAGCCTTGTGAGTGGGGCTGAGATTTTCGCGAAATCCCTAACAAACTTTCGGTAAAACCCGGCTAGCCCAAGAAAGCTTCGAACTTCGGTTGCATTTCTTTGTGTCTTCCAATCTTGCACTGCCACCACTTTCGCAAGGTCCACGGCCAACCCCTGACAGAAATCTTAACTCCTTTCTCCAAAAGTGGCACTTGGAGAATTTGGCTTTTAGCTGATGTGAACGGAGAGTTTCCATGATTTCTTTCAGATGTTGAGCATGCTCTTCCTCATTCTTTGAGAAGATTAAGATATCGTCTACGAAGACAACCACGAATTTGTTGAGGAATTCTCTGAACACCCTGCTCATTAGGTCTACGAAATAAGCGGGTGCGTTTGTCAAGCCGAAAGGCATGACAAGCCACTCGAAGAAACCGTCTGGGGTTCTGAACGCCGTCTTATCAATGCTGTCTTCAGCTACTCTTAGCTGATGGAACCCAGTTGCCAGATCAAGTTGGGAGAAGACCGTCGCACCTACAAGCTGATCAAACAAATCGTCGATTCGGGGAAGAGGGTGCCTATTTTTCTTGGTCAATTTGTTTAACTCCCAATAGTCGACGCAAAGGAGAAGCGAACCGTCCGCTCTGGTTGCAAACACCACTGGAGCACCCCCATTCTGAAATGCTTCGTCTAATGAACCCTTTTTCAAGAAGTTCTTTCACCTTCTTGCTGAGCTCCTTTCTCTCTTTTGGAGTCATGTGTCTGACAGGTAAAGCTACAGGCTTTGCGTTATCCACAAGATATATGCAGAAGTATATTTCCCGCCTCGGAGGTAAGCCTTTCACTTCCTCAAAGACATCCGGATATTCCTGAACTACTCTAACTGATTGCAAATTCTCATCAGAAGCATCAAGCGACTCTAGATAACTAAGCATAACAGCATTTAAGGGATTACAAGAAATTTCTAGAGTGTTACCAAGCCGAGTCAAGAGTCTAACTACTCTTTTCTCACAATCAAGGATGGCCCCATTACTGGATAACCAGTCCATGCCTAAGATCAAACCATATCCCGAGAAGCCCAAGACAAAGGCATTACAACTAAACTCAACACTGAGAATAGAGATTTTCAAATCCAAACAAACCATTGACAAGTAAGCGGAGCCCCCAATTGGATTTGAAACTACTAAGGGATCTTCTACCATACTAGTGTCTAGATGCAGAGATTCTACTAAGGCAGATGAAATAAAAGAGTGTGATGCGCCAGAGTCAAAAAGTGTACGAACTGGATGATCATAAAGATAGACTACACTTTCTACAGAAATATTACTACCTCGTTCCTGCTGAGGTGCCACTAGCGCATGAACCTGACCCCCTGAAGTAGATCCGGCATTCTGTCCCTGCCCTTTCTTCTTTGGGCAGTCCTTAGCTTGGTGTCCAGTTTCTCCACAATGGAAACAACCACCCATCTTCGCCTTCCTTTTCCGGCAGTCTTTTGATATATGGCCCACAATGCCACAGAAATTGCACCTTCTCTTCTCACGGGGCTTATTGTTCTTCTCTCCTTTCTTGAAGTCTGTTTTCTTTGCTTTTAGACCTTCTTTCTTCTCTTCCCCCTTAGTTTCTTTCTTGCCGTGGCCTTCCTCGTGTAGCAACGCCATGTCCACCAGGCTTTCATAAATCGCACCCGTGGATACATGGGTCATGGCAAGGCTGTGTAGAAGCTCATTCAAACCCTTGACGAAGCGAAGTGCCTTCTTGTGTTGGGTGTTTACTAAGTCTAGCCCAAATCTGGCCAGCAGATTAAACTGATTAACATACTCCCTGATTGTCATACTTCCCTGTTTCGGAGTTAGGAACTTCTCCATTCACAGGCTCCTTTCAGCTGAGAGGAATTTCATCTCAAACCTTGTCCTGAAGTCTTCCCATGTTTCCACCGCCCTCTGAGCATTAGTAACTTCCCACCAATAGGAAGCTTCATCCTTAAGTAACCATACCGCTAGTTGTATCTTTTGCCTGTCATCAACTCCGAAGATGACAAACATATCCTCAGTTTCCTTTAGCCAGTTTCTTGCTCCTACAAAGGACTCTGTTCCATAAAAGTCTTTTCGACCCATAGCCTTGAAGTCTCTACATGTTTTTGCGAAGGCATTTTCACGAGGAGGAGGAGGAGGAACCGCGACCACTGGAGGAGGGATGTCTGCTGGGCCTGCGCCATTGGCCCTTGCTTCTAACTACATCCTAAACCAGCCGGGAATCGACACTCCTTCTGGAAGGTTAAGGTCTCCAGACATGCTGAAACAGAAAGGAAAAATTCAAAATGAAGGATAAAGAAGGATAGATAGGGCACATGCCTTTGGGGGATTTTATCTTTTTATAAATATAACACTTTTTCTAAAAAAAATGCTTCTTTAAACTTTCTTTTTTGAAAAAAAAAACAAAAAAAATTCAAAAACTTTTATCTTGTCTGGTAAACCTATGCTCTGATACCAAGTGAAACACCCCACCTCCATTAAGATCACTCACAAAGGGAATGCCTTAACTTTGGTGGAGGTTTATAAGTAAAAGCCACAGATGAACTCAAGACAGATATAAATACACATATTTTAAACAGCGGAAACCAAACAAACTTTTATTTCATCAATACGTGTATCAAACAAAGATTTCCATAATTGTCTCAAAATACTTCCAACATTAAAACCTCATAACTGCCATGATTATTAAAGAAGCATGAAAACATAAATAAAGTGACAAAAATCCCCATAGTGATATCCAAAGACATTATCCGAGCAAGAAAGATCCAAATCATACATCTACGTTTTTGGTGCTTGTAAAGAGTCTGACTGAGTTGAGCAGTTTCCTCCCTGTGGACCGGGGGGGGGGGAACGAAAGAAAAGAAGACGAAAAGAAAATAGGGTCAGACATAAAGCCTGAGTAAATCTAGTAACTCTTCAATATGTGAATAAGAAAAGGGTATGATGGATGTAAACTAAAAATAGGAAAGTGTCACAAACTAAGGAAGTGTCGAATGTACTATCACACCCATACTATATCTCTTCACCTACTTGAGTTTATTCTAACTGGCACCCCATGGTGAGGGTGAAATGATCCCCATTCTTATTAAAGATCGGCTCCTACTCGCGTTAACATGTGTCATACGGCCCCCAAGAATTTTAGACCTATGTTGGTCCCACCATGGGGTGTATAAAGACCCATGGTGGCGGCCCCGACACAAAACTAGAAGACATAGGTTATACTACTGGTGTCCCCAGTGCCCTGGTTGTCTGCTCCGGAGTGTGTGCACGCCCGCACCCCGTTAGACCTGTACTGTGCACCCACCGTCGTCGTTTGACCGCTTACAATCAGCCCAGTAATCGTGCCCCACCCTGCCTAGTTTCAAGGTACCGTTGATACCTAACTTTGGGTTACTGCTGAAACGGGTCCCTCGTTACCAGGATTTTCTAGTCAAATATGTTAAGTGGTTAAGTGTCTGTATTTACCTAACCCCACCCATCAATTCTTGTTAACATGTTGAATTTGGTTAAGTGTTATAGTTGACTTAACCCTACCATCTGTCCTTAGCCTCTTAGGAGCACCAGACCACTCACATTAGACAGGTACTGCTACGGTTACTGGATGTGCCGGTCGGTTCCGGGCAGGTTTACACCATAGCTCAGTCTAACCTCGGGTCCTTATAGGGCTCAATGCTTAACCACCCACATTGGATAGGTATTGTTGTGACTACTGGAAAGCCGGGCGGGTCCGGGTAGGTTTACATCACAACTCAATCCAACCTCGGGTTAAGCATATCGTGTTTTCTAAATTTACATATTTTATTACTTCTCAACTATATGTAAATGTTATATCTTTTATTTTTGAGTATTTCAATACATACCGCTTATGTGTCATAATCATTGGCATGTGCCAAACATGCCAACATATATTTTCATATTTTACACCCAGCGTTATTACCCCCGTTTGTTCACAACGTTATAACATGTGTTGGGCTTGTCACAATTTAGCCCAACTTTATAAACGTGAGGAAAAGGGGAAATCATGAACATGTAATACATAAAGGTGTGTGGCGCATGAACTTGCAATTTGGCGATTCAACAAACATATAACATGGGTCATGTGAACTTGCATTCAAATCAAAGTATGACTAAGTAGGTGACATATGAAATGGCATAGTTTAGGCAAATACAAACTTGTGTTTAAACATGTTTAACTTGGCATAATATCGACCACAAAACTAGCATGTTATATTTTCATCAAAATGTACAATTTTGTCATCTAATCATATAGCCTATTTCAACATGAACTTGCATAGTTTATGAAACCCAAACGAAGTTTGACATAGAACCAATTATATTTTGCAAATAAACATGAACTTGCATAGTTTATGAAACATAGATCCAATTATACTTGCAAACATAGATCTAATTATACTTGCCAATAAACATAAGAATAATATCATAGGTTTTGGGTCATGTAGGCATAAAAGGTCTATACCATGTTCATATAAATTCTAATTTAGACTAAGGGAATATACATAGTCCATGCCATCAACATATACAAAAAGGGATCAATTCCTAGTTTTGGCCACAAACTTGCAAGTGCCATTGTTTTCATATACAATTGCTCAATAGGCTTGCATCAATCAATCTTTGCCACAAACATCAGTACCCAAGTCATGATAGAACCATTACAATACACAAAAATTATAACAACACGATTCTATTTTCATTTACATCGAATCACATCACAGTTTTTATTCATATTCTGAAAGGTCACTATACTTACAACGTGTGATGAATTCTTGTTTTCTGATTTCTGTTATTCTGATTTGGAGATGCTCTCCTTTGGGTAGCAAAGTTGCGTTGAATGATTTGATTAAGCTTTTAGTTTTCTTCTTAAATTGATTCGTCTCTGAGCTCCTCTCCCTTGACTGCTACGCTCAATTCCTTCCCAGCAGCATGACGACTCCTTTCTTATTTTTTTATGTGAATTTCAGTTGAGACTTAGGGTGCTTTTATAGATTTTTAAATTGTTTTGAGCCATCAGATGAAGACAGGAGGAATCCAGACCATAAAAATTTCAAAGAGCCAATCAAGAGGTGACATGTCAGCCCTAGTGACACACAGGGCCACAGAAATTCGAGCCAGAGCCAGACCTAGCCAGCTAGGTCGACTAGGCAGGTCGACTGGCAGGTCGACACTATGGTCGACCTGGGGTGGCTAGGTCGGCACAATGGTCGACCTGGGGTGGCCAGGTCGACACCATGATCGACCTTAGGGTCGACCTGGTCTTCTGGGCGGGAATTTTCCCGCCCAGCCCAGTTTGAACTTGATTTTGAATTTCGAATTTAAAACTGAGCTGTTTGAATTTAAATTTTATTCTGAAACTTCCGAAGGCCATAACTCCTTCATACGGAGTCCGATTCACACAAACTCGGTTCTATCTCAACCAGAATTCCGAGACGAACGCAATGGCATGAGCCATTTCCCTTAATTTCATCATTTATAATTAATTATACTTTAATTCGTGAAGCTTAACGTTATAGAATTCACGGGGTGTTACATTAACTATTGTTACAAAATAAACTATGTTAACGACTTGGAGTCGATATTATAGTGATAATATAGCAAACATATGTATTAATTAACTATAATGACATTTTAATTGCTAACAATCTCATTATTTCAGTGATAATATAGCAATTATGGGGTATTACGATGTAATATGCCAATGCTAACAACTAGGAATCAATCAAACATCAAATTAAAACCTAAAAATTAGGTTTAGAGAAAATGCCAATTTTGGAGAGCAAGGAGGGCAGAGAGCGGTTGGAGATGGTCGGAGATGTGGTCGGAGGAAGTTGGGTTGGGCATTGGACCGGTGGTAGCACGGTGGAAGGTGGAAAAATGGCGGAAGGAGGAAATATTTTCTGATTTGGGGAAGAATGATGCTCTCGGTTTGCGGTTCTGGAATATGTCCGAAAATTTCCAACGATTACCAACGGCCGTTGACGGTCTTTATTTCATCGGCTTCTAACAGCTCTTTAATAGCCGTTGGCGGTTGTTGGAAACAAGGCGTTGGAATACACTGTTTATCTGGTAGTGTATGTGTGTGTATGAGGGAGGTTTCTAGGCACCCCTATTATGTGACATCCCATTTGCCCCTATTAATAACTATTCATATATAATTAAATAAGTTAATGGGTAGAGAGAGAGTTAGTGGAAGGAGAGAGAGAGTTAGTGGGAGGAGAGAGAAACATGAATGTGTGGTGGAAATCAGGGGGCTATGGGGGCATTGCACTATTTGGGGTCCTCTTGATTGTATATATATCTCTCTATATGTATGTGTGTGTATATATATATATATGGAATTTTCCGCTACATCTCTTAGGCTACACCTTTTTCTCCCCCTGAATTCCAACCACTCATTCCAATTTTAATATTTATTATTTCTCTCTTCGATTGAATTAAATAATATAGTGTAGTGGAAAGAGAGAAAAAATATTAATAATAAAATCGGAATGAGTGGTTGGAATTCAGGGGGAGATAAATGTATAGCCCAAGAGATGTAGCAAAACATACATATATATATATATATATGTATGTATGTATGTATGCACCTGTCATTTCAAAAACAAAAAAAATACATCCATAATTATTCAACTTCAAAACAAATGACATAGGATTCAACTGAAAATCATTCATACTGAATTAAATCGTACAAACTACAGATGTAAAATTCAAGAACACTACTAGTCTAAATCCTACTATACCAAATATAAAGAAAAACTGAATATCTTAGCATACCATGTAGCAATCTTCCCCATTAAAAAGTAATACTCCTACGATTTTGAGGAAGAACCTAGCCAGAAGAATAAATAGTCGTCACTTTCTAGAACTTCTTTGTTTTTTTCTTCTTTTCCTCGACATGAAAAACCATATAATTCCGCATCAGATTTTCAAATACTCTAGAATCCATATCCACTTGAACTTCAAAAGAGATCGCATCAAATCTGATTTTACGGACCGCTTTTGATCTCGTCCCAGATTGTCTTGAAGCTTTGTTACACAAATAATTGTCATCTAGGGCTGTCACATCCTGTTCTTTAGTCATTAAACCCAGATCATCAGGATCAGAGGAAGGCCTAGTAATTTTAGTCTGCACTAGAAGCTACCATTGAACTTCGGTATTATCTGCACGATGCAGTGAATAGCGATTAAGGTCTTGAGAAAAAAAGACTACAAAAATTTGAATATGAGTGGTCTGAATACTGGGATCAGTCTTCATAGTTTTGGTATGATAAGTAGAAGAAGTCGTTTGCTTACAAACCCAAACTTCTGTAAACTAACAAACATTCTCTAAATGTCCAAAATACCAACAGTTTGAACATTTAGATCAATACTTTCATACTCAATCTCATGCATTACCAATTGATCATCCTTTGATAAAATTGGAATGTGCTTGGGATAGAATAAGAATTTGAAATTTCATTGATACTCGCGCTAAAGCAGTCTTCCAGACCGCTTTTGATCTCGTCCCAGATTGTCTTGAAGCTTTGTTACACAAATAATTGTCATCTAGGGCTGTCACATCCTGTTCTTTAGTCATTAAACCCAGATCATCAGGATCAGAGGAAGGCCTAGTAATTTTAGTCTGCACTAGAAGCTACCATTGAACTTCGGTATTATCTGCACGATGCAGTGAATAGCGATTAAGGTCTTGAGAAAAAAAGACTACAAAAATTTGAATATGAGTGGTCTGAATACTGGGATCAGTCTTCATAGTTTTGGTATGATAAGTAGAAGAAGTCGTTTGCTTACAAACCCAAACTTCTGTAAACTAACAAACATTCTCTAAATGTCCAAAATACCAACAGTTTGAACATTTAGATCAATACTTTCATACTCAATCTCATGCATTACCAATTGATCATCC
Organism: Allium sativum; assembly: GCA_030737875.1. Taxonomy (NCBI): domain Eukaryota; kingdom Viridiplantae; phylum Streptophyta; class Magnoliopsida; order Asparagales; family Amaryllidaceae; genus Allium; species Allium sativum. The sequence goes on along the minus strand of CM060924.1, from coordinate 719,662,424 downwards.
TTTGATAAAATTGGAATGTGCTTGGGATAGAATAAGAATTTGAAATTTCATTGATACTCGCGCTAAAGCAGTCTTCCTAATTCCTTTCATAAACTTATCAAGTTTCAAAGGAATACCAAGAACGGAAACAATACAACTTATCCACTCTTCTATCTAGTAGTCAAGAGGCTATTCAGGGAGTCGTATCTATATTGGAGTAGAATGTAAAATATCCTTATTTAACTTGATGCCTACCGACCAATGCTTCATCAAGATTAATTTTTTATTATAAAGATAAGTACCTCCTTCCAAAATTTTATCACAATTCATTTTTTTTATCAAACTTGATAATATAAAAACCATCTTCATTGGTGCAAATATAAAAGTCACATACATGCTTCCATACCCACTGAATATAAACTTTAACAAAAAGGTGGTGGGTCTAAAATCAACAGTATAAATAACTATAGAGTTATCCCATTATTATCTGCCTTTTTAGACTAGCTCCGGGTACATCTTAGCACAAGACAAATTATGAAACTTCATAGGCTCACAAAACTTAAGTGGAGTAAATACATGAAGTTAATTACCTGAAACATCTTATCATACACGACTACCATTCATATGAGGATTCCCAATAACAGGAGAATCACCATGGTTATTCTCTAGTGGTAGTGACCAAGGAGGCGATGGTAGTAATAGAGGTAGATTAACCGGATTTCCTTTCGCCAAAATACGTTGCCCTGGAGATGACACAACACTTTTATTCCGCGGAAGATCATGCAGAGAAGTAACCGCTGGCTATTCAGCCAAATATTATGGCATATGACAAGTAGGGGAGTCCCTTTAATGCTCTAGTGTCGGTTGCATTCAATGTTGGGTCGCATCTACTGTAATCACATTATGTAAAGAAAGTAGGGTATAATGTCTGGTCGCATTCAAGGTCAGGACAAAGACTATAGCCACGTTATGTAAAGAAAGTGGGTACTGTGTCCAGTCGCAATCAGTGTAAGGATAAAGAGTGTAGCCACGTTATGTAAAGAAAGTTACTACGGTGTCTAGTCACATTTGGTGACTGTAGCTACCTTGCACGATTTTCTTAGCACTTGGCAACATTCACTCACGTTTCAAATAACCGTTGAGCATTCATTGTTTTCTCATTATAAATCCTAGCAGTTGTAAGATAAACTGATCCACAAATTCAATTTGACTCATAAAAATGCCAATCGAATATCCATCCTCATACAACTACACCAACATTATGTTTGGACCATCAAATCCTTATTCATCATCACCTAGAGAACCAACTTCATGGTACACTAAAATGGAAGAGCAACATTACGAGGATTTGCGATAAAGAGAACTTGAAGAAGGGATGCATCAAATGCAAATAAACCATCAGCAGCAACAACAAAAACAACCTCCTCAACGTACCCAAAGGTCGCACTATATAATTACTCTTTTCCAAAATATAGTTAAAGTCGATGAGGTACATTCTGCGAATAACGTATGCTTTTTTGGTTTTGAAGCACCATATCTAGTCATCCGAATAGTTGTCCGGTACGTCCAAATGGATATGAATTTGGACAGTGGGTAGATGGTCGTTTCCCTTCTTGGGCTATTACTTATGCTTTGAAATTGAAAGAAGAGATCAGGAAGCTACACAATCATGTTAATGATCTTATGTTGGCAAATTATGCCTTCGTAATGGTTTAAATTAGAAGTTTTCATATTTCATGCTATGCCGGTCAAAAGTGGTTACTATCAGTTTTATCTTTATGGTTATTATCAGTTGTATCTCTACAGTTACTGTCATTTTAGTATGTATGTTGGTCAAAAATGTAATTCAATTTACCGTTTTACATGTAGAATAAATGATTTAACCGATGAAAACATACATGATCAACAACACGGTAATGTAGTATGAAGTAGCGACATATACCATACAACGATCAACAATACAGAACAACATATAATGAACTCAATCAAAATCGACGTGTGGCATACACTGATACAAAATGACAGATACATATGTATAACATGAAATCAAGTACAAAATATAAGGTCATCATAAATATATATTTGTACCATTGATCGAGGGTTTTAGTTGTAAACGAAAACAATGATTTTATTTTACCACAAGCCCACGACGTCTGTTGTAATAAATATGTGAATACAGGTCGAATCCATAGGGAGTTGTATAATCACTAATGTTTATTTAAATTCTAGTCGAGTTAGACAAATTCGAGTAATAGAGTTGAATATGTTAGAATAAGAAATTTTTGGAATTGAAGCAAAAAACAAAACTTGTAGGGAAATTATAAAAGTGAGAAATTTGCGCAATGGAAATTGAAAGCAGAGAGCAACAGAAAGTAAAGAGAACTATTGGCCACTTGGCAATCCGATAGATAACAAATAAGATTAGAAAAAGAAAATAATAAGAGTATAATAGAGAGCATAATAAAAAGAAAACCAAATTTTATTGCTTAATAGAAGTTTGGTTATAAGAAAATAAAATAATAAAAGAAAAGTAGAACTAATTTTGATTCCCTAACGGCATCTAATGCCAACATGATTAAACTAATGCTTGGTACGGGTATTTATAGTATACATTAGATCTACACCTAAAAAGATAGAATTCTCTAGAAAATTTGACTTTGACTTCCTTTATATCCTCTTTCTTTATTATTCTAAAAATATCTTTCTTTATATTTCTAAGAGCTTCTTGATCCAGCACATTCTAGAAACATTTAACTTTATCTTTTTGGTAGATGCTTCTTGATCTAGCATGTTCTATATTCTTCTAGAAGCGTCTTTCCCTGAAAATTATAAACCTACAATAATCAAGACAAAAAGACCAAGTAGTACTTCTTTGAGAGTAACAAAATATATAACTAAATAGTGAAAATTTTACATAATTTGTTGTTCATCAAATACCCCTACACTAGAATTTTTATTCATCCTCGCATAAAACCTAACAAAATTTATTGGCCACACTTTCGTAGAGAACCACGATTGCATTTAGCGTATGCAACAAATCTTTAAACCCCTAGGTGTCCATAGTAGGACGATCTGTGTCTTGTGAGGGTTTTCAGTTACCCATAAAATCCCAATGCAACATGATATGCAGCTATACGAATGCAAAATTATATGAAAATTGATGAATTAGTTTGTTTTAAATAGCTATAATATTGTAGCATATAAATGCTCCAGTCAAAATCGAGAAGTTTAAGTTCATCACTCAGCAACAAACTTCAAACAAAAATTAAATTTTCTTCACATCAGACTCTAGTTTGTTAATATTTTAGGTTAAAACATGGTGAAATTGTGCAGCTTTTTTTTGTGATTATCAAAGTTTGCATAGTGATGTTTCTATTTTCACATGTATAACAATTTCAAATCGATAAAGCTAAAGAGTATGTTTTGATTTCATTCACTTACCCGCTCTTTATTATTTATAAGTTTACTTAATGATAACATTTTTTATGCTTACACCTAACATATGGACCAAGGTATATCATCCCTGCACTATCTTTCGGGGTTATGTGAGAATTGACTAGAGTTTGGTGGATTGTGCAAACAGACTCTGGTAATGTCAGTATAGGTCGGTGATACTTAGATGCCCAACTCATAAAATGAGGAAAGAGTATACCTCTCATGCACTGCCTTACGGGCTTATGTGAGAGTGAGACAGAGCTTGACGGGTGTACACACCAATGCTAGTTGTACTAGCAATGTTGGATACCCTTGGTTTATTTATTATCATTATCATTATTATTAGAAAAGAGGGGATAATGCAAAATCATCCTAGCGTCTCTTAATTATAAAGATTTGAAACCTGTTCACGTGTGTATTTTAGATATAACACTTTTTAAACTATGACAATAAATAAAAAGCTTCATAACTACCAACCATGAATCAACCTACATACTAGCTTACTATTGTCTCTCGTGCTTTAAACTTTTCATCTTATTTTCCATTTGAAGCTAATTATTCATAAAGAATTTCCATCAAATGACTAGTACAGTACATCTACTATGTTGTGCCTATTCAAATAAATCAAACTCAGATTTTTTTTTTCCAATGAATGCTAAGTCTTAAATGCACATGCCAAAAATAAATGTGAATTCACATGAATAAAAGAAAAAATGAACGCAACTGCGAAAAAATACGTGAAATTGAAAAAAAATGAATGCAATACGAGCCCCCCCCCCCCCCCGCACTTAAATTCAACTGTGTCCTCACTGTTCAAAATCTTTTCTAAACTTAAAGGAAAGTACCCATAAATGGATGAAATGCAAAATGATTTGTAAAATAAAATGTAACTTGTTGATATGCAAAAATGGATTGTATATAAAATAATATATATGTTTACGATGAATGCGATGCAAATAGTGCCACCGCCTCTTTCTTCTACACTTAGTTTTTTGTGCCCCCCCCCTACACACACAGTGCTTAGGTACGTTTTCTAATAAGAAATTTCTTTTCACCAGCATTTTGCTTTTATTGCTAGATTTATAGTTAATTAAGTTAACGTCGGGTGTCTTGTAAAACAAAAATTTTCCCCCAAGCTTTGTGCGCTATGTGGTTCATGTACTCGACAAATTTATCAGTGTAATCCATCAAAATTACGCGACCGTGAACAATTATAGTTAAGTCAATAAAAACAACATATTGTGTGTCTACTAACAATTTATTCACCTTAGGTTTGTTGTTTACAACATATGATTCAAGATCAATATCAAGTGCCTTGTTAGTTGACATATCAATACTCTCAACAAGTTCAAGATTAAGCTTACGCCAACATTCCTCATCAGTCTCATTAGTTGAAATTTTAACTTTACACACAAAACTTTCATATTTTTCCTCTTTTGCAATTTCTTCAAAATTTAAATTTGACTTACAATCATATAGCGATTCATCCTCAAGAAATACTAGAAATTCATGTTCACAAAATTCCTCATTTTTAACAAAATCATTAACAACTTTATTTTCTTCATCATTTTCAGCATCAAAAATTGTTGTTCTGTTTTATTCATGTCAGGTAAAGGGAGATTGCAATTCAGACTTAAGTCAGTTTCTTTAAAAGAATTGGAATCCAAATATATCCATGAATTTTCAACAACTTCATTAGGGTTGTCATTTTCAATTTCGTAAGTTGTTTCAAAATCGTCGTTGTGAATAGGATTTTGATTATCATTAAGATTTCTCAGAGACAAGGGAAGGATGTTAGGAGTGCTACCTCTTGATAATGGTTGGGAAGAAGATAAATCAATAACTAAGGATGCCATATTATTGCAAGTAATGAAATTTCCAATATGATTATCGATTTTCTTACCCGACCTTAGAGTGGTGATTGAGTTTAATGAGTTTAAGTTGTCATTCGAGTTCACTCCATAAAAATTATTATATTTAAGCCTTACTTTTATTTGAATTGGTAATTTTCCCCTCTTATTATTTATTGATAAGTTCTTTACCATTTTCATGCATTGATTGCGTTTATTTTCTTATTCTTTTCATGTTTCATTAATTTGTCTTTTAGGATGAACATAACACTGTGATTGTTGAGAAGGTCTAGATGCGTTTTTAAGATGTGGAGGTAGGTAAGGTTGACTAGAAGAATTCTTGCTTTGATAAACGAATGTTGAATTGGGTATTTGAAGAACTTGAGTATTTGGGCTTGTACGATAAAAATGTGAAAAGTTCGCTAAATCATTTGGCTTTGACCATTACATGTTTGGATGATTTCGCCAGTTAGATTTATGAGAAGTTCTAGTCCGAGCGAAGGCATTCACCTGCTCTTGAGGATACACAAGAAGTAGCCCTTCTTCGATTGAGTAGTCATTGATAGAGAAGTGTAGAGGGCCTACTGCATGTACTTCTCTTAGATTTATACGATCTAGGTCATGAATCGATTTCCATTGTTAATCTTTACACTACAAGAAAACACTGATTTAGCGTCATATATTTAGAATCGGAAATTTCCGTTTCTAATTTGCGACGGATTTCTATGTGATCTGCAAGGGATAGTTTTTTGGTTTTCAACTTTTTTTCTTTTATTTATTACTATCGACTTCTGTCATCCCTCACTAATCCGTTGTAAATTGCTCAAATTACCGACAGAAAATTTCTGCTACTGATTTCCGTTGCAAATCCAAGCAGAATACCAACAAATATTTATCGAAGCTGTTTTGCAGTAGAATTCCAACAGATTTGAAAGAGACGTTTATATTATTTTTCTAAGATATACATTATTGTTATTTTTTTAATAATTATTAACATGTTCAATAATTAACAATTAATTTGTTCTAATTAATGATTTATAAGTACTAATAAATAATAATTTACGTTCTATAATAAACAACTTATAATCATTACTTATATAAATCATTATTTAAAATATACAATAATGAAGGATTATTAATAAATAATTATTAATTATTAATTCTTATCTATAGTCAATAAAAAAATATTTAACACTTTTTATCGTTAATCATTAATAATTAGTCAATTACATTTACTATTAGATTAAATAATTAATAAATATAATTAATAATTGATATTAAAGAACTAATAATTAATACTATTAAATAATTGATGATTAATAATTAATAATTAAAATTTAATAATCAAAGCTAAATAGTTAATATAATTAATAACGTGATTTTCGTTTCCCACCATTTTTTGTTTCCCGCTTACCATTTACACATAACCCTATGTTACCGCCTCTTCTTTCATCTTAGCAGATCTATTTTGCTTCTTTCTATCATCCCTCACCGCTTTACATAAGTTTAATGGTTAACAGGCTAATTTTACTTATTAGCGCTCTCTATTCTATAATTTTCATTTCCCGCTTCAGCCATTTCCTTAACCTTAGGCTCCACTGCTAACTCCTAAAACGAGGTAAATTTAGGGATTAATTTCTAGCATCTAAAATCCATGGCAGTGAAACGTATATTTTACAGCTATCTGAAAGAGAGCATCACTGTCGTAAATTTGAGGTAACCTTGAAAGAAACTCAGGAAAATGCGGTCATCGATACTTCTCCCTCTCGAAAGCGACTCAGATCTGATTCCGATCAAGATTCAACACCAGTCAAGAATCGAACTCTGACTAAGTGGATTTCGCCTTGCAAATTGCAGAAGTTCAGTGACAAGGTAAGAACTTATTTAGGTCTAATTTCTTTACTCGATTAGATTGCCCATTTCTATATTTGAACGAAGCCGATCTTTAATTTTGTTACGAAGCAATGTTGACTGATCACCAAGAAAAAGAGTTTGAGTCGGTTATCTCAGAAAGTTAAATGAGATCCACGAGGGAACCAATGATATTAAATGTTTCTAAATGGGATCGCCATTGGTTCCTACTTCCAGCCTGCCAACGCTAAATCGACAGCTGCTGCTGAGTTTCAATGGAAAGGGAATTCCAAAAACTGGCTTTGCATCCATGCAGTACCAATTTTGACGAGATGAAGTAAGACGAAAAGACAAAGTAGCAATGGTCGTTTGCAATTAGAGCAAGGATCTGAAGACACTTCCAAGAAGCTGGAATACTGGTGTTGAAGAATGAAATAAAACCAAGCATGGAATCCAAGTGAGTTTAACATCTTAATTAGTTACTTGTTAGCTGGCTTTTCCCATTAGAATATTAATATCAGCTTGCAGTAGAACAACTCTAACTCTTTCAATTAGCATTGCTTGATGGAACAATCTTGCATTTCTTTCAGCCCATATATGCCAAATTGTAGTTGTTAAACAGATTACGGTTTTCCTTAATTGTTATTTAACTTTGAATTTATACCCACTGATAAATTGAACAAAGTCTAGTAGTCTGCCAGTGTGTAGGAAGTCAAGGTTGAACTGCCACTTGATTAGATTCCATATGTGAGTAGAATAATCACATTCGAAAAACAGGTAGTCTCGTGTTTCATTCAACTGTTGACATAACAAGCATGTTTGAGAGGTTGAAGAATTCCACTTCACAACCTTGTTCAGCATGTTTAGTCGATTGAAGATTGCAAAGTAAGCAGATGTAGACATCTTAGGAGCACATACTCTATTCCATATACAACCATGCCAACCAACAACCGGTGACTTAGATCCGATATTATTCCAGGCAGACTTAACTGAAAAAGTGCCATTAGAAGATGGTAACCAGCACCAGTAGTCGTGGTTTTTCCCTGAATCAATACTAATCGCTTGAATAGAATTACATATATTTGGTGTCAAATTTGACTTACTTAATTAGACACCAATCAGCCCCATTTATAAGTTTAGAAACCAATTTTTGGCTATTTCCAGCAGTGGACACATAATTCCGCCCCAATTTGTCAATGAGACTGTCCCCTTTGAGCCATGGGTCAAACCAAAGTTTTGTTGTTCGACCATTAGCAATATTTGTATTGATCAGCCCCATTGCTGTATTGTCTGGCTTTTAGAATATTTTTCCATGTAATAGAAGCAGTTGCATCTTCTAATATTACCCAAAAATCTTTATTCTCGTAGTAACGGCGCCACATCCATTTTGCCCATACACTCTTGTTTTCTAGCAGCTTCCATAGCAATTTTATACAACTAGCCTTTTGCATATCTTGAATTTTCTGCAGACCCATTCCACCTTCATGTTTTGGTCGACACACAGTCTCCTAACTCACTTTATGATGAGTACCACCCCATTAAAAATTAGCGCACAATGTGTTAATTTTTGTAATGATTTGTGCAAGCATTTGGAAAATCTGTAACTAAAAATTTATCATTGGATATATAACTGTCTTGATGAGTTCCAACCCGCCACTTAATGATAAAAGCCTTCCATTCCAGGTGGAGAATTTCTTCTTAATCTTGTCTAGAAGCAAAAAAAATTATGCTTTTCTTAAACAAGAACTGGAAAGAGGAGTACCGAGGTACATGATTGGTAAATAATCTTGTTGAATCTCCAATGTACTGAACATTTCTTGTTTTATGTGTACGCCTTTACTAAAAACCAATTTAGATTTCTGCTCATTAAAAGATAATCCTGCCTTCTCCTTAAGATCATAGAAAAATGTCCTAAATGATACAGTGTTATGCACGCTTGCTTTTGCAAACACTAAAATGTCATCAGCGTAGATGAGATGATTAATGATAGGTTCGCATTTGTAAATCGGTCTTATGTTCCCTTTGAGATGCTCCAACTCAAGCGATAATGATAGAAATTCCATAGATATGGAAAACAAATATGGCGATAACGGATCACCGGGACTGTCATTAATACAATAACACCAGTCTGGAAAATAGCTAGTCGCAAACACTCTAACATCATTATCCGCTAGTTAATGCTCGATTAGTATCACCACAGAAGCTTTAAATTTATATATATGATTATATATGTCCATTTTCGTTGTAGGAGAATTCATTCCTCTCACATTCCAGACCAATATTGACATTAATTATCTGACTTAGCAATATCCCCACCATTAGAACCACTAAAGGGTTGCAGCCACTTTACTCCGTTTACTACGCTTATTTTTCCGTTTTACCTGCTTAACAAACTCGTTCCACATTGGGTTGTCCATTACCCCACTTGTCCCCTCAGCCTTGAACTCAAAATTATCCTCATCCTGCCTATTTCTTCGTGTAATGCGAATGCTAGAACTATCTGTTATTTTAGTTTTAGAAGAATACATTCTTTGACTCTTTATGTTAACCTGTTCATCTTCTTGCATATGTTCATCAGTATTTGCAGGTGATGACGTGGTAGCAGGACTTACCATATCACCATTCTCCTGCTGTTGCGAAGGGCCAACATGCACACCATTCTCAACAATATCCATATGCTCTGATGTATTAGAAGGACCAACATATTCAAGTGCGATAGTATTAGCTCAGTTTGCGTTCTTTGGCGAGTCAATTTTGATGCTTCTATGTGTTATTCTTGTTTCCGTATTCGGTATTGGTATAATTTCACTATGAAATATTCATTGTCTTTTGTTATTCCATAATTGTTACGAAAGTATTGATTATGTATTGAATTTAGCAACTTAATTATGTATTGTGCTTGTATCTTAATTGATATTCTATGTTGTTATTTGATTATGAATGGTGTTATTTTTGAGTTCATATTAACTAAGTATCTTAATTAACATTGGCGTCCGTCAGTTGTAAATTAGTATTTTATTGTAATAACATTTACCGACGGAATAGAAAGAGAATACGAGTGGGTTTTGCAAATCTGTGTGTGATTGCCGACGGAAATAAAAACAACTTTCATTAATAACCTTGCTAAAATGTTGGTATTTGTGACAAATTATCAATAGATAACTAAGGTGAAGCAAAAGTTGAAATTATCCGTTTTTTGTAACAACTCGGAAAATTGGAATCAATTTAAAAATTTTATTTTGGCAATTTTAATGAATTTTGAATATTTAAAATGATTTATTTTAAATAATAATGACTAGAAATTTATGTTAAATAGAATTAGAACATATATATTTATTTAAATCGAAGTTAGAATATAAATATTTATTTTAATTATAAAAGGAATTGGAAATGGCACGGTAGTTTGAAATTTCGATTTCAAATTTAAAATGAATGTACATGATTCAAAATAAACCGGATTTCAGTGAAACAAGAAATATTTGAATTTGATTGAAAATATAATTCCAACGAATGTGAAAAATCCAGATTTCATAACGGGAATAAAAAGTTATGTCCAGTTGAAAATTCAGAATGGTCGTTATGGAATTTATATAATATAAAGCCCTTAAAAATAGCAATTTTGCAAATGACCTCCGTTTTCGACGAGACCATTTTTGTTGGATCCGGAATGTCAAATTATTGCTAGATTCCAGCTTTCATTATTTTTCGAATCAATATGTGAGCGTGGTGAATTTAAACGTGTTTGGTCAATTCAGTTTGAATTTAATCGACTGAAAAATGACCGTTTTTCAAACGGTCTCCAAATTGGACGAAATTGGTTTTGTTAGGACTGTATCGTCAAAACATAGCTAGATTTATTTTTCGGGAATTTTTGGAGTCACCATGTGGCCCCAGTAAATTAAAATATGCGTTTGAATTTAAAATATAATGATTTATATTTTAAGTTTAGTCGAAACTGATCGTAACAGCCAAATTGGATTACGAAACATATCCCATTGTGTTTGGAATGAGGGTAATTAGTTAGGGGCGACAATCGTTGGGTCCGATTAGGAGTTCGATTTAAAGAGCAACTTTTCGGGAAAAAAAAGAAATATAAATAAATTAATATATATTCATATACCCCCTTCCTCTCATAACCAAACCCGTTACCTCCCTCCCCCAAAATCGTTCAGCCGCTCCCCAAATCGCTCCAGCCCCATCGCGATCCTCCCCCCACCGCCGCGCTCAGGCAGCCCCCTCCCCCCTCCGCTGATGATCCTCCTCCTCTTCTCTCCCTCCTCCCCTCTCCTCTTCCACGAAGACCCAAACACCCCACCGCGAACCCAAAACCACCAAAGCAGCCACCGCCACATCGTGGGCCCATACCCTGACTACCTGCGCCGCCTCTCCCCGCCTCCGACCGCCCTTCGACGCTGGTGCCCCTCCCCCCTCTCCGTTCAGCGTGTACCAGTAAGTTTTTTTTTCTTTTTTTATTGTTGTTTTTATTTCTTTCTTATTCATATATAAAGAATAGAATTTATATATATATATATATATATATAATCAATGTAAAAAGATTTGATTTTTTGAAATCTAAAAAGATTTGATTTTTTTAAGTGTAAAAAGATTCGATTTTTAAATGTGAAAAGATTTGATTTTTTTTAAATGTAAAAAGATTTGATTTTTAAATGTAAAAAATTTTGATTTTTAAATGTAAAAAGATTCGATTTTCAAATGTAAAAGATATGATTTTTAATTATACAGTGATATGATTTTTAATTATATAAAATTAGGATTTATATATATATATATATAAGTATTATAGAAATATGATTTTTATATAAGCAAAGCGTTATAAAAATATGATTTTTAGGGTTATAAAAATATTGTTTTTATTATATGAATAACAATATAAAAATGCGATTTTTTTTCTATATGTTGTAGCGAAATAAAAATTCGATATATACATATATATATACTAGAAATATAAAATTGTGATTTTTATTTATTTAATAGCATAATAAAAATGTGATTTTTATTATATGAATAACGAATTAAAAATATTATTTATATATATATAGCGAAATAAAAATGGGATTTTTAAATATATAAGCATCATATTAAAAATGTGATTTTTACTATGAACAGCGTGGAAAATATTGTGTTGGAATTCTAGGCAAATCCAAACGGTTAAGAAATTCAGAAATAGAACTGGAGGAGTGGATCCCAAAGGTGAGAACTTCTCACTTTATTTTCTAGTTAAATATATATACTAGGATGCAGATGGTGCTTAGTAGCACCCGACACCTTTGTTTGAAACCATGTTTGTTTGGTTGATTGGATTATTTGGTTGAATTTGGTTTAGGAAATGAAATGAATTGACTAGAATTTGGTTTGTATATGGCGCAAGCCATTATTAGGCGAGGGATAAGGCTAGACCTTATTCAGGTTCTAATATCGTGCCGTTATGCTGTCGAAATTTTCTAAAAATGTTAGAATAATAAAAATATCATTTTTATTGTATAAATGAACTGTATAAAATATTCATGAGTTGAAATAAATATTTTATAGTTAAAAATATAAGTTTTAACGTGTATATGAATAAAATAAATATTCATTTACAAATCGGACGATTTGTTTATGTACACACATTTGACTGATATGGATTGAGATGAAATATTTTACATATCGCCCGACTGCACAAATAATAATTAGTGTTTGTTGTTTGAAAACCCCACACGGGTATTGGGATGATATTGGACATACACTAATCCCAATATTTAGTTGTATGTCAATCGATGGGTTGACAGACTGTTGTAAGTGTTAATTATTTATATTAAACACTTATGCAGTTGTGTAATGCACTCTGGATGATGGTTGACTGTGTTTGATTATTGTTGTGTACATGTGTGTATGAAATCCACATAAATAAAATTATATGGTAATTGACTGTGTCTGATTCCAATTCGGAAAGAACGAATATTTTAAAATGACAAGTAATGAATATTTTAAAATAACTAATATTTTAAAATAATATTCTATAAAGGATCAAAATATGATTTTGATGTCCGATTTGGGATGGACACGAAAATATTTAAATATATAAAGCCATATTGATTAAATTAACGCCATTTTGACATGAACGATATTAATATCGATTTTATTCATTTTTATAATGAATATCGGAAAGGAAGTGATTTCAAAATCTAATGTTTTGAAAATATTATCATTTATATGTTAATGATATGGAATATTCAATTTTGGTTTAAAAATTGAATATGAAGTTGAAATCATTTTGAAAAAAAATTAAAACGATTTATAAAATACGTTTTAAATGGAAATCGACGAAATATAATATATATATATATATATATATTTAATAGCCTGAATAGAACGCACCGCGCCGTGGCCGTTTGCGAATTTCGAGTATTGACTTCGAATTGACATTACGGGAGATCCGACCGTCGAATTCTTCTTAAACCAGAATCGTTGGGTTCGTATCGAAAAGAGTTTTCCAACGAATATAAAATATTTGAAATCTAACGGTTGGATTTGGAATTATGTCCAAATCAAATTTGGAAAAGGTTGCTGTAAGTGCACTTCGATGATTGTTTATGGAAATCGACTGTACGTGCCTTGATAAAATTAGTAAATTATTAATAATTTGTGTAAAATCATAATAAATGATTTGGAAAGAATTTGGATGAAAAATTCCACGTTTGTAAAGATAAAAATATTTTTTTATCAGAATGAACTAGTTATGAACTAGAATTATAATCCAATATTTTTAAATAAATAAATTGGATTTGAAATGGTTTTAAAAATAACCAAGATTTCCAATATATGAATTGGAATGGATTTGAATCGAAATTATCTTCGGAATATTTCGATATTGGATTCCGTGATTATACGGATATTGATATGGGAGTTTGGAATATATATATCGTTATCCCCAAATACGATATTTGTTGATTTCAGAATTTGATATTGAATATAAGCCGATATAATTTCTATTCAGAGCCTTGTATGTAATATCAAATGAGATTTTGTGTTTGTCGTGAATGGTGTCTTCAGTAACACTGTTCTTAAACCCGGTTGAGAAAAGAATAATCTTTAATTTAGACTTAGTGAAGTTTTTCCAATTAATTAATATTTGATTGGAATTGAATAAAAGAATTGGATTTTGGGTTTGTCGTGAATGGTGTCTTAAATAACACTGTTCTTAAACCCCTTGTGAAAGGAATAAATCTTTTAATTAAGATTTTTAGAGTTTTCAGTTAATTAACATTTAGTTGGAATAAAATGGGATGTGAATTGGTTTATTGTGAACAGTGTTTTTAACGACATTCGTTCTTTAACCCGATTTACAGTGAAATGTGATTTGGAATTTATAAATCTTTTATTAAGATTTAATGTAAATTTTCCAATTTAATATATTAAATTGGAATTGAATGGAATTCGATTTGGTAATAATCGAAATGAGCTTCTATGGAGGAAGACTGTTAGTATATATGGGATTTAAAAGACTTTGTCGTTATTCCATTTATATTATTAGTCGGATACGGAAATTGATATCGATTATATATTGATATGTTTTCCGTGAAGATTCCATAATTAATGGAATGTGATTTGGGTTTATCGTGAACTGTGTTTTAAATGACATTAGTTCTTTAACCCTGTTAAAGACAAGATTACATGTCTAATGTTGTATTTCGAACTGTATGCGTAACGACCCGTATTCTACGCATCATAGGATCGTAGGATATTTATTTCATTCACATATGAAGTCGTATGGTCATGTAACTTTGGGAGACGACTATTGTGGTCATTTCCCATGTTCATGATTTTTCTCGATTTTTAAATGACCATTTTACCCCTAGTCGGCACTGTTTTGGCCATAACTTTTGACTGGAAAGGAATTTTGACCCGAAATCACTTCCATTGGCTCCGGATGATGGTTTACAATTCCGTAGAGTGGTCACATTATGTAACAACCCGTATTTTTCGATAACATGTTAAAACGAGAATCAAGGCAGAATTTAATTTTAAATTCTGAATCAAGTGAAACAGGCTATGCCATTGCGTTCGTCTCGGAAAAATACGCGAAATAGAGTCCGAGTTTTCGAGAATCGGAGTCCGTATGACCAAGTTATGATCCGTCAAAGTTTTCAGGGTTTTCAAGTTTGAAAATCACCTAGGAAGTTCAAGTTATGGGGTAGGCGGGAATTTTCCCGCCAAAGCCCATGTCGACAGGGGAGTCGACAGGGCTGTCGACACTCCTGGACCCCAAGTCGACAGGGCTGTCGACTTGGGTGTCGACTGGGTCCAAAAACACAACTCCGTGTTTTGTGGCCTGGTGCACCTGGATGCAGTCTTAGTCTGGTCTGATGGGCCTGTGACGATTTCTGTGGCCTAGATTAATCCTAGATCTAATCCTAAGGCCTAAAACTATCCTAATCTCTATAAAAAGACCCTAAACCTAACCTAAATCCCTAAAAATCAAACCTAGCAACTAAGTGCTGCCAAAATCAATCTTGATCATGGCCTCCATCTCCAATCCCTAGAGCCTATGCATTCAAATCAGGTTCAAATCAAAAGGTGCAAGCTTGCTACACCAAATAGAGGCCAAATCAACGTTGCTATGCGAGTTTCATGACGGATCTTCATCAAAGGAGCCACCTTTCTTCGCCAAAACGATTCATGCTCCTAGTCCTCTTGCCGTACTATGTAAGTTCTAGCTACTTTTGGATCAAAACGGTATTTTTAATGTTGACATGGGATAAAATGAGGCTAAACATGATTATGCGAACCTATATGAACCTTACCTTGCCTCTTGTGTTCATGTTTATGATTTTAGGCCATGTGAGTGACTTAATCATGCCTCTCATGCTATGCATAACCTAGTTTAACTTGCAAGTTTGGATCTTTATGCATGAAATGCTAGCATGAACCTTTAGGAACCACTTTACTTGTGAAACATTGGCTAAGACAAGATTTTGGGGCTTATGCATGTTTATGAACCTAAACCCCTTATGCTAACATGCAAGTTTGTGGCCAAATCCTTTATGAGATTATGCATGCTCGTGGCCAATCCCCTCTTTTAAGTTGTGCATGTTTATGGCCAAACCCCTTTTGATAATATGCATGTTTGTGGCCAAATTACCTTATGACACTATGCATGTTTATGGCCAATCCCTTTATGATGTTATGCATGTGGAAGCCAAGCCCTTTTTGGCATCATGCATGTTTTGAGACCAATATGTGACATAGTATTCTTACTATGTTGACTCGCTTTGCTTGCGTTGGGAAAACACGATTTTTGGGTAGTTAGATAAACATGAACATGTCGCAAAATCTTAACTTGAATATGACATGTGTTTATACTTGAAAATATGACTTGAAAGATAACATGGAAGTTGGCATGTAAGTATGCATAAAACATGAGCTTGGGAATTTACCTATTAAGTTAGGTCTACCCTTTGGGAATTTACCTATTAAGTTAGGTCTACCAAAATGCTTGAAAACTTGTAACATGTTTTGGAAACATGATGAACTTAGATAATATGAGTGTGGCCAACTCGAGGTTGGGTTGAGTTTGCAACGTAAAACTACCCGGAACCGACCGGCCTAACTAGTAGTTGCAAACAATAGGACCCAATGTGAGAAGTTGGTCATGTCGCGCTTAAGACCCGAGGTTAGACTAGGTTGTGGTGTAAATCTACCCGGACCCGCCCGGCTTAACTAGTAACCACAACAAGGTCTAATGTGAGAGGTTAAGAGTGCATAAATTAAATTAATGCCACATGATAAGGTTAAGTAAATTTGACTAATGACACTTAACCGATATGACGCGAATGGGTAGGTTAAGTGGGACCAGGCTTGATTTCCTTAATGACACTTAACCGTGCAAGGTGATTAGGAGGTGGGGTTAAGTAATTTACACTTAACTAATCCGACTGGGTAATTAGATGAGGTTAAGTAATTAAGACTTAACTAACCTAACCACGGTAATTAGATGGGGTTAAGTAATCCACACTTAACTCATCTAAACACGGTAATTCGACGGGGTTAAGTTAAACACTTAACCAATTTAAACTTGGTTGTTCAATGAGGTTAAGTAACCAATACTTAACCAACTTAACGTGATAATTTAATGGGGGTTAAGCAACTTATACTTAACCAATTATACATAAAGATTTGATGTGGTTAAGTGAACTAAACCTAACCAATCTAACTCGTTAATTTGATGAGGTTAAGTTAACCTATACTTAACCAATCTAACGTGAAAACATGATAAGGCTAAGTCACGAATCACTTGAATACGCTTGACCGATTTGACTCGGTAATTTGACAAGGTCAAGTTAATTTATACAATTAACCAATCTAAAATGATAATTAGACGAGGTTAAGTTATGGATTTCTTAATATACTTAGCCAACTTGACACATGGTTTGTAGAGTTAAGTCTTGGACTTGGATACTTAGCCAATTTTGACATGGTTTGTAGACGGGCTAAGTTATGGACTTAAGTGACACTTAACCCATTAGATAAACCCTAATTCGGAGGATTGGGTAAATAACCATAGTTAACAAGGATTATGGAAATAAGGCTAAGTGGTAAACCTTAGTTAAGGGAAACTAAGTAGTAATTCTTAGTCAAGGAAATTTGGACCATTTCTTAGATAGATCAGTAACCCGATACGTTAGGTCAACGTTTAAGTATGCGTGTAGGAGCAGGCTATCTGATTTGGATAAAGGCTCCAACGAACTGGGTAACGAAGCAGCGGCTTCGGGGAACGTGAGGATATTCTTGGGATCCCTCTGTGAGCTGCCAGGTCATTATACTAGGCTCACGAGAGGTTGAGGTCTGCGGTAGAAGAACCAAGAATATGCCTTGGTTGCTATGCGAGCGACCTAAAGACTGGGGTGGATAGCAGTGAGTCGGCGAATACATAAGGTGCCCGAGATAGCAAGTTCGTCGATCATCTACCATCTTGAGTCAAGTGTGTACGTACGGAAAGGCAGGGAACACCCAACAGACCATGATTTGCTATCTAATTATGGGTGAGGTAGGCCGTAGGATGTGGGCTGGCCGGAGTGTAGTTCTCATGCAGGATTTTCCCTTGTGTTGCCTTTCACTAGTTGAGGGAGGGGTCTCGTGGGACCATAGCCACGTGTAGAAAAGCAGACCTTAGTATCTGCATCGGCAGATAAATCTAAAGCTCCCGACCGAGTCCTGTATTTCTTGGTTTGCCCTGTGACAGGACTCGGATGGCACGATGTGATACATGTGCATACAGTTATAGAAAACCGATTCACGATGAATGCGTGGGAAAAAGGGCGCGGTTGAGGGTTAGCGAAATCCTTAGTGGCCTAGGTGGCTTAACCCAAACCGAAATACGAAAGCGTGCAATAGGTAAGCGTAATCCCTAGTGGTGCTAGGTGGCGTAAGTCCTAGTAGTTCAAACGATGATTCATATGGAAGAGCCTAGCTAGAACAAGGGTGATAGTCCAAACGATTTCAAGGATAATACGACATGAGGAAGCCCGTACGAGGTACGGCAAAGGACTGAACTTATATACATGAAAAGAAACACATGATTTGAGTAACCTATATATATGCGATATATTAGGTTGACATGGACCATTACACGACTTGGAGCAAGGGACATTCGTGGTTAACACATGACGCGGGTAGGGATACTAGTACGAGAGGTGCAGAGCAAATATACATGTTAGAACTAGGAAGAATATACATAATAGATACCGTGGGATGTTAGACGGGGTAGATACCTTGGGATAATGTACTCGATAGAAATCTGACGATGTGATACCTTGACTTATCATAACACCGTAGTTTATCATGATACCTTAGTTTACCTTGCCGCAGTAGCTCAACCGGCTACCCGGGTTTATCTATCTTGTAGTTATCCTTATGTTTACTTTCAGTTTATGCATGTCATGTTACCTTCACCTGTTTTTATACTAGAAGTAGGTAGGACTTACTCAGTCTTTTTGACTGACCCTTTTTGTTTCGCCTCTTTTCTTCCGTTTCCCCCCCCCCCAGGTTTCAGGGAGGAAACAATGCTGTTTAGTTCGGACTTCTTCTGCTTGAAGGTCATCATGGATGGCTTGGACTTCTCTTGGCTATGGCTACTTTACGGTTTTACTTGGGGAATAATTTATTAAAAAGTCTTTATGCTTCTTTACGATTGCAAGACAGGTTTTGATGTACTCTGATGTAAAAGGCTTTAGACCTTATGTATTCATGTTTATGAAAGTTGATTTTACTTCCGCTATTTATATATATATGTTCTGTCTTGTGATATTTCTGTGCATGTTTACCAATAATGCCCCTCTAAAGCTAGTGCATTCCTTTGCGAGTGACCCTAGCGGAGGCGGGGTGTTACATTTGGTATCAGAGCAGAAGGTTACCAGACTGGGCAAAAGTTTTTAAAGACCTTCTGAAAACTATTTGAAAATCGTTTACAAAGAAGCATTTTTCAAGAAAATTTTCTTTTAAAAGAAAAAGGCTATTCCCCAAAGGCCATTAGCACTATCCTTGTTTCCTTAATTGAGTCTCTTTTCCTTTCTTTCCTCCATCTGTAGTCACAGTGGTTTTAACTGCGACTAGTCTTTTCTATCTACGGAAGTGCTTTCCTTACGATGGAGGTGGTTCTCGAGAGACCAGTGGCCGCGTTATAAGAAAGGATAGTGAGGAAGAGGATAAAGGATACGAGCTTAAGGATGAGCAACTTGTTGGTATGTTTTAGTCCTCAAAGGAGGGAGAGGGATGAACAATGAAACCCATGACGAGAGAGTACCTTTGGCATGGTGAAACGGGACGGATAGTTAAGTATCACGGAACGGGGACAAGATCACTCGGAGGGCAATAGTGTGCTCTCATTTCTAGGGTACCTCAGAAGGAGGGTAACGATATTGTTAAAGGTTTAGCTTTTCTTCTCTATCATCCTGTCGGGACTTTGCTTTGATCACCGCATCTTTTAAGTCCGCTTCGATAGTTGAGTCTCTGCACCTTAGCACTAGCGTAGTAGAGAATCCCGCTTTTGTCTCAAGCCCTATTGGAAGATCGGTCCATTTATTCATAGCTTGTTTGGATTTGAGAACATCTATATCAAGTGTTGAGCTTGGAAATAATGCTTATGTTTATAAGTTGTGGATGGATTCTAGGGATGAAGTGGTTATCCAGTAAGGGGTGCCACTCTCGGTTTTAGAAGGAGGGTAGTTAGACTCTTGGCTTGCTTTGGTAATACCCTCAAAGTCTCATGTAACCTTTTGGGTTCTGTCATGGCTAGTTACCTAGAATCCCAGGATGCAGTTGTTGGTAATCCGTTTGAATAGAATTCGCCGCTAAGGCGGATGGTTCGTTTCGATTATGTATGAGTTATGGGAATCACCCTAGTAAGGACTCTTGGCAATTTGGATTGGCATCGGAAAACGAGATCCAGAATTCACTAGTGAATTTTGGAGAGCTGGCTTGAGTACGTAGATATGGTTGAGCCAAGTATACTAGGGAAAGAATAAGTGCAAGTGGAACGAGAGGCGACGAGGAAATGAGTTCCAACTCATGTTATGGAAACAGGAAGTAAGAAGCTGCGAAATCGTGAAGTAAAAGGGGCGGTCAAGGCACGATGGAACTAAGCTCAAGGTAATGCGACACAGGAGACTGAAGACTAAATACGTGCATGATATCTCTTTTGGGAATATATCCTCGACCCCTGTTTTCTGTTGAGCTTGCTTGTAGGCTGTCTTTTAGGGATATCCCCTCGGTCCTGTTTCTGTTACAAGCCCCGTAAGGAGTTTGTTTTGTCGATCTTATTTTGGGAACCTTAAGTAGAACGTTATGGATGTAAACATGTATTTGAAACATGTTATGGTTGATATGGTTGCAAATGGTTGCAAGTGGTTGCTCGTGGATGCGCGAATTTACATTAGATATTAGCTCGACTCGGTCACATTTCATATTGCATATGCACGAGTATTTATACTTGTTTATGGATGAAATTGAATGTGTTATCATGCGGATGTTGCATATGGTTGAATGTTTGTGCACGCATATAGTATCTATATGACTAGGACTATTTGCATACATGTTGGATTCATGGCACTATACATATTTTTGCATTAGAAAGATTTTTCAGGCCTGATCATTAGCATTAGCTAAGGAACATGTACACACACGTTTTGCATATATTCATACAGCATTAGAAATCATCTAAGGACAATGGTTGCTTGTGAATGATGTTTTGAGTAGATGGATGATGGATGGTAGGATATGTTCTTCCTAACTTGGGGATTTCGGGGACGAAATCCTAAAAGGTGGGGAGAATGTAACAACCCGTATTTTTCGATAACATGTTAAAACGAGAATCAAGGCAGAATTTAATTTTAAATTCTGAATCAAGTGAAACAGGCTATGCCATTGCGTTCGTCTCGGAAAAATACGCGAAATAGAGTCCGAGTTTTCGAGAATCGGAGTCCGTATGACCAAGTTATGATCCGTCAAAGTTTTCAGGGTTTTCAAGTTTGAAAATCACCTAGGAAGTTCAAGTTTTGGGGTAGGCGGGAATTTTCCCGCCAAAGCCCATGTCGACAGGGGAGTCGACAGGGCTGTCGACACCCCTGGACCCCAAGTCGACAGGGCTGTCGACTTGGGTGTTGACTGGGTCCAAAAACACAACTCCGTGTTTTGTGGCCTGGTGCACCTGGATGCAGTCTTAGTCTGGTCTGATGGGCCTGTGACGATTTCTGTGGCCTAGATTAATCCTAGATCTAATCCTAGGGCCTAAAACTATCCTAATCTCTATAAAAAGACCCTAAACCTAACCTAAATCCCTAAAAATCAAACCTAGCAACTAAGTGCTGCCAAAATCAATCTTGATCATGGCCTCCATCTCCAATCCCTAGAGCCTATGCATTCAAATCAGGTTCAAATCAAAAGGTGCAAGCTTGCTACACCAAATAGAGGCCAAATCAACGTTGCTATGCGAGTTTCATGACGGATCTTCATCAAAGGAGCCACCTTTCTTCGCCAAAACGATTCATGCTCCTAGTCCTCTTGCCATACTATGTAAGTTCTAGCTACTTTTGGATCAAAACGGTATTTTTAATGTTGACATGGGATAAAATTAGGCTAAACATGATTATGCGAACCTATATGAACCTTACCTTGCCTCTTGTGTTCATGTTTATGATTTTAGGCCATGTGAGTGACTTAATCATGCCTCTCATGCTATGCATAACCTAGTTTAACTTGCAAGTTTGGATCTTTATGCATGAAATGCTAGCATGAACCTTTAGGAACCACTTTACTTGTGAAACATTGGCTAAGACAAGATTTTGGGGCTTATGCATGTTTATGAACCCAAACCCCTTATGCTAACATGCAAGTTTGTGGCCAAATCCTTTATGAGATTATGCATGCTCGTGGCCAATCCCCTCTTTTAAGTTGTGCATGTTTATGGCCAAACCCCTTTTGATAATATGCATGTTTGTGGCCAAATTACCTTATGACACTATGCATGTTTATGGCCAATCCCTTTATGATGTTATGCATGTGGAAGCCAAGCCCTTTTTGGCATCATGCATGTTTTGAGACCAATATGTGACATAGTATTCTTACTATGTTGACTCGCTTTGCTTGCGTTGGGAAAACACGATTTTTGGGTAGTTAGATAAACATGAACATGTCGCAAAATCTTAACTTGAATATGACATGTGTTTATACTTGAAAATATGACTTGAAAGATAACATGGA
This sequence comes from Allium sativum, assembly GCA_030737875.1. Lineage (NCBI taxonomy): Eukaryota > Viridiplantae > Streptophyta > Magnoliopsida > Asparagales > Amaryllidaceae > Allium > Allium sativum. The sequence goes on along the minus strand of CM060924.1, from coordinate 719,639,553 downwards.
AGTTGGCATGTAAGTATGCATAAAACATGAGCTTGGGAATTTACCTATTAAGTTAGGTCTACCCTTTGGGAATTTACCTATTAAGTTAGGTCTACCCAAATGCTTGAAAACTTGTAATATGTTTTGGAAACATGATGAACTTAGATAATATGAGTGTGGCCAGCTCGAGGTTGGGTTGAGTTTGCAACGTAAAACTACCCGGAACCGACCGGCCTAACTAGTAGTTGCAAACAATAGGACCCAATGTGAGAAGTTGGTCATGTCGCGCTTAAGACCCGAGGTTAGACTAGGTTGTGGTGTAAATCTACCCGGACCCGCCCGGCTTAACTAGTAACCACAACAAGGTCTAATGTGAGAGGTTAAGAGTGCATTAATTAAATTAATGCCACATGATAAGGTTAAGTAAATTTGACTAATGACACTTAACCGATATGACGCGAATGGGTAGGTTAAGTGGGACCGGGCTTGATTTCCTTAATGACACTTAACCGTGCAAGGTGATTAGGAGGTGGGGTTAAGTAATTTACACTTAACTAATCCGACTGGGTAATTAGATGAGGTTAAGTAATTAAGACTTAACTAACCTAACCACGGTAATTAGATGGGGTTAAGTAATCCACACTTAACTAATCTAAACACAGTAATTCGACGGGGTTAAGTTAAACACTTAACCAATTTAAACTTGGTTGTTCAATGAGGTTAAGTAACCAATACTTAACCAACTTAACGTGATAATTTAATGGGGGTTAAGCAACTTATACTTAACCAATTATACATAAAGATTTGATGTGGTTAAGTGAACTAAACCTAACCAATCTAACTCGTTAATTTGATGAGGTTAAGTTAACCTATACTTAACCAATCTAACGTGAAAACATGATAAGGCTAAGTCACGAATCACTTGAATACGCTTGACCGATTTGACTCGGTAATTTGACAAGGTCAAGTTAATTTATACAATTAACCAATCTAAAATGATAATTAGACGAGGTTAAGTTATGGATTGCTTAATATACTTAGCCAACTTGACACATGGTTTGTAGGGTTAAGTCTTGGACATGGATACTTAGCCAATTTTGACATGGTTTGTAGACGGGCTAAGTTATGGACTTAAGTGACACTTAACCCATTAGATAAACCCTAATTCGGAGGATTGGGTAAATAACCATAGTTAACAAGGATTATGGAAATAAGGCTAAGTGGTAAACCTTAGTTAAGGGAAACTAAGTAGTAATTCTTAGTCAAGGAAATTTGGACCATTTCTTAGATAGATCAGTAACCCGATACGTTAGGTCAACGTTTAAGTATGCATGTAGGAGCAGGCTATCTGATTTGGATAAAGGCTCCAACGAACTGGGTAACGAAGCAGCGGCTTCGGGGAACGTGAGGATATTCTTGGGATCCCTCTGTGAGCTGCCAGGTCATTATACTAGGCTCACGAGAGGTTGAGGTCTGCGGTAGAAGAACCAAGAATATGCCTTGGTTGCTATGCGAGCGACCTAAAGACTGGGGTGGATAGCAGTGAGTCGGCGAATACATAAGGTGCCCGAGATAGCAAGTTCGTCGATCATCTACCATCTTGAGTCAAGCATGTACGTACGGAAAGGCAGGGAACACCCAACAGACCATGATTTGCTATCTAATTATGGGTGAGGTAGGCCGTAGGATGTGGGCTGGCCGGAGTGTAGTTCTCATGCAGGATTTTCCCTTGTGTTGCCTTTCACTAGTTGAGGGAGGGGTCTCGTGGGACCATAGCCACGTGTAGAAAAGCAGACCTTAGTATCTGCATCGGCAGATAAATCTAAAGCTCCCGACCGAGTCCTGTATTTCTTGGTTTGCCCTGTGACAGGACTCGGATGGCACGATGTGATACATGTGCATACAGTTATAGAAAACCGATTCACGATGAATGCATGGGAAAAAGGGCGCGGTTGAGGGTTAGCGAAATCCCTAGTGGCCTAGGTGGCTTAACCCAAACCGAAATACGAAAGCGTGCAATAGGTAAGCGTAATCCCTAGTGGTGCTAGGTGGCGTAAGTCCTAGTAGTTCAAACGATGATTCATATGGAAGAGCCTAGCTAGAACAAGGGTGATAGTCCAAACGATTTCAAGGATAATACGACATGAGGAAGCCCGTACGAGGTACGGCAAAGGACTGAACTTATATACATGAAAAGAAACATATGATTTGAGTAACCTATATATATGCGATATATTAGGTTGACATGGACCAATACACGACTTGGAGCAAGGGACATTCATGGTTAACACATGACGCGGGTAGGGATACTAGTACGAGAGGTGCAAAGCAAATATACATGTTAGAACTAGGAAGAATATACATAATAGATACCGTGGGATGTTAGACGGGGTAGATACCTTGGGATAATGTACTCGATAGAAATCTGACGATGTGATACCTTGACTTATCATAACACCGTAGTTTATCATGATACCTTAGTTTACCTTGCCGCAGTAGCTCAACCGGCTACCCGGGTTTATCTATCTTGTAGTTATCCTTATGTTTACTTTCAGTTTATGCATGTCATGTTACCTTCACCTGTTTTTATACTAGAAGTAGGTAGGACTTACTCAGTCTTTTTGACTGACCCGTTTTGTTTCGCCTCTTTTCTTCCGTTCCACCCCCCCCCCCTAGGTTTCAGGGAGGAAACAATGTTGTTTAGTTCGGACTTCTTCTGGTTGAAGGTCATCATGGATGGCTTGGACTTCTCTTGGCTATGGCTACTTCACGGTTTTACTTGGGGAATAATTTATTAAAAAGTCTTTATGCTTCTTTACTATTGCAAGACAGGTTTTGATGTACTCTGATGTAAAAGGCTTTAGACCTTATGTATTCATGTTTATGAAAGTTGATTTTACTTCCGCTATTTATATATATATATGTTCTGTCTTGTGATATTTCTGTGCATGTTTACCAATAATGCCCCTCTAAAGCTAGTGCATTCCTTTGCGAATGATCCTAGCGGAGGCGGGGTGTTACACATTAGCCAAACGGACTCACCGTTTGGGAGATATGGCTGAAACAAGTTTCGGATGGTGAAAAACAGCTTAATTGGGCTTAACCGGATGATTAGCAGCTAGGCCCAGAGGGGAATTTCGGGTTTAGAGGTATAGGAGTACTGATTAGGGTTAGGAAATCACTTTCATTTCAGTTTTGAGCCACCACAAACCTTCTTTAGACCTTGGTAATGGCTTCCATCCTCTAAAACCACTCCAAAACACATTTTTAGTGAAGATTAAGCCTAAACCACATCAAAACAAGGCCAAATAGCAACAAAGCAAGGTTGGAGCTGCTGCTATACCTAGGAATTCGACCCAAACAGAGAGTATTTCAGATTTGGTGTTTTATTTTGTGGCCAAGGTGAGTGATTTGCATAGTTTTTGCACTAATTACGGTAATTAAGGGTAATTAGTGAAGATTAGCGAATTTATACACTAATAAATTCTGGAAAAATGTTTAGAAATTCTTAAATAATATTTCATGCCTCTGTTAGAAAATTTAGATGATTTGATTAAGTTTTACTAAGTATGTGCTTAAACATGATTAAGAGGGACTATGGGAAAATGTGAGGTTTTAGCCACTTTTGATCCATTTTGATTCAATTGAATTGTTGTGTGCTGTTTGTGGTTGCTATCACGTGTTGCTATGACTCTATGGTGTGTTTTATGATTGATTAAAAGTGTTAGATTTGTCGAAAACGTCGTCGAATGGCGTAGAAAGCTCGCTGGAAAGTTGCAGAAATGTGCAGGTTCCGAACCGGATCGGATCGGATGAGGGCTCGGATCGGATATGTGAACTGGGCAAGAAAACCCGACCCGAACCGGAGTTTGGAACATAAGAGACTTGGCAAAAAGGAAGGCCGATCACTTAGAGTTGGAGTGGACAAGGGGATCAGATCGGAAGAATAATGGGGGCCAGATCAGATCGACTTGGAGACGCAGGGCTCGGATCGAAAGTAAACACTTTGGAGGACTAGCAAGAGGGAAGGCCACGCGGATCAGACGACAAGTAGGGATCGGATCGGAATACGTGAAGAAACGAGGGAGCGGATCGGAACACGAGAAGGAAGACAGCAACCCGACCCGACCCGGAGGAGGACACCGACCCGACCCGGAGGAGGACACCGACCCGACCCGAAGTGGAGTATCCGACCCGAACCGAATGGAAAGATGACAAGGGACCAGGACCGAACCGAACCGACGAGGGTAATGACCACCGAACCGAACCGTATTCTAGGGCTGCTACTGCACGACAACTCTTCTGAAGACCCACTCCAACTCGACCAAACCCGAGATGCAAAGAAAGTCCAAATGAGAAGTTAGAGCTCAAGATTCAAATGGGAATCAACGAGTTCGCTTCATGGTTGGGCTTTGCTGCGGGACGCGTGCTAAGTGGTTTACGATGTCTGTAGCTTTGGACCACTATGGTAGGAGGTACGGAGGCGGATTCAGGGCCATTATGGTATTGGTAGAACCAAGGTCTACGATCAATGAAATGGGTCATTGAAATGTTTGGTCATGACTCCATATGTTTAGCTTGGTCACAGCAGGGTTTCTACAAGTCGGGATCCGTCGTTACCTCAACTTGTCTAGTATTCCAAGGTGGTAGATGTCGTATGCTTTACGCACTGAGTGAGGGATGTGAGGATGGTTGCTATGGATGGTTTGTTTGCTATCATTATGACATACACACCCCACCCCCGTATTCTTTACACTATTCATTATGGCACCTTAGAGAACTATACGGTATGTGGTACTAACTCTTTGGTTGCAGGTCCAGGTTCAGGTATGGTTTAGTATACTTGTTATTATTTTGTTTATATGCTTATCGCTCATACCAGGCTTTATGTCTGACCCAGAGTTTTATGTCTCCTCTTATTACTTTGGGTGCTCACACGAGCAGACTAGAGACAGGTTAGCTGGTGATGCATGGGTAGATGATCCGGAGACGAGCAGGAGGCTTCCACGTAACACATATATATAGTATTCTCCCTGTGTTGTTGAAGATCACTACTTGGGCATTGGTGGTGTATCTTCTGTTTTAATTTCCTTTTGTTAGAGACAGTAAATTTGGAAAGTTGTAATAAGCTGTATTTGGATTTCCGCTACTCTGATGTTGATGTTAGTTTTAAGTTATCAGCTTATGCACTGTCTCGCGTGTTTTATGTCAAGTACATTATTATTATTATATTTTATCCCATGCGCTGTGAGACATTCTACAGGTTCCTTGATTAGTTCATCCTCTTCTTTTCTTTCTCCTGACGACCGTCCCGTGCTAGTCGGGCATGTGTACAGCGCACTTTTGGAGGAAATGCAGGCTGGTGCGGGGCGGGCCGTCACACTTGGTATCAGAGCTCTAGGTTGCGTAGTTAACCTAGGGAAGTTATCAGGGAGAGATAGTATACGTATACGAGAGAGCGTATTTGTGATTATTTCGGTTTTCAAAAGCTATATATATACTATTAGTAGTATAAGAATGAAGTCGGGCTGCACTAGCACCACTATGGGATCGTTAATCATTTCCTTTTTCAGATTGACGATGAGCCGATATGTTAGAGGTATCGGTAGAGGGGCCAATAATGGTAATGCTGCTAACATGAGGATGATGTTTACTGACCTCATGAGAGAAATGCTTAGAGATGTACGGAGGGCAGCTCCCAATGATGGAAATGGTGATGGTCCAATAGTGCAGGCGCCGAGGGTCGATTTCGCCAAGCTGAATAAGGATTATACTAGCCTTGGTGGGAAGCCGTTTCACGGAACGGAGTCGGCCACGGATGTTCAAGATTGGTTGGATAGTTGCGAACGTATCTTTGAGGATTTGGGTATCGAGGATGCGATGAAGAGAAAGCTAGCGTCCCGTCAGCTGCAAGGGCGGGCAATGAATTGGTGGAGTGCTATAAAGGCAGCTACTCCCGAAGATCAGATTACTTGGGAGCAATTTAAGGCTCGCTTTAGCGATAAGTTCATTCCAGCTGCTCAGAAGTCAGTGCTGTTTAAGAAATTCTTGGAGCTCAAGCAGAATGGCAGAGCTGTCTCGGAGTATATTGCTGAATTCGACACTTTGTCGAAATATGGGTTATCTCTTATTGATACTGCCGAGAAGAAGAAAGAGAAATTCATAACCAGTTTGGACCAGTACTTGGGGGAAAGACTTATTAACCACATCGATGAGTCGTTTGAGTCGATTGTAGGGAAAGCATTGAGGTCAGAAAGTCTCTACCCTAAGCCGAAGACTGAGGTTGCGTCCGCAGGTGAGCCAAAGCCACAAGTAAGTGGTGAAGGCTAAGGTGGTTCCCAGAATAAGAGAAAGCAGAATCATACTAAGGATGGCCAGAAGAAAAAGAATAAGCAAGATGTTGAGTGCTTCAGTTGTGGTAAGAAGGGCCATTATGCTAGTAATTGTCGGGCCAAGCCAGCGGATAGGAAGTGCTTCAATTGTGGCCAAATGGGACATCACAAGGACAAGTGTCCGCAACCCCCTAAAGAAAAGCAAATGGTGAAAGCATACACCCTTAATGCTATTCCTTCTTCGTCGAATGCCCCAACTGCGGCGGAGAAGGGAAAGAATGTCGTCATTCAAGGTATGCTTTCTGTTTACGATGTTCCTGTTAGAGTTTTGTTTGATACCGGAGCTTCCAGTTCTTTCATATCTAGTGACCTGGTAGATAGGTTGGGATTGGAGCCCGAGATTGTCGATAGACCTTTAGTAGTGACGAACCCGATTGGTGGTTCTACTAGCCTTAGCATGATTTGTCGTAATATGGTCTTATCGAGTCATGGATGCATGTTTGTTTGTGATTGCTTTGTTTTGGGCTTTACTGGGTTTGGCATTATTTTGGGAGTAGATTGGCTCCGAAGATACGGGGTGGTGGTAGACTGTGAGGGATTTTTGGTGACAGCTAGAGCGGATGATGGGCGGAGGATAGTGTTTGGTGGTCTACCCAGTGAGGGGGTATTGGCTAGTTTTCTAAACTCCCTTGACATTCCGCATAGTGAGTTGTCAGGTTTGCCTGTGGTTGGCCAATATCCGGATGTTTTCGAAGAAGTGACCGGACTTCCACCACACCGAGAGATTGAGTCCTGTATTGATTTGGTAAAAGATGCCAGACCTATAGTGATGCCACTTCGTCATATGGCACCAAGAGAGCAGCGAGAGCTCGAGGTGCAATTCAGCGATCATTTGAAGAAGGGATTTATCAGAAGGAGTGTTTCTGAATGGGGAGCACCAGTTGTGTTTGCTACCAAGGCGGATGGTTCCCTTCGTTTGTGTGTAGACTACCGCGAGTTGAATAAAGTGACGAGGAAGAACAAGTATCCTCTACCGCGGATAGATGATTTGTTCGATCAGTTGAGTGGCACGAGAGTATTTTCTCAGTTGGATCTCGCGACAAGTTTTCATCAACTTAGAGTGGAAGTTGAGAGTATAGCTAAAACGGCATTTCGGACGCCATCTGGATTTTATGAGTGGTTGGTCATGCCATTCGGGCTGACTAATGCCCCAGCATATTTTGTGGATCTTATGAATAGAGTATTCAGAGATCAGTTGAATAAGTTTGTCCTTGTGTTCGTTGATGATATTTTGGTCTATTCGAGGAAAGAGGAAGAACACAAGGAACATTTAAGAATAGTGATGGAGGTGTTGAGAAAACACCAATTGAAATCAAAGTTTTCTAAGTGTCACTTCTGGAAGAGGGAAGTGAGGTTCTTGGGCCATGTTGTATCAGAGAATGGGATTGCGGTGGACCCGGCAAAGGTGGCCACGGTACAGGATTGGCCTACGCCCAAGAATGCAACAGATGTAAGAAGTTTCTTGGGGTTAGCGGGATATTATCGTAAGTTTATCCAAGGTTTCTCTAAAATAGCAGTACCATTGACCCAGTTGACTAAGAAGAATCAAGCTTTTGTATGGGATGGAAGGTGCGAGAATGCATTCAAGAGTCTAAAGGACAAGTTGACAAGCGTGCCAGTGTTAGTCATTCCTGAGGGGAATGAAGAGATGACGGTATACACAGATGCCTGTGGTACCGGACTGGGTGCTGTATTGATGCAAGGCGGTAGGGTTGTAGCTTATGCAAGTTGGCAATTGAAACCGCACGAGAGAAGATACCCTACCCATGATTTGGAATTGGCAGCGATTGTGTTCGCGTTAAAAATGTGGAGACACTATCTCTTGGGAGAAAGAATTGAGCTGTTTACAGACCATAAGTCGTTGAAGTATCTCTTCTCCCAGAAGGATTTAAATCTCCGGCAACAAAGGTGGTTAGAATTCTTGGCTTCCTATTATTTTGGCATCGCATATACACCGGGAAAGGGCAATGTGGTGGCTGATGCATTGAGTAGAAGACATGCCAGTTTAGGGGCTATGTTTCTAGAATGGAAGCAACTGGAGTATATCGCGGGGTTTGATTTCAGACCAAAGTGCGAACTGAATCCAGAAATGTTAACAAGTTTGACGGTCAGACCCACTTTGATTGAGCGGATCGGCTCTAGTCAAAGGAACGATCCTAACCTATTGGGAATCATCTCCAAGTTAGAGATGGGTATCGATGAGGAGATGAACAAGTATGGGCATGATCGAGATGGATGGCTTAGAAAGAATGGAAAGCTTGTTTTACCCAATGTCGATGGATTGAGGGATGAAGTGCTTAGAGAGTGTCATCACTCAAAACTGACTATACACCCCGGTGGTAATAAGATGTATCGAGATATGAAGCAGACTTACTACTGGGAAGGGATGAAGAGAGACGTTGGGAAGTTTATATCCAGGTGCATGAATTGCCAGCTAGTTAAAGCCGAGCAAAAGAAACCTAGTGGGTTATTGCAACCATTAGAAATTCCCGAATGGAAATGGGAGCAAGTCTCGATGGATTTCATCGATGGTTTACCGAGGACTAGATCGGGACATGATAGCATTTGGGTGATTGTAGACCGATTGACTAAGAGTGCAAGATTTATACCAGTCAAATCAACCAGAACGGCAGCTAAGCTAGCAGAATTATATATGAAGTGGGTAGTGAGATTTCATGGAGTACCTAAAAGCATTGTGAGTGACCGAGACCCATTGTTCACTAGTGGGTTTTGGAAGAGCTTACAAGAGGCTCTAGGGTCAGAGTTACATCTCAGTACCGCATATCATCCCCAGACTGACGGTCAGACGGAGAGGGTGAATCGTATTTTGGAAGATCTCTTAAGAACTTGTATATTGGATTTTGGTGGATCATGGGATGACCATTTGCATCTAGTAGAGTTTGCATATAATAATAGCTACCAATCCAGTATCGGTATGGCTCCATATGAAGCTTTGTACGGAAGACCGTGCAACTCACCATCATGTTGGATAGAGACTGGCAAGAAGTTTGTGCTTGGACCAGATGTAGTGAGGGAAACTTCAGATAAGATTAAGGTCATTCAATAACGAATGAAAGCTGCTCAAGATAGGCAGAAGAGTTATGCTGATAAGAGGAGAAGAGACTTAATGTTCTCCGTTGGCGACTTGGTGTTTGTCAAGATTTCTCCGTTGAAGAGCGTAATACGATTTGGCAGGAGGGGCAAGTTAGCACCAAGATTCGTTGGCCCATTCCCTGTTCTCGAGCTAGTCGGGAATTTGGCATATAGAATTGACTTACCAGAGAAAATGGCGGGAGTTCACAATGTATTTCATGTTTCCCAACTAAGGAAGTTCGTTCACGACCCAGATATGACTGTTTCACCTGATCAGTTGGAGGACTTCGAAGTAGAACCTGAGGCGGTTGGGAACCGCAAGCCGGCCCGTATTGTCGAACACGACCTGAAACAACTTCGAAGGAAGGCGGTGAAGCTAGTCAAGGTCTAGTGGGGTGAGGACGAGAATGACTGTACTTGGGAGATAGAGGAGAACATTAGGAAGACTTATCCAGAATTCTTTGCCTGGTAAGATTTTGACTTCGATTTAGTTTTCCGCATGCTAGGGTAGGCTTGTTTGTTTGTTTTGCATGTTTGATTGTTGTATATGGCTGTTAGGCATGCGAGGTCTTTTGTATGTTTTGGGTTAAGGAATTTCGGGGACGAAATTTCTTAAGGGGGGGAGAGTGTAACGACCCGTATTCTACGCATCATAGGATCGTAGGATATTTATTTCATTCACATACGAAGTCGTATGGTCATGTAACTTTGGGAGACGACTATTGTGGTCATTTCCCATGTTCATGATTTTTCTCGATTTTTAAATGACCATTTTACCCCTAGTCGACACTGTTTTGGCCATAACTTTTGACTGAAAAGGAATTTTAACCCGAAACCACTTCCATTGGCTCCGGATGATGGTTTACAACTCCGTAGAGTGGTCACATTAGCCAAACGGACTCACCGTTTGGGAGATATGGCTGAAACAAGTTTCGGATGGTGAAAAACAGCTTAATTGGGCTTAACCGGGTGATTAGCAGCTAGGCCCAGAGGGGAATTTCGGGTTTAGAGGTATAGGAGTACTGATTAGGGTTAGGAAATCACTTTCATTTCAGTTTTGAGCCGCCACAAACCTTCTTGAGACCTTGGTAATGGCTTCCATCCTCTAAAACCACTCCAAAACACATTTTTAGTGAAGATTAAGCCTAAACTACATCAAAACAAGGCCAAATAGCAACAAAGCAAGGTTGAAGCTGCTGCTATACCTAGGAATTCAACCCAAACAGAGAGTATTTCAGATTTGGTGTTTTATTTTGTGGCCAAGGTGAGTGATTTGCATAGTTTTTGCACTAATTACGGTAATTAAGGGTAATTAGTGAAGATTAGCGAATTTATACACTAATAAATTCTGGACAAATGTTTAGAAATTCTTAAATAATATTTCATGCCTCTGTTAGAAAATTTAGACGATTTGATTAAGTTTTACTAAGTATGTGCTTAAACATGATTAAGATGGACTATGGGAAAATGTGAGGTTTTAGCCACTTTTGATCCATTTTGATTCAATTGAATTGTTGTGTGCTGTTTGTGGTTGCTATCACGTGTTGCTATGACTCTATGGTGTGTTTTATGATTGATTAAAAGTGTTAGATTTGTCGAAAACGCCGTCGAATGGCGTAGAAAGCTCGCTGGAAAGTTGCAAAAATGTGCAGGTTCCGAACCGGATCGGATCGGATGAGGGCTCGGATCGGATATGTGAACTGGGCAAGAAAACCCGACCCGAACCGGAGTTTGGAACATAAGAGACTTGGCAAAAAGGAAGGCCGATCACTTAGAGTTGGAGTGGACAAGGGGATCAGATCGGAAGAATAATGGGGGCCAGATCGGATCGACTTGGAGACGCAGGGCTCGGATCGAAAGTAAACACTTTGGAGGACTAGCAAGAGGGAAGGCCACGCGGATCAGACGACAAGTAGGGATCGGATCGGAATACGTGAAGAAACGAGGGAGCGGATCGGAACACGAGAAGGAAGACAGCAACCCGACCCGACCCGGAGGAGGACACCGACCCGACCCGGAGGAGGACACCGACCCGACCCGAAGTGGAGTATCCGACCCGAACCGAATGGAAAGATGACAAGGGACCAGGACCGAACCGAACCGACGAGGGTAATGACCACCGAACCGAACCGTATTCTAGGGCTGCTACTGCATGACAACTCTTCTGAAGACCCACTCCAACTCGACCAAACCCGAGATGCAAAGAAAGTCCAAATGAGAAGTTAGAGCTCAAGATTCAGATGGGAATCAACGAGTTTGCTTCATGGTTGGGCTTTGCTGCGGGATGCGTGCTAAGGGGTTTACGATGTCTGTAGCTTTGGACCACTATGGTAGGAGGTACGGAGGTGGATTCAGGGCCATTATGGCATTGGTAGAACCAAGGGCTACGATCAATGAAATGGGTCATTGAAATGTTTGGTCATGACTCCATATGTTTAGCTTGGTCACAGCAGGGTTTCTACAAGTCGGGATTCGTCGTTACCTCAACTTGTCTAGTATTCCACGGTGGTAGATGTCGTATGCTTTACGCACTGAGTGGGGGATGTGAGGATGGTTGCTGTGGCTGGTTTGTTTGCTATCATTATGACATACACACCCCACCCCCGTATTCTTTACACTATTCATTATGGCATCATAGAGAACTGTACGGTATGTGGTACTAACTCTTTGGTTGCAGGTCCAGGTTCAGGTATGGTTTAGTATACCTGTTATTATTTTGTTTATAAGCATATCGTTCATACCAGGCTTTATGTCTGACCCAGAGTTTTATGTCTCCTCTTATTACTCTAGGTTCTCACACGAGCAGACTAGAGACAGGTTAGCTGGTGATGCACGGGTAGATGATCCGGAGACGAGCAGGAGGCTTCCACGTAACACATATATATAGTATTCTCCCTGTGTTGTTGAAGATCACTACTTGGGCATTGGTGGTGTATCTTCTGTTTTAATTTCCTTTTGTTAGAGACAGTAAATTTGGAAAGTTGTAATAAGCTGTATTTGGATTTCCGCTACTCTGATGTTGATGTTAGTTTTAAGTTATCAGCTTATGCACTGTCTAGCGTGTTTTATGTCAAGTACATTATTATTATTATATTTTATCCCATGCGCTGTGAGACATTCTACAGGTTCCTTGATTAGTTCATTCTCTTCTTTTCTTTCTCCTGACGACCGTCCCGTGCTAGTCGGGCATGTGTACAGCGTACTTTTGGAGGAAATGCAGGCTGGTGCGGGGCGGGCCGTCACAGTATGGTGGATCTCTGCTAAATATATATTTGTTTGGTGGCGGAGAATTTATTCTCTTACTTAACACCCTCTGAAAGACGTATAAGCTTAGAGATTATATATAGGAAGAAATCAATAGTACGGTGTAGATTGTTGATGCGGCATGTTTGATTTTCCAAAGTTAAATAATCATTAATATTGATTTTTGGAAAGATTAAAACCAAGTGGAGTTTTAATGAATCTTTAATTAGATTGAAATGTGAATTGATAATTTAAATTATCAAATTTGAGAAATGATCGAGAGTGGAGTATCACCAGTTTTGCTCCAAGCGATAGTCAAATCTTTAATTAGATTTGAACGGAAATGGTAATTAATTTTACCGATAACACCGTGGTGTTAGTTATGGAGCAATACCAGTTTTGCTCCATGGGATGAATAGGTTGGGATTGGGAAATTAAATAAATGATTACTTCGGTAAGGTGCGTTAATCCCGACTAGTTTGGAAAACCTTAATATGGTTTGAATGATATCCAAAGGAAGATTAAAGAATAAATTTTAAAGAATTTATCTTCGATAAAATTAATGGGAACATATCCCTAAAGAAGTGAATATTTGAATAAAAGAATATTCTGAATTGGAGTGAGGCGTATGTTGTGTTTTTATAGCAGTTGTTTATTATATACGCGAGTTTTTCAGAAAGGCCGGGTCTATACCCATTCTGAATAACTGATTCGACGATAAGTCGATGATGAAGACGGTGGTTGAAGACTGGAGGTCTTTACATCGTTTTGATGATTACTGATATCTTGATTGGTTTGTACACCCAAGACAAGGTAATAAGTGGTGATCGTCCAGACGTACTTGGAGATCGACCGGATATGCGAGGACCCCTCTCCTGTATTGGACGTATGGGACGAGGAATAAGGTGCCTCCGGTTTCGTTCAGACCCAAAACGAACTTGTAAATGGATGTGTGTTTGATATTGGATTTTATTTTGTGTTGATTGATCTGTATTAAATATATATCTGTTTGGTGGCGGAGAATTTATTCTCTTGCTTAACGCCCTTCTCTGAGACATACGAGCTCAGAGGTTATATATCGACAGACATCAGTCGCATGGCATGAATTGCCTGTGTTGCATGCTGGGATGCAAATGATCAAGGCTTCTGTTGAAAATCAGAATCTTGTGGTTGATGATCAAAGCACGGTCTTAAAGGGCATAGCTTTGTGTATAGCGTTAATTCGTGAGCCTCACATCTCGGTATGAGTCAAAAACGGGATCGGACCATTGGCAGAACATGACGTTTCTTTCTAGCTATGGGTGGTGTCATGGTATGGAGCCCATACATTTACGTTTTTACCTATGTGGATGATGGATAGCGAGTCGCCTCAGATATATCGGTTACTACGGAGCTGATGGATAGGTCCGATAGGACCGGGAAACGTATGTTCAGGATTAACTAATCCTTAAACGTAAGGGAGGACTGGCCCAACAGATCCAAGGGTTGCCAAGAGTGTGTAGTCCTGAGACATTTGCTAAAGTATCTCGAAGCGGTGAGGTGCCATCCCTGGCCTCGATTCATAGATGGAATCCAATTTCCAATACGTGACATTTCGGTTTTGATTGTAGAGCCTAGTATTGGCGACATAGTAGCATGGGATACTATGCCGTTTATGATTGATACATTTATATTTGAAGTTGTTTTGACACTATACACATATTATAGTATCAAATGATTTTTTTTAAACGTACCAAGCATGTTTGGCTATTATAAGGGAAAACGCTATCCTCCGGCTTGCATTGTGTGATGGGACCTGAGTCTTATAATAGCTGCATTTTTCCAAAAAGCATTATGCTGTTTGTTTCATGCACTGGTATTCTTGTAAGGAAACCCATTCCGTGTTATATGTCGTGGTCCCTTGATATACTTTATTTTTAAAGTAAAGATTTAATAACTGTTTTGGTTCTCACACCAGTCACATTACTGACCTGGAGTTTATTGTTTTAACCTAAACTCTGGGTGCCCCTATTTTCCACATGGGCAGCTAGTAGTTTTGGTTTTGTAGATATTATATTCATAGGATCCCGGATTTACAACTGGAACTATATTCGGTAAGCTCTGTATCCGTGTATTCTTTTCAGTTGTTTTATGTATTATTTTCTGCTTCTATGTATTTAAATTTAATTTAAATCTCTGATATTTGTCAAATGTATATTATTTATTCATACTCTGGTATATTCTTGTACTCTGATGGAAATTGTTGTAATAAGCAATGAAATGTTCTTCTGTTTGTATTCTGATTTGTCGTGTTCTCAAGACAATCCGTTCTTTCTCTTCTCTTCAGAGACCGGGGAAGTTCTGGTCGTCCCAGTTTGGTATCAGAGCTTTGGTTTATAGAGCTCGAGAACAAGACACATTAGAACCAAACGAAAGAATTCATCAGAGATTGGATTAGTAATATCCAATGAGAATGACTCGTTAGAGATAGGATCAGTAGTATCCTAGAACGAGTGTGAAGAGTAGTGTTTTTAAAAATAAAAACCAATTTTGTTTTGAAAATTTAATCTAATTATACGTAGTTGAGTATCTTATTTTATTTTATTTTGCACACTCGAGTATATGAGATTTTGCATATACGCGTCATGAACGCATATTTGAAGTTTTAATATACTGGATAGATATAGAATTACACTCTAGACGCCCAGAGATGATACTGATGATTGAGATCTCATCATCAGTGTTTATGTTCGAGTTTCGAAAGTGGGATATCTATATATTTCCAATTGAATGGTGTGAGAACCAAAGCTAGATAGGGTCTATTGTTGTGACTTGGCATCAAAAATGGATTTTTATATATATATAAGTTATGTGTTTGAAACGATAATCAACTAATTGATTGCTAATTGTGTTGTTGATTATTGGTGTGACTAATTAAAATTTTGAACCATTAGGCCGAACGGAATCAAATTTTGAACTGAATTGAAAATTTGATTGAAATTGCATACATGTACATATATAAATGTGTGAACAGGTCATAGTAAGGAGGCTAGAGAAGAGGAATAAAATTGTATGCCCGACAAATAGGTACATGTTCACTAATTTATTGGGTTTAGATGATTTTATGAGCCGATTGGCTAGCCGCTTGGCTTTTTCTTTTTCTTTTCGATTGATGAGGGCCTTGGGTGGCTTGTTGAGGTTTTAAATGTCTCCCCGTACAAAGCAGGTTATGGCGAAATTTTTCGAAAATTTAGAGTGTTAGCCAAATTTTTGAAAAATAGAAATTCTTAGAAACTGAAAAGTTGAAAAATGAAAGCCAGAAACAAAGTTGAGTTGGTTAGATAAATAAATTTCAGCTCCGTTCCTTTTCGAGGACGAAAAGATTTTAGGTGGGGGAGACTGTAACAACCCGGAAAATCGTAACCAATTTAAAATTATTATTTTGGCAATTTTAATGAATTTTGAATATTTTAAATAATAACGACTAGAAATTTATTTTAAATAGAATTAGAACGTATATATTTATTTAAATTGAAGTTAGAATATAAATATTTATTTAATTATAAAAGGAATTCGAAATGGCGCGGTAGTTTGAAATTTTGATTTCAAATTTCAAATGAATGTACAGGATTCAAAATAAACCGGATTTAAGTGAAATAAGAAATATTTGAATCTTTTTGAAAATATCTTTCCAACGAATGTGAAAAATCCAGATTTCATAACGGGAATAAAAAGTTATGTCCAGTTGAAAATTTAGAATAGTCGCTATGGAATTTATATAATATAAAGCCCTTAAACAAAGCGATTTTGCAAACGACCTCCATTTTCGGCGAGACCATTTTTGTTGGATCCGTAATGTCAAATTATTGCTATATTCCAATTTTCATAATTTTTGGAACCAATATGTGAGCGTGGTGAATTTAAACGTGTTTGGTCAATTCAGTTTGAATTTAATCGACTGAAAAATGACCATTTCTCAAACTGTCTCCAAATTTGACGAAAATAGTTTTGTTAGGACCGTATCGTCAAAACATACCTAGATTTATTTTTCAGGAATTTTTGGAGTCAGCATGTGGCCCCAGTAAATTAAAATGTGCATTTTAATTTAAAATATAATGATTCGTATTTTAAATTTAGCCTAAACTGATCGTAACAGCCAAATTGGGTTACGAAACATATCCCACTGTGTTCGGAATGGGGGTAATTAGTTATGGGCGACAGTCGTTGGGTCCTATTTGGAGTTCGATTTAAAGAGCAACTTTTTGGGGAAAAAAAGAAATATAAATAAATTAATATATATATTTTCATATACCCCCTTCCTCTCACAACCAAACTCATTACCTCCCTCCCCCAAAATCGTTCGGTCGCTCCCTAAATTGCTCCAGCCCCATCGCGATCCTCCCCCCAGCGTCGCGCCCAGGCAGCCCCCCCCCCCCTCCGCCGATGATCCTCCTTCTTTGCTCGCCCTCCTCCTATCTCCTCTTCCATGAAGACCCAAACACCCCAGCGCGAACCAAAAACCACCAAAGCAGCCACTGCCGCATCTTGGGCCCATGCCCTGACCACCTGCGCCGCCTCCGACCGCCGCTCCACGTTGGTGCCCCCCTCTCCGTTCAGCATGTACCAGTAAGTTTTTTTATTTTTGTTTTACTTTTATTTATTGTTGTTTTTATTTCTTTCTTGTTCATATATAAAGAATAGAATTTTTATAGATATGTAATCAATGTAAAAAGATTTGATTTTTTAAATGTAAAAAGATTCGATTTTTAAATGTAAAAAGATTCGATTTTTAAATGTAAAAAGATTTGATTTTTAATTAAACAAAGATATGATTTTTAATTATGTAATATTAGGATTTATATATATAAGTATTATAGAAATATGATTTTTATATAAGCAAAGCGTTATAAAAACATGATTTTTAGCATTATAAAAATATGGTTTTTATTATATGAATAACAATATAAAAATGCGATTTTTTTTATATGTTGTAGCGAAATAAAAATTCAATTTATATATATTGTAAATATAAAAATGTGATTTTTATTCATATAATAGCATAATAAAAATGTGATTTTTATTATATGAATAGCGAATTAAAAATATGATATATATATATATATAACGAAATAAAAATGGGATTTTTAAATATATTAACATCATATTAAAAATGTGATTTTTACTATGCGCTGCATAGAAAAGATTGCGTTGGAATATCGAGCAAATCCAAACGGTTCAGAAATTCAGAAATAGAACTGGAGGAGTGGATCCCAAAGGTAAGAACTTCTCACTTTATTTTCTAGTTAAATATATATACTAGGATGCAGACCGGTGCTTTAGCACCCGACACCTTTGTTTGAAACCATGTTTGTTTTGGTTGTTTGGATTATTTGGTTGAATTTGGTTTGGAAAATGAAATGAAATGATTAGAATTTGGTTTGTATATAGCGCGAGCCATTATTAGGCGAGGGATAAGGCTAGACCTTATTCCGATTCTAATATCGCGCCGTTATGCTGCCGAAATTTTCTAAAAATGTTAAAACAATAAAAATATCATTTTTATTGTATAAATGAACTGTATAAAATATTCATGAGTTGAAATAAATATTTTATAGTTAAAAATATAATTTTTAACGTGTATATGAATAAATATTCATTTACAAATCGGGCGATTTGTTTATGTACACACATTTGACTGATATGGATTGGGACGATATATTTTACACATCGCCCAACTGCACAAATAATAATCAGTATTTGTTGTTTGAAAACCCCACACGGGTATTGGGATGATATTGGACATACACTAATCCCAATATTTAGTTGTATGTCAATCGATGGGTTGACAAACTGTTGTAATCGTTAGTTATTTATATTTAACGCTTATGCAGTTGTGTAATGCACTCTGGATGATGGTTGACTGTGTTTGATTATTGTTGTGCACATGTGTGTATGAAATCCATATAAATAAAATTATATGGTAATTGACTGTGTTTGATTCCAATTAGGAAAGAACGAATATTTTAAATTAAAGAATATTTTAAAATGACGAGTAATGAATATTTTAAAATAACTAATATTTTAAAATAATATTCAGTAAAGGATCAAAATATTATTTTGATGTCCGATTTGGGATGGACACGAAAATATTTAAATATATAAAGCCGTGTTGATTAAATCAACGCCATTTTGACGAAAACGATATTTATATCGATTTTATTCATTTTTATAATGAATATCGAAAAAGAAGTGATTTCAAAAGCTAATGTTTGAAAATATTATCATTTATATACTAATGATATGGAATATTCAATGTTGATTTAAAAATTGAATATAAAGTTGAAATCGTTTTGAAAACGAATATAAAACGATTTATAAAATACATTTTAAATGGAAATCGGCGAAATATATATAATATATATTATATATATTTAATGGCCTGAATAGAACGCACGCGCCGTTGCAGTTTGCGAATTTCGACCACTGACTTCGAATTGACATTACGGGAGATCCGACCGTCGGATTCTCATAAAACCAGAACCGTTGGGTTCGTATCAAAAAGATCTTTCCAACGAATATGAAAGATTTTAAATCTAACGGTTGGATTTGGAATTTTGTCCAAATCAAATTTGGAAAAGGTCGATGTAAGTGCACTTCGATGACCGTTTATGGAAATCGACTGTACGGACCTTGATAAAATTATTAAAAATATTAATAATTTTTGTAAAATCATAATCAATGATTTGGAAAGAATTTGGATGAAAAATTCCATGTTTGTAAAGGTCAAAATATATTTTTATCAGAATGAACTAATTATGAACTAGAATTAAAATCCAATATTTTTAAATAAATAAATTGGATTTGAAATGGTTTTAAAAATAACCAGAATTTCCAATATATGAATTGGAATGGATTTGAATCGAAATTATCTACGGAATATTTCGATATTGGATTCCGTGATTATACGAATATTGATATGGGAATTTGGAAGATATATATCGTTATTCCTAAATAAGATATTTGTTGATTTCAGAATTTGATATTGAATATAAGCCGATATAATTTCTATTCAGAGCCATGTATTTAATATCAAATGAGATTTTGGGTTTGTCGTGAATGGTGTCTTCAGTAACACTGTTCTTAAACCTAGTTGAGAAAAGAATAAATCTTTAATTAAGATTTAGTGAAGTTTTTCCAATTAATTAATATTTGATTGGAATTGAATAAAAGAATTGGATTTTGGGTTTGCCATGAATGGTGTCTTAAATAACACTGTTCTTAAACCCCCTGTGAAAGGAATAAATCTTTTAATTAAGATTTTTAGGATTTCCAGTTAATTAACATTTAATTGGAATAAAATGGGATGTGAATTGGGTTTATTGTTAACTGTGTTTTTAACGACATTCGTTCTTTAACCCGATTTATAGTGAAATGTGATTTGGAATTTATAAATCTTTTATTAAGATTTAATGGAAATTTTCCAAAGTAAAGTTTTCCAATTTAATATATTAAATTGGAATCAAATGGAATTCGATTTGGTAATAATCGAAATGAGCTTCTATGGAGGAAGACTGTTAATATATATATGGGATTTAAAAGACTTTGTCGTTATTCCATTTATATTATTAGTCGGATACAGAAATTGATATCGATTATATATTGATATGTTTTCCGTGAAGATTCCATAATTAATGGAATGTGATTTGGGTTTATCGTGAACTGTGTTTTAAATGACATTAGTTCTTTAACCCAGTTAAAGACAGGATTACATGTCTAACGTTGTATTTCGAACTGTATGGTAGATCTCTGCTAAATATATATCTGTTTGGTGGTGGAGAATTTATTCTCTTGCTTAACACCCTTCTCTAAGACGTACGAGTTTAGAGGTTATATATAGGCAGAAATCAATAGTACGGTGTAGATTGTCGATGCGGCATGTTTGATTTTCCAAAGTTATATAATCATTAATAATGATATTTGGAAAGATTAAAACCAAGTGGAGTTTTAATGAATCTTTAATTAGATTGAAATGTGAATTGATAGTTTAAATTATCAAATTTGGGAAATGATCGAGAGTGGAGTATCACTAGTTTTGCTCCAAGCGATAGTTAAATCTTTAATTAGATTTGAACGGGAAATGGTACTTAATTTTACCGATAACACTGTGGTGTTAGTTATGGAGTAATACCAGTTTTTCTCCATGGGATGAATAAGTTGGGATTGGAAAATTAAATAAATGATTACTTCGGTAAGGTGCGTTAATCCCGGCCAGTTAGGAAAACCTTAATATGGTTTGAATGATATCCAAAGGAAGATTAAAGAATAAATTTTAAAGAATTTATCTTTGATAAAATTAATGGGAACATACCCCTAAATAAGTGAATATTTGAATAAAAGAATATTCTAAATTGGAATGAGGCGTATGTTGTGTTTTTATAGCACTTGTTTATTATATACGCGAGTTATTCAGAAAGTCCGGGTCTATACCCATTCTGAATAATTGATTTGACGATAAGTCGACGATGAAGACGGTGATTGAAGACGAAGGTCTTCACATTGTTTGGATGATTTCTGATGCCTTGATTGGGCTATACACCCAAGACAAGGAAATAAGTGGTGATCGTCCAGACGTACTTGGAGATCGACCGGATATGCGAGGACCTCTCTCTTGTATTGAACATAATGGGACAAGGAATAAGGTGCCTCCGGTTTCGTTCAGACCAAGAACGAACTTTTAATTGTATGTGTGTCTGACATTGGATTTTATTCTGTGTTGATTGATCTCTATTAAATATATATCTGTTTGGCGATGTAGAATTTATTCTCTTACTTAACCCCCTTCTCTGAGACGTACGAGCTCAGAGGTTATATATCGATAAACATCAGTCGCATGGCTGAATTGCCTGTGTGGCATGATGAGATGCAAATGATCAAGGCTTCTGTTGAAAAGCAGAGTCTTGTGGTTGATGATCAAAGCACGGTCTTAAAGGGCATAGCTTTGTGTATAGTGTTAATTCGCGAGCCTCACACCTCGGTATGAGTCAAAAACGGGATCGGACAGTTGGGAGAAATGACTTTTCTTTCTAGCTATGGGTGGTGTCATGGTATGGAGCCCAGACATTTATATTTTTACCTATGTGGATGATGGATAACGAGGCGTCTCGGATATATCGGTTACTATGGAGCCGATGGATAGGTCCGATAGGACCAGGAAACGTGTGTTCAGGAGTAACTAATCCTCAAACGTAAGGGAGGACCGGCCCAACCGATTCAAGGGTTGCTCAGAGTTTGTAGTCCTGAGACATTTGCTAGAATGTCTCGAAGCGGTGAGGAGCCATCCCTGGCCTCGATTCATAGATGGAATCCAATTTCCAATACATGACATTTCGGTTTTGATTGTAGAGCCTAGTATTGGTGACATAGTAGCATGAGATACTATGCTGTCCATGATTGATACATTTATATTTGAAGCTGTTTTAACACTATACATATATTATAGTATCAAATGATTTGTTTTAAACGTACCAAGCATGTTTGGCTATTATAAGGGAAAACCCTATCCTCCGGCTTACGTTGCATTATGTGATGGGACCTGGGTCTCTTAATAGCTTCATTTTTCCAAAAAGCATTGCGATGTTTGTTTCATGCACTGGTATTCTTGAAAGGAAACCCGTTTCATGTTATACGGCGTGGTCTCTTGATTTACTTTATTTTTAAAGTAAAGATTTAATAACTGTGTTTTAGTTCTCACACCAGTCACATGACTGGCCTGGAGTTTATTGTTTTAATCTAAACTCTGGGTGCCCATATTTTCCACACGGGCAGCTAGTAGTTTTGGTTTTGCAGATATTATATTCACAGGATCCTGGATTTACAACTGGAACTATATTCGGAAAGCTCTGTATCCGTGTATTCTTTTCAGTTGTTTTATGTATTATTTTCCGCTGCTATGTATTTAAATGTAATTTAAATCTCTGATATTTGTCAAATGTACATTATTTATTCATACTCTGGTATATTCTTGTACTCTGATGGAAAATTTTCTAATAAGCAAGGAAATGTTCTTCTGTTTGTATTCTGATTTGTCGTGTTCTCAAGACAATCCGTTCTTTCTCTTCTCTTCGGAGACCGGAGAAGTTCTGGTCGTCCCATTTCTAGTCCCTTGCTATTTAGTAGGGGATCACCGACGGATTTTTTTTAAAATATATATTAAAGAAATATACATCCATCGGTAAAAAATTTAAAAATTAAATTTAAATATATTGACAAATGATGGTAAAGTGTCGGAAAATTGACGTTAACTTCCCTTGTAAAATAGTCACAAAAATACCGATGTGAAATTTAACGACCAGTGTTATTCATCACAAATCCGTCGCAAATACATGTTTAGCGAAGGATATGCGATGGATTCGTCTGCTGTAAAATCAGTGTTTTCTTATAGTGTTGTCGACATATTCTTCGAAAAAAGCCCAGGCTTCCTCACTTGACTTATCCAAAAATTCTCTATGACACACAGTTTCAAGTTGAGTTCGAGTTGGACAATTAAGTCCATCAGATAATATTTATCATAACATTTGTTTTGGAATTCCATGATGAGGGCAATTTTGTAATAATTGGTAGAATTATTCAAATTATTAGCAAAAAGTTTCCCTTTCATTTTACGTAAACTGAGGAATTGCAATTCAAAATTTTTTAGTTTTATGTAAAGGAACAAAGTTATTTATAAATTTTGTTTCAGAATCATTCCAACTATAAATAGAGGGTCGTGGAAGAGAGATGAACCACCTTCTAGCATTTTCTAGTAGAGCGAATGGTATTAATCTAAGTTTGAAGGACTAGTTTGAAAGTCGTTGCACTTTTATAGTAAACGAATATATTTTGAAATCATAAATAAACTCATAAGCATTCTCTAAGCCCATAAATTTAGGAACACCTTGGATGAATGAACTTCTTAAATCAAAATTATTTCTTTCATTTGGTGTACATATTAAAATTTGAGGTAATATATTTCTAATTGGATTGCATTGTTCTCATAATGACATACCTTAAGGTGGTCCAAGATATTTAATTATCTTGAACTAGAAAATCTTGATTTTGAATATTTTGATTATTATGATTCATTTCATTTTTCCTAGGTGGTCGACAATAATTATTCAAAATGAGTTATATTGTGTTTCTAATAGTTTACGTTCGAAACATCATTTGTGTAAAATACGAAACCATTTTCAATTCTTTTTGGATAACACCTTCAAAATTTAAACATTTATTCAAACCAACGGAAATAATAATAATTATTAAAAAAAACATTAGTGTTTGAAGTGCCTTAATGGTAAATTCTTTAGTGCCCTTTTAGCTCACAAATTCTTTAATTCTTCCTCTTTCTTTATTTGGTTATGTTATTCTCAATATGCTGGAAAAATTGCTTTTCTTCTTCTTTCTCGTCCAACCTCGTGAATTCTTTCTTCCATAATATTCTTTTATTTTTCGTTCTACTCCTTGGTAAATTGAGTTTTAAGCTCGTAGCTCTACTCTATGGTCGATGTGATTTAGAAAATGTAGGTCCATGTTTATGGAGTTAGTCGTCGAAAGAAGAGACTTGGTTATTTAAGGTTTGTTTCAGGTTGAACAACGTGAGAAAAACTGCAAATAAGATGGTGGCTCTGGTTAATGATTGTAGTTGTTGAAATTTTCGGTTTTGGATGTTGTCACGGGTGGAGTTTAAGATACGGGTTGGGAGTGAGATACCGTTTTGGCCTATGGATTCAGATGGTTTATGAGGAGGGGTGTCCTGTTAAGCACGAACAACGATATGGTGATGGGTTGTTGGTGCAGGAATTGATGGTAGGAGATCTATTATTAGTTGAGGATGTTTTACGGTTTTTCAAGTGATGCATAGGGCATTCAGATGTGAACTGTGATGGGTATTGTATGTTAGTGTGGGGGTATTGAGTTTGGTGAATGGGTTGGTCGTTGTTTAAAGCGTTGCTGAGCGGTTGTTCTTAGCATGTCAGGTAGGGAGAATGAGTAAGTGTGGCATGCGGTGGTTTATGATTTGGGTTTGCGTTGTGGATGATGAAGTTGAAAGGAAATGGTTTAGGCCTATGATGTGGGAGTCAGGGAAGTTGAGGATAGTAGTTGGTGAATTTGTGATGATGTGTGGTTCACGTTGAGGTAGGAGGTCGATGTCAGGTTGTGTGGCAGAGATTTGTGGAGGTTGTTGGCTACATGAAGGGAAGTTGTTTATGTTGTGAAGTTCGGGTATGGTGAATTAGATGAGGATGACAAGAGGATTGGCTGAATGGGCTTATTGATGATGTAGTTTGGGGCAGGGGCTGTGGTCTGGTAGTAGCTGCGTAGACGAGGTAGGAAATTGCGGCGGTGGGTTCTCTGGTAGGAAGCAGAGGCTAGATGATGCAGAGAATAAGAAATAATAAAGAGAAGATTTTGTTAGGGGGTTCTGTAAATGGAAAAATAAGAAATAAAATGATATTTTTTGGTTTAAAAAATGAAAACAAGAACTAGAAATAAGAAAACCTAGCAACTAAACAAAAGGAAAAGCAAAAAAAAATGATTTTAGTTTAGTTTTTTTTATATGAAGACGCTTAAAAAACAAAATGAAAAACTATGAAATTAAATGTGAAATAGATAACGAAGCAAAATAAAAAATAACACGAATTGAATGTTAAATAAATAGTAGATATTATTAAAACACCCTGGCAATGGCGCCAAAAACTCAATCGACTATTTTAGTTGTGAACAAAAACCACGTTTTTATTTTGTCGCAATCATACGATGTTTGTTGTAATAATTGTACGAGTACGGGTTGAATCCACAGGGAGCTGTATAATTTGCTAACGTTTATTCAAAATATAGGCGAGTTAAACGAAATTGAGTAATTAATTTGATTAGCTTAAAATAAGAAATTGCTAAAACAAAAGAAAAACATAACTTTTAGAGAAATTATAAAAGAGAGAAATTTGCATAATGGGGATTGAAATCACAGGCACAAAACAAGGAGACCTATTGACCTCTTGTCGAACCAATAGATCCCAACTAAGATTAACACAATATAATTTGGAACTAAATTAAATGAATTATAACAGGGAATTAAAAGGAAATTAGGTAAAGATTTTATTGCAGAACAGAAGTTTGATTACAAAGAATAATCTAGAAAGAAAATAAAAGAAGAAGAAACTAAGAGAAAACCTGTAACAACCCGGAAAATCTGAGCCAATTTAAAATTTTTATTTTGGCGATTTTAGTGAATTTTGAATATTTAAAATAAATTATTTTAAATAATAACGACGAAAAATCTATTGAATCAATGTTTGAAAATAAATATACATATTTTAATTATAAACAAGGCCTGAAATGGCGCGGTAGTTTCAAATTTTGAATTCAAACTTTGACTGACTATACCAGATGCAAACTAAAACGGATTTTAGTGAAACAAAAAATATTTAAATCTGTTTATGAATATCTTTCTAACGAATCTGAAAAATCGAAGTTTCATAGCAGGAATCAAAAGTTATAGCCAAATGAATTTTCAGAAAGGTTGTTATATAAAATATATAGCCCTTAAAAATAGACATTTTGCAAACGACCTCTGAATTCGACGAAACCACTTTTGTTGGATCCGGGATGTCAAATTATTGCTAAGTTTAAAATTCCATAATTTTTTAAACTAATATGTGAGCGTGACAAAGGAAAACGTGTTTGGTCAATTTCTATTAAATTGGATCGACCAGAAAATGGTCATTTTTCAAACGGTCTCAGAATTCGACGAAACTAGTTTTGTTGGGACCGTAATGTCAAAACATAGCTAGATTTATTTTTCTGGAATTTTTAGAATTAGTATGTGGCCCCGGCAAATTGAAATGTACGTTCAAATCAAATATTGAACGTTTTATATTTTAATTTGAAGGAAAATTGACTGAAACAGTCGAATGGGTCTACGAAACATATCTCATTGTGTTCGAAATGAGGGCATTTAGCTAGGGGCGATAGTCGTTGGGATTCGTTTCGAGTTAGAGGCGTTAAATTTCATAGCGAAGCAAAAAAAAGAATAAAATAATAATAAAATATATTATATATAACCCCTACCATTCAAACCCTAATTCCCAAATTTAGAGGGCCGCTATCATTTAAAATAAATGGCCCGATTCTTCAGAAACTAAATCGCCATTATCTCCTAATCGGTGTAATGAATTTCAACACTTAAAAAAGAAATTATAGAGGACGATGGGCTCTTGCATTTCAGCGGTTGTGATGGAGCCTGGTGGAGCATCGAAGGCGCAGGGGGCCCGCTTCCCTCTGACGTTCGTGCCCAGTTTCCGGGCAGCCCAGGGGCGTGAGTTCGCCGTCGAGGCGAGCGCAGGGGGAGCAAGGTTGGGGCTTCGTCGGGGTGCTAGTGTATTGACCTCCTATGGCCTGTGGCGCCGCGTGCAATCCCAGAAAGAAACCAATGATGGGTTTCTCTCATACACGGAACGAAGAAGAAACGTGATTAGGAAGAAGGATTAGGATAATTAATTAGTGTTAATTATATAATAAATTATTTGTTAATGTCATTAATGTATTAATTAACGTATCTTCTTCGTACGGAAACAAAATGCAGTGATTTCAGTTGCGTTGCGACCGCAACAATGAACGCTACAACATGGAACTGAATAGGACTGAAAAGGAGCAAATCAGAATTTGAGGCGGATTTAAATCCGAATGGATATCAAATCAGAGATAAAAATTGACGGAGCGGATCCCAATATGAGAATTCTCTCACTATAATTTTCTGTACAGTTTTTTAATTTGTAACTGCATATATGAACTGCTCCCCGTTGTCCACAAACCATGGATGACTTGTTTGCTTGTATTTTGTGAGAAAAATTATATGATGTGAAGGTGAAAATATATATGATGTGAAATGAAAAATATTTATATATGTATACATGAAGTGAAAACATTATATATATGAAAGTGAAAATATTATATATATGAAAGTGAAAAGATTATATATATGAAAGTGAAAATATTATATATATATATATATATATATATATACGAAGGTGAAAATATTATATATATATATATATATGAAAGTGAAAACATTATATATATGAAAGTGAAAATATTATATATATGAGAGTGAAAAGATTATATATATGAAAGTGAAAACATTATATATATGAAATGTGAATATATATATATATATATATATATATATATATGAAGTGGAAAATTATATATAACGATGTGAAAATTGTATATATATATATAGCGATGTGAAAATTATATATATAGCGATGTGAAAAATATATATATAGCAATGTGAAAGAAAAAAATATAGCGATGTGAAAATAATATATATATATATATATATAGCGATGTAAAAATAATATATATATGAAGTGTGAATGAAATAAATATTGATTGGTTAAAGATATAATTTTTAACATATATATACACTGTATAAAATTTTCGTGTATATGGAATATTCAATTTTGATTTGAAATTGAAAATGAAGTTGAAATTGTTTTGAAAACGAATTTAAAACGATTTATAAAATACATTTTGAATGGAAATCGACGAAATATAAACTATATATTATATATATATAATATAATGGCCTGAATAGAACGCGTCGCGCTGCGGCAGTTCGCGAATTTCGACCATTGACTTCGAACGGACATTACGGGAGATTCGACCGTCGGATTCTCCTGAAACTAGAACCGTTGGGTTCGTATAGAAAAGGGCTTTCCAACGAATATGAGAAATTAGAAATCTAAAGGTTGGATTTAGAATAATGTCCAAATCAAATTTGGAAAAGGTCGTTGTAAGTGCAGTTCGATGGCCGTTGATGGAAATTGACTGTACGGGCCTTGATAAAATTATTAAAAATATCAATAATTTGTGTAAAATCATTATAAATGATTTGGAAAGAACTGAGATGAAAAATTCCACATTTGTAAAGATAAACATATATTTTTTATCGAAATGAACTAGTTATTAACTAGAATAATAACTTATTTATTTTTAAATAAACAAATTGGATTTGGAATGGGTTTTAAATAACCAGAATTTCCAATATATGAATTGGAATGGATATGAACCTAAATTATCTTCGGAATATTTCGATATTGGTTTCCGTGATTATACGGATATTATGGAGGAATTTGAAAGATATATATGTATCGTTATTCCAATACGATATTTGTTGATTTCAGAATTTGATATTGAATATAAGCCTATATATTTTCTATTCAGAGCCTTGTATTTAATATCAAATTGGATTTAGGGTTGGTCGTGAACTGTGTTTAAATGACATTAGTTATTTAACCTGAGTAAAAGCAGGATTAATTTCCAAAAGTAGAACAATCAGTATGAAATGATTTTAGAGATGAAACCAATTGGAGTTTGAATAAATCTTTAATTAAATTTGAAAGAATGAATGGTGATTAAATTTACCAAAAACATGAGATGTGGTGTAAACTAAATATACGTGGTTGTTGATATTGATTGTGACTGATTGATTGTTTGGATGGTGCTCGACCAGTTTATGAGCAGAATATGCTTTTACATTTAGCATTGGGTTGGGTAGAAATACTTATATGCTAACGCCTTATGAAACACTTCACGATTTGACTATGAGGTGTTAGCGAAGTTGTTGAGTTCATTTCAAATTTAATGAATGATTTTGAAATGATATATTTTTCTTAAGTGAAAAGAAATGTATTCTCGATTTCGGATAGGGAATGTTTTATAAAAATGTTTTATAAAACAGAAAGGATTTCGAGGGCTAAAACCCGATGATTTCGAAATGATTTGGAAATGTATTATGGTTTTACATTGTAGTTCATCACATATTCGATTAGTTGCTATTAATGATGTATCTGTTTGGTGGCGGAGAATTTATTCTCTTGCTTAACACCCCTCTTTGAGACATACGAGCTCAAAGGTTATGTGATTAATAGTGACTGATCATACGTGTGAATTACTGATGTGGAGTACTATTATACTTGTGATTATTGTGTTGTGAAAAGATTTTCCCCACTTCGGGATATGAAATGGTTTAGCGTGTGGCTAAAGATTCGGGTAACCCGGATGACTAAAAGTATGGGTGAGATGGGCGGTGTATGCTTCCATGTGTGGGAGGTGCATCGTCAGTGTAGCCTGCTCCTATGTAGGGTAGGTGCGCATTTATATATCGAGTTGCTAGGTGCGTACCCTTTTCCTTGTCTATGGGGAGCCTGATATTTGGTTGCATACTTGTTTGTATGCATTGTTATGATTTGGAATTCATATTTCCAAAGATTTTGATTTGAGATCCCGAAGTGAAATCTACTTTGATATAAAAGCTAGATATATATTTCAAATGATTTGAAATAGAATTCGGGAAATAAAGTCCAAAGGAATAATTTCTGTAAATTGAATTGGATTTAGAAAATCTACGTGTGGTGATTAATCTAAATGGGTAGATTGGGATATTGCATGTTGATTGATGCATAGTAGATCCATATATCTATATTGATTATTGTTTATACATCGGCATTCATGAGGGTAAAACCGTTCCGCATTAGCGGCGTGGTCCCGTGATATGCCATATTATTAAATAAGTTAGTTATAACTGTTTAGAGTTTCTCACACCAGTCCCATGACTGACTCGTAGTTTGCTTTTCCCTTGCAAACTCGGGTGCCCTTATTTTCTGCACGGGCAGTCGAGTAGTTTATTTTGCAGATATATAAGCAGTATTCTGGATTGAAGCTTTAAGCTGTGTCCAGTGCATTTATCGTCTTCCGCTGTGTTACTTTATTTATTTTCCGCTGCATTGTATTACATTTATTGTAAATTAATCTTCCACTGTATTATGTTTCGATATACTCTGATATTCTATACTCTGATGTAACATTATTATGATGTTTATAAAAGTCTTCTGTTATTTGTTTTGATGTGTTGTATACCCAGAGTTAGCGTATGCGGGATTCGAACGGTCTTGGTCGATTTGGCGATCGATTAGGACCGAGCGAAATCCGTGTCGTTACAAAACCTAAGTTGATGCCTAATGGCATCTAATGCCAAGATAAACTAATGCTAGGTAGGGGTATTTATAGTACTCTTTAGATCTAGATCTAAAAAGAGAGATTCTTTTAAAACTTTGACTTGTTCTTCCTTTATATTCTCCTTCTTTATTATTCTGGAAATCTCTTTCTTTATATTTTAAGAGCTTCTTAATCCAGCACATTCTAGAAACTTTTGCCTTGATCTATTGTTGATGCTTCTTGATCTAGCATGTTCTGTATTCTTCTAGAATATCTCTCTCCAGTATATTCTATTATCTTCTTGAGTTTGCCTCTTAATCGAATGCACATCTTTAAATCAATTGAGTTATGATTGTTTTTTTTTATAACTTGACATTCTACTACTTTTTAACAGAGCCTTGAACATGAACTATTATTTTAAAGTTCATTCCTCAAGAGTTTCTTCATTTTCAGAAAATTATAAACCAGCAACAAACAAGACTAAAAAATAGAGTAGTACTGCTTTATGAGTAGTAAAATATATATAATTAAGTTGTGAGAATTTAACATAATTTGATGTTTATCAACCGTCGTCCATGTCATCGTCCTCATCGTCGACGTTGACGTCGTCATCACCTCCGCCACTTGAACCATCTTCATCTCCTGAACCATCTCCACCCCCTAAACCTCCAATACCCCAAACTTGTAACACATCTAGCCGAACTTGTAGCTCATCGATTTGAGCCTGCATATGACCCTGCATCGCATGCATATGTCCCTGCAACGCCTGCATTTCCTCCTGATGTTATTGACCTAACATCTGAGAATGAACTAGTGTCATATGCTGAATAGAGGTTATATGTTGTCTGTACTGGTCCAATCTAGGTGAATACTATAAATATAAAAGTATTATTTCTTGATTTAATAAATTACCTCATGAGGCAGGTAAAATCCATGAGCGGTGATACTAGCAATAAACTCATGAGGCGGATAAACTATAGGCTGCGCGATCAAAGTACCACTCAGATCATATGCTCTGAAATATTCATCAAGAGAAAAATACATGGAATGCTCGGAATATTGTGATAGGGTGGGATCAATAGTAAATGGCGGGGGATGAACTCTATCAGTAGCCACACATGGACCTGCATGATCAGAATTCACACCCCGACTGTAATCCGGTATCAAGTAGCGTTGAGGTGCAACTCTATCCCAATATGTATCAAAATCAACTCTTGGTATGTAATGTTTGCATGTCTACTAGCCTGTCTGTCTAAGGCCCTGTATGTACTGTCTACTAATAGTCTGACGTCTTCCAAATATATCATCAATGAAAAGTGGATCTCCGGGTACGCGCAGGTTACCCGAGGAATGGAAGTAATGCCGGTCTCCCAAGTACCAAATAGACAGTTTGTAACAACCTGCCTTGAATGGGCCTAAATTCTGACTGAGAAAAGACCAACTGGAACTTAGAGTCATTCTAATCAAGTCGTTGGTTTCTATAAGAAACAAATAGCAGATCCAAACTAAAACGTAATTAGAATCTCACAATGGATGAGACAAGATACATTAACTAAAATAGATGTACCATTTCATAAAAACCATAATAATGCTAATTAAATCATAGATTCATCATAATAATGGTATGCCAATAGTATCCCATAAATAAAATCACTCTGGACATAGTAATAATAATATGCTAGAATAAAACATATTCCACCTAGCTTCTGACTTCATAGTATCCTCAATTAAGCATCTGCACCTAGGAGGAGGGTCAGAATAACTAGTTTTGTTGAATAAAAATCATTTAAGTTTAATGGAAATCTATTTTCTATACTTGGTAGTATAAATTCATCAACTTATATTTAGGCGAATTCAACACACAATTTAAATATGACATACACATGAATTAAATAGGCAGACTATCCTACGATCACTTAAGGCGATCCTAAATATGTAAGGTCTAATTCCTACGATCATTTAATACCCAACGAGGCGGACTATCATTCAACCACTTAAGGACATTTTATGTATTCATTTATAGGCGGATTCCAACGGTCACTTAACAACCTATGACGGACCCCAGTCAATTAAGAACTCGATTGACGATATTAAATATTCTCTCAATTGTAATACGAGAAATAGTTATCTGCCACTTCATACCGGGTGAGGGTAGACACTCATCGTCATTTATGACCCCTTTGGCAGACCCATTCATTACTATTAAATTGGTAATACGGGTGAACTCTTAGTCACTTAATACTTCCCTTAGATAGGACGTTTCCCTTACATGTTCGGTAAAAAATTTAGTAACCCATCCTTAGGTATTCCCTCACATAGCCGCTAGATAAGAAGCGGAAAACTTACTTAGAACTGCCCCACTTATTTGTATACCTATTCATTAAGGACTCTAACGGCCCGCATTTTATGTATCGAAAGATCGTAAAATATTTTTATTTCATTCTCTGAGGGTTGGATCATTCTCATCTTTTAATATGTTATTTATGGGGATGAGAGACATGTCCATAATTTTTACCGATTTTGTTTGCGACCTTTTTTCCCCTTCAGCCTTGTACAAGGAATAACTTTTGACTCAGGTCGAATCAAAGGGTGAGACTTGTGCCATTGGAAAGGAATTGATGATTGCCTTTCCATAGAGTGGTTACATTAAGGATTTGGCTCAGCGGTTTGGGAGAAATCGTTGTTTTAAGGTTTTTCAGTTGGCTATTCGGGTTTTGGAGCCTCAGTGGAATCCTATAAATAGGGGGTGAAAGTAGAGGGAAAAGGTTTACTTTCCCCATTCTCTCATTTGAAGGCATTTGATCTCCTTCTTCCTCCTACACCTTTCCACCATTAAAAATCCAAATCCAAGGGGAAATCGAAGATCTACACCATCCAAGGCAAGATCTACATCATTTCAAAGGCGAATTCATCGGATCGAGGAGTTTGATTCGAAGTGCTCGCTGTCCGGATTCTTATTTCTATCGTATTAGGTTGTTTCGACAAATCGGTGAGTGATTTACATCTCTCACATGAATGCAATGAAGTATATGAGTGGTTGTGCATGTTTCTCATCAAATTGGAATGTTTTACCATAGATTTCCACCATTACAAGTTCATTTTCATATGCATCACCCTATGATCGAATCAAACTAGTTTTACTCGTTGATTTCATGTCATATTACATGTTTATGTTAGTTAGATCTCTCATTTTGATCATATGTTCATTTTAATGGTTTTTGTTGAGATTTACATCATTTTTGTGGTAATCATCATATTCATGTGATTAGTAATGTTATGATACGTTTATGATTGTGTTTGATGATTTTGGTTGATTTGATTTCGTCGGATTCGTCGTTTGGCGAAGTTTTGGTCGAAATCGGAGTTGAATTGCAATATGCAGGAATTGGCTCGGCCATAGATTGAATCGGCCAGAAATTGGCTTGGTCAGGAATTGGCTCGGCCATAAGTTGAATCGTCCAGGAGTTGACTCAGCCATAGGCTGAATCGGCCAGAAGTTGGATTGAAACGAAGTTGGATCGGACAGGAGTGGATCGGATCGGGCCATAAGTGGATCGGGTCGGTCTCATGTCCTGTCCCAGAGAACAAGTCAGATTGGATCGGTCATCTTGGTTCGGATCGGTCATCTTGGATCGGATCGGCCTAGTTTGAGTCGAGTCGGTCTGAAAGGGGGCGGATCGGTCATGTTTTTAGTAGCGCTTTTAAACGCTATGGTTGATAGTTATGATGCTATGGTTTGTTTCCAACAGGGTTATTTTCTGAAAAAAGTATGTTTTTCGGGTACGACTCAGATTTGGACTTCGAAGTAAATTCAAGTAGGAAAGTTCAAAGTGTTGAATGTGTTCGTTGATCAAGGTGGAACAATGAATGAGGTGGCAACTCAAAGGTTGTGAGTTGGTGGATAATGGTTGCTTAAGAAGGTTGCTTGAGCTATGAAACGTCATCAAGGTTAGATGACTAGAGATGCGAAGGCCGAGAAGTCATCGTTGTCATAAGTTCTAGCAGGCTCAAAGCAGGGGTAAAATGGGGGCACCCAATAGACTGGAAGGTTGCTAGCCGAGTACCTTGGGTATCGTTGAGAGGCCTAGTTGTCAAGGTTGGACATATGGAGTTTATGCTAGAACTGGGGTTACCATTAGCCCTTGACATATGGCAAGGTTGGCCATCATATGATTAACGATGGTTTCGCAGCAGGATTGGCAGTGATAGCCAGAGTCAGTCATGGATGATTGGTTGTTCTATTTGTACTATCTCATATAGATTGTCCAAAGTCGGGGGCGATGTTCTTTGAGTGCTTAATTGATATTGGTTTAGGCCTCTAGGGAGAGTACTTGGGGAATGTTAAACTCGATTAGGGTTGTCTACGTAAGACCTATATAATCTGGATGCTATGAATGTTATCAATGTTTGTCCTGGTTCCCATGTATGAATTGTTATTCCTTTGGTTGAATAGATGTTAAAAGCTATCACTGTCCGATGTGGGGAAGATAAGGCTGAGTTCTTCTCTTGTGTCGTGGGTAGATTAGTATGTTTACCTATCCTTTCTCATACACTTTATTGTTGAAGTTTTTTAGCTGTTTTATCGCTCACTAAGACCGTTGTCTGACTCAAGGTTTTATGTTTCCTCTTATTACCTTGGACTGTTCATCCGGTTGTGGATGGGCAGACTAAGTAACAGGTGACAGGTAATGCTTTAGTGAGGACGACAATGCTGATCGATGGCGTGCAGAGGCTCACGTACCAGTTTTACTACTATATAATAATTAGATTTCCGCTGTTTGCTTTTCTGAGTGATGTAGTGAGACAACTTAGTACAAACACTATTTCCAAGTTGTGGATATTACTTTCTGGTTGTATGAAAGTCTTGTGTTTCTACTTCACTATTACTACCTATTGTATATGTTCTATTATATTTTATCCTTGCGCTGTTAGTTTACGACAGGTTCCGCTTGTAACAAACCGAAAATCTGAGCCAATTTAAAATTTTTATTTTGGCAATTTTGATGAATTTTGAATATTTAAAATGGTTTATTTTAAATTATAACGACGAAAAATTTATTTTGAATAGAATTAGAACTTATCTATTTATATAGATCGACGTTAGAATATAAATACTTATTTTTAAATATTAAAGGATTTGAAAATGGCACGGTAGTTTGAAAATTCGATTTCAAATTTCAAATGAATGTACAGGATTCAAAATAAACCAGATTTTAGTGAAACCAAAAATATTAGAATCTATTTGAGAATATCTTTCCAATGAATCCGAAAAATTGAAATTTCATAGCGGGAATCAAAAGTTATGCTCATTTGAAAATTTAGAATAGTCACTGTGGAATTCTGGCCCTTAAAAATGGAAATTTTGCAAACGACCTCGGTTTTCAACGAATCCACTTTTGTTGGATCCGGGATGTTAGGTTATTGCTATATTCCAAAATTCGTAATTTTTCGAATCAATATGTGAGCGTAGCGAAGTAAAACGTGTTTTAACAGTTTCAGTTAATTTCGATCGACCAGAAAATGACCATTTTTCAAACTATCTCGGGATTTGACGAAATTAGTTTTGTTAGGGTCGTATCGTTAATACGAAGCTAGAAAATATTTTTCGGGAATTTTTAGAGTTCATACGTGGCCCCGGTAAATTGAAATGCGCGTTCAAATTCAATATATAGATTTATATTTTGATTTTGATGAAAACTGATCGAAATGATCTATTCAGCTTACGATACATATCCCATTGTGTTCAGAATGGGGGTAATTAGCTAGGGGAGATAGTCATTGGGTCTCGTTTAGGGTTCAAAATAAAAAGTTACTTTTTGGGAGAATTAAATTAAATTATATATATATTATTAGCTAGGTCAACACCCCTCCTTATATCCTTTCTCTCTCCCTGTTATTCTCAAAACAGAAATCGAAATAAATAAATAAAATAGCAGCGACGGAGACCTAGCTCCGCCGCCCCCGATGGAGCGCCCCCCTCTCGCGCCAGGCGCCGCCGACGAGATTCTCCCTGCCCTTCGCCTCTCCCTCTCCCCCCTCGACTGAGTGAAACCCCCTAAGCATCCGAACCCAACCCCCTGAACCCATTGAAACCGGCGCGCTCCCAAAACCATGCCACCGATTCCCCCCTCGACCCGTCGCCCCTGTGGGACTCCCTCCGCCAGCCGTGACATGCCCCGCCGCCTCCCCAAGGCTGTAGCTCCGACAGTAAACCCTCCTCCCTCTTCAATAAGCAAATGTGAGTCATTTTATGTTATTTAATTTAGTTTAATTACTTTAAAAATCGAATTTTGTGTATGATAGCAGTGTTTTAGAATGAAATTTATATTTATAAATATATAAGTAGATTACAGAATAAAAATATAATTTTTATATATGAACAGCGTGAAAAGGACTGCATTGGAATTTCAAATAAATCCAAACGGTTCAGAAGTTCAGAAGTTCAAAAGTAAAACAGGCGGAGTGGAACCCAATGGTGAGAACTTCTCACTTTTAATTTAATTTTCTAGTTAAAATATATACTAGGATGCAGACGGTGCTTAGCAGCACCCGACACCCGTCGTCCACAGACCATGGACGACTTGTTTGTTTGATTGACTTTGTTGTAAAAATTGATTGTGTGTGGTGGAATGAAATAAAATATATTAGAGTTAAAAATATAATTTTTAATGTGTAAATGAAATAAATATTTATAAACAAATCGAACGATTTGTTTATATACACACATTTGACTGATATTGATTGGGACGATAAATTTTACACATCGCCCAACTGCACAAATAAAATCTGTGTTTGATTGTTTGAAACCCACACGGGTATTGGGATGATATATGACATACACTAGTCCCAATAATTAGCTGTATGTCGATTGATTGATTGACAGACTGTTATAAGCATTAAATATTTATATGTGATGCTTATGCAGTGTAGAACGCACTTTGGATGATGGTTGATTGTTTATCGTCATTGTTGTATACATGTATTGGTTGAAATCCATATAATCAAATTATATGGTAATTGACTGTGTCTGATTCCAATTCAGAATTATCAAATATTTTAAAATAATATTCAGTGAATATTGAAATGTGAAGTCGTGTTAAGTAGTTAAACGCCATTTTAACACGAAGGGAATTTTGTCTATTTTTATTTGTTTTATAATAAATATTGAAAAGTGATTTCAAAATCTGATGTTTTGAAAATATTGAAATTATATAGGATATTCAAATTGAAATTGAATTGAAAACGAACTGAATCGAATTGAAATTCGAATTGAATTGAATGAATTTGAAATTCGAATTTAATTGAATGAAATTGAAATTCGAATTGAATTAGAAATTTGAATTGAATGGAAATGAATTTGAAATTCGAATTGAATTGAAATGAATTGAAACGAATTGAAATCGAATTGAAATTGAATTGAAACGAATTGAAATCGAATTGATATTGAATTGAAATCAAATAGAAATGAATGTAAAACGAATTTATAATGGAAAATTCAATTTTGATTTGAAATTGAATATGAAGTTGAAATCGTTTTGAAAACAAATTTAAAACGATTTATAAAATACGATTTAAAAGGAAATCAACGAAATATATATAAAATATATATTATATATATAATGGCTTGCATAGAACGCGCCGCGCCGCGGCAGTTCGCGAATTTCGAACATTGACTTCGAACGGATATTACGGGAGATCCGACCGTCAGATTCTCCTAAAACCGGAACCGTTGGGTTTGTATCGAAAAGAGCTTTCTAACGAATATAAGAAATGTGAAATATAACAGCTAGATTTGGAGATATGTCCAAATCAATTTCAGAAAAGGTCGTTGTAAGTGCAGTTCGATGGCCGTTATAGGGAATCGACTGTACGGGCCTTGATAAAATTATTAAAAATATCAATAATTTGTGTAAAATAATAATAAATGATTTGGAAAGAACCGGGGAGAAATATCCCATATTTGAAAAGATAAAATTGTAATTGTATCAAAATGAACTAGTTTTGAACTAGGATTATAAATACAATATTTGTAAAATAAATAAACTGGATTTGAAATGGTTAAAAATAACCAGAACTTCTAATATATGAATTGGAATGGATTTGAATCGAGATTATCTTCGGAATATTTCGATATTGGATTCCGTGATTATGCGGATATTATTGAGGAAATTTGGAAGATATATTTATATCGTTAATTCCAAAGCGATATTTGTTTGTTTCAGAATTTGATATTGAATATAAGCCGATATATTTTCTATTCAGAGCCTTGTATTTAATATAAAATGGGATTTGGGTTTGTCGTGAATGATGTCTTCATCAACACTGTTCTTGAACCCGGTTGAGAAAGGATTAAATCTTTTTATTTAGATTTAATGAAGTATACCAATTAATTAATATATTTAATTGGAATTGAATTAAAATTGATTTTTGGGTTTATCATGAACGATGTTTTAAATAACACTTGTTCTTTAACCCGATTATAAATGGAATGTGATTTGGGTTTATCGTGAACTGTGTTTTAAAAGACATTAGTTCTTTAACCCAGTAAAATGAGTTTTAATGAATCTTTAAATCAGATTAAAATGGAAATTGATAATTTAAATTATCAAATATAGGAAATGATTGAGAATGGAGTATCACCAATTTTGCCCCGAGCGATAGTTAAACCCTTAATTAGATTTGAACGAAAAATGGTAATTAAATTTACTGATAACACCGTGGTGTTAGTTATGTGGTAATAACAGTTTTGCCCCATGGGATGAATAGGTTGGGATTGGGAAATAAAATAAATGATTACTTTGGTGTGGTGCGCTAATCCTGACTAGTTTGGAAAACCATAATTTGGTTTGAAATGACATCCAAAGGAAGATTAAAGAATAAATTTTAAAGAATTTATCTTTGATAAAATTAATGGGAACCTTTCCCAAAAGATGTGAATATTTAAATAAAAGAATATTCAGAATTGGAATGAGGCGTGTGTTGTGTTTTCTAGCACTTGTTTATTATATACGCGAGTTATTCGGAAAGGCCGAGTTTATACCCATTCTGAATAACTGATTCGACGATAAGTCGAAGATGAAAACGGTGGTCGAAGACCGGATGTCTTCACATCGTTTGGATAATTACTGATGATCCTGATTGGGCTGTACACCCAAGAGGAAGGAAATAGTTGGTGGTCTTCCAGACGTATTTGGAGATCAATGGATATGCGAGGTATATGGTGCCTCCGATTTCGTTCAGACCCAGAACGGACGTGTAAATGGATTGTGTGTCTGATATTGGATTTTATTCTATGTTGATTGATTTCTATTAAATATATATCTGTTTGGCGGTAGAGAATTTATTCTCTTGCTTAACTCCCTTCTCTGAGACGTACGAGCTCAGAGGTTATATATCGATAGATATCAGTCGCATGGCATGAATTGCCTGTGTGGCACGCTGAGATGCAGTGATCAAGGCTTCTGTTGAAAAGCAGAGTCTTGTGGTTGATGATCAAAGCACGACTTTAATACAGCGTAGCTTTGTGTATAGTCTTAATTCGCGATCCTCACACCTCGGTATGAGTTAAAAACGGGATACGGACCGCTGGGAAAACACGACTTTTCTTTCTAGCTATGGGTGGTGTCAGTGTTTTACTAGCCTTGACATCGTTTGTTATTATACCTATGTGGATGTTGGATTGCGAGGCGCCTCGATTATAGTTCTGTAAGGATCGGGAAACGTGTGTTCAGGAATTGCCAATCCTCAAACGTAAGAGAGGACCGGCCCATCCGATTCCAAGGGTTACCCAGAGTGTCTAGTCCTGGGGCATTTGCTAGTGTCCCGAAGCAGAGAGGATCTTGCCCCTTGCCTCGACTCATGACGGAAATCCAATTTCCAATACGAGATATTTCTGTTTTGATTGTAGAGCCTAGTATTGGCGACATGATAGATGGTACCCATGCCGCCTAGGATTGATATTTATGATTGAAATTGTTTCGACATTATACACTTATAATAGTATCAAATGATCTGTTTTAAACGTACCAAGCATGTTTGGCTATTATAAGGGAAAACCCCATCCTTCGGCTTGCGTTGCATTATGTGATGGGACTTGGGTCTTAAAATAGCTTCATTTTTTCAAAAAGCATTGCGTTGTTTATTCTATGCACTGGTATTCTTGGGAGGAAACTCATTCCATGTTATACGGCGTGGTCCCTTGAATTACTCTCTTTTAACGTAAAGTTTTAATAATTGTTTTAGTTCTCACACCAGTCACATGAATGACCTGGAGTTTGTTGTTTTAACCTAAGCTCTGGGTGACCCTATTTTCCACACGGGCAGCTAGTAGTTTTGGTTTTGCAGATTTATATTCACAGGATCCTGATTTACATCTGGAATGATGCTCGGAAAGCTCTGTATCTGTGTATTACTTTCAGTTGTGTTTTGTATTGTTTTTCCGCTGCTATGTAATTCATTGTAATCTTTGATATTTATCGAATGTATTTTTTTATTCATACTCTGTATATTCTTGTATTCTGATGGAATTGTTGTAATTAACAATGAAATGTTCTTCCGTATGCGTTCTGATTTGTCTTGTCCTCAACTCAATCCGTGCTTTTCTTCACGGGGAAGTTCGGGTCGTTTCAGCTGGTATCAGAGCTCTGGTTTACAGAGCTCGAGAACAAGACACATTGGAACCAAACGAGTCATCAGAGATTGGTTTAGTAATATCCAATAAGAATGACTCATTAGAGATGGGGTCAGTAGTATCCTAGAACGAGTGTGAAGAGTATGTTTTTAAAATGAAAACAACTTTGTTTTGAAAATTTAAACCATTTCATACATATTTGAATATTTATTTTATATTGGATTTGGACAATCCGATATATAAAGATTTTGCATATACGCCTTGCAAACGTATATTCGAAGTTTTAATATACTAGATTGATATAGAATCACACTCTAGTCGCCCGAGGATAGTTCTGATGATGATGCATCATCATCAGTGTTTGTGTTCGAGTTTCAAAGGTGTGATATTTATATATTTCCACTAGACTGGTGTGAGAACCAAAATATAGCTAGAATACATTGTTGTGATTTGGCCACAAAAATGTGATTTTTGACTATATATCAAAATTATGAATTTGAAACGATAATCCACTAATTGATTGTGATTGTGTTGTTTGATTATTGGTTTCATTTATTAAAATTTTGAACCATTTAACCTAATGGAACCAAATTAGGACTGAATTGAAAATTGATTGCAAATGCATACATGTACATATATATGTGTGAACAGGTCATTGCAAGGAGGCTAGAGTAGAGGAATAAAATTGTTTGCCCGACAAATAGGTACATGTTTATTGTATTTCTTGGGTTTTGGGATGATTTTATGAGCCAATTAGCTAGCCGCTTGGCTTTTTCTTTTTGATTGGTGAGGGCCATGGGAGGCTATTTGAAATATCCCCAAGTTCTCGGTGCAGGGGAGGTTATGGCAAAAAAATTCGAAAATTTAGGGTGTTAGCCAAATTTTTGAAAAATTGGAAAAGTTCTTAGAAACTGAAAAGTTGAAGAACTTAAGCCATAATGAAAATAATGAAAGTTGAGTTGGTTTAAAAAACAACTTTCAGCTTCGTTCCTTTTCGAGGACGAAAAGTTTTAAGTGGGGGAGATTGTAACAACCCGAAAATCTGAGCCAATTTAAATTTTTTATTTTGGCAATTTTGATGAATTTTGAATATTTAAAATGATTTATTTTAAATTATAACGACGAAAAAATTATTTTGAATAGAATTAGAACTTATATATTTATATAGATCGACGTTAGAATATAAATATTTATTTTTAATTATAAAAGGAATTGAAAATGGCGCGGTAGTTTGAAAATTCGATTTCAAATTTCAAATGAATGTACAGGATTCAAAATAAACTGGATTTTAGTGAAACCAAAAATATTAGAATCTATTTGACAATATCTTTCCAACGAATCCGAAAAATTGAAATTTTAAAGCGGGAATCAAAAGTTATGCTCAGTTGAAAATTCAGAATAGTCGCTATGGAATTCTGGCCCTTAAAAATGGAAATTTTGCAAACGACCTCGGTTTTCGACGAAACCACTTTTGTTGGATCCGGGATGTCAGGTAATTGCTATATTACAAAATTTGTAATTTTTCGAATCAATATGTAAGCGTAGCGAAGTAAAACGTGTTTTTAATAGTTTTAGTTAAGTTAGGCTCACATCCCTATTTTGAAACTTAATTAGGCTCACATCCGGTCATAAACTTAATATAAATTAGGTCCCTGTTTTCAAAACTTATAAAATAAAAATTTTAAAAATTAAAAAAAAAATTGTAAATTAGTAATAAAATATATTATGCACTATACAAAAAATTCAGTTAAAAAAACAACAAAAATAATGTCAAAAAGAAGAAAACAGCAAAAAAAAAAAAAGAAAAAACTGCAGTTAAATGCAAAATATTATGCACGTTTTTGATTTTATTGCATGCATATGTGCAATATTGCAGTTCTTCCAGCGAATAGATTTAAGTTAATATTTCAGTTCATTTTTATTTGCATCCAAATGTGCAAATTTCTCAGAAAACATGCACACATGTGTGCAACAATTTTATAGGATAACACACTGGCTAAAAGTAGGGACCTAATTTATATAAAAAAAAGTTTTGAAAATTTTAAACCCGCCCCCTATTTTATTACATCCGCATTTTTTTATTTTTTTTTAAAAAATGTTCTTTCGTTCATTAAAAAAAATCTAAAATCTGGAAATAATGTCAGGATTGTACGGAAATCAAAAAAAATAGTTGCATACATTTATGCAATTATTACTGATAATTGCATATATGTATGCAACTTTTCCGTAAGCTGTGTTCGGATTAAAATCTGAAAATAAACCTGCACAAATGTGTGCAAGTATTTGAAATATTTGCACACATGTATGCACGTATTTGCATGAAGAAAAATCAACGAAGATGAATGTAGTGAAAAATAAGCACGGATGTATGCAGGAAAATGATATATGTGCATACTATTATGCATTTAACTGGAAATTTCTTTTTTTTTATTTTTGATGCCTTGTTTGATGATTTTTTGTTCTGAATTTTTTAGCGTTTACATGTTTTATTTAAATACGAATTTACATGATTTTTTTATATTTTTTTGATGAATTTTCAGAAAATAGGGACCTAATTTACAATAAGTTTATGACAGGTTTTTTTTTTCTATTTTGAAACTATAACAGGGACCTGTAAAAAACGCACCCTTTAGTTAATTTCGATCGGCCAAACAATGGCAATTTCTCAAACGATCTCGGAATTTGACGAAATTAGTTTTGTTAGGACCGTATCGTCAATACAAAGCTAGAAAAAAATCGGGAATTTTTAGAGTTCATACGTAGCCCCGGTAAATTGAAATACGCGTTCAAATTCAATATATATATTTATATTTTAATTTTGACGAAACTGATCGAAACGATCAAATCAGCTTACAATACATATCCCATTGTCTTCAGAATGGGGGTAATTAGCTAGGGCCGACAGTCATTGGGTCTCGTTTGGGGTT
The DNA here is from genome assembly GCA_030737875.1 of Allium sativum. Lineage (NCBI taxonomy): Eukaryota > Viridiplantae > Streptophyta > Magnoliopsida > Asparagales > Amaryllidaceae > Allium > Allium sativum. Next base: position 719,595,277 of record CM060924.1, on the reverse strand, counting down.
CAAAATAAAAAGTTACTTTTTGGGAGAATTAAATTAAATTATTATATATATTATTAGCTTGGCCAACACCCCTCCCTTATATCCTTTGTCTCTCCCTGTTATTCTCAAAACAGAAGTCGAAATAAATGAAAAAAATAGCAGCGACAGAGACCTAGCTCCGCCGCCACCGATGGAGCGCCCCCCCTCTCGCGCTAGGCACCGCCGGCGAGATTCTCCCTTCCCTTCGCCTCTCCCTCTCCCCCCTCGACCGCGTGAAACCCCCTGAGCATCCGAACCTAACCCCCTGAACCCATTGAAACCAGCACACGCCCAAAATCATGCCACCGATTCCCCCCCACCCCCCGCGACCCGCCGCCCCTGTGGGACCCCCTCCGCCAGCCGTGACACGCCCCACCGCCTCCCCAAGGCTGTAGCTCCAACAGTAAACCCTCCTCCCTCTTCAATAAGCAAATGTGAGTCCTTTTATGTTATTTAATTTAGTTTAATTACTTTAAAAATCTGATTTTGTGTATGATAGCAGTGTTTTAGAATGAAATTTATATTTATAAATATATAATTAGATTAGAGAATAAAAATATAATTTTTATATATGAACAGCATGAAAAGGACTGCATTGGAATTTCAAATAAATCCAAACGGTTCAGAAGTTCAGAAGTAAAACAAGCAGAGTGGAACCCAATGGTGAGAACTTCTCACTTTTAATTTAATTTTCTAGTTAAAATATATACTAGGATGCAGACGGTGCTTAGCAGCACCCGACACCCGTCGTCCACAGACCATGGACGACTTGTTTGTTTGATTGACTTTGTTGTAAAAATTGATTGTGTGTGGTGGAATGAAATAAAATACTTTAGAGTTAAAAATATAATTTTTAACGTGTAAATGAAATAAATATTTATACATAAATCGAACGATTTGTTTATATACACACATTTGACTGATATTGATTGGGATGATAAATTTTACACATCGCCCAACTGCACAAATAAAATCTGTGTTTAATTGTTTGAAACCCAACATGGGTATTGGGAGGACATATGTGACGGCCCGCCCCGCACCAACCGACGTTTACTCCAATTGTGCGCTGTACACATGTCCAATTGGCATGGGACGGTCGCCAAAGAAGAGAAAGAAAGAAGATGAACCAAATAAAGAACCTGTAATATGTCTCCCAGCGCATGGAATAAAATATAATAGTAACATACTTAACATAAACAGGCGAGACAGTGCATAAGCTGAAAACTTGAACTAACATCATCAGAGTAGCGGAAAAACAAATACAGCTTATTACAACTTCAAAATACTGTCTCTAAGATAAACAAAATAGGTATGCTACTAATGCCCAAAGTAGATACCGATCACGACACAGGGAGAATAACTATCTAGCATACGTGGAGCCTCCTGCTCGTCCTCAGTCCATCTACCAAGCGCACTACCAGCTATCCCTGTCTCTAGTCTGCTCGTGTGAGCACCCAGAGTAATAAAAAGAAACATAAAACTCTGGGTCAGACATCAGTCTGGTATGAGTGGTAGCAAGCATAAACAGAACAATAACAGGTATACTAAGTCATACCTGAACCTGGACCTGCAACCAAAGAGTTAGTACTACACGGTACAACACTCTATGATGTCACAAACACATAATATAAGTATACGGGGGTGGGGATGTGTGTGTCAAACAATCAAGCATAGCAACCATCCTTGCATCTCTCACTCAGTGCGTAAAGCATACGGTGTCTACTTCTTTGATCACCATTTCCCTTCAAGAAAACGACAGAACTCGACTTTGTACGACTATGTCCATTCCTACTACCACCAACGCCAAACCTATGGGACCACGCCCAACGTATCCATGATCCCACTCCATTGGTAGATAGCTCCCTAGTCGCACCATATCCAAAGCCCGAGTCCGTCCATACACCTCTAATACATAATGATCCAAAGTCATAGACACCGACAACTCCTTAGCACACGTCCCGCAGCAAAGCCCAATCACGAAGTGAACTCATTGGTTCCCGTTTGGATCCTGAGCTCGAACTTCCACTTGAACTACCTTTGCATTTCGGGTTATGGATCTCCATTGGATCGGTTCGGATCCCTTTCATCATCATTGGGATCGTGGTCTTCATCGTCTCGGTTCGTGACTGCTACCTCGGGTCGGATCGGAGTGCACCATCGGTTCGGGTCGGATCCCTGCCTCTCCCTTGTGACAGTTCGGATCGGAGTCCTTTATGGTACACTGGATCGGTTCGTGGCTTCCAGTCCCATCTGGATCGGATCGGGTTCTCCACCACGCCACGGTTCGGGTCACGCCTCCTGGTCATAGCTCCAAGTCCTTCGCCCTCCTTCGAGTCTCTGGTTCGTTGTCCTCAAGGTGATCAGATCGGATCGTGTCGTTATCCCTCCAGGCGGGTCGGGTCGGAGTCTTCAATCACCAAGCCTTGAATCGCGACTTCTCGGATCGATTCGGATCCTTCAGCTCGTGGCGCAGCTTGCTTCGCTATAACGATCCGGTTCGGTTCGTGGTGAAGGGAAATGGGCGGTTCGGATCGGGTAGGGGCGATCCGATCCGATTTCCTGCACTAATTCCTGCAACTTTCCAGCAAGTGTTTATACGCCTCTCGACGGCGTTTTCGACCATTCTAACTATTGAAACCAATCACAAAGCATGTCATAGAGTCATAGCAACACATACAAGTGACCTCAAACATCAAAACAACAATATGACATGGTAAAATGGATCAAACATGCCCAAAACCCCATGTTTTTCCCTTAAGCATTTGTGAGCATAACTGATGACATGATTAGCAAAACTTAACCAAATTAATCCAAACTCATATCAGAGGTCTAAAACATTATTTAAGATTTTATAAACGTTTTTCCAAAATTTATTTTCGTTTAAAAACGCTAATTAGCACTAATCACCCCGAATAACCATAATTAGTGCAAAAAGCAAGCTAATCACTCACCTTAGCCACAAAACAAACTAAGATCTGAAATAATTCTCTGATTTGATGCGAATCCCAATGCTAACAGCAGCTTCAAGGTTGATTAGGTGAAGATCTTCTTTGATTAGGGGTTGCTAAGCCAAATCCTTGACAAAGAGATGATTTGGAGGTGATCTAGAGGTTGGAGGCCATTTCTAGGGATCCTTGGTGATAAGTGGAGGCTAGAAAACTGAAATGGAATGATTCTTCATCTCATTTCAGCCCTCCCATAACCCTAATCCCGAAATGGGTTATGGGCCTACTCACTAATCACCCGATTTGGCCCGGTTAAGCAGTTTTTCACCCTCCAAACCTTGTTTCAGCCATATCTGCCAAACGGTAAGTCCGTTTGGCTATTATGACCACTCTACGGAAAGAGAAACCATCAAACGAATCTAATGGAAGTGGTTTCAGGTCAAAATTCCTTCCCTATCAAAAGTTATGGCCAAAACAGTACTGACTAGGGGCAAAATGGTCATTTAAAAATCGACAAAAATTATGAACAAGGGAAATGACTCTAATAAATGTTTCCCAAAGTTACATGACCATACAACTTCACACGGGAAAGAAATAAATATTCTACAATCCTATGATGTGTAGAACACGGGTCGTTACATTCTCCCCCCCTTAAGAAATTTCGCCCCCGAAATTCCCTAATCAAAACACACACAAGGGTCCCGCATGCCTATCAATCATACAACAACCATCAAACATGCAAGACAAGCAAAACAAGTCTATTCTAGCATGCGGAATAACTAAATCGCAAAGTAAATCTTACCAGGCAAAGAGTTCTGGATAAGCCTTTCTGATGCTCTCCTCTGTCTCCCAAGCACAATCATTTTCGTCCTCGCCCCACTGAGCTTTGACTAGCTTCACCGACTTTCTTCGAAGTTGTTTCGTATCATGCCCCACAATACGAATCGGCTTGCGGTTCTCAACCGCCTCAGGTTCTACTTCGAAGTCCTCTAACTGATCAGGTGAAATAGTCACATTTGAGTCGTGAACGAACTTCCTTAGTTGGGAAACATGAAACACATTGTGAACTCCTGCCATTTTCTCTGGTAAGCCAACTCTATACGCCAAATTCCCAACTTCCTCGAGAACTTGGAAAGGACCCACAAATCTTGGTGCCAACTTGCCTCTCCTGCCAAATCGTATCACGCTTTTCAACGGAGAGATCTTGACAAACACCAAGTCACCAACGGAGAATTTCAAGTCTCTTCTCCTCTTATCAGCATAGCTTTTCTGCCTATCCTGAGCAGTTTTCATTCGTTGCTGAATGATCTTGATCTTATCGGAAGTTTCTCTCACCACATCTGGTCCAAGCACAAACTTCTCGCCAGTCTCTATCCAACATGATGGTGAGTTGCACGATCTTCCGTACAAAGCTTCATATGGAGCCATACCGATACTGGATTGGTAGCTATTATTATATGCAAACTCCACTAGATGCAAATGGTCATCCCATGCTCCACCGAAATCCAACATACAAGCCCTCAAGAGATCTTCCAATATCCGATTCACCCTCTCTGTCTGACCATCGGTTTGAGGATGATATGCGGTACTGAGATGTAGTTCTGATCCTAAAGCCTCTTGTAAGCTCTTCCAAAATCCACTAGTAAACAACGGATCTCGGTCACTCACAATGCTTTTGGGTACTCCATGAAATCTCACCACCCACTTCATATATAGTTCTGCTAACTTAGCTGCCGTTCTGTTCGACTTAACTGGTATAAATCTTGCACTCTTGGTCAGTCGATCCACAATTACCCAAAAGCTATCATGTCCCGATCTAGTCCTCGGTAAACCATCGATGAAATCCATCGAAACTTGTTCCCATTTCCATTCGGGAATTTCTAATGGTTGCATCAACCCACTAGGCTTCTTTTGCTCGGCTTTAACTAGCTGGCAATTCATGCATTTGGATATAAACTTCCCAACGTCTCTTTTCATCCCTTCCCAGTAGTAAGTCTGCCTCATATCTCGATACATCTTATTACCACCGGGATGTATAGTCAGTTTTGAGTGATGACATTCTCTAAGCACTTCATCTCTCAAGCCATGCACGTTGGGCACAACTAGTCTTCCATTCTTCCGAAGCCATCCATCTCGATCAAGCCCATACACATTCATCTCCTCTTCAATACCCATCTCTAACTTGGAGATGATTTCTAATAGGTTAGGATCGTTCCTCTGGCTAGAACCAATCCGCTCTATCAAAGTGGGTCTGATCGTCAAGCTAGCTAGCATAACTGGATCCAATTCGCACCTTGGTCTGAAATCAAACCCCGCGATATACTCCAGCTGCTTCCATTCAAGAAACATTGCCCCTAAGCTGGCATGTCTCCTACTCAAGGCATCGGCTACCGCATTACCCTTCCCAGGTGTATACGCGATATCAAAATCATACGAAGCCAAGAACTCTAACCATCTCTGCTGACGAAGATTCAGATCTTTCTGAGAGAAGAGATACTTTAGCGATTTATGATCGGTAAACAGCTCAAATATTTCTCCCAAAAGGTAATGTCTCCACATCTTCAGCGCAAATACAATCGCTGCCAATTCCAAATCATGGGTAGGATACTTCTTCTCATGTGGCTTTAGCTGTCGACTGGCATAAGCTACAACCCTACCTCCTTGCATCAATACTGCACCCAGTCCGGTACCACAAGCATCCGTGTATACCGTCATCTCTTCATTTCCCTTAGGAATGACCAACACTGGCGCATGCGTCAACTTTTCCTTTAGACTCTTGAATGCATTTTCACACCCTCCGTCCCAAACGAAGGCTTGATTCTTCTTAGTCAACTGAGTCAACGGTGCCGCTGTCTTGGAGAAGTCTTTGATAAACTTACGATAATATCCAGCTAACCCCAAGAAACTTCTTACGTCTGTTGCATTCTTGGGCGTAGACCAATCTTGTACCGTAGCCACCTTTGCAGGGTCCACGGCAATACCATTCTCTGAAACAACATGGCCCAAGAATCTCACCTCTCTCCTCCAAAAATGACATTTAGGGAATTTCGCCTTCAGTTGGTGTCTTCTCAACACCTCCAACACAATTCTCAAATGTTCCTTGTGTTCCTCTTCTGTCCTCGAGTAAACAAGGATATTGTCTACGAACACAAGAACAAACTTATTCAGTTGGTCTCTGAATACTCTATTCATAAGATCCACGAAGTATGCTGGTGCATTGGTCAACCCGAATGGCATGACCAACCACTCATAAAATCCAGACGGCGTCCTAAATGTCGTTTTAGCTATACTATCAGCTGCTACACGGAGCTGATGAAATCCTGTCGCGAGGTCCAACTGGGAGAACACCCTCGCTCCTTCCAGTTGATCAAACAAATCATATATCCGTGGTAGAGGATACTTATTCTTCCTCGTCACCTTATTTAACTCGCGATAGTCCACACACAATCGAAGGGAACCATCTGCCTTGGTAGCAAACACAACTGGTGCTCCCCACTCGGAAACACTTCTTCTAATAAATCCCTTCTTCAAAAGATCGCGAACTTGCACCTCGAGCTCACGCTGTTCTCGTGGTGCCATACGACGAAGTGGCATCACTATAGGTCTGGCATCTTTCACTAAATCAATACGAAACTCAATCTCTCGGTGTGGTGGAAGTCCGGTCACTTCCTCGAAGATATCCGGGTACTGGCCAACCACGGGCAAACCTGATAACTCATCATGCGGAATGTCGAGGGAATTTACAAAACTAGCCATTACCCCATCACAGGGTAGATTACCAAACACTACCCTCCGCCCATCATCCGCCCTAACTGTCACCAAAAAGCCCTCACAGTCTACCACCACCCCGTATCTTTGGAGCCAATCGACTCCCAAAATAATGCCATACCCAGTAAAGCCCAAAACAAAGCAATCACAAACAAACATACATCCATGACTCGATAAGACCACATTACGACAGATCATACTGAGGTTTGTTGAACCACCAATTGGGTTCGTCACAGCTAATGGTCTATCGACTAACTCGGGTTCCAATCCCAACCTATCTACCAGGTCACTAGATATGAAGGAATGGGAAGCCCCGGTATCGAACAAAACTCTAACAGGAAGATCATAAATGGAAAGCATACCTTGAATGACGACTCCCTTTCCTTTCTCCGCCGCAGTTGGGGCATTCGACGAAGAAGGAACAGCATTGATGGCATATGCTTTCACAATCTGATTCTCCTTCAGAGGTTGCGGACACTTATCCTTAAAATGTCCCTCCTGGCCACAGTTAAAGCACTTCTTTCCCACTGTCTTGGCCCTACATTCCCTTGCATAATGGCCCTTCTTTTCACATTTGAAGCACTCGACTTCTTTCCTGCTTTTCTTCTGGCCATCCTTAGCTTGGTTCTGCTTCCTCTTAATCTGAGAGTTATTCTTGCCTCCACCGCTTGCTTGCGGCTTTGACTCTTCAGCAGATGCAGCAACAACCCCAGTCTTCGGCTTAGGGTAAAGACTTTCTGACCTCAAAGCTTTTCCCACGATCGACTCAAACGTCTCATCGATGTGATTAATCAGCCTCTCCCCTAAGTATTCATCCAAACCAGTGATGAACTTCTCATTTTTCTTTTCGGGGGTATCGATTAGAGATAACCCATACTTCGACAAAGTGTCGAACTCAGCAACATAATCCGATACTGCCCTTCCATTCTGCTTAAGCTCCAAGAACTTCCTAAACAATTCCGACTTCTGGGCAGCTGGGATATACTTGTCGCTAAAGCGAGCTTTAAACTGATCCCAAGTAACTTGATCTTCTGGTGTGGCTGCCCTAATAGCATTCCACCAATTCATCGCTCGTCCTTGCAGCTGACGAGACGCAAGCCTTCTCTTCATCGCATCTTCGATACCCAAATCGTCGAAGATACGGTCGCAACTATCCAACCAATCTTGAACATCCGTGGCCGACTCTGTTCCGTGAAACGGCTTTCCACCAAGATTAGTGTAATCCTTACTCAGCTTGGCGAAATCGACCCTAGGCGCTTGCACCGCTGCACCTCCAGCATCGGCAACATTAGGAGCCTCCCTCTGAATATCCACAAGCATCTCTCTCATGAGGTTGGTAAACATGGCCCTCATGTCAGGGGGATTCCCATTATTAGCCCCTCTACCAGCACCTCTTCCTCGGCTCATCGTCAAATCTGTTAAAGAGAAAACGATTAACCATCTCCATAGTGGTGCCAGTGCAGTGCAATGCGACTTCACTCTTAACTATACTAATACTATATATAGATATAGCTTTTGAAAACCAAAACAATCACAAATACGCGCTCTCATATACGTACTATCTCTCCCTAGTGTCTTTCCCTAGGTGAATTACGCAACCTAGAGCTCTGATACCAAATGTGACGGCCCGCCCCGCACCAACCGACGTTTACTCCAATTGTGCGCTGTACACATGTCCAATAGGCATGGGACGGTCGCCAAAGAAGAGAAAGAAAGAAGATGAACCAAATAAAGAACCTGTAATATGTCTCCCAGCGCATGGAATAAAATATAATAATAACATACTTAACATAAACAGGCGAGACAGTGCATAAGCTGAAAACTTGAACTAACATCATCAGAGTAGCGGAAAAACAAATACAGCTTATTACAACTTCAAAATACTGTCTCTAAGATAAACAAAATAGGTATGCTACTAATGCCCAAAGTAGATACCGATCACGACACAGGGAGAATAACTATCTAGCATACGTGGAGCCTCCTGCTCGTCCTCGGTCCATCTACCAAGCGCACTACCAGCTATCCCTGTCTCTAGTCTGCTCGTGTGAGCACCCAGAGTAATAAAAAGAAACATAAAACTCTGGGTCAGACATCAGTCTGGTATGAGTGGTAGCAAGCATAAACAGAACAATAACAGGTATACTAAGTCATACCTGAACCTGGACCTGCAACCAAAGAGTTAGTACTACACGGTACAACACTCTATGATGTCACAAACACATAATATAAGTATACGGGGGTGGGGATGTGTGTGTCAAACAATCAAGCATAGCAACCATCCTTGCATCTCTCACTCAGTGCGTAAAGCATACGGTGTCTACTTCTTTGATCACCATTTCCCTTCAAGAAAACGACAGAACTCGACTTTGTACGACTATGTCCATTCCTACTACCACCAACGCCAAACCTATGGGACCACGCCCAACGTATCCATGATCCCACTCCATTGGTAGATAGCTCCCTAGTCGCACCATATCCAAAGCCCGAGTCCGTCCATACACCTCTAATACATAATGATCCAAAGTCATAGACACCGACAACTCCTTAGCACACGTCCCGCAGCAAAGCCCAATCACGAAGTGAACTCATTGGTTCTCGTTTGGATCCTGAGCTCGAACTTCCACTTGAACTACCTTTGCATTTCGGGTTATGGATCTCCATTGGATCGGTTCGGATCCCTTTCATCATCATTGGGATCGTGGTCTTCATCGTCTCGGTTCGTGACTGCTACCTCGGGTCGGATCGGAGTGCACCATCGGTTCGGGTCGGATCCCTGCCTCTCCCTTGTGACAGTTCGGATCGGAGTCCTTTATGGTACACTGGATCGGTTCGTGGCTTCCAGTCCCATCTGGATCGGATCGGGTTCTCCACCACGCCACGGTTCGGGTCACGCCTCCTGGTCATAGCTCCAAGTCCTTCGCCCTCCTTCGAGTCTCTGGTTCGTTGTCCTCAAGGTGATCAGATCGGATCGTGTCGTTATCCCTCCAGGCGGGTCGGGTCGGAGTCTTCAATCACCAAGCCTTGAATCGCGACTTCTCGGATCGGTTCGGATCCTTCAGCTCGTGGCGCAGCTTGCTTCGCTATAACGATCCGGTTCGGTTCGTGGTGAAGGGAAATGGGCGGTTCGGATCGGGTAGGGGCGATCCGATCCGATTTCCTGCACTAATTCCTGCAACTTTCCAGCAAGTGTTTATACGCCTCTCGACGGCGTTTTCGACCATTCTAACTATTGAAACCAATCACAAAGCATGTCATAGAGTCATAGCAACACATACAAGTGACCTCAAGCATCAAAAACAACAATATGACATGGTAAAATGGATCAAACATGCCCAAAACCCCATGTTTTTCCCTTAAGCATTTGTGAGCATAACTAATGACATGATTAGCAAAACTTAACCAAATTAATCCAAACTCATATCAGAGGTCTAAAACATTATTTAAGATTTTATAAACGTTTTTCCAAAATTTATTTTCGTTTAAAAACGCTAATTAGCACTAATCACCCCGAATAACCATAATTAGTGCAAAAAGCAAGCTAATCACTCACCTTAGCCACAAAACAAACTAAGATCTGAAATAATTCTCTGATTTGATGCGAATCCCAATGCTAACAGCAGCTCCAAAGTTGATTAGGTGAAGATCTTCTTTGATTAGGGGTTGCTAAGCCAAATCCTTGACCAAGAGATGATTTGGAGGTGATCTAGAGGTTGGAGGCCATTTCTAGGGATCCTTGGTGATAAGTGGAGGCTAGAAAACTGAAATGGAATGATTCTCCATCTCATTTCAGCCCTCCCATAACCCTAATCCCGAAATGGGTTATGGGCCTACTCACTAATCACCCGATTTGGCCCGGTTAAGCAGTTTTTCACCCTCCAAACCTTGTTTCAGCCATATCTCTCAAACGGTAAGTCCGTTTGGCTATTATGACCACTCTACGGAAAGAGAAACCATCAAACGAATCTAATGGAAGTGGTTTCAGGTCAAAATTCCTTCCCTATCAAAAGTTATGGCCAAAACAGTACTGACTAGGGGCAAAATGGTCATTTAAAAATCGACAAAAATTATGAACAGGGGAAATGACTCTAATAAATGTTTCCCAAAGTTACATGACCATACAACTTCACACGGGAAAGAAATAAATATTCTACAATCCTATGATGTGTAGAACACGGGTCGTTACAACATATGACATACACTAGTCCCAATAATTAGCTGTATGTCAATCGATTGATTGACAGACTGTTATAAGCGTTAAATATTTATATTTGATACTTATGCAGTGTAGAACGCACTTTGGATGATGGTTGATTGTTTATCGTCATTGTTGTATACATGTATTGGATGAAATCCATATAATCAAATTATATGGTAATTGACTGTGTCTGATTCCAATTCAGAATTATCAAATATTTTAAAATAATATTCAGTGAATATTGAAATGTGAAGCTGTGTTAAGTAGTTAAACGCCATTTTAACACGAACGGGAATTTTGTCGATTTTTATTTGTTTTATAATGAATATTGAAAAGTGATTACAAAATCTGATGTTTTGAAAATATTGAAATGATATAGGATATTCATATTGAAATTGCATTGAAAACGAATTGAAACTCGAATTGAATTGAATGAATTTGAAATTCAAATTGAATTGAATGAAATTGAAATTCGAATTGAATTGAATGAATTAGAAATTCAAATTGAATTGAAATGAATTTGAAATTCGAATTGAATTGAAACGAATTGAAATCGAATTGAAATTAAATTGAAATGAATAGAAATCGAACTGAAATTAAATTGAAATTGAATTGAAATTGAATTAAAACGAATTGAAATTGAAATTGAATTGAAATCAAATAGAAATGAATGTAAAACGAATTTATAATGGAAAATTCAATTTTGATTTGAAATTGAACATGAAGTTGAAATCGTTTTGAAAACAAATTTAAAACGATTTATAAAATACGATTTAAAAGGAAATTGATGAAATATATAATATATATATATATATATATATTATATATATATTATATATATAATGGCCTGCATATGAATTGGAATGGATTTGAATCGAAATTATCTTAGGAATATTTCGATATTGGATTCCGTGATTATACGGATATTATGGAGGAAATTTGGAAGATATATTTTATATCATTAATTCCAAAGCGATATTTGTTGGTTTCAGAATTTGATATTGAATATAAGCCGATATATTTTCTATTCAGAGCCTTGTATTAAATATCAAATGGGATTTGGGTTTGTCATGAATAATGTCTTCATCAACGCTGTTCTTGAACCAAGTTGAGAAAGGATTAAATCTTTTTATTTAGATTTTATGAAGTATACCAATTAATTGATATATTTAATTGGAATTGAATAAAAATTGATTTTTGGGTTTATCGTGAACGGTGTTTTAAATAACACTTGTTCTTTAACCCAATTATAAATGGAATATGATTTGGGTTTATCGTGAACTGTGTTTTAAAAGACATTAGTTCTTTAACCCAGTAAAAGGAGTTTTAATGAATCTTTAAATCAGATTAAAATGGGAATTGATAATTTAAATTATCAAATATAGGAAATGATCGAGAATGGAGTATCAACAGTTTTGCCCCGAGCGATAGTTAAATCTTTAATTAGATTTGAACGAAAAATGGTAATTAAATTTACCGATAACACCGTAGTGTTAGTTATGGGGTAGTAACAGTTTTGCTCCATGGAATGAATAGGTTGGGATAGGGAAATAAAATAAATGATTACTTCGGTGTGGTTCGCTAATCCCGACTAGTTTGGAAAACCATAATTTGGTTTGAAATGACATCCAAAGGAAGATTAAAGAACAAATTTTAAAGAATTTATCTTTGATAAAAGTAATGGGAACCTTTCCCAAAAGATGTGAATATTAAAATAAAAGATTATTCAAGATTGGAATGAGGCGTATGTTGTGTTTTCTAGCACTTGTTTATTATATACGCGAGTTATTCGGAAAGGCCGGGTTTATACCCATTCTGAATAACTGATTCGACGATAAGTCGAAGATGAAGACGGTGGTCGAAGACCGGAGGTCTTCACATCATTTGGATAATTACGGATGATCCTGATTGGGTTGTACACCCAAGAGGAGGGAAATAGTTGGTGGTCGTCCAGACGTATATGGAGATCAATGGATATGCGAGGTATATGGTGCCTTCGATTTCGTTCAGACCCAGAACGGACGTGTAAATGGATTGTGTGTCTGATATTGGATTTTATTCTATGTTGATTGATTTCTATTAAATATATATCTGTTTGGCGGTGGAGAATTTATTCTCTTGCTTAACGCCCTTCTCTGAGACGTACGATCTCAGAGGTTATATATCGATAGATATCAGTCGCATGGCATGAATTGCCTGTGTGGCACGCTGAGATGCAGTGATCAAGGCTTCTGTTGAAAAGCAGAGTCTTGTGGTTGATGATCAAAGCACGGCTTTAATACAGCGTAGCTTTGTGTATAGCCTTAATTCGCGAGCCTCACACCTCGGTATGAGTTAAAAACGGGATACGGACCGCTGGGAGAACACGACTTTTCTTTCTAGCTATGGGTGGTGCAGTGTTTTACTAGCCCTGACATCGTTGATTATTATACCTATATGAATGTTGGATTGCGAGGCGCCTCGATTATAGGTCTGTAAGGACTGGGAAACGTGTGTTCAGGAATTGCCAATCCTCAAATGTAAGAGAGGACCGACCCAGCCGATTCCAAGGGTTACCCAGAGTGTGTAGTCCTGGGGCATTTGCTAGAGTGTCCCGAAGCAGAGAGGATCTTGCCCCTTGCCTCGACTCATGACGGAAATCCAATTTCCAATACGAGATATTTCGGTTTTGATTGTAGAGCCTAGTATTGGCGACATGATAGATGGTACCCATGCCGCCTAGGATTGATATTTATGATTGAAATTGTTTTGACACTATACACTTATAATAGTATCAAATGATCTGTTTTAAACGTACCAAGCATGTTTAGCTATTATGAGGGAAAACCCTATCCTCCGGCTTGCGTTGCATTGTGTGATGGGACCTAGCCTTATAATAGCTTCATTTTTTCAAAAAGCATTGCGTTGTTTATTCTATGCACTGGTATTCTTGGGAGGAAACTCGTTCCGTGTTATACGGGGTGGTCCCTTCAATTACTCTCTTTTAAAGTAAAGTTTTAATAACTGTTTTAGTTCTCACACCAGTCACATGACTGACCTGGAGTTTATTGTTTTAACCTAAACTCTGGGTGCCCCTATTTTCCACATGGACAGCTAGTAGTTTTGGTTTTGTAGATTTATATTCACATGATCCTGATTTACAGCTGGAACGATGCTCGGAAAGCTCTGTATCCGTGTATTACTTTCAGTTGTATTTTGTATTGTTTTTCCACTACTATGTAATTTATTGTAATCTCTGATATTTATCAAATGTATTTTGTTTATTCATACTCTGTATATTCTTTTATTTTGATGGAATTGTTGTAATTAACAATGAAATGTTCTTCTGTATGCGTTCTGATTTGTCTTGTCCTCAACTCAATCCGTGCTTTCCTTCACGGGGAAGTTTAGGTCGTTTCACCGCTTGTGTTTACCTACTCTGATAATCGTCCATGACTGCCTGACACACCCTTCAGCGCATTATTCCTCTTGTATAGTGCGGGGGTTATGGGCGGTCGTCACAAGGACCATGTAATACCTCTTAACTATTAGATAAAGGAGGACCCAATGACCGCTTAATACCTAATAAGGGTGGGTCCTATGACTTCATCCCACAACCATGGAATGAACATTAAGAAGGGGCCAAATCCTAATCATTTAATACCCAAATAAGGTGGATCAGCCACTTAATATTTTCTCAAAGAAGGTATACTTCACATAGCTATTTATTACACTACACTTCTCATATTAACCCGACTTCATGTAGCTGCTGGATATGCCAAGGGTTTGGGGGCAGACTACTACTACAAGTAGGGGTTAACTTCGCGTCACACGTATTATTATAAATGGCCCATGGCACTAGACATCCCACATTAACGAAACTTCTTGTAGATGCTGGATTTGTTAGTTGGGAAGGCTTCTACTACCATTAGGGGTTTACCTCGTGTCAGGTGTCATTAATATTAAAAAAAAGCTGTTACTACTCACACATATACAAATTTCCTATGGGGACATTTAAGATTCAAATTCCTAATTTAAATGCATTATTAATACGTTAATTATGTTTATTGATATACATAAATAAGGGGATAATTTGTGGCGTACGAGAAGGAAACGTTCTAACGTAGAAGATGTTAATCCTAACTAAAAATCAAGGTTTAAAAGTTATATTTCCCACGATTTCTCAACATAACATAAAACACTCAATCCACATCTGAAGCAATAATTGGGAAATAACATAACACAAAAAATAACTTGCAACCTAGGTTCTTAGGATTATTTCAATTATAAAAGAAAGGACAAGGTGTAATACGATAATATCTGTAATTTCCTTTTAGTACCGATTTACTTTCATATTAGATATTTACACAAAGACTGGTAATATGTGTCTTATTAAATTTAAACCATTTGTTTTATACAAATAGAAATTTAAACATATATAAATTACAATACCCAAATCCATGCTTTTGTATATACTAGATTTACAATCAATTAAAAACAGAGTAAATCGAACAAAATGGTAAAATCACAAAAACATCCACAAATCCAACCTTTTGTTACATCCATAATCCAAACCCCAAATTAACATATGATTGACTATTCCAAAAATATTTTGATATTTGGGGGATTTATATGCATTTTTTTCCATAAGAATATCATATCTTTATATGCGTAACAATCCAATTCTATATTAACAATTACAAAAAATAGTAAAATTAGAATAATTCCCACTCATAGACTGACAAGAAGAAGAAGAAGAAGGAGAAAACCATGTAGAACAAAACTCTAGATTGTAGCCTCAAAATTGCGTTCTCCAAAATTATTATATATATATAAGAATTAGGTTAGAATCTCATATACATATAAATCTAATTCTATATTGTATAAAGAAATTAGAATAAAGGAGATAAAATATAAGTTAGATAAGAGAATACAACCTGACCTAATTTTGATAGTTAGACAGAATGCAGGAGAGACGGAATGAAGGCGGAGTTTTAAAGAGAATGTAGGGTTTAGGGAGGAGTCTAGGGTCTAATTTATAGTTGTTGAAGTGTGTGCGAACCGTCGGATTCATGTCCAACGATTTCAACAAATTGTGTACAAAAACCTAACCTAAACAAGCAGACCCCTCCCTTTTCCCTTAAGGCAGCCGACAACCTCCTTAGGAGGGCGGTAGGCCCCCAATTCGACCACCCTTAAGGGGACGAGGTCGACACCCCTTAAGACCTGGGCGTGGATAAATTAATTCTCCTGAAATTTGGTTTTTATATTAATTCCTTATTAACGTTAATTAATTATTTCCGTTTTCTTACGATTCTTGTCCCCTCTTATATATTTATGTATATAAACAAGTTTTAAATCCAAAAGGAATATTCCTTTATACCATAGGTGTTTATTTTTATTCTATATTTTTATTTATAATTCGATATTCAATGATGCATGTATATTATTCTTATCAGACTTGTTTTATTCGTAACTTTCTCATATGAACTCCATTTTCAATAAATAAAATATGAAAACGGACTAGAATCTCATAACGAATACAATGGTAATATTTCCATGATCAAATTCTCAATTATTAAATATTTGTAATTTCAACCAACTAGTATTTTATTAATTATTCTCAATTTAATTATCTATGTCTACTAAGGGTATATTTTTATGGGGTGTTACATTCTTCCTCACGTAAAAGAGATTTTGTCCCAAAATCTTTCCAAAAGGGAGAAAAATGTAACTTACTCTAACAAACATGTTATACAACCAAGTTATTTATTACACATCCACAAAACAACCATACTCAATGTGATTATGTACTGCAGAC
The DNA here is from genome assembly GCA_030737875.1 of Allium sativum. Lineage (NCBI taxonomy): Eukaryota > Viridiplantae > Streptophyta > Magnoliopsida > Asparagales > Amaryllidaceae > Allium > Allium sativum. The sequence continues at coordinate 719,578,551 of CM060924.1, read as the reverse complement.
TCACTAAAGTGAGCTCAGTCCTAATGTGAAAGTTTAATATGTGATGATGTATGTATGTAAAACATCCTAATACACATATACTTTCTATATGAATGATCGTTGCATTTGTGTTGCAAACAATTCCTACCATCCAATCTAGAAACCACAATGCAACCATGGAATCCAAAACTTTCCGAGAAAGGCTACAAAATTGAAAATTTTCATGCCTTCCATCGAATTTCCTCCCTAACGTTCTCGAACCAATCTGAATAAATGTTGCTCCACAATATCTGTAGTGACACAAAACGCCAAGGCTTCCGTCTTTGTCTACATTTATTGATTAGGCTCGACCAAAATTTTCTATAGTGTTAAGGTATCTTATCAAAAATAGAAGTATAAAAACGCAGTGTGACCCTATCATCAACAAACTCTTTTATTTCGATAAATATCAGAGATTACAATAAATTACATAGCAGCGGAAAAATAATACAAAACACAACTGAAAGTAATACACAGATACAGAGCATTCCGAGCATCGTTCCAGCTATAAATCAGGATCCTGTGAATATAAATCTGCAAAACCAAAACTACTAGCCGCCCGTGTCGAAAATAGGGGCACCCGGAGTTTAGGTTAAAAAACTCCAGGTCAGTCATGTGACTGGTGTGAGAACTAAAACAGTTATTTAAATCTTTTACTTTTAAAAGTAAGGTAAATCAAGGGACCACGCCGTATAACACAGAACAGGTTTCCTCCCAAGAACATCAGTGCATAGAATAAACACGCAATGCTTTTTTGAAAAATGAGGCAATTATAAGACCCAGGTCCCATCAAACAATGCAACGCAAGCCGGAGGATAGGGTTTCCCCTTATAATAGCCAAACATGCTTGGTACGTTTAAATCAGATCATTTGATACTATTATAAGTGTATAGTGTCAAAACAATTTCAATCATAAATATCAATCATAGACGGCATGGGTACCATATATCATGTCGCCATACAAGGCTCTACAAATAAAACCGAAATATCTCGTATTGGAAATTGGATTTCCGTCATGAGTCGAGGCAAGGGGCAAGATCCTCTCCGCTTCGAGACACTCTAGCAAATGTCTCAGGACTACACACTCTGGGCAACCCTTGGATCTTCAAGGTCGGTCCTCTCTTATGTTTGAGGATTAGTTATTCCTGAACACACGTTTCCCAGTCCTATCAGATCTATAATCGAGGCGCCTCGCATCCAACAACCACATAGGTGAAAATAATATAAATGTCAGGGCTGGTAAGTCGCTGACACCACCATAGCTAGAAAGAAACGTCGTGTTCTCCCTGCAGTCACTATCCCGTTTTTAACTCATACCGAGGTGTGAGGCTCGCGAATTCACGTTATACACAAAGCTACGCTGTATTAAAGCCGTGCTTTGATCATCAACCACAAGAATCTTCTTTTCAACAAAAGCCTTGATCATTGCATCTCAGCGTGCCACACAGGCAGTTCATGCCATGTGACTGATATCTATCGATATATAACCTCTGAGCTCGTACGTCTCAGAGAAGGGCGTTAAGCAAGAGGATAAATTCTCCGCCGCCAAACAGATATATATTTAATATATATCAATCAACACAGAATAAAATCCAATGTCAGACACGCAATCCATTTACACGTCCGTTCTGGGTTTGAACGAAACTGAAGGCAATATATACCTCGCATATCCATTGATCTCCAAATACGTCTGGACGACCACCAACTATTTCTCTCATCTTGGGTGTATAACCCAATCAGGATCACCAGTAATCGTTCAAACGATGTGAAGACCTCCGGTCTTCGACCACCGTCTTCATCTTCGACTTATCGTCGAAACAGTTATTCAGAATGGGTATAGACCCGGCCTTTCCGAATAACTCGCGTATATAATAAACAAGTGCTAGAAAATACAACATACGCCTTATTCCAATTCTGAATATTCTTTTATTCGAATATTCACATCTTTTGGGAAAGGTTCCCATTAATTTTATCAAAGATAAATTCTTTAAAATTTATTCTTTAATCTTCCTTTGGATGTCATTTCAAACCAAATTATGGTTTTCCAAACTAGTCGGGATTAGCGAACCACAACGAATTAATTATTTATTATATTCCCCAATCCCAACCTATTCATCCCATGGAGAAAAACTGTTACTACCCCATAACTAACACCACGGTGTTATCGGTAAATTTAATTACCATTTCACGTTCAAATCTAATTAAAGATTTAACTATCGTTAGGAGCAAAAATGGTGATACTCCATTCTCGATCATTTCCTATATTTGATAATTTATATTATCAATTCACATTTTTATCTGATTAAAGATTCATTGAAACTCCTTTTACTGGGTTAAAGAACTAATGTCATTTAAAACACAATTCACGGTAAACCCAAATCACATTCTATTTATTATCGGGATAAAGAACAAGTGTTATTTAAAACACCGTTCACGATAAACCCACAAATCAATTCTGATTCAATTCCAATTAAATATATTAATTAATTGGTATACTTCATTAAATCTAAATAAAAAGATTTAATCTTTTCTCAACTGGGTTCAAGAAAAGTGTTAACGAAGGCACCATTCACGACAAACCCAAATCTCATTTGATATTAAATACAAGGCTCTGAATAGAAAATATATCGGCTTATATTCAATATCAAATTATGAAATCAACAAATATCGTATTGGAAATAACGAAATAAGATATATCTTCCAAATTTCCTCCACAATATTCGTATAATCCCGAATCTAATCATCGAAATATTCCAAAGATAATTTCGATTCAAATTCATTCCAATTCATATATTGGAAGTTCTGGTTATTTTTAAAACCATTTCAAATCCAATTTATTTATTTTAAAAATATTGAATTTATAATCCTAGTTCAAAACAAGTTCATTTTGATAAAAATACATTTTTATCTTTTCAAATATGGGATTTTTTCATCCCAGTTCTTTTCAAATCATTTCTTTTGATTTTAGACAAATAATTAATATTTTTAATAATTTTATCAAGGCCCGTACAGTCGATTTCCTATAACGTCCATCGAACTGCACTTACAACGACCTTTTCTGAAATTGATTTGGACATATCTCCAAATCCAACCGTTCGATTTCACATTGCTCAAATTTGTTGGAAAGCTCTTTTCAATTCGAACCCAACGGTTTCGGTTTCAGGATAATCCGACGGTCGGATCTCCCGTAATGTCGGTTCAGAATCAATGGTCGAAATTCACGAACTGCCGCGGCGCGTTCTATTCAGGCCATTATATTATATATATATATATAATGTATACGATATATATTTCGTCGATTTCTATTTAAAATGAATTTTTATAAGTCATTTTAAATTCGTTTTCAAAACAGTTTCAACTTCATATTCAATTTCGAATCAAAATTGAATTTTTCCTTATAAATTCATTTTAAATTCATTTCGGTTCAATTCAAATTTCAAATTCATTTCAATTCGAATTCATTTTCTATTCAATTAAATTCGAATTCATTTTCTATTCAATTCGATTCAATTTCATTTTCTATTCAATTCGATTTCATTTTCTATTCAATTAAATTCGAATTCATTTTCTATTCAATTCAATTCGAATTCATTTTCTATTCAATTCAATTCGAATTCATTTTCTATTCAATTCAATTCGATTTCATTTTCTATTCAATTCAATTCGAATTCATTTTCTGTTCAATTCATTTTCTATTCAATTCATTTCGAATTCATTTTCTATTCAATTCATTTCGAATTCATTTTCTATTCAATTCATTTCGAATTCATTTTCTATTCAATTCATTTCGAATTCATTTTCTATTCAATTCAGTTTGAATTCATTTTCTATTCAATTCATTTCGAATTCATTTTCTATTCAATTCAATTTGAATTTGTTTTATATTTTCAAAATATTCGATTTTGAAATCACTTTTCAATATTCATTATAAAATAGACTAAATTCCCGTTTGTGTTAAAATGGCATTCAACTACTTAACACGGCTTCACATTTCAATTTTCACTGAATATTATTTTAAATTATTCGATATTTTTGAACTGGAATCAGACACAGTCAATTACCATATAATTTCAGTTATATGGATTTCATCCAATACATGTATACAACAATGACGATAAACAATCAACCATCATCCAAAGTGCGTTCTACACTGTATAAGCATCAAATATGAATATTCAACGCTTATAACAGTCTGTCAATCAATCGATCGACATACAGCTAATTATTGGGGCTAGTGTATGTCATATATCATCCCAATACCCGTGTGGGGTTTCAATCAATCAAACACAGATTTTATTTGTGCATTTGGGCGATGTGTAAAATTTATCATCCCAATCAATATCAGTCAAATGTGCGTATATAAACAAATCGTTCAATTTGTTTATAAATATATATATCATTTACACGTTAAAAATTCTATTTTTAACTATAAAATATTTTTAACTATATAAATATTTTATTTCACATCACACAATCAATCACACATCAAAATCAATCAAACAAACAAACAAGCCGTCCATGGTCTGTGGACGACGGGTGTCGGGTGCTGCTAAACACCATCTGCATCCTAGTATATATTTTAACTAGAAAATTAAATTAAAGGTGAGAAGTTCTCACAGAGGGTTCCACTCCGCCGTGCTTTACTTTTGAACTGCTGAACCGTTTGGATCGGTTTGAAATTCTAATGCAGTCCTTGCCCTGCTGTTCATAATAAAAATTATATTTTTATATTTCATTCCAATAAATAAAAATCATATTTTTATTTCTACTTCATATATTTCTATAACGCTTCTTTCTATATAAAAATTATATTTTTATATTTCTACTTCATGTATAAAGAACGAATTTTTATTTCATCGCTATAAAAAATCACATTTTTATTTCAACATATTTATAATAAAGATCAAATTTTTATTACGCTACATATATAAAGATCAAATTTTTACTAGTTATATAATATAAAAATCATATTTTTATATTCTCTATCTTATAAAAATCATATTTTTACCTTGCTAATAAATAAATAAAAATCGTTTTTTATACTTGCGTTCAAACAAATAAAAATCCAATTTTTATTTTAAAACCATATGTATAGAGATCAAACCTTTAACACTTCGCTATATATATAAAAATCATGTTTTTATCGCTACTTCTTACATAAAAATCTAATTTTTATATTGCTACTTCAAAATAAAAACCATATTTTTATTAAAGAATAAAAACCATTTCTTTCATATGAATAAAAATCTGATCTTTTCACTTTCAAACATCATGCCTTTACTCTTTCAAAATTCATGTCTTTATCTTAACGATAAACATATAAAGATCATATATTTTAAAGCTATTCGTATAAATAAAAACCCATATTTTTATCTCAAGCTATTATATATAAAAACCATAATTAAATATCGCTTCTTTTTAGAAATGAAAATCGCTTCTTTTTAGAAATAAAAATCGCTTCTTTTTAGAAATAAAAATCGCTTCTTTTTATAAATAAATATCGCTTCTTTTTATACCTAAATCAAGGCATCAAAGAGGGAAATCAAAGCCATGGAAAGCAAGAGAGAAAATACGAGAAAATCATATAACTCACAGTCGCTTCGATATAGAACCCTGGTGAAGCAAGAAGGTGCATCCTAGGGTGTTGCAGTGCCTACCCGAGCAGCGAACGGTGGTGGCACTGAGTCGAGTTGGCGGTCCTGACGTTGACTGCTTCTCGCGAGTTCAGGTACGGCGGCTTCGAAGTGGCTCCACGCGGTGGTGCGGCTTGGCGTCGATGGGATGGAGGTGGAGTGAGGCAAGGAGCGGCGTTGAGAGGAGGGTGGGCGTAGCAGTTGGTTTGGAGTTTTTTTTTGGCGGAGCGTTGTAATTAAGCGAGGAGAGAGAGGGAGGCTGGAGGAGGACGCGGGGGAGAGAGGGGGGAGTTCGCCAGTCGCGGTGTCGGGTCTAGGAGGGGGCGGCGATCGATGGCGCAAGGGAGCAATGGATTTTAGTTAGGTTTTTTCTTTTTTTAATCTGGTCAACAGTGAGGAAGAGAATAGAAAGGGGAGGGGGTTTATATAAGTTTAATTTATTTAATTATTTTCTTCTTCAAAAAGGTACTTTTTTATTTTGACCACGAAATGAGACCCACCGCTTGTCATCCCTAGCTAATTACCCCATTCCAAACACAATGGGATATGTATCGTAAGCTGATTCGATCGTTTCGATCAGTTTTCGTCAAAATCAAAATATAAATCTATAATTTGAATTTGAACGCGCATTTCAATTTACCGGGGCCACATACAGACTCTAAAAATTCCCGAAAAATATTTTCTACCTGTGTATTGATGATACGGTCCTAACAAAACTAATTTCATCAAATTCTGAGACCGGTTGAAAAATGGCCATTTTCCAGTCGATTAAAATCAACTAAAACTGGTCAAATGCGTTTTCCTTTGCCACGCTCACATATTAATTCATAAAATTACGAATTTTGAAACCTAGCAATAATTTGACATCCCGGATCCAACAAAAGTGGTTTCATCGAAAACCGAGGTCGTTTGCAAAATTTCCATTTTTAAGGGCCAGAATTCCATAGCGACTATTCTGAATTTTCAACAGGACGTAACTTTTGATTCCCGCTATGAAATTTCAATTTTTCGGATTCATTGGAAAGATATTCTCTATTAGATTCTAATATTTTTGATTTCGCTAAAATCCGGTTTATTTTGAATCCTGTAGATTCATTTGAAATTTGAAATCGAATTATCGAACTACCACGCCATTTTCAATTCCTTTTATAATTAAAAATAAATATTTATATTCTAACGACGATCTATATAAATATATACGTTCGCATTCTATTAAAATAAATTTCTCATTGTTATTATTTAAAATAAATCATTTTAAATATTTAAAATTCATCAAAATTGCCAAAATAAAAAATTTAAATTGGCTCGGATTTTCGGGTTGTTACACTTTCCAAAAGTGACAAATGATTTTAGGTTTAACAAAATAAATGATTATTTTATTTTAAAAGCAAAGCTTAATAACTGAGTGTCCAAAATCAAAAGAGGTGACAGTTAAGCCCTTTGGCGGCATTCATTTCTATATTCTTAAATGATGCTGCAACTTAAAAAGTAATTTAAAACATTATTCGAAGTTTGAATTCTTTTTAGCAATAAAGTTTAATAACTTCTTTTGTAACTATATTTTAAAACTTTTATTGCCATGCATGCATACTCATATCAAAATTTTCATTAATATATGTTCGAATTTGAAAAGCTTTATTATCCACGAATGCTTCTATCAAAAATATAACTATTCATTATACTTTATTGCAAGGCGCTTCACAAAATTCACTTAAATGCTGTAAATTAGTCCTAAATTACTAAATTAATTTATTGGAGTAGCCAATTTTCATTTGTTCTACTCATACTATTACTTTCTCGAATATTCTCCATGTATTTCTAAGTATTCAAAAAAATCAGAAATTTATTTAAATTACATACAATACTTAATTCCAAGTCATAAGTGTTAACCCGCCTTTTCGATAAGGAAACCACATGTCAATTGTTGGCTATTTAGAGCACTCAGGACTCAAGTACCAACTCATGGAAACTCGGAGCGACTTGGTTAAATTCATGAAGTGCTCAAGAGGTTGGAAATATGGTTTCCCGGATCGGTATTCTCAGTTCGATGGGGATCGGATCAGCATCCTCATTCGAGGGGATTTTCATATCCCACAATCTGGTTTTGGAATGGTAGAGAATACTCTAAGTATGGGAATACGAAACATGTGTTGTATCAGGCTTTTTATATTAGGATTTTGTATCCATACTGGGATATGAAATTGGGCAAAATGCTTTGGATCAGTGAAGGTTTTGATTCGTACTCACATTTTTCCGTGTTTTCTAACTTGTCATATCTGAAGATATCGTATCCCCATGATACAAAATAGGGATAAGAATTATGGCACAGCTCCTCATGGATTTTTCTGAGGATAGGATTACAAAATTATATTTTGTATTAGGACATTTCATATATGTACATTTTGTATTTGGAAACCTCGGTGGCTCGAAACTCCTGACTCTTTTAATATGAAAAGGTATATCGTATCTGGGAATATGAGGCAATTCAGTGATAGATAGGGATGCTTCAATGCGAACCGAGGTAGAATGGTTAAATATTTGGGTCAGTACCGATCCTGGGATACAAATTTCTGGGGATACGAACTCTCGTATCCCCTCACATATAAATAGCCCAACACTTAATAATTTTCGGGATCTTTGGATGTTTACTCCCTGCATGCAAGAAGCTTGTACTTGGATCTCTTTAATGGTTTCTTACATGTGTTTATGGACTTTAGATGCTCTCTTAAACTTATTAACTTCACATAGAGGATTACCTTCAACACTTTGGCACTTGGCTTGTTCTTTTGGACATATTTGGATTTTGAGGCATACTAAGAACATTTGGCATAGCATGTACATATAAGCTTCTCTTTTGGACTTTTGTACTTGGTGGAGGAGAAGCAAGAATTTTGCTATTCTCACCTCGTTGCTATGTAAAAATAAAGAGAAGAAGGATTGTACTTGTAAGTTTGTAAAGCATAATATATAAAGTTACCTCGGAGTGGACGTAGCACAACTTGTCGAACCACTGTAAGCTCGGTGTTATTTACTTTTCAGTGCTCTGCGCTTGGATTAGTTGTGTGACCCACTAGTTATTGAACGTTGGCCTTTCTTGACCAGTTTCACACGTCAACATTTTGGCATACCAGGAAGAGGTCGCGCTACTTTGGATTTGGATTGCTAAGGATTCAGATTTCTCAGAATTCTAAGGATGGTTAAAAGGAAATAGATCTCATTGGCTCATTCGGAAGCAGCGGGAGTGGAGGAAAGTCAAAAAGTTTCCTCTATTAGACATTTGTCGAACTATGTGTCTCGAGAAGAAATTGACGGAGTGGTTAAGGATTTGACTTCGTGGTTGGAAAGGCAAGAAGAGCATTTCAGAAGGTAGGAGCGTCTCTCATGGATTGCGATTGTGTTACACACAGTCTGTTTACTTGGGATTTTTGGAATTCTCAGAACCCAATGAACTTCAAATTGTAGCTGTTGGAGGCTTTAGAAGGAAGGATCTGACCGTTCATTTGATGTGCTATATGCACCAAATGGAAGGGTTTTTCGGCTTAGGAAAATGTTATGGTGAAGTTATTCCCACTCTATCTTATAAACATTACTACCATATGGTTTCGGCAGGTTGATAATGAATCGGTTAGTAGCTGGAATGTTTTGGTCGAAAAGTTTGTCGAACAGTTCAGGGTTCATATTACTCGACCTAAGAACATGATGAATCTTATGGTGATCAAGCAAAGGTCTAGTGAGACATTGCGGAGGTTCTTGGAAAGGCTCAATGCAGCAGTGACATCAATTGATCGACTAGACCCAATAATGGTTTTGATGGCTGTTGTTTCAGGTGTCTTGGATAAAATGGATTTCAAGTTCTCGCTTCAATGGGATCCGCCGAGGGACCTTGGAGAATTCTACTTTGAAGCAGATTGGTTTTTGAGGGAGGAGGATGTGAGAACTGACCAGAAAGTTCTGGAGGTTAATTCGATCAAGGGTAAAGGATCATCCAATGTTGGAAAAGACTACTCCTTGGAATGATTGGAATGCATATCAGTGGAATCATCCCAAATTCCCTTCATACACGAAGCTTAATCGTACTTTGGAAGAAATCTATTTAGTAGTTCATTCAGTCACTCCCTTCAGAAAGCCTTCACTCAGGAGCCATCACAGAGAGAAAGGGATTCTGGTATGCATTGTTTTTTTATGACCTGGATGGCTACAACATATACAATTGCAAGCATCTTTGGGACATGATTGAAGAGCGCGCTGACGCGGCGAGCTGGCGGAGTATGCTCGGAATCATGTTGTAGTACCGAGACAGACACAACTGGCTGCTCCAGCTCGGAATCAAAATGAAACCGGGTCTGGTCTCGGTGGTTTGATCATTAATCGATGTTGTTTTCTTTGGTTTTCTACGAATTTGCAGTTGTTTGATTTTGCAATTGGTTTCTTTGGTCTATGGTTTCTTGGCTTTCTCGTTTTTTGGCTTCTTGGCTCTTTCATCTTGGATTTGGCTTTTTGGATTGTAGTTCTTCTGATCTTCTGGAGTTGGTTTTGGCATTGTGGTCATCAGGATTTCTAGTTTATGTATTTTGGATATTTTGTCTTTGGAACTTCGGATTTGGGCCTCCAGGATTTGGTTGTATTGGCTCTGACCTCCTGGATATTATACTTCTAGATATTATATCTCCGGTGTTCGGTTTCGGATACTTTAAGTCAGCTCACACATGTACGAGATTAGGTCTTAACCTTTAGGCATGCTTTGTACCCGACCATAAATCATCCACCTCATAATTAACTAATCTTTATAATTTTCGTGATTATAGGATTGCGGAGAGCTAAGTCTACCTACCTATGTATAAGATTAGGTCTTAATCCCTTAGGCATGATCTTTGTCGACGATAAACCGTCTAATCTCCTACAGTCACCTCTGGTTATATGGCTTCGGAGTTTGGAGGGGTAAGTCGGCCTACCCACGTACTGGATTAAGTCTTAATCTCTAAGCATGCTCTTTATGGACGATGAACCTTCCAATCTCCTTCATCATTTAACTCTAAAATTTAGGAGGATCTAAATATATGTACCTATGTACGGGATTAGGAATTATCCCTAGGCATGCTCCTCGTGGACGATAAACTGTCTGACTTCCTTCGCTCATTTTTGGTTACCTGGCCCGGGAGTTTGGAGGGCTAAGCCTGCCATCTCTTCCTTTTACTTATTAGATAATTGATAAGGAGGATGAGTAACAGGTAGAGCTCCAGGGGTAATATTGATTTGGAACTTAATTGCTCGCTTAGGCAGTAATCCTAAGACGAGCTCAAATATGTCGGAAAATTTTAGAACAACATGAATTCAAGAAATAACCTCCTCCTCATCATCATTATCATCATCTCATGGATTTAGCGAATATAAGGAGGCCACTGAATCCGAACTAGAATCCTTAAGTGCAACATAAATCTGATTAATAGATTAAGGATGTTGAAGATGGATAGTCCTCTCAGGACATAGTATATAGGCTCCATAGTGGTGAAGCTAATCCATTCCCAATATAATTTCGAAGCCCAAATAGCGCATCACATACAAATTGGCTCGGAAAGAATAATCACACAAAATAATCTCGACATCTTCACACAATAAACTAAGTGTTCCAGATCGACCAACCAGATTCGCAATCCTTAGTGAAGTCATCAAACACAAGGCATCGAGAGAATAATCATCAATAAGTTTTTGTGATATAAAAGAATGGGATGCACCCGTATCAAAAAAACTCATATAGGACGTCCATGTGATTTAATAATTCCATCTAGGATAGAATGAAAATTACATTAACCGGAAGAAGTGTTGCTAGCCGCTTGTTGTGTGTGTTGTATTGAAATGTATGTGTACTCTGATGCAGTAAACATATATATATATAGTTATTTTTGTGTAAAGAGCTTTTATTATGTTATCTTTTATTCGTTCAGCTATGAGACTCTGATTTTCTTACTCTTTTATTCTAATATTTATTTCTTTTTTCTCTCACCCTCTAACTTCTGTCTATTAATAATCTGGGTTTTCGAACTTGTGTTTTGGCTACAAGGTTATGTATTATGGTCAAAATTCGAGCGTCAAATTTTTCGGGTCATTACATTTGGTTTTCGAGCACAAGGTTTAGTGATAACCTTGGCTCTGTGGCGTAACTCAATAAAGATGCGGCTAGAGATACTCTAGATGGAGTTTGAGTGTATGTATATATGAGAGCGTGTATTTGTAGTTGAATATAAAATTATTTTATATTATTTTTTCCTAGTATATTTTGTAAAGTTATAAAAAGTAATAATTTTCTCAAATTATTATAATATTTTTAAGCAACGAATATTGATTTGAATGGAATTTCAATTTGATTATGAAGTTGAAATGATTTAACTAAAAATAGATTTCAATTATGAATGTGTAAATGAGAATTTTAATATTTAATTTATGTTGAATTAAAATGAATCTTATAAGTTGAAGTAGAAACAAAATCTAACTTAGTCAACAAGAATTTGGCTTGGATTTGAAAAATAAAAATACATGCAAGCTAATTGTGATGACCCGTAACTTCCCCGTGAAGGAAAGCCCGGATTACCTTGAGAACAACACACAAAATAACGCAGACGGAAGAACATTTCATTGTTATTACAACAATACCATCAGATACAAGAATATACAGAGTATAAATGAATAAATTACATTTGATAAATATCAGAGATTACAATAAATTACATAGCAGCGGAAAAATAATACAAAACACAACAGAAAGCAATACACGGATACAGAGCTTTCCGAGCATCATTCCAGCTGTAAACCAGGATCCTGTGAATATAAATCTGCAAAACCAAAACTACTAGCTGCCCGTGCGGAAAATAGGGGCACCCAGAGTTTAGGTTAAAACAATAAACTCCAGGTCAATCATGTGACTGGTGTGAGAACTAAAACAGTTATTTAAACTTTACTTTAAAAGAGAGTAATTCAAGGGACCACGCTGTATAACACGGAACAGGTTTCCTCCCAAGAATACCAGTGCATAGAAAAGACAACGCAATGCTTTTTCGAAAAATGAAGCTATTATAAGACCCAGGTCCCATCACACAATGCAACACAAGCCGGAGGATAGGGTTTTCCCTTATAATAGCCAAACATGCTTGGTACGTTTAAAACAAATCATTTGATACTATTGTAAGTGTATAGTGTCAAAACAATTTCAATCATAAATATCAATCATAGACGGCATGGGTACCATATATCATGTCGCCATACTAGTTCTACAATTAAAACCGCAATACACGTATTGGAAATTGGATTTCCGTCATGAGTCGAGGCAAGGGGCAAGCTCCTCTCCGCTTCGAGACACTCTAGCAAATGCCTCGGGACTACACACTCTGGGTAACCCCTGGATCTTCAGGGCCGGTCCTCTCTTACGTTTGAGAATTAGTTATTCCTGAACACACGTTTCCCGGTCCTTACAGACCTAAAATCGAGGCGCCTCTTCCAACAACCACATAGGTGAAAAGTATATAAATGTCAGGGCTGGTAAATCACTGACACCACCAAAGCTAGAAAGAAACGTCGTGCTCTCCCTACAGTCCTTATCCCGTTTTTAACTCATACCGAGGTATGAGGTTCGCGAATTTACGTTATACACAAAGCTACGCCACAAAGACTGTGCTTTGATCATCAACCACAAGACTTTGCTTTTCAACAGAAGCCTTGATCATTGCATCTCATCGTGCCACACAGGCAATTCATGCCATGCAATTGATATCTATCGATATATAACCTCTAAGCTCGTACGTCTCAGAGAAGGGCGTTAAGCAAGAGAATAAATTCTCCTCCGCCAAACAGATATATATTTAACAGAAATCAATCAACACAGAATAAAATCCGATGTCAGACACACAATCCATTTACAAGTTCGTTCTGGGTCTGAACGAAACCGGAGGCACTTTCCTCGCATATCCATCGATCTCCAAGTACGTCTGGACGACCACCAACTATTTCCATCCTCTTGGGTGTACAGCCCAATCAGGATCATCAGTAATTATCCAAACGATGTGAAGATTTCCGGCCTTCAACCACCGTCTTCATCTTCGACATATCGTCGAATCGGTTATTCAGAATGGGTATAAACCCGGACTTTCCGAACAACCCGCGTATATTAAAAACAAATGTTACACAAACACAACATACGCCTCATTCCAATTCATTAGTCACTGACCGTAAATCAGCAAGAGAACAATTTCCCAACTATTAACCCCGAAGGCCGAAACCAAAATCAGATCAATACCCAGGAAACCATTCTTCTTAACTAACCTACAACTAGTTTCTAAATTTCACATTCTTAGGGAAAGGTTCCCATTAATTTTATCCAAGATAAATTCTTTAAAATTTATTCTTGAATCTTCCTTTAGATGTCATTTCAAACCAAATTATGGTTTTCCAAACTAGTCGAGATTAGCGAACCGCACCGAAGTAATTATTTATTGTATTTCCCAATCCCAACTTATTCATCCCATGAAGCAAAACTAGTAATACTTCATATCTAACACCACGGTGTTATCGGTAAAATTAATTACCATTTCACGTTCAAATCTAATTAAAGATTTAACTATCGCTTGGAGCAAAACTGGTGATACTCCATTCTCGCTCATTTTATAAATTTGATAATTTAAATTATCAATTCACTTTTCAATCTAATTGCAGATTCCTTAAAACTCCCTTTTCTGGGTTAAAGAATTAATGTCATTTAAAACACAGTTCACGATAAACCCAAATCACATTCTGTTTATTATCGGGTTAAAGAACAAGTGTTATTTAAAACACCCTTCACGATAAACCCACTAATCAATTCTATCTAAAACCCATTTCAAATCCAATTTATTTATTTAAAAATAAATGGTTTTTAATTTTAGTTCAAAACTAGTTCATTTCGATAAATATCTATTTTTATCTTTTCAAATATGGAGTTTTAGATCTCAATTTTTCCCAAATCATTTCTTATGATTTTACCCAAATTATTACTATTTTTAATAATTTTATCAAGGCCCGTACAGTCGATTTCCATCAACAGCCATCGAACTGCACTTACAGCGACCTTTTCCAAATTTGATTTGGACGTATCTCCAAATCCAACCGTTAGATTTCAAATTTCTAATATTCGTTAGAAAGCTCTTTTCGATACGAACCCAACGGTTCTGGTTTTAGGAGAATCCGACGGTCGGATCTCCCGTAATGTCCGTTCGAAGTCAATGGTCGAAATTCACGAACTACCGCGGCGCGGCGCATTCTATTCAGGCCATTATATTATATATATAATATATATATAATATATATTTCGTCGATTTCTATTTAAAACGAATTTTTTAAATAGTTTTAAATTCATCCAAAAAAACATTTCAACTTCCATTTCCAATTCAATTCAAATTTCAATTCAATTCGAATTTGGTTTATATTCAATTCAATTCGGATTTGCTTTATATATATTCGATTTTTATCTCTTTTCAATATTCATTATAAAAACGAATATAATCGATATAAATATCGTTCGCGTCAAAATAGCGCATCTCTAATCAACACGGCTTTATATATTTCAATTATTTCGTTATTCTATTCAACAAATGAATATTTATTCTATTCAATACGTGAATCTATATTTTTGTCAACGTATGACTAATCTCAACGAATGAGTACTGTCCACGTGTGTCTATTTTTGTTATTTAATATATTTTATAAAAATTATGGTATCTATCGTTTGATTTAAATCAGACTCCAACCGTAAATTAGTAAGAGAACGATTCCCTGAATATTAACCCCGAAGGCCGAAACCAACATCAGATCAATATCCAGGAGACCACTCATCTTATCTATTTTCCAGTTAGTTTCTAATTTTATATATGATAAAGATGTAAATTTTATTGTTAAAATATTTCGTTCAACACATGACTAATCTCAACGGATGAGTACGGTCAACACATGAACCTTTATTTTATAATGATAAAGATGTAAATTTTATTGTTAAAATATTTCATTCAACACATGACTAATCTCAAAGGATGAGTACGGTCAACACATGAACCTTTATTTTATAATGATAAAGATGTAAATTTTATTGTTAAAATATTTCGTTCAACACATGACTAATCTCAACGGATGAGTACTGTCAACACATAAACCTTTATTTTATAATATTCTTTATTTTCTAAATTGGAATGATGCCCAATCAATTACCATATAAAGTTAATTATATGGATTTCATACAACACATGTATATAATAGCAATGATAAATAATCAACCATCATCCAAAGTGCACTACATTGTATAAGCATCAAATATAGATATCTATCGCTTATAACAGTCTGTCAATCAATCGATCGACATACAACTAATTATTGGGATTAGTGTATGTCATGTTTTATCCCAATACCCGTGTGGGGTTTCAAACAATCAAACACAGATTTTATTCGTGCAGTTGGGCGATGTGTAAAATTTATCGTCCCAATCATTGTCCTTCAAATAGGTGTACATAAACAAACCGTCCGGTTTGTAAATGAATATTTATTTATTCACATTCACGTTAAAAATTATATTTTTAACGACCAAACTATTTTATTCAACCTATGAATATTCTATTCGGTTCATTTATCAAATAAAATGATATCTTTATTTTTCTAACTTATTTTAGAAAATTTCGGTGGTATAACGGCACGATACTAGAAACGGGACAAGGCCTAGCCTTATCCCCGGTCTAGTGATGACCCACGCCATACACATATCAATCAATCCATTCCATTTCACCAAACAATCAAGTTCAAATCAAATAATCTAACCAACTACACAATCAAACAAACAAGTCCATGGTCTGTGGACAATGGTGTCGGGTGCTACTAAACACCGTCTGCATCCTAGTATATATATAACTAGAAAAAGAAATTAAAGTGAGAAGTTCTCACCGATAGCTAATCCAATACCACGACTCTTCTTATGTAGAAATCTTCGTCGTGCTCGCTTTTTTGCCAATTTCACTACCCGTAGTCACTACATATATAAAAATCACATTTTTATATTGTTGCTATGTATATAAAAATCACATTTTATACTACTACTATATAGATAAAAATTCTATTTTTATACCGCTGTTCATATAATAAAGATCCAATCTTTACTATCTATATAATATAAAATTCGTATTTTTATTATCTCTACTATATAAAAATCATATTTTTATTCCTCCTATAATATAAAAATCATATTTTTATTCTACTTCATTTGTCAAAACCCATAGAAGCTTTAAAGAGGAGAAAACCCACTTTTTTTCTAACGCCCGGATTCGCTGTTCGGGTTCCAGAATTTACAAACGAGCTTCAATCTTCGCACCATATTTTTTTTGAACTTAAACGCGCCATTCCGAACAACTTTCGCCTAAGAGACTTTTTGCCAAAAATGCTCCAATTTGCCAGAATTCGCAAAAGTACACGATTTTTTCAGCTTTTAAACAGTAGACTTCGAACGCGTTTTCCGAGCAGCTACGAACTCCAAAACACGACTTCCATATAGCCAAATCGAAGAGAATTTCGTGCTCTACAACTTTGGTCTAGAGGGACTTTGGCCAAAAGCGCACCGTTTGAGAGATATAGTCCAAAACAGTCCGGGGTGTTTTGTGCAAAACGGGAATTTTGGTGAAAATGAGTTTTTGAGCGTAGCGGGGCCCACGGCCGGAGTTGGGTGGCCAGCGGGTGGTGGCGGGCCTGATGGATGTGGGGAAGGTGCTAAGGGCGGTGGTGGGGCCCGTGGTGGCCGCGGTGGTGGTGGTTGGTGATTTGGGGCTTAGGGTTTGCAAATGGAGAGAGGAGAGAGAGGAGGAGGAAGAGGAGGAGGAGGGGAAGAGGAGGAGGGGGTGCGGCGGACTAAGGTGGTGCGGAGGTGGCGGTGGGAGGAGGGGCAGCGAGTTTGGGGAGGGTGGAGGCCATTTTTTAGTTTTTGAAGAGGAAGAGGAAAAGTGAATTTATGAAATAGAAAAGAAGGAAAAGTGATTATATGCTAGTTTCTCGCGTATCGCCTGAACGCTAACGATCTCCAGTCGCCGCGGATTTTGGACACGAGATAGTAGACGTGAAGGCGAGTCCAACGAAACAAGTTTCGTCGAATTCCGAGTTCGTTTGACCGTCCAAAAAAAATCATAAAAATGCTCAGATAAGCTCTAAAAATGCTATTTTGGCGCATCATTTCTTCTTGCACGCTCACATGCTAACTTCAAAAATCATGCCCTTTTGGATTTAACCATTTTTAGATGATACGAATACGAATAAAAAACGAAATCGAATTCTGAGGTCGTACCAATAATGTTACTTTGTAAAATGACTGCTCATTTTACCCTGAACTGTTTCAGCTCGCACGGCCACATACTAACTCCGTTCGACGCGCCATTTGGAACTTAACAATGATTTGTCATTATGAATCCATAAAAAATTATCTCATCGAATTCTGAGCTCGTATGCAAAATGTCACTTTTTAAGGGCTATGTATTGTTAACCGAATAACTCCAGCCCATAGCCACTATTCCGGATATCGGAATATGTCGAAGCTTATACTTTTCGGAGTTCAAAACAGCATTTTGAACTCAATGGAAGAGGTTTCGAGTCCAAATTCATCCGTATGCAAAATTTGACTTTTTGGACCATGTATAATTTACATAGCGACTATTCTGAATTTTCAACTGGGCATAACTTTTGATTCCCGCTATGAAATTTCGATTTTTCAGATTCGTTGGTAAGATATCCTCAACTAGATTCTAATATTTTTGGTTTCGCCAAAATCTGGTTTATTTTGCACCCGGTATGTTCAATTGAAATTTGAAATTGAATTATCGAACTACCGCACCATTTTCAATTCCTTTTATAATTTAAAATAAATATTCATATTCTAACGACGATGTATATAAATATATACGTTCGAATTATATTCAAAATAAATTTTTCGTCGATATGATTTAAAATAATCCATTTTAAATATTCTAAATTCATTAAAATTGACAAAATAAAATTTTTAAACTGGCTCAGAATTTCTGGGTTATTACAATCTCCCCCACTTAAAACTTTTCGTCCCCGAAAAGGAACAAAGCCGAAAGTGGTTTGATTAATCAACTCTACGTTCGATCTGGCTTCCATTCTCCAACTTTTCAGTTTCTGAGAATTTTCAAATTTTCAAAAATTTGGCTAACACCCTAAATTTTCGAAAAATTTCGCCATAACCTCCCCTGCACCGGGAGCCACGGGAAAATCCCGAAATTTCCATATAGGCCCTTTGATCTCAAAAAGAAAAAAGAAAAAGCCAATAGGCACATAAAATCATCATCACCCAAACAAAACGGTAAATTATAGTAAACATGTACCTATTTATCGGGCAAACAAATTTTATTCTCTGCTCTAGCCTCCTTGCTATGACCTGTTCAATGTAAGTACATGTATATGCAAGCAAATGCGACTAATTTCAATACAATTCAATATTTGATGCAATTAGGCATAATGGTTCAAAATTATCAAACATATAAACAAACAACGCAAACATCAATCAATTAGTGAATTTAACGTTTCAAATTCATAATTTTGATATATATATACTGAAAATCTTGTTTTTGATGCCAATTCACAACAATAAACCTATCTATATTAGTTTTGGTTCTCACACCAGTCTAGTGGAAATATATAGATATCACACCTTCGAAACACGAAAATAAACCACTGATGACGTACGTCATTAGTGGAATCATCCCCAGGCTACTAGAGTGCGATTCTACATCTATCCAGTATATTAAAACTTCGAATATACGTTCATGACGCGTATATGCAAAACCTTTATATACTAAATTGTCCAAATCAATACAAATAAAATATTCAAATACGTATAAAATGATTTAAATTTTCAAAACAAAATTGTTTTCATTTGAAAAATATACTCTTCACACTCGTTCTAGGATACTACTGATCCTATCTCTAACGAGTCATTCTAATTGGATATTACTAATCCAATATCTGATGAATTCTTTCGTACGGTTCTAATGGGCCTTGTTCTCGAGCTCTGTAAACCAAAGCTCTGATACCAACTGTGATGACCTGTAACTTCCCCGTGAAGGAAAGCCCGGATTACCTTGAGAACAACACACAAAATAACGCAGACGGAAGAACATTTCATTGTTATTACAACAATACCATCAGATACAAGAATATACAGAGTATAAATGAATAAATTACATTTGATAAATATCAGAGATTACAATAAATTACATAGCAGCGGAAAAATAATACAAAACACAACTGAAAGCAATACACGGATACAGAGCTTTCCGAGCATCATTCCAGCTATAAACCAGGATCCTGTGAATATAAATCTGCAAAACCAAAACTACTAGCTGCCCGTGCGGAAAATAGGGGCACCCAGAGTTTAGGTTAAAACAATAAACTCCAGGTCAATCATGTGACTGGTGTGAGAACTAAAACAATTATTTAAACTTTACTTTAAAAGAGAGTAATTCAAGGGACCACGTCGTATAACACGGAACGGGTTTCCTCCCAAGAATACCAGTGCATAGAAAAGACAACGCAATGCTTTTTCGAAAAATGAAGCTATTATAAGACCCAGGTCCCATCACACAATGCAACGCAAGCCGGAGGATAGGGTTTTCCCTTATAATAGCCAAACATGCTTGGTACGTTTAAAACAAATCATTTGATACTATTATAAGTGTATAGTGTCAAAACAATTTCAATCATAAATATCAATCATAGACGACATGGGTACCATATATCATGTCGCCATACTAGTTCTACAATTAAAACCGCAATACACGTATTGGAAATTGGATTTCCGTCATGAGTCGAGGCAAGGGGCAAGCTCGTCTCCGCTTCGAGACACTCTAGCAAATGCCTCGGGACTACACACTCTGGGTAACCCCTGGATCTTCAGGGCCGGTCCTCTCTTACGTTTGAGGATTAGTTATTCCTGAACACACGTTTCCCGGTCCTTACAGACCTAAAATCGAGGCACCTCATCCAACAACCACATAGGTGAAAAGTATATAAATGTCAGGGCCGGTAAGTCACTGACACCACCAAAGCTAGAAAGAAACGTCGTGCTCTCCCTGCAGTCCTTATCCCGTTTTAACTCATACCGAGGTGTGAGGCTCGCGAATTTACGTCATACACAAAGCTACGCCACAAAGGCTGTGCTTTGATCATCAACCACAAGACTTTGCTTTTCAACAGAAGCCTTGATCATTGCATCTCAGCGTGCCACACAGGCAATTCATGCCATGCGATTGATATCTATCGATATATAACCTCTAAGCTCGTACGTCTCAGAGAAGGGCGTTAAGCAAGAGAATAGATTCTCCGCCGCCAAACATATATATATTTAACAGAAATCAATCAACACCGAATAAAATCCGATGTCAGACATACAATCCATTTACAAGTTCGTTCTTGGTCTGAACGAAACCGGAGGAACTTTCCTCGCATATCCATCGATCTCCAAGTACGTCTGGACGACCACCAACTATTTCCATCCTCTTGGGTGTACAGCCCAATTAGGATCATCAGTAATTATCCAAACGATGTGAAGATTTCCGGTCTTCAACCACCGTCTTCATCTTCGACATATCGTCGAATCGGTTATTCAGAATGGGTATAAACCCGGACTTTCCAAACAACCCGCGTATATTAAAAACAAATGTTACACAAACACAAAATACGCCTCATTCCAATTCATTAGTCACTAACCGTAAATCAACAAGAGAACAATTTCCCAACTATTAACCCTGAAGGCCGAAACCAAAATCAGATCAATACCCAGGAAACCATTCTTCTTAACTAACCTACAGCTAGTTTCTAAATTTCACATTCTTAGGGAAAGGTTCCCATTAATTTTATCCAAGATAAATTCTTTAAAATTTATTCTTGAATCTTCCTTTAGATGTCATTTCAAACCAAATTATGGTTTTCCAAACTAGTCGAGATTAGCTAACCGCACCGAAGTAATTATTCATTGTATTTCCCAATCCCGACTTATTCATCCCATGAAGCAAAACTGGTAATACTTCATATCTAACACCACAGTGTTATCGGTAAAATTAATTACCATTTCACGTTCAAATCTAATTAAAGATTTAACTATCGCTTGGAGCAAAACTGGTGATACTCCATTCTCGCTCATTTTCTAAATTTGATAATTTAAATTATCAATTCACATTTCAATCTAATTGCAGATTCCTTAAAACTCCCTTTTCTGGGTTAAAGAACTAATGTCATTTAAAACACAGTTCACAATAAACCCAAATCACATTCTATTTATTATCGGGTTAAAGAACAAGTGTTATTTAAAACACCCTTCACGATAAACCCACTAATCAATTCTATCTAAAACCCATTTCAAATCCAATTTATTTATTTAAAAAATAAATGGTTTTTAATTTTAGTTCAAAACTAGTTCATTTCGATAAATATCTATTTTTATCTTTTCAAATATGGAGTTTTAGATCCCAATTTTTCCCAAATTATTTCTTATGATTTTACCCAAATTATTACTATTTTTAATAATTTTATCAAGGCCCGTACAGTCGATTTCCATCAACGGCCATCGAACTGCACTTACAACGACCTTTTCCAAATTTGATTTGGACGTATCTCGAAATCCAACCGTTAGATTTCAAAATTCTAATATTCGTTAGAAAGCTCGTTTCGATACGAACCCAACGGTTCCGGTTTTAGGAGAATCCGACGGTCGGATCTCCCGTAATGTCCGTTCGAAGTCAATGGTCGAAATTCACGAACTACCGCGGCGCGGCGCGTTCTATTCAGGTCATTATATTATATATATAATATATATTTCATCGATTTCTATTTAAAACGAATTTTATAAAAAGTTTTAAATTCGTCCAAAAAAACATTTCAACTTCCATTTCCAATTCAATTCAAATTTCAATTCAATTCGAATTTGGTTTATATTTAATTCAATTCGGATTTGCTTTATATATATTCGATTTTTATCTCTTTCAATATTCATTATAAAAACGAATATAATCGATATAAATATCGTTTGCGTCAAAATAGCGCATCTCTAATCAACACGGATTTATGTATTTCAATAATTTCGTTATTCTATTCAACAAATGAATATTTATTCTATTCAATACGTGAATCTATATTTTTGTCAACACATGACTAATCTCAACGAATGAGTACGGTCCACGTGTGTCTATTTTTGTTATTTAATATATTTTATAAAAATTATGGTATCTATCGTTTGATTTAAATCAGACTCCAACCGTAAATTAGTAAGAGAACGATTCCCTGAATATTAACCCCGAAGGCCGAAACCAACATCAGATCAATATCCAGGAGACCACTCATCTTATCTATTTTCCAATTAGTTTCTAATTTTATATATGATAAAGATGTAAATTTTATTGTTAAAATATTTTGTTCAACAAATGACTAATCTCAACGGATGAGTACGGTCAACACATGAACCTTTATTTTATAATGATAAAGATGTAAATTTTATTGTTAAAATATTTCGTTCAACACATGACTAATCTCAACGGATGAGTACGGTCAACACATGAACCTTTATTTTATAATGATAAAGATGTAAATTTTATTGTTAAAATATTTCGTTCAACACATGACTAATCTCAACGGATGAGTACTGTCAACACATGAACCTTTATTTTATAATATTCTTTATTTTCTAAATTGGAATGAGGCCCAATCAATTACCATATAAAGTTAATTATATGGATTCCATACAACACATGTAATTAATATTAACGATAAATAATCAACCATCATCCAAAGTGCACTACACTGTATAAGCATCAAATATAGATATCTAACGCTTATAACAGCATGTCAATCAATCGATCGACATACAACAAATTATTGGGATTAGTGTATGCCATGTTTTATCCCAATACCTGTATGGGGTTTGAAACAATCAAACACATATTTTATTTATGCAGTTGGGCGATGTGTAAAATTTATCGTCCCAATCAATGTCCTTCAAATAGGTGTACATAAACAAACCGTCCGGTTTGTAAATGAATATTTATTTATTCACATTCACGTTAAAAATTATATTTTTAACGACCAAACTATTTTATTCAACCTATGAATATTCTATTCGGTTCATTTATCAAATAAAATGATATCTTTATTTTTCTAACTTATTTTAGAAAATTTCGGCGGCATAACGACACGATACTAGAAACGGGACAAGGCCTAGCCTTATCCCCAGTCTAGTGATGGCCCACGCCATACACATATCAATCAATCCATTCCATTTCACCAAACAATCAAGTTCAAATCAAATAATCTAACCAACTACACAACCAAACAAACAAGTCCATGGTCTGTGGACAATGGTGTCGGGTGCTACTAAACACCGTCTGCGTCCTAGTATATATATATAACTAGAAAAAGAAATTAAAGTGAGAAGTTCTCACCGATAGCTAATCCAATACCATGACTCTTCTTATGTAGAAATCTTCGTCGTGCTCGCCTTTTTGCCAATTTCACTACCCGTAGTCACTACATATATAAAAATCACATTTTTATATTGTTGCTATGTATATAAAAATCACATTTTTATACTACTACTATATAGATAAAAATTCTATTTTTATACCGCTGTTCATATAGTAAAGATCCAATCTTTACTATCTATATAATATAAAATTCGTATTTTTATTATCTCTACTATATAAAAATCATAATTTTATTCCTCCTATAATATAAAAATCATATTTTTATTCTACTTCATTTGTCAAAACCCATAGAAGCTTTAAAGCGGAGAAAACTCTTTTTTTTCTAACGCCCGGATTCGCTGTTCGGGTTCCAGAATTTGCAAACGAGCTTCAATCTTCACACCACCTTTTTTTTTAACTTAAACGCGCCATTCCAGACAACTTTCGCCTAAGAGACTTTTTGCCAAAAATGCTCCAATTCGACAGAATTCGTAAAAGTACACGATTTTTTCAGCTTTTGAACAGCAGACTTCGAACGCGTTTTCCGAGCAGCTCCGAACTCCAAAACACGACTTCCATATAGCCAAATCGAAGAGAATTTCGTGCTCTACAACTTTGGTCTAAAGGGACTTTGGCCAAAAGCGCACCATTTGAGAGATATAGGCCAAAACAGTCCGGGGTGTTTTGTGCAAAACGGGAATTTTGGTGAAAATGAGTTTTTGAGCGTAGCGGGGCCCACGGCCGGAGTTGGGTGGCCAGTGGGCGGTGGCGGGCCTGATGGACGTGGGGGAGGGTGCTAAGGGCGGTGGTGGGGCCTGTGGTGGCCGCGGTGGTGGTGGTTGGTGATTTGGGGCTTAGGGTTTGCAAATGGAGAGAGGAGGAGGAAGACGAGGAGGAGGGGGTGCGGCGGTGGCGGTGGGAGGGGGGCAGCGGGTTTGGGGAGGGTGGAGGCCATTTTTTAGTTTTTGAAGAGGAAAAGTGAATTTATGAAATAGAAAAGGAGGAAAAGTGATTATATGCTAGTTTCTCGCGTATCGCCTGAACGCTAACGATCTCCAATCGTCGCGGATTTCGGACACGGGATAGTTGACGTGAAGACGAGTCCAACGAAACAAGTTTCGTCGAATTCCGAGTTCGTTTGACCGTCCAAAAAAAAATCATAAAAATGCTTAGATAAGCTCTAAAAATGCTATTTTGGCGCATCATTTCTTCTTGCACGCTCACATGCTAACTTCAAAAATTATGCCCTTTTGGATCTAACCATTTTTAGACGATACGAATCCAAAGAAAAAAACGAAATCGAATTCTGAGGTCGTACCAATAATGTTCCTTTGTAAAATGACTGCTCGTTTTACCCTGAACTGTTTCAGCTCGCACGGCCACATACTAACTCCGTTCGATGCGCCATTTTGAACTCAACAATGATTTGTCATTATGAATCCATAAAAAATTATCTCGTCGAATTCTGAGCTCGTATGCAAAATTTCACTTTTTAAGGGCTATGTATTGTTAACCGAACAACTCCAGCCCATAGCCACTATTCCGGATATCGGAATATATCGAAGCTTATACTTTTCGGAGTTCAAAACGGCATTTTGAACTCAGTGGAAGAGGTTTCGAGTCCAAATTCATCCGTATGCAAAATTTGACTTTTTGGGCCATGTATAATTTACGTAGCGACTATTCTGAATTTTCAACTGGGCATAACTTTTGATTCCCGCTATGAAATTTCGATTTTTCAGATTCGTTGGAAAGATATCCTCAACTAGATTCTAATATTTTTGGTTTTGCCAAAATCCGGTTTATTTTGCACCTATTATATTCAATTGAAATTTGAAATTGAATTATCGAACTACCGCGCCATTTTCAATTCCTTTTATAATTTAAAATAAATATTCATATTCTAACGACGATGTATATAAATATATACGTTCGAATTATATTCAAAATAAATTTTTCATCGATATGATTTAAAATAATCCATTTTAAATATTATAAATTCATTAAAATTGCCAAAATAAAAATTTTAAACTGGCTCAGAATTTCTGGGTTATTACACTAATGAATCCATATGGAATGTTTGGAAATCAGTTGGATTGTATGGTTGAAATAGATTGCATGGATATAGATTTGAACTTAATTAAGGACCAATGAATAAATTAATTCAAATATAATGAATTTGAATGGAATTGATCCAAAATGAATTGTTAAGAATGGTTATAAATGAAAATCTCATGTGAATTGAGAAGTTGAAGTGGATAATATGAAGGTTTGAACCTACATTGCATGATTATGAACTAGTGAATTCCCTCTGATTTAAAGACATGTGCAAGGCCTAATTTATCTTTAATCCTGTACTGATTAAGTTCTGGAGATGATTGGATCCGGTTTGGTTGTGGTTGCATACTAATTGAGCAAGTTCACGTATAGCTTATTGCTTATCACTTAATGACGCTCGTATAAGGTAAGCCTACGCAAAATATAAATTTTAGGTTTTTGAATTGGGTTTTCCGACCGTGTGGCTCGATGTGTATATTTTTGTTCCTGTAATATTCCAGAAGTCCCTCCGTACAGGAGAGACTCTACCAAAAAATCGGAAATTTAAGGAGTTCGAACATTTTGGAAATTTTTGTTAGCAAAAATGAATTAGTTTTTCGACTAAAACTAATTAGATTATTTAAAGCTAAAGGTTCAGAAAGTGTTATGGAAGATTTTAACCAATTGGGATTTTGAAAAGTTACTGGGTTTGTAGCATTTTCCTACCTTAGTAATTTCGGAGACGAAATTCTTTTAAAGAGGAAGGAATGTAACGGCCCAGATTTTTGACCGTCTAATTAAACATTTACAAATTTGTTTTGAACGTTGATTTGAAAAATAAATAACTTGAATTCAATAATCTTGAAAATTTTATTAATATAAATAATAAATTTATTCTGAAATATTTGGGAATGTGTTGTAATTGTAGTTTAGTATGAATCGGGCAGATTTATTTAAAATTAGAATTGAATTAAATTAATGAAATTTCTTATTAAACAACGTTTGAATGTATAATTTATAATTTAATTATAAAACGAGTTATAGTATTGCGGTAGTTTGTAGTTTTACGTTTTGAACTTCAAATGGATATATAGGATTCAATATAAGTCGGAATTCTTTGAAACGTCTGAATCTATTAGATTATAAATTTCTAATGGAAGAGAAAATCGAGTTTTCATCTTGTAGATTTTGAGTTATGCCCAAATCAAATTTTTAAAAGGTCGCTATGGAATTCGTTTACAAACCATAATGATTATTATATAAATAAAAAGATTTTTAATATATATTGAATATCGTTTTAACTTGGAATTTGAAAATATTGAGCTTAAAATCAAGTTAAATTTATATTCCTGAAGTTATGTAAATTCTATTTACATGTATATATTCGATAGTAATAATTTATTATTATATTGAGGTGTTTCAAAATTAATACATATTTGCTTAATTTGGACCTTTAAAAAGAGACATTCTTCAACTCACCTCGGATTTCAACAAAACAAATTTTATCAAATCTGTAATGACAAATTATTGCTAGATTTCAAGTTCCGCGCCAATCGGAGTTATTTTGTGAATGTATGCAATTTTTTTCTTTTCTGGAAGGCAAGCGGGGTCGAGTGGACCCCTACCATGTTTATTAAAAAATGGAACGAGCATACAAAGGCACTCAGCAAATGAAATGCAGAGTGCAACACACGGAGATACAACTAAGCACACATACAAGACACTATTACAACAACAAAGCCGACCACATATCTAAGAAGGATCTGTCAAAATTATAAATAGTAGACGACAAATCCCTCCTAATTTGTAGTTTCAGAACCGCCCATACTTCATCCCCATTACTTTTCTTGACTCAAATACCCTTGAATTTCTTTCTTACCAAATCATTCTCGCAAATTTTTTAATACAAAGAATGAATAGGACATGTTTATCCTTTCTCCATTTTGTAGAAAGTCTGATGTAATGGAATTGAGAGATTGCCGGATGCGAAGTTACACCAAATAGAAGTTGGATTCTCTTCCAAATTCCAAACGAATATCCGCATTAAAAAAACAGATGCGAAACAATTTCATCCAAAGTTTCACAAAGCAGGTACCTACCATCCACATGCATACCCATCTGACGCAGCTTACATTTTGTGAGCAATGCACCATTAACCACCGTCCAAAACATGAAATTCTCCTTGGGGACCGCTGCATTACTTCACACAATATTATGCCAATCACAATCCGAAAACAACCCTTGGTTAAGGATAATACTATATATATTTGATAGAGTGAGGAGAACCATTCCATGTTATAATTCCCGCTGAGTTGTATGCAATGGACGGAATCAGATTATTACATAACACACGAGCATGGGTATTAGAGATAAATGGGAGAACCACTTTCCCTGTTGCAAGGAAATTTGTGACAGGAGCCGATCTAATAATTCTGGACTGGACGATGCAGTCATAACCCAAAAGCTTCGATAGTATAATGCCACTAGACATCCACCGATCGTCCCAGAGTGAAACTCTGCATGAAGAGGAAACATTGTATTGAATGAATGGCAGGAACTTACATCGCAAATTCATAATATTCCTCCACACCGATCTGCATGAAGACGGTGGATCCATTATCCAGAACTTACGGGTGCCAACATTAAATCTCCAGCTCCATTCAACCCACAAGCTATCAGAAGGAGATATAAATTTATGAAAGTGAGAGCTCACCGCCTCGTAATTCCACTGCTGAAGCGATAATAAGCCTTGTCCTCCCTTATGCTTAAGCAATAGCATCTTCGGAAAAGCACATGGAATAGGATGCCTACCATGAGGACTTCTAGTCCATAGGAACCGAAGCGTAGCAGACGTAATAATGGACATTAGCTTATTTGGTAAGATGAGCTCTATCATAATATACTGATAATGAAAAACCAATGCTACGCACTAATGCGAGACGTCGGGCTTGCGACAAAAACTTATTTGCCCAGCATTGATGGGAAGCCGTAATTTTGTTGTAAATAGGCATATAAGTTGCTTTGGTCACTCTTGACGAACATAGAGGCAAGCCCAAATACAACGAGCCCTTTTCTAGAGGAAGCATAGATAGGATGCAATTTACCTAGCCGTGTGATCATCATAAAGACCAGAAAAAATAACCTGAGATTTGATCGAGTTTAGCTTGAGTCCAGTCATGGAGTAGAAAGCATTCAGGGTTCCAATAATTGAGTGCATAGAGGATTCCTCAGGTTTCGAGAAAATCATAATGTCATCTGCGAATAAAGGGTAGAAACAGAAGTATGTTTTCATTTGGGATGGTATTTAATTAAACTTTGATCAAATTTCTCTTTAAATAAGTAGTTCAACAGCTCCATTACAATAATAAAAATGTAAGATGATATAGGATCCCCTTCCTTATTCCTTGTTTGCTCTTGAAAAAACATGCAAATTTAAATGTAAATAAATCAATAATTTGTACTCAAACTAGCACCATTTTAGCAAACGGACTATGATTTTGACGAAACAATTTTCATTGGTTCTGGAATGTTGAACTATAGCATGATGTCCATTATCGTCGTGAATGGAATTTGTATGTGATCAAACGAATCAATTAACATTGACCAGAAATGGCTATAGCTAGGCACGAATAAATATCATTTGTCGTTTTCAATAAAATACCTTAGTCACTTTAAAATAAAATAATATAAATCTCACTTACAAATATCACCTAAATCCACTAACCCTAAGCCTCAAATTTTGCAATTTAGTCCATCTTTTACATTTTAATTTATATCTTCAAATATGTGAGGAATTGGAGGAAAGTTACAACTGGAAAGTTGGAGAGGGTATCGAGATCAACCTTCAGTTAAAATTTGGTGGCTTGAAGTTGATTTTGGTGGCCGTAAAATAGCCACGACCAAGAAGGAGATTGTTTCGTGTTTGGGTGCTTTCGAGGTGGTAGGATTGATTTCAGGTGATGTACTCTAAAGAAGAGTTGTAGAGGGGAGAGAGCACGACAAGTTTGGTGTTCGACCGATCGCCTGAAATAGTTGGTGATCGGAGAACTTAGAAGATAATCGGAAGTAGCAATTTTTGGGTGTACTGATCGTTATTGTCAGTTTTCC
Organism: Allium sativum; assembly: GCA_030737875.1. Lineage (NCBI taxonomy): Eukaryota > Viridiplantae > Streptophyta > Magnoliopsida > Asparagales > Amaryllidaceae > Allium > Allium sativum. The sequence continues at coordinate 719,548,244 of CM060924.1, read as the reverse complement.
AGTCGATTGAGAAGTTGTGGAGGTTTGGTGTCTGAAGGGCTATCATGGAGGAAGGCGAGGCGGTTATGTGGGTGGTGGTGATGTCTCTGGTGGTCGGAGGAGGGAGTTTTTGGTCATCGACTGGTTTTGGTTCGAGCTCGACATCTGGTGAACTGGGACGTGCTTGGGGGTCTTGCTGGCTAGCGTGGCGGCGCCTCGGCGGAGGCAGGAAACTGTCAAGGCGGCGACGCTAGTGCATCGAGGTGACGTCGGCGATGAAGAATGGAAGGACGTGTTTTTGTCGAAACTAGAAAACGATGATCGGGGTAATGTGTGAGTTAGGAGATGATTAACAAGGTAAATAACGATAATTGGATAATTAATTAATTTAATAAGGTTTAAACTATTTTATTTTAAATTAAATGTTGTAATCGTGACAAGTTGTTCGTATGTAAACAGAATCATGTAAAACAAGTCACGTTCGAATCACAACGATGAAGGCTTTGCTGCTGAGCTGGTTTGGAAGGATTTAGGAGCAATTGTGATTTCATATAATTTTAAATGTTTGTTTAAAATTAATGAAACTACTTGAATTCATCGTATCGTCGAATCAAAAAATATATATGAGTTATTTCACTCTTTCTGGAATCCTAAGATGTGGTAAAATTCATATTTATCGTTGACAGTATAAATTGGTTGATTGGGTGCCTTGGATGCTATTTGTTGTTATTGGTTAACAGTAATTATATTTACGTCATTTGAAATGCATTAGATTGAATTTTTTTTTTGTATGTTATTATAAAATGATATCATGAGCTGTGATGCAGGGAAGAACAGGTTGGAGGGATCCAACCGGATTCCTTAAATATTTTGTATGTTGTTTGTTTTCATATTATTTATATATGAATTGTTAAACCCAAGTGACATTAAAAACCTATTTAGATGTCAAACTGAAATTCAACGTTGTTGTGATCTTAGTCAATAGACGGTATTGATTAAGGGATTGGCAGTAGATGGCTTAAAATCCACCTTTTTGTTAAGACGTTGATTTGTCGTCGAACGAATTGGCGAAGTTAAGTTATAAAATTTAATTTTATAACTGAAGTAAAGTTTTAAATTATATTTTATAAAAAATAAAAATTTTATTAATAAATTAGTATTTTATAGTTGATTTTTATAAAGTAAGTTTAAATGATTTGTTTGACATTTAAATAAATTCTATAAGCGAATAAAGCAATAATTAACCTACGGGTTAATAATTGGGGATAATTGTTATTAAGAAAACAACTAAGATATTAATCTAATAGGAAGGAGCAATTGAAATTAGTTAACGAATTAACTAATGGTACAGAGTTGACTAAGTCAACTGTTTAAAATTGAAACTGGCTATTAGATGAATGCAATTAATCTAATGGAAACAGTTTATCAAATAATCTTTAAATTTAATAAGATTTCTTAAATGTAATTTACCTTTTTATTTAACGAAGTTTAAAAATGATTATTGAATTAATAATCATTAATGTAGTTATTTTTTAATAAATTGATTTACTAATCTATTTTCAATTAATGAAAAAGTAAATTGTTTTTACTTTAGTAAATGATAAAGTTAATTATTATTTTAATTAAAGTGATTACTTCTTAAATGTAATTCTTTTAAGATGTTGCAAAGAGATTGACTGGATATTCGTAAAAGTTTGCAAAGAGATTTTTTAACAAAAATCCAAATGTTAGGGGACCAATCTATAAAAGGAAAATTTAAAGAGATGTTTTACTTAATAAATCAATTAAGTTCAATTATTCGAATAAGAAAAGAAATCATTAAATGGATTTTAGTTTTAAAATCCGAGTTTCATAAACGATGTTATAAAAAAGAGATTTGAGCTAATGTGATAGTTTAAAATAAATGATGTAATTAATATTTGAATTGAGTAAAAAGAATTAAGCTAAAAAAAAGATCTTTTAAGAAGGCGAAGGAAGATACTTTTCATATTTTGGTAAATAGATGGTTAACGTATTGTTAATATAAATCCAAAGTAAGTTATAATAAGATGTTAAATGATTTTGGGTAAAAGAAGTTGATAAGGGTTTTAGTCATAAAAGTCCAAAGTTTAGTTTTATAATATGACGTTAAATAGTTTTGGGTAAAGTATTAGTAAATGGTTATCATAATATAATCCAAGTTATAAATGGAATGCTATAAAGAGATTTAAAGCGATGTACTTGATCAACAAATTAAGTGAAAATGATTATAATTAATAGAGATTTCAAAAAGTAAGGATATGGTTTATGAAACTATATTTTTATATAAATAAGATTTGGTTTATATTTTAAATAATATCGATTTTTGAGATATGAACTTCTATCTATTATGAGATAAGAACGTTGTCGATCAAGGTCTGAGAGGTAAATAAAACACTCCAACTTGAACAACTTCACTATTATCAAGGGATGATGATGTGCACATAAAAATGCACATTTATATTCACATATTTGTTCTCGTTTAGTACTAATAAATGTCGTATATGGGTATTTTATCATGTTTAAATAATAATTGAATTGATTTCAAAACACCATGCATTTATCATCATATAGGGGGGAAATAATCATTTTTGTGCTCATATTATTTTGAGAACGTTTACTTGGACATTTTGCATATTTTTACGCAAATTGGATGCATGCAGAAAAGGACTTCATAAAGATATATATGCATACAAAGGAAAAAAAGAAAGAAATCAATGGAGAGGGAATCAATTCAAAAGGAGGAAATCAATGCCTTGCCATTTCTTTTTCGTAATCTCTCATTAATGCAATCTTAATTTGTTGTTTTTCATTTACATGTTATTTTCTTTTCTGCAAGTAGTGTAGATTTATTAGTCAATATCTTTTTCTTCATTACTTACTAGTTGTTCTTCAATGTTGAAATATATTTGTGTTGAAATAATAACACAAATGAGGATCTAAACCCCTATAATTTAGGGGTGATGAAGCTCTCTAATCACATAGATTCAACATAGTTTATTTTTCATGGTCTCTATTTGTGTTTATTAAAGAATGGATGTTTAGCATATTTTGTTAATCATACTTGGTTTTGATGATCTATGCCTCTAATTAATAGAGGATAGATCATGCTTGATCAAAAAACACAAAAATTTTACCTTTTCATCTATATATGATTTTGGCAACAAGAGGAAGTGTTAATCTACATTTGATATTCTATTTTACTAAGTATTAGTAAATAGAGTATTCTTAAAATTGATGTTGCTTTCAACTTGTTATCTTTTTTATGAGAATTGAATAGTGAATTAGATTTATGTAATTGTTTGATGACTTGTTTTATGCTAATTAATAGCATAAATATGTCATACTTATAATAAACACAAAATCTAATCTCACTAATGACCAAACAAACAGAGAACATAATTTCATGATGTTGATTTGTGTGATTTAGAGAGTGAAAACACCTCTAAATTGCTCTTAACCAATAGTTTCATTCTCAACTTAGTCATTAATTTTGTTACATTTTAGTTAACACATATCACAGTTTGGTTTAATTTGATTGAATAGAATTTAAAATTATTCTTTCCCTGAGGATCGACTCGTATTTGCCACATAATAACAATTGTACACCGTGCGCTTGCGGTTTATTTCAATATTCGCGACGATTTTCTAATTCATAGAATATTCATCGTCGAACAAGTTTTTGGCGCCGTTGCCGGGGAAAGAATTTAATTTTAGTTTTATTCCTCGAATTAATTTTCTTGTTTGTTTTTCTAAAAAAAAAAATTGTGTGTTGTTCATAGTTTGTCTATTTTGTTTTTGATCTTTTGGTATTTCATTTTGTGTGTGCTTGTTTGTGTGTTCATTAAAAAGAGAAGTTAAAAAAAAAAAAGAGTTGTGTGTTTTGTTCCATTTTGTGTTTTTGTTTTGTTTTACTTTTGTTTGTGTGTTTTTTCTTTTCATTTGTGTATTTTTATTTTGTGTGTGTTTGTGCTTGTTTTTATCATGTTTAGTTCTTGTTTAAGAAAAAAAAATATTAACACTTGCCTTTTACTTTCAAATTCTTTCCTGTTTCATTTCATTTATTTCTTTCCACCTTCGTCTCATTTTCTATTCTTACAAATAGAAAAAATTCCCTTTCCATTTTTTTTCTTCTACTTCTTTCCAAATCTTCTCCACTTTTCTTTCATTTCTTTACAAATAATAAAAAAATTACTTATTGCTTTCCTTTCACTCCATCTTTAATTTTCTTTCCCCTCTCTCATTTCTTTCCCTAATTCTCTTCATAATTACGTTCCTTTTTTTTCTCTCCAAAACAAAACAAAATAAAAATATATACAAATTTCTTTTGGTTTCTTTCCCCTTTTGCTTTCTATCTTCACCTTGAATCACATCTATTACCATAACTTTCCCTTCTCTGCCTCTGCCTTATTTATACACCACAATTTCCATCACTCAGATCCAATATCATCTTCTGCCAACCTTTCGGAGCCTCCTTTCACAAATCATTCATACCATTCTCCCTTCTGTCTCATCAAATCCACAAACTCATTCACCTCAAAACCATTGTCTTGCAAAGCCTCGACAACAGCCAACCTCGAACACAAACCATCCACTTTCTCCTGGCTTCAACCAAAACTGTGCCCACGCCACATACATCACTTGCCACGCATACCACGGTCACCCATATTCATCCCACATCCACTACATTCATTTGTCTACATCAACCAAAAAAAACCAACCATCCGCTTGAAACCATCTCAAAGCCCACAACCAAAACATCACCACACTCAGTTCACAAAACAGTTCACTCATCCTCAACAAAAAGCTCACGCACAAGCGATCCTGTTCCGTAGATCCTTGAACGCAATTTGAAGATCTTGAGCATCCTATCACCACGCCGATTAGAAAAAAAATAAGGAAAATACATTCTGACCCGAATTTCCAATTGAATCGAGGATCACCTTGTAAAAGTTCGGAATTTAGTTTTAAGAGTTTTATTTGGTTTCTGGAAGATTCCAATTTTTATTACGATAAGGATAAAATTCCTGTTTCTATTTTGAGAGTTTTATTAGGTTAGGCTCTTCGATTTATTTGGAGTTGTGATAATATTCTTGGGCTTTTGAACTGTCGGTTGCCTTCAGGTTTTTAATCATTTGTTTAAGTGTTTATGGTGGGTTATTGATTTGCTATGGCCTTGTAGGCTTATTTGACTTGTGTGGTTATTGATTGATTTAGAGGGTATTTGTTGGACTTTTATTTTTGTTTAGTTTTTCTTTGTTAGTTTGCTTTTCACCTAAAAAAAAAGTTCCAGTTTTCTTTGTTAGTTTTCTTCACCTAAAAATATTTGAATTAGTCTTAGCTTTCTTTTGTCTTAGTTTTAGTGGCATTTAAGTTTTCTTCCCAAATAAAAAAAATCATCTTTCCTTTTTTTTCAATTAGGCTTAGTTTAGTTTAATTTTTATTTGTTTCATTTTTTTCACTCACTTTCTTTTTAATTTTATTTTTGCTTCATTTTTTATTTTCTCTTCAAAAAAAAAACCCTCAAAAATCACAAAAAAAAAGTTTCAATCCCTAGGCCTTTTGTTAACTGGGTTGCTTGTTGTTTGTTTTGATTTTGTTTTTATTCCTTTTTGTTTTTCACTTGTTTCTTTTCAATTTTGTTCATAGCTTATAGTTTTTGTTAAAGAAAAAAGAAAAAAAACAATTGGTTTTAACTTTTGGTTCTCATTGGTCTGTTTTCTTTTAAATTACTTTTGTATAAACTTGTCTTTTCTTTGTCTACTTGTCTCAGGTTGCTCAAATTAAAAAAGGGGAAAATCAAGTCAAAAGATCAAGAAAGAATTCAAGCAAAACGAACAAGGATTCAAAGGTCAAGTAATTTGCAAGTAGAAGAATTTGAATTGTTGGAGCGGTTACACACTAAGTGGGGTGTGAACGCGCTAGCGCTACTCAGCTGCACTGGACGGACTGCCGATCTAGGTGAGAATTTTCTAAACTCTACAGGTCCTGCTGCTGCTTGAAATAAAAATAAAAAAATTTCTTGTAAAGATTTTGTGCAGGTGCCGCGGCTTGCTTGTAAAAAATTTGATTCTGCAATTTATTGTTCTGTGACTGTTCTGAGACTGTTTATTCTATGAAAAAAAATTGCATTCATCTTAGTTTTTTGTTTATTTTCTAAGGACTTCATTATATTTTGACAAATTGGTTTATTTCTAACGGATTATTTCTCGGTGTCTAGACTACGGTAGAGTAATAACCGTTTATAAATATTACGGTGATTCGTAAATATTATATCGGTTGTTCCTCTGAAGGTACTTAAACCTTCGGTTGCATTGCTAGGGTGATTCCTGGTGCACTGATAACTCCTGCCCGTTAACTGGATGAGAAATCTTTTGTTGAAATCAATCTAACCGTCATTATATAATTCTAGAAAAATTGTAAATTGCATTAGGATCATCCATTTTTTTTAAAAAAAAATTCTCTTCAATCCTCTTCTAAAATTTTGTTCTTCCTCCTTTTCTCATATTCCTTGCGCTAGTGCATGCGTAGTTGGACCCGTGATCCTTCTACTAATCGTTTAGTTCGAACAGACATTTCTTTAACCATGGCCGAAGAAAATCCCCCTCGAACTCTTATGGATAGATACTTCCCCGACCGGGTGTCTATTCCATCTTGCATCATATTGCCCGCCCTAACGGGTAACCACTTTGAAATTCATTCGAACCACATAAATACTCTTCCAAAATTAGGAAATCTTGAACGTGATGATCCTTATATTTTCTTAACCAAATTTGAACAAGTTTGTGCAACCATGAAATTTCAACAACTAAGTGACGATGGAATCAAACTTAGGTTAATTCCATTTGCACTACCGATTATGCTGAGAAATGGTTGTATAGCTTTCCTTCAAATACGATTGGAACTTGGAGTGAATTTGTGAACATTTTTCTAAAGAAATTTAACCCTCTAGAAAAAACATCCAAAATTCGAAACGAAATCGTCAATTTTCATCAATTTGGAGGTGAATCCTTTGCAAAATATTTTGAAAGATCTAAAGAGCTTCTAGTCAAATGTCCACATCACAATTTCGAAAAATGGACTCTTTGTCAAATTTTATACGATGGACTTGAAAATAGTTCTCGAACCATGCTTGAATCGATGTGCCAAGGAAACTTTCTAGCCCAAAATCATGACGCCGCTTGGCAATTTCTTGAAAATTTGGCCGAAAAATCAGCTCAATGGGAAAGGTCTAACGAGAAATCGATTTATTCCCGATCAAGCGCTCATTAGGTAGGATCATCAACGGCTTTAGAAGCGAAAATAGACGCGATGTTAACCAAATTTGATAATGTCCTTTCATCAACTCAAGTAAACCAAGCTCAAGCGTCTCAGCCTTCTTGTTTCAAATGTAACGATCCTAACCACATCGCCGACCAATGCCCACATTCATTAGAACAAATTAACGCATTTAACAAAACTAGAAATGACCCATTCTCCCAAACATACAATCCAGGTTGGAAAAACCATCCTAACTTCTCTTGGTCCCAAAACAATGGAAATTCGAACTCAGTTCGACCTCCTTTTCAATCATTTTTGAATAATCCTTCGAATCCTCCCTTTCAACAAAATCAATTCCAGAATCTTGCGCCACCTTCTCAAAATCAAGCGCAACCATCTTCTATTCCCCAAGACAATAACCGATTGACATCACTTGAAAAATCTCTCGAAGAATTGAGTAAAGCAACGACTCAAAATCTCTAATCAAATACCAATCTTCAAAATTTATTGACTTCACACATGCAAAACACAAGTCAGTCTATCGCTAAACTTGAAATGCAAATGAGTCAGTTGGCTACTTCTGTAAGTGAACGGGGAAGAGGCACTTTCCCGAGTCAACCCATTTCAACTCCTAGGAGTCAAAATTCTAATCCAAACTAAGCTCATGTCATCCAGGATAGCAATCAAACTCAGCTGAATGCTATCATAACTTTACGATCCGGTAAGAAAATCGATAATCAAGTTGAAAATCCAAATAACTTACCGAGTGTTCCTCTCGACTCTTCTAAAACCACGAATGATCAAGATCCAAATTCTGAGTCTAGTTCTGCTCCAACTCAAGTAGATCGACCTACTGAGTTTCGCATTCCATTTCCTCATCGACTTTGACCAAAGAAACATTCCGACCAAATGGAAAAGATGTTGGAAATTTTAAACAAGTGAAAGTTAACATCCCTCTTCTTGACATCATTCAGCAAGTCCCCACCTACGCTAAATTTCTCAAAGACTTGTGTACCCAAAAACGACACACTCATGTACCCAAGAAGGTCTTCTTAGCTGCTGGATTTAGCGAAGTTTTGACCCAATCAATCCCGATCAAATACAAAGATCCTGGATGCCCTACGATCTCATGCACGATAGGCGATAAAACAATTAATAAATGCCTAGTTGATTTGGGTGCAAGTGTCAGTTTGATTCCATATTCTGTATACCAATAACTTGGTTTAGGTGAACTTAAACCAACGAAAATAACTCTTCAATTTGTTGATCGTTCAATTAAGAAACCCGTTGGAGAAATCGAGGGCGTATTCATCAAAGTTGGTCAATTCATTTACCCTGTCGATTTCATTGTTTTGGAAACTCAGCCTATCAATAATCCAATGAGTCAAATTCCTTTGATTTTAGGTCGACTCTTTTTGGCTACTTCAAATGCTTTGATAAATTGTCGCAATGGTTCAATGAAAATCTCTTTTGGAAACATGACTCTAGATCTTAACATTTTCAATCTTGAAAGTCATTCGAATGAATCATGTAACCAAACCTTGGAAGTTAATCCCATCCACGAAATCTCTGAAAACGAATCCATTGACCTTAATGATGAGCGTGAGGCCGAGTACAAAAAAATGTTCCAAGACACTCCGAACGAAGTCGAATACACACTTCCTTTTGAATCGCTTTCAGTTGAGTCCAAATCTCAACCAAGCTCTTTGATCGAGAAACCGGCAAAGTTGGATCTTAAACCTCTTCCCGATCACCTTAAGTATGTATACTTAGGTGATGACGAAACTTGTCCTGTCATAATTTCTTCAAATTTAACTCTTGATCAAGAAACTTCTCTTCTCTCGACTCTTTCTAAAAACAAAGATGCAATTGGTTGGTCCATTTCTGACATCAAGGGAATTAGCCCTGCAATAGTTCAACATCGTATTCACTTAACCGATGAAGCCAAACCCACTCGTGAAGCGCAGCGTAGACTTAACCCTAAGATGAAAGAGGTAGTTCGTGAAGAAATTCTTAAACTTCTTGACAACGGTATCATTTACCCTATTTCTGATAGCCTATGGGTTAGTCCCATTCACGTTGTTCCTAAAAAATCCGGACTCACCGTTGTCGCAAATGACCAAAACGAACTTCTTCCAACTCGTACTCAAACGGGTTGGCGTGTTTGCATCGATTATCGAAAATTGAATGCTGCAACGCGTAAAGACCACTTTCCTCTTCCCTTCATTGATCAAATGCTCGAACGCTTAGCTGGTCACGAATTCTACTGCTTTCTTGATGGTTATTCTGGTTATAACCAAATTCCAATCGCTCCCGAATATCAAGTAAAAACAACTTTCACATGTCCATTCGGTACCTTTGCTTACCGACGTATGCCTTTCGGTCTTTGCAATGCTCCTGCAACTTTCCAACGATGTATGGTTGGAATTTTTTCTGATATGATCGAACGCTTTCTTGAAGTCTTTATGGATGATTTTTCGATCTTTGGAGATTCTTTTTCATCTTGCTTACATCATCTTGAACTTGTTTTAAATCGATGTAAAGAAAAACACTTAACGTTGAATTGGGAAAAATGCCACTTTATGGTCAAACAAGGCATTGTCCTTGGACATGTAATTTCAAAAAATGGCATTGAGGTAGATAAAGCGAAAGTTGACGTTATTTCAAAACTATCCATTCCAAAATGCGTTAAGGACATTCGTTCATTTCTTGGGCATGCTGGTTTCTACCGACGCTTTGTGAAAGATTTTAGCAAAATTGCTCGTCCTTTGACTATTCTTCTAGGAAAGGACATCCCATTCGAATTTAACTCTGAATGTGTCGCTTCTTTTGAACGTCTTAAAAAAGAAATCATTTCAACCCCGATAATCTGCTCACCCAATTGGGAACTTCCTTTTGAAATCATGTGTGATGCTTCTAACTTCGCTGTTGGTGTTGTCTTAGGACAACGCATCAACAAAATCCTTTACGTCATTTACTACGCGAGTATGACCTTGAACGACGCTCAACTGAATTATACGACCACCGAAGAAGAACTTTTAGCTATCGTTTTTGCGCTTGAGAAGTTTCAATCTTACTTGATTGGTTCCCATGTTACGGTCTACACTGACCATTCTGCTCCTCGACATCTTTTTGCTAAAAAGGATGCTAAGTCACGTTTAATTCGATGGATCCTCTTACTTCAAGAATTTGATCTTACAATCAAATACAAAAAAGGATCCGATAACGTCATAGCCTATCACTTATCTCGTCTTCCTAACGCACCATCTTCATTGCCAGTCAATGAAAATTTTCCTAACGAACAACTTCTTTCTGTTTCAATCGATCCTTGGTTCGCTGACATAGTGAACTATCTAGTTACTAAAGAAACCCCCTCATTTTGGTCCAAACAAGATAAATACATATTTCTTTCCCAAGTGAAATACTTCTATTGGGATGACCCATACTTGTTTAAGTATTGTCCATACTAAATCATTCGTCGATGCGTTCCTGATAGCGAAATTATGAGTGTTCTCTCATTCTGCCATGATCATGCGTGCGATGGACATTTTGGTCCTAGGAAAACCGCTGAAAAGGTGCTTCAATGTGGTTTTTATTGGCCTACTCTCTTTAAAGACTCGTTCGAATTCTGTAAAACTTGCAATCGTTGCCAAATGCTAGGAAAGATTTCTCGATGGAATATGATGCCTTTGAACCCCATCCTTACGATCGAGCTCTTTGATGTATGGAGTATTGACTTTATGGGACCTTTCCCAAACTCCTTTGGAAACTTGTATATTCTTCTCGCTGTCGATTACGTTTCGAAATGGGTCGAAGCCGTTCCATGTAGAACAAATGATCATAAAATTGTTGTGAAATTTTTGAAAGAAAACATCTTTTCGAGGTTTGGTATACCTCGCACAATAATAAGCGACAATGGAACGCATTTCTGTAACCGATCTTTTGAATCCTTAATGAAGAAATACTCAATAACCCACAAGTTATCCACTCCTTATCATCCGCAAACTTGTGGCCAAGTCGAAGTGTCGAATCGTCAAATCAAACAAATTTTGGAAAAAACTGTAAATAAAAATCGAAAAGATTGGTCACAAAAGTTGACTAATGTGCTTTGGGCTTACCGTACTGCTTTTAAAACTAATATTGGAATGTCCCCTTTTCGATTGGTTTACGGTAAAGCCTGTCATTTACCCGTTGAACTTGAACATAAAGCGCTTTGGGCAATAAAGAACTTAAACTTTGATCTTGAACAAGCTGGCGAAAACCGAAAATTGCAACTCAACGAATTGGAAGAAATTAGGAATGATGCATACGAAAACGCAAAAATTTACAAGGAAAAAACCAAAGTTTTTCATGATAAGTCAATCCTAAGAAAAACATTTTCGCCAAACCAAAAAGTTCTACTGTATGACTCACGACTTCATTTATTCCCTGGGAAATTAAAATCGAGATGGACCGGACCATATGTTGTTCCGACTGTTTTTCCATATGGTTCTATTGAAATGGAAAACCCGAGGGATGGATCCATATTCAAAGTCAATGGTCAACGCCTAAAACCGTTCTTGGAATTGCCCACTGATCAAGAGGAGGAGCTCATGATTCTTTATGAGCCATGCTATGTGAAGTAAGAAAGTTAAGTTTAACCCTTCGTTGTAAATATGTAAATATTTCTCTTCCGTTCAACTCATTGTGTCATGCATTGACTATGGGGACACAGTCGAAATCAAGTGTAGGGGAAGTTTCATTTTCATTCTGTTTAAGTTAGCATTTTTTTTTCCTTTCCCTTTTTGCATTTTTTTTCTTTTTCTTAAAAAAAAACAAAGTAAAAGTTTCGCACTTCTATTTACTTTTAAATAAGACATGATGGAGTTAGCATATAATTTTGGTCGTTCGATTTAAATATTTGGAAATTTACTTCTCTTAGCGGATAACGAAAGGAAAGATTGAATTATGAGCAAATTTGGTGTAACTGGTATATTGGGAAATTCGTAGGTGATGAGTATGAAATGTTTTCTGAATTGTAATCCGATTAAATGAATGGTTGATTTTGACTACTTGCGAAAACATTTTAGATCTTTTAAGTGAAGTTGTGCCAAGATATTCTCGCTTAAGTCTCTCTCTTATGTAAAAAAAAGAAAAAAAAGAAGAAAGAATGTTTGTATATAATAATAATCCAAGGGTATCCAACATTGCTAGTACATCTCGCGTTGGTGTGCAAACCCGCCAAGCTCTTTCCAACACCTTGTTGACAATGTCAGCGTCGGTATATCTTGGTCTCATTTTATGAGTTGGACACCTAAGGATTACCAACATCTTGTTGACAAAGTCAGCGCTGGTCTGCACAATCCGCCAAGCTCTGTCCCAAACTCTCACGTCAGTCCGCGAGGCAGTGCATGGGTGGTATACCTTGGTCTTTTTGGTTAGGTGATTGTAAATAGTAATAATGTAAATATTTTGTAATAAAGAGAGATTAAAGCACATGAAATCCAAGCACACTCTTCACTTATTTGACCTAACTTGTTAACAAAAAGGAAGTTGAGATTCCGTTTTACGACTGTGATATCGATTATAGAATTCGTTTCATATTTGCATTATGTTTCTACCAAAACAACTGGCCAAGATGGAGGAGTTTGTAACAATAACATGACTTTTGTTTGAAGTTTTGGTTAGTAACGGACTCAAATTTCATAGTGACGACCCAAATTTGTGTTAACTCATTCGTGTAATATTTAAAAGTAAATTATCCATTTGTAAATATTCCTTTAAAAGCTTGCATTCATATTGTAAATATTTTCAAATCTTGCATTTTGTAAATATTTTTTGCATTTAACTTTGGGATTTTGTGGGTAGTATCCGCTGAAAACCCTCACGAGACAACACTCGTCCTACTGGGGACACCCAGAGGTTTAACGGCTTGTTGCATACGCTCAATGCAATCGTGCTCCATATGAAAATGGGTTTAGCTTAGTCTTTATTTTAATTCGAAGATGAATAAAAGGATAAGTGTGGGGGTATTTGATGTGCACATAAAAATGTACATTTATATTCACATATTTGTTCTCGTTTAGTACTAATAAATGTCATATATGGGTATTTTATCATGTTTAAATAATAATTGAATTGATTTCAAAACATCATGTATTTGTCATCATACAGGGGGGAAATAATCATTTTTGTGCTTATAATATTTTGAGAATGTTTACTTGGACATTTTTCATATTTTTACATAAATTGGATGCATGCAGAAAAGGACTTCATAAAGATATATATGCATACAAAGGAAAAAAAAGAAAGAAATCAATGGAGAGGGAATCAATTCAAAAGGAGGAAATCAATGCCTTGCCAAAAAAAATGATGAAAGGGAAATCAATTCAAATGGAGAGGAAATCAATTCAAATAGAGAATTAATGGAGGACGATATTCACTCTCCTTCCTTTTTTAGTGGAGACACAAAATTATGGCTTCATGAATCACTATTGCTAAAAGACAAAATGCAGCTTAAAGCGGGGGCATTCTGGGTAGCACGCAAAAAGTTAATTTAGGGTTTTCCCTCATGTATAAATAACCCATGTATGATAATGTAAAGGATATCTTGGATTTTTAGTTTAGAGAGTAGCTGAAATCAAAAACTCTATTTCTCTTCCATGGCTTCTTAGCCATTTCGTTTTCGTAATCTCTCATTAATGCAATCTTAATTTGGTGTTTTTCATTTACATGTTATTTTCTTTTCTGCAAGTAGTGTAGATTTATTGGTTAATATCTTTTTCTTCATTACTTGCTAGTTGTTCTTCAATGTTGAAATATATTTGTGTTGAAATAATAACACAAATGAGGAGCTAAACCCCTATAATTTAGGGGTGATGAAGCTCTCTAATCACATAGATTCAACATAGTTTATTTTTCATGGTCTTTATTTGTGTTTATTAAAGAATGGATGTTTAGCGTATTTTGTTAATCATACTTGGTTTTGATGATCTATGCCTCTAATTAATAGAGGATAGATCATGCTTGATCAAATGACACAAATAATTTACCTTTTCATCTATATATGATTTTGGCAACAAGAGGAAGTGTTAATCTACATTTGATATTCTATTTTACTAATTATTAGTAAATAGAGTATTCTTAAAATTGATGTTGCTTTCAACTTGTTATCTTTTTTATGAGAATTAAATAGTGAATTAGATTTATGTTATAGTTTGATGACTTATTTTATGCTAATTAATAGCATAAATATGTCATACTTATAATAAACACAAAATCTAATCTCACTAATGACCAAACAAATAGAGAACATAATTTCATGATGTTGATTTGTGTGATTTAGAGAGTGAAAACACCTCTAAATTGCTCTTAACCAATAGTTTCATTCTCAACTTAGTCATTAATTTTGTTACATTTTAGTTAACACATATCATAGTTTGGTTTAATTTGATTGAATAGAATTTAAAATTATTCTTTCCCTGAGGATCGACTCGTATTTGCCACATACTAACAATTGTACGCCGTGCGCTTGCGGTTTATTTCAATATTCGCGACGATTTTCTAATTATAGAATATTCGTCGTCGAACAGATGATATTAGTTTGTAATGGTAAAGGATGTTGAGATTTGTTTATTAGTTCCAGAAGATGAATATTGCAACTTATTTGCAGGATTTTGAAATGTAAATAAAACTATTGGGTTTTAAAGTAAACAATGTATAATTTAACATTGTTGGCCCAAGTTTGAAGTATGATTATATTTATATCATTTGGTTAATTAATACATAGCACCTTTTTCTAGATAATAGAAATAGTATGGTTTGGAATACACTTATTATAAATAATAAGTAAATGGCAATGGTTTTTCTGAAGAAAACGAAAAGGGTGATACTGGGTTAGAAATGGAGATAAATATTTGAATTTAATTATACAAGTGCTAGTATTAAATTGTAGTCTTCAAAGTTTGATGTTAATGGAGTAGTTTTGGGTTTATATAGTAATAAATATGTCATTTGACGTTGTTTTGACCCGTATAAGAATTGGTAGTTGGGTATATACCATTGAGTAGATAATATATATCTATATTTCCAGAGTAAAGGGAAGACAAAAGAGATCTTGAAAATATAAGGTAATATTTCCAAGGTAAAGGAAATAAAAAGGTTTCATAAAAATGTAGCGATATTTTTTAGGTAAAGGAAATAAAGTGGAGTTCGGTATATACGTTATTCTTAAGAATAAGAATATAGTTATTGTTTCCAAATAACGGAAATAGAGGTGATTTATCGAAGTAAGTAAATGAAATCGATAAAATGGTCTTTAAGGATCGATAAAGAGTTTAATGAATTGGAATTATTAAGGTCTGAGATGTTAATATACTTGACAATACTATTATGATTGATAGTTAAAAACCCGAGTAACAATGGAATATTCTGTTGGACCTTTGACGTGTTGTTTCGAAGATACCAAGATGGGACTAGACCCAAAACAACTTCGAACCAACGTTGCGTTCGAAACTAATTTGCAGGGATACATATAAAGATGGAGCATTGAAGACCGTAGATCTTCATAAAACGAATAACTACTTATAATCTCTGGTTTGCACCCAGAGATAAACTGTGGTTCTATCGTAGTTGAAATCTATGGATTGTAAGGACTTCCCGCTACTAATCCTTAGGTGATTCCTTTATAGGATGCGGTGGGAGGGTGCCTTTGGTTCATCCTGTTACTGGATGACTTGTATAGATATAATTCCTAAGGGTCACGTACGTTGATTTTTACAAATATACCAAGTTTGGTGGTGGAGAAGGAAACTTCTTTTAGCTTAAAATCCACAGTATATTTTTGGACGTTAGTGATCTGATGGATCTGACGATGTGGCATTCAAAGTAAATGTGATATTCTCCGAAAGATAATCGTGACCTCAAGCCTCATCAACCGGGAAATGACAGAAATCGGGCAATCAGCATAGCTATGGTTGGTCATTCCCATTAGGGTGTATTATCACCATCTAGAGAAATTTCATTTGTTCTTCTTCTGTCGTTTCTGTAGCCTTAGTAACCGTAGGGCAACAATATATTTTGACATAATTTTTTGACAATGTTGACATAGAATTTGGTGGCTAGACAAAATAAGTTGTTAAAATTTAGAATAGAGTATATGTTTGGGATAAGTTTAGAAACTAACACCTTGTTGTAAGTAATTGAACTGGCATAGTGAAAATTGAATGGTTGTGAAATTAATTAAGAAATAGTTGTCCTTGTATACTCCAGTTTTTATGATTTGAAAAAAAAAGTTTAGCATTTTTTTATGAGATGTCATATTTTTATGGTTGGGAAAAAATAAATTTTAATGAAGAAAAAAAAGTTTTGAAGCTTTTAATTTTTGGAAGGAAAAAAGAAATGATGAGGCCGAACCATGTTTTTTAATCATGGAGTATGTAAGGATTAGCACCTAGGAAAGATAGGAATTATTTGTGGTTATAAAGTAGATAGCAAGAATTGTTTTTAGAATAATAGTAAATTCCCGTTGAATGCATAAGCACTATAGAGCCTAGGTTGTTGCCTGGAAAAGACTGTTAGTACACAAAAAGGACTAGTTGTGACAAGTGGATGGTAGTGGGCAAGCGAGTTGTTTAGATCCTGTTGAAGGCTTATTTAAAATTAAGTTTAGATCGGTGGATTAAGTTAAATAAGATAAGAAAAAGTAATGACATAACTAAAAGAAAATAAACAATGATGACAACTACAAAAACAAAGCAACAAATATGACAGTAGTGATAGATGGAAAATATCGAGGAAAAAAATGGATTTTTTCCAAAGTAAGTTGGAAAAGAAAATTCATAACAAGGAAATTTTTCTTATGTACACCGTGCTTGGATAGGAAGATAGGAAATATTTATATAATAGTTGCATAAAATCCAAGTACAGGTAGAAAAGGTACATAAAGAAAAATGGAAGGTGTGAAGTTTTTCATTTTCTACCTTTTTGTAACATAGGAAATCGAATTCCAAAAATTAGACTTTTTGTAATTCAAAAATTTAAAGTTGGTTGGTAGGGTTCGGATGCGAAAATTGGATGTACTACGCTTTTGCTTTATAATAGTGTAGGAAAAATTGGATGAAAAAAGTATTTTGATTTTAAAAATATTGCATTCATATAGAAATTGCCAGTATATTTAGGATGTGTGGATCATGTTTTCAAAAAGTTTTCAAGAAAATTTGCATTCATATAGGAGTTACTGCTTAGGCATTTATTACATTCATAAATTATTATGATGTATTACACTTTGCAGAAGTGCACAAATGGTTGCAAAATTGGATGTATACATAATGGTTGCAATTTATACGTGGGAGAACATCACTACATCTTTATCAAATTTCGGGGACAAAGTTTCCTAAGGGTGGGAGAATGTAACACCCCGTATTTTATATAAATATTAAACAAAAATATTGATAACTTATGATTTCAGAATTTAGACCCAAAACATATAACATTGTGTTCATGGCAATTTTCTGATTCGTTTTGATATATGACTTGACCCAGACGTAGTCCTCATGGGAAAGTTATTGACGAATAATGGTTTTAAAAGGTTGTATGCGTATATGCATTTTCAAATTCAAAATTTGAAATGAGATATGTGTTATAAGAGGAAAATAATAATTCACATCAGCAATATTAAGAAATAAAATGAACATAAATATTAACGTTAAAATAAAAATTAATGGTCGCTGAAATCACGTTCAGACGCAGGCTCTGGGTCGACCCAGTGCATACATGGGTTGACCCACCCGGGATCAGATTTGCTTTTGTGAGTGACGTGATTTTCTAATTTAAACGGTTCAAGTTTTATATAATTGAATCCGACAGACCAGAATCTCATGTACACCTATAATAGACTAGCAGGGTCTAGCCTAAAACTCATATTTTATAAGAAAATGCCAAGGCTCTATCATTTTCTTTCTTCTCCAAATCTTTTAGAAAATAGAATAATAGCTTTTGTGGGTTCTGATTCAAGATTTGAAGATAAAGAATGTAAATCTACAACATAGGTGTTATGAGAGGTAAGTCCTATGAATATGATTTATTTAGGTTTCTTACCCTCTTCTTTTAGCATCAAATTTGTAATTTGTGGTTATTTTAATACTAGATTCAGTTAGGAAGACCATGAAATCACGAATCTGAGTCGGATTCGAGGATTGGAAAGCAATCAGGTGAGTGGATTTAGAGTTATACCTTTTGGGTAACGTCGTCTGAATTCCCCATAATTCTTAACATATTAAATAATTGTAATTTATGGTAATTGTGTTGAATCTTATTTAAAATAAGTTGAGATTATTATTGTTATAATTTGTCAATTAATTCTCTGTTTGGGTTAAGAATTACTGTAATACCGAAATGGTAAATTTGATAATAGCCATGCATACAGTCTTGATATTATCATTCAACAATAAATTGGATACGTTGAAAAAGGGATTGCTGTAATACTGAAATTGTGGAATTTACAATAAACATGTTAATTTGACTGTAATTTGGAAAACATGTTAATTTGACAGTAACTTGGAAAACATGTTAACTTGACAATAACTTGGAAAACCATGTTAATTTGACAAAAATATGGAAAGTTTACAGTAATCAAAACGGTAAATAAAAACAGGAATTAACATCTAACTCAGTGAATAAAAATGGGAAAAGTTAGTAGTGGATTGAATTAGTTGGATTAGGGAAAAACAGATACATTTCAATGACGGTAAAAATTACTAAGTACATAGTTGCAAGAAAAAAAGGAAAAAGGGATTAGTGTGAAATAGGGGTTCTTTTACCCTACTGCACACTAATCAAATAAAATATACATGTATGTCCACAACGAAAATAAAAGAAAAAGCTTGCAACTACGGATCTTAATTGATGCACATTATAGAAATAGATCTTTACTTCTTTTCACTAACCAATCTAATGAGGTGTGTGAAATTTTTTTCTGAAATAATAAGAATGTACATGATGGTAATTAAAGAAAGATGACAACAATAGAAGTTGGTTCATATTAAGGAACCCAAGAAGAATTATGATGAACGGGAAATATAACCTACTAGAATTAATTATATGAATGAGAATGTAATATAATAGGTAGGCTTGTCCTAGGGACAAGCGAAATTATAACATGGGTTAAAATAAATGAAAAAAGAACTTATTAATAAACCTTGGTTAAGAGAACTAAGTTAATAAGTAAACAACAACAACATGTTGTGATGATAATGTAAGACGAGGTTATGATTAAATAAGAAAGAATAAAGTAGACTTATGAAATAAGTTGTACTTAATTATATATTAAGTAGACATGTCATACGAAACGTGAGGACTACGGAAGGATATACTTAATTATACATTAAGTAAAACATGTTATTGAACTTTTAAACGTGTAATTGGACAGTAAATGGCATGGTAATAAATAGGGGTTGCAGATTACCTTCGTTAATTATAATCAAAGGATAAAAGATTGTAGATTACTTTTGTTAATTACAATCTAAGGAATAACATGTTATGCTACTAGGCTTATTAATGAACTTAAAATAGGTTAAGTTAAAACACTGGATTAATAAGCAGAATAAAAGAGGTTGTATATTACTTTCGTTAATTACAATCGAGGGGTAAAAGTTTATAGATTACTTTCATTAATTACAGTCTAAGAAATAACATGTTATGTCACTGGGATTATTAATGAACATAAAACATGATTAAATTAAGCTTGTCTAATTAATAAGCAAATCTTGAAAGTGGTCTGTTCTAATGAGATATAAGGGCTCAGGGAAAACCTAGTAACTTCAATAAAAGTGAATATGTGGATAATCATGTTAATCAGCAATCTGATAAGATAAAGTAAGCGCGTGATTAAAAGATTATACATAGGGTCTAATAACACGTTTGTGTGATTCGCTTGGACCTGTCCACACGTACGAAGGTGAAGAACCCCACGAGGCAAAACATCGTGGGGTCTGGAGACACAAGAGGAGCACGTCTATCTGATTATTCTGCTTGATATTCTATCTGATTGCTCTATGGGACTGGAGGGAAGCACGCGGCTTCCGAGGGACGTGGTAGGATGCTTTATGGTGGTCTTCTGTTCAATGCATACTCTAGCTGTAGTCGTAGTGGTTTGATTTGCACGATACCACCCGATGGGCATACGTTGACTACAACTGTAGTTTGGCAGTCAGATGGCTATGGCGGATGGCATTGGGTGACTCGACGATTTGCTACAGGAGAGGCGGGTCTAGACCAATACAGAATAGTAATCGTCGAGTACCTGTCAATAGCAGTCAGTGAGTGACTCGGGAAGATAAGAGCTAAACCTAGAGACCACAAAACTTTCACTATCAAGACATTGGTTGTGGGACACGCCAAATTGGATGCTAGATTGTTAGATATGGGCACGTCACTTTGCTCTTGATGTAGTTTTTCATTAGTTGAGGGAGGGACCAAGGTGGGGCCATATCCACCGTGAAAATGCAAACCATACTCTGGATATCTGCACTATAGGTCTAATAAGGCGGACCTTTACAGATATGGAAAGCTCCCAACCGATTTCCATGCATTCGATGTAGCCCTATTACGGGACTCGAGGTATAGTAACAGTACGTTCGTGTGAGGAACTATATACACGCACTGGGCAGTGTATGTAGACACTAGGGTGTTACTTCGTGTTGACACCTTATTCGACTGAGGAGTTTGGATACGACGATCTATACACTTACGTGGCATAGCGATGATGGTTTTGTGCGATTACGTGACGTAATGATTTGGATTTCCGTACGTCGTTCGGTGTAGGATGGATGTTGCATACGCTTCTGTGGCATGATGGTGGAGACCGTAAGAGGAGGTACTATGGGGAGTACCTTGAGATGTGGAGTATATCTACATATATTCTGTATTAGGTTAATTTACCAGGGAGTAGATGGGTACGACGTGAGTGTAGAGCCTTGAGTGCAGTTAACCTAATAAATAAGAAAATATAATTGAACGGTATATATAGGTTTATTTCGGAATGCATAATTTGTCCAGTCACCAGAACTTTGTGTTCTGACCCCCTCCTTATAACATACTCGCAGGTAGGTTTATGGCAGAGATTTGATATCATTGGATACTAGTTAGATAGTATTATTGCTTCGATAAGGCTATATTTGATTACAGTATATTTTATCCATCCCGCTGTTAGATGTTTGCCGAGCTCTAATATATTTATTATCTCTACCTTTTCTGCAGAATACCAAACAAGCCAACTTGAGCTTCGATGGAATGTGATTTTGAAAAAAAAAATCGATTTGTCGAAATTTGGATTGTTACATTTGGTATTAGAGCTCAGGTTCAGGATTCCTGTATAGATAGTGAGTGAACATATTTGTAATTTTTTTAAAATATTATATATATACACCTAGATCCATAAAAGGACCCACTAAATAGGAATAGCGACATATGAAAATAATAAGGATATCAGTTATGTACACTAAAGAAACGGTTATGGAAATTTGAGAATAAGAGACTCTTTGGTGGTCTGGGTGAAAAGTTTGCAATGTATTTTGTGATGACAAAAAATGTATCCCATATGTTAGTATCTGAAATGTTAGTATTTAGGGTTAGTGGGTTTGGCAGTAGAGCCTTATAAATTGGAAAAGAGTAAAAATAGAATGGATTAGGAATATATATATATTTAAGAAATTTGACTTTGTGGGAATATTTATGGAGGTCTAAATAAGTTGTGGAAACCCACTTTGAGTCTTGCCCCATTGTTAACTTTTAAGAACTTGAAATTTTAAATGCTTTTTGGTGGTAGTTAACGGTGTTTTTCAAGTTTTGACCTTAAAAGTTTACAATTGTAAAATATGTGCTAGCTAAATTGTGTAGTAACAATTTTTGAAAAACAAAAGGTGTTTTTATATTTGAAAAAAATGTAAGTAGCATATTTGAGAAGTGCGTATTGAGTTTTGAAGAAAAAATAGGGTAATTTTGGAAACGGTGATTTCTTATGAAATTTTTATCTTAAATGAATTCTTTTAGAAAAATGTGTACATTATAGAGCATGTATAGTTCGCTAGTTTTTAAGCCATAAAATATAAAAGAATTAAATAACAAAATATAGAAAAGATTGCTTTTGTCAAAAACTAAAATTTTCGATAAGGAAAATTTTGAAAATCACTATTCTTTTGACATAAAATTTTGACAATTGTGTTGACATAAACTTTGGTGGCTGGACAAAATAAGTTGCTAAAATTTAGAATAGAGCAAATATTTGGGATAAGTTTAGAAATTAATACCTTGTTGTAAGTAACTAAACTGACATAGTAAAAATGAACGGTTGTGAAATTAATTGATAAATTGTTGTTCTTGTCTACTCTAGTTTTTATGAATTGAAAAGAAAATGTGTTTTCTATGAGATGTCATATTTTTATGGTTGGGCAAAAATAAGTTTTAATGAAGAAAAATAAAGTTTTGAAGCTTTTAATTTTTGGAATGAAAAAAGAAATGATGAGGTCAAACCACGTTTTCAAATCATGGAGTAGGTAAGGATTATCACCTAGGAAAGACGGGGAATATTTTGAGGTTATAAAGTAAGTAGCAAGAATTGTTTTTGGAAAAATAGTAAATTCCCGTAGAGTGCATAAGCACTATAGAGCCTAGGTTGTTACTTGGAAAAGACTGTTAGTACACAACAAAGACTGGTTGTGACAAGTGGATGGTAGTGGGCAAGCGATTTTTTAAGATCCCGTGATTTTGATTTTTCTTTGTCAATGGGGACATTGTTCTAGGATTTTTAGCCCTTGGTAGTAGTTGTGTAGTGTGTTTGTTTTTCTATTTTAGTTTTGAAAGAATTAAAAGGCTTATTTAAAATAAAGTTTATATTGGTGGATTAAGTTAAATAAGCTGAAAAAGTAATGACATAACTAAAAGAAAACAAACAATGATGACAACTGGAAAAACAAAGAAACAAATATGACAATGGAGATAGATGAAAAATTTTGAGAGAAAAAATGGATATTTTCCAAAGTAAGTAGGAAAAGAAAATTTACAACAAAGAAAATTTTCATATGTGAGCCATGCTTGGATAGGAAGATAGGAAATCTTTATATAACGGTTGCATAAAATCCAAGTACAAGTAGAAAAGGTACATAAAGAAAAAAGGAAGATGTGAATTTTTCCGTTTTCTACCTTTTTGTAACATAGGAAATTGAATTCATAAAATTAAACTTTTCTGCAATTCAAAATTTTAAAGTTGGTTGCTAGGGTCTTGATGCGAAAATTAGATGAACTACGCTCATGCTCTGTAAGAGTGTAAGAAAAATTGGATGATTTTTTTTCTTCTGATTTTCAAAATATTGCATTCATATAGAAATTTCCAGTATATTTAGGATATGTGCAACATGTTTTAAAAGACTTTCAAGAAAATTTGCATTCATATAGGAGGTACCGCTTAGGCATTTATTACATTTATGTATTATTATGATGTATTACACTTTTTACAAGTGCACAGATGGTTGCAGAATTAGATGTACACATAATGGTTGTAATTTATACGTGGGAGAACATCACTCCATTCTTATCAAATTTCGTGTACGAAATTTCCTAAGGGTGGGATAATGTAACAGCCAGTATTTTATATAAATATTAAAAGAAAATATGAATAATTTATGGTTTCAGAATTTAGCCCCGAAATATATACCACTGTATTGGTGGTAATTTTCTGATTCGTTTTGATATATGACTTACCCCAAACGGAGTCCGTATGGGGAAGTTATCAACGAATAAAGATTTAAAAGGTTGTATGCGTATATACGCATAAAAAATCAAAATTTGAAATGAGATATGTGTTATAAGAGGAAAATAATAATTCACGTCATCAATATTAAGAAATAAAATGAACATTAGTATAAACATTAAAATAAAAATTAAAAGTCGTTGAAATCACGTTTAGACCCAGGTTCTGGGTCGATCCGTTGCATACATGGGTCGACCCACCCGGGGTCAGTTCTGCTTTTGTGAGTGACGTGTTTTTCTGATTTAAACGGTTTGGATTTTATATTATTGAATCTGATAGACCAGAATCTTCTGTACATCTATAAATAGACTAGCAGGGTCTAGCCTTTAACTCATATTTTCTGAGACGATGCCAAGGCTCTGTCATTTTCCTTCTTCTCCAAATCTTTCATACATTAGAATATTAGCTTTTAGGGGTTTTGATTCAAGATTTGAAGATAAAGAATGTAAATCTAAAACATAGATGTTTAGATTTCTGATCAACGTGAGGTAAGTCCTGTGAATCTGATATAATTAGGCTTCTTTCTTTCCCTCTTCTTTTAGTATCAGATTTGTAAATCCGTGGTTATTTTAATACTAGATTCAGTTAGGAAGACCATGAAATCATAGATCTGAGTCAGATTTAAGGATCGGAAAGCAGTCAGGTGAGTGGATTTAGAACTATACCTTTCGGATAACAGTATATTTACGGACCGCATTCCCCGTAATCCTTAACATGTTAAATAATTGTAATTTGCGGTAATTACATTGAATCATAAATAAGTTGAGATATTGTTGTTATAATTTGTTCAATTAATTCTCTGTTTGAGTTAAGAATTACTGTAATGCCAAAATGGTAAATTTGATAATAGCCATGCATACAGTCTTGAGATTATTATTCAACAATAAATTGGATATGTTGAAAAAGTGATTATTATAATACTAAAATTTGGAAATTTACAATAAACATGTTAATTCGACAGTAATTTGGAAAACATGTTAATTTGACAGTAACTTGGAAACATGTTAACTTGACAGTAACTGGAAAAACATGTTAGTTTGACAGAAATAAGGAAATTTTACAATAATTGAAAACGATAAATGAAAAAGAGGAATTAACATCTAACTTAGAGAATAAAAAGGGGAAAAGTTAGTAATGGACTGAATTAGTTGGATTTTGGGAAAACAAATACATTTCCATTACGATAAAAATTACTAAGAACATAATTACAAGAAAAGAAAGGAAAATGAGATTAGTGTGAAATAGGGTTCTTTTACCCTATTGCACACTAATAAAATAAAATATACATGCATGTCCATAACGAAAAGAAAAAAGAGCTTGCAACTACGTATCTTAATCGATGCACGTTATGGAAATAGATCTTTACATCTTTCCACTAACCAATCTAATGAGGTATGTAAAATGTTTTCCTGAAAAAATAAGAATGTACATGATGGTAATTAAAGAAAGATGACAACAATAGAACTTGGTTCATATTAAGGAACCCAAGAAGAATTATGATAAATGGGGAATATAACCTATTATAATTAGTTATATGAATGAGAATGTAATTTAATAGGTAGGCTTGTCCTAGGGACAAATGGAATTATAACATGGTTTATAATAAATGGAAAAGAGAACTTATTAATAAACCTTAGTTAAGAGAACTATGTTAATAAGTAAACAACAACAGGTTGTGATGACAGTATAAGACGAGGTTATGATTAAATAAGAAGGAATAAAGTAGACTTATGGAATGAAATAAGTTGTACTTTATTACATACTAAGTAGACATGTCATAAGAAAAATATGAGGATTGAGGAAGGATATACTTAATTATACATTAAATAAAACATATTATTGAACTTTTAAACATGTAATTGGACAGTAAATGACATTATAATAAAAAGGGGTTGTAGATTACTTTATTTAATTACAATCCAGGGATAAAAGGTTGTACATTACTTTCGTTAATTACAATATAAGGGATAACATGTTATGACACTGGGCTTATTAATGAACTTAAAATGGGTTAAGTTAAAACACTGGATTAATAAGCGGAATAAAAGGGGTTGTAGATTACTTTCGTTAATTACAATTCGGGGTAAAAGGTTGTAAATTACTTTCGTTAATTACAATCTAAGAAATAACATGGTATGTCACTGGGCTTGCAAATAAACTTAAAACATGATTAAGTTAAACTCGTCGAATTAATAAGCAAATCTTGAAAGGGGTCCATTTTAATGAGATATAAGGGACTCAAGGAAAACCTAGTAACTTGAATAAAAGTGAATATGTGGATAATCTAGTTAATTAGCAATCTGATAAGATAAAGCAAGCACGTGATTAAAAGATCGGACATATGGTCTAATAACACGTTTGTGTGACGCGCTTGAACCAGTCCGCACGACGAAGGTGAAGAACACAACAGGGTAGATCATCGTGGTGTCTGGAGACACGAATAGAGCACGTCCATCTGATTATTTTTCTTAATATTCAGTCTGATTGCTCTATGGGACTGGAGGGAAGCATGCGGCTTCCGAGGGACGTCGTAGAGTACTGCGTAGTGGTCCTCTGGGCGTTGCATGCTCAGGCTGTACTTGTAGAGGTTTGGTCCGTATGGTACCACCCGGTGCGCATACCTTGACTGCAACTATAGTTTGGCAGTCAGAAGGCTGTGGCGGATGACATTAGGTGATTCAGCGATTTACATCCGGAGAGGTGGATCAAGACCAATACAGGATAGTAATCGTCAGGTACCTGTCATCGGCAGTCAATGTGTGACGGGAGAAGACTAGAGCTATACTTAGAGACCGGCGATCTTTCACTATCGATACGTTGGTTGCGGGAAACGCCAAATTGAATGCTATAGTGTTTGATAGTGGCAAGTCACTTAGCTCTTGATGTAGTCTTTCATTTGTTGAGGGAGATGCCATGGTGGGGCCATATCCACCGTGAAAATGCAAACCATACTCTGGATATCTGCAATATAGGTCTAATGAGGCGGGCCTTTACAATACGGAAAGCTCCCAACCGAGTTTCGTGCATTGGATGCAGCCCTATTACAGGACTCGGGGAATAATAGACCGTACGTTTGTGTGAGGGTATAGATACACACACTGAGTGGTGTATCGTAGACAGTAGGGCGTTACTCCATGTTGAAACTTGATTCGGCCGAGGAGTTTGGATACGACGATCAATACGCTTACGTGGTACAGCGATGATGGTTCTATGCGATTACGTGGTGTAATGATATGGATTTCCGTACGTTGTTCGGCGTAGGATGGATGTTGCATACGCTTCCGTGGCATGATGGTGGAACCATATGAGGAGGGTACTATGGGGAGTACCTTGAGATGTGGGGTTTAGCTACATATATTCTATATTAGGTTAATCTACCAGGGAGTAGATGGGTACGACGTGAGCGTAAATCCTTAAGTGCAGTTAACCCAAAATAACCTAATAAATAAGAAAATATAATTGAACGACACATGTAGGGTTATTTCAGAATGTATAATTTTCCCAGTCACCATAACATTGTGTTCTGATCCCCTCCTCATAGCATACTCGCAGATAGGTTTATGACAGAGATTTGATAGCTTTGGATACTGGTTAAACAGTAGTATTACTTCGGTAAGGTTATATTTGATTGCACTATATTTTATCCATTCCGCTGTGAGATGTTCACCGAACTCTGATATATTTATTATCTCTTTTTTTTCTGCAGGATACTAGACAAGCCGTCTCGAGCTTCAATAGATTGGGATTAAAAAAAACAGTCTGTCGAAATTCGGGTTGTTACAGGTTATATGTGGTCGGGTTGCATGATGTTCTTGTTGAACTCCAGTGTATCCTCTCTAAAGTACACTGATCGGAAGGAGGTCCCATACCCTGTCATGCTGGAAATCCAAACTCCAATACGAGTCGTACGTTTTTAGTTGTATAGCAACTATCTTGGAAAGTGAGATGCAAGCTTTCCGTCTATATTCTTATTTATTTGTGAAACGTATATCTGTATTTTCTGGTAATAAATTATTCCGCTGTGTATGTTGTATTAAAATGTATGTGTATTCTAATGTTGTAAACAAATATATATATATACATACATACATATGTATACCTACGGTCCTTTTTGTGTAGATTTTGTTATATTATATTTTATTCGTTCGGCTATGAGACTCCGATCTTCTTGCTTTTCTATTATAATATTTCTTTCTTCTCTCACCCTCTAATTTATTTCTATTAACAATCTGAGTTTTTAATACTTATGTTTTGGCAAGCGTCGAATTTTTCGAGTCGTTGCAATAAGCCTGTTAAGGAGCGACCATTTATATAGTAGGTTAAGAAAGCTTCTACATAATGGCTAAAAATCTCTTCCAAACAAATACAAAATACATAACACAAATCAGTCACAGATATTCACATCACAATGCGGAAATAGATATGAATATACCACATAAGTGTATACAACAAGATAGTGATCATACTAGATCCACTATACCACAAAAGAATAGGTACAAGTGCTAGCAAAAAGAATATGTATACATAAGGAGTCTCTATCTCATATACATAAAAGATCAAAAACCACAATGACTAAATGTATTCAGCCCAAAAATCACTTCATAGTCCTCGCTAAAACTCACGTGGAAGCACCTGCAACACCTCAGTCTGACCTGAGTACAATTTATAAGAAATAAACTATATGAATCAACAAACTGTATTCTCCATGGATTTACAAATCTTAATCAAAAAGAAATAAAAGAAATTATTTAAATTCAGATCTGAAGAACTTAACTCGTATTGATGGAGAATTTAGGCATCTAAACCTTAAATCTATAACACTCCAAATCTTAAATCAGATAGCCTAAATCTAATATTTTCTTTTTCGAATAACTGGAGGAGAAAGAGAATGGCAGGGCTTCCGCGCCCACTCAAAAAAATATAAGTTAGACGGCTAACCCTTTAGGTTTATTTATAGATGTCCAAATAGACCATGTCCATTAGATTCATAGCGATCAAATCCAGACTACCAGAACAAAGAAAAACACGTCGTCACTTTGTGGTCTAGGTTGACCAAACTATGGGTTGGGTCGACCCAGCCCATAAGTGGGTCGGTCGACACATGGGTCGACCTATCTCTATTTTGGATCAACCTAAACGTGTATTAACATGTTGGACCACTCAACGTTCCTGGTTGGATTGCGCATACTTAATTCTTTCCAACATTTTATTTTTATTTTCCAGATTTATTTGATTTCTTTCCGTTTTTGAAACGTGCTAGACTTCAAATTCAAACGCGTGTTATGTCTAGAATCAATACGCGCATATATTTTCAAAATAAATATATTTACACATATTTACACTTATAATTATTTTTCGACACAACTTCGAACGTTGATAATTTTTCCGTACGAAATCCGTTCGGAACATATTATATACATAAATTAATCAGAAATTGCAACGAATGCAATGGTATAGATTTCGTAGCCAAATTGTAGCAATTTCAAAAATGTCTATTTTTCACTATTAATAATTTATGTAATTATTTTGATTACTTTTATTATTAAAAATGCGGGGTGTTACAAGCCTTCTACAGCAATGAAGATGAATTCCCCTTTCAGTATTTTTTTCATTTCAAGTGGGGTTCAATGTATGCCTGAGTACGATCGTAAGACGAGAATTATGTCACGTGAATAACTTAAATAAAAGCATATTACAAATGCATAGAATCAATAATACACCCTAGTTTGAATTTTATTCGTCACACGAAAACTTATATTTTGACTTAGTTATACTTAATCTATAAAAAAAACTCTCATCGAGTTGTCTTATGATTGTTCCAAACGACGTTAATACCCAATTCCTTGGTATGCCAAGCAACCAAGATTAATTCATCGTCCATTCAGCCAAGATTAATTCATCGTCCATCAGCCAAGATTAATTCATCGTCCATTATGCAAAAACAACAGATACACTAATCTCATATCATTTTTCTTTATACTTACTAACATGAAATAATTAATGATAAATATTTTAAATACACTATTCAATATTCATGGTTGTAAATACATTGGCAACTACAATAGTTATATATTTTTCTAAGGATTCTTTGTGTATTGCAAGACTGAATTTTGATCAATTGAGTCTAATACCCTAGTTGTATGTAATTCACAAGATAATCACAGAGAATAATCAACAATCCAGATCGTAGAGTACACAAAAACAAAACAAAAAAACACGCAAAGTTTATAGTGGTTCGACAAATTATGGCCTATGCTCAATTTATGTAATCTATCATTTATGCTGTCGGATTACAACACAGTTCAGTTTTGAATACAAGAATGATAAGAATGAGGAGATGAAGTTGAGTAATGGCAGAGCCCCTGCTTTGAAAAGCCAAGAGTTCAAGATCCCTTTTTTGAAGTCCTAGCGATCCGTTTATACACGTTTGTAGTTTGGAGATCATCGTTGCATATAAGTAGGCAAGAGTTTAAGGTTTAGGTCTTAAAATGCAATAATTAACAGATAAGCAAGAGGCTTTAGTTATTGCACACTTTAGCTATTACATATGTTTTTTTTCCATGTCAATTTGATCGTTCGAACTTTAGGAGACGATGTAAGATATGATCTATGGGACAATCCGCTAAATATCATATAGGTCATGCTTTATATTTAACCATGAATTATATTTCATCACCTATATGTTATTATATTTTATCTAATTAGATTTAAATGTTATTATATTTTATCCTAGTAAATTTATGTATGTCGATGAATACTTAAAAAATTAGGAATTCATCCTCATTTGTATTCAGAAAACAATATCCAATATCTTGAAAAGGGGATATCGATGCAACGACATTTCAAAATTATATATTTTTTGTAAAGCTTATAAATTATGTCATATACAATTTAGTACAGTAAATGTTATATAAGTACTATTTTATGAAATTATTAGTTTCTATCATATGCATTTACATCTTAACTACTCAAACTTTTCTATTATCAACATATCTGTTCGCTTTTCGTACTTCCAGAGATTAAGGTAGTGTTTGGTTTAAAAATTATTTTTTGTTTTCGGTTTTCAATTAATATGTCAAAAATGAGAAGAGTGGAGTAATGATGAAAATGATTAAAGAAAGACGGAGGGGACCGCGGAGGGGATGGATGGGTAATGTAAGAATGGATTATGTCTCATGTTCATCTTATTTCTCAAAACATGAAAAATAAAAAATAAAAAATTGTTTTCTGTTTTGTATATTAACTTTGTTTTCTAAATCGATCGTTTTCTCCACTAATAAAACGAGCACATACAGACTTATATGTGTTTATATGTATGTATTTGTATACAAACATTTATATTGTTGAAACCGATGTGATTAATTCGTCTCGAGACTACTCAAATCAAATACCCAAACCGAAAGCGCCTTGCGGAAGACGAGATCGCCGATAGACTTGCAAAAACAACCAAATTCAATAACTCAATCATCACAATGATTATCTACCAATCCAAACAAGACTATCTCAACAACAACCAATCAAATAACCATGATAGAACAAAAAATAGATCACACACCGATTTTATCATTTACGATGAAAAGGAATACAAGAGATTGTTACAATGATCACTATATTTCAATATAGAAAAGAGTTTAAGAACAATAAAATTGAAGAATAGAAATTAGGTTATTAACCTCTTATTCAAAAACTGAAAGATAGCTTATATATATAGAGAGAAATAGTAGACAATTCCCAAAATTGTCCTTGAACCTTCACAAATCAACATATAATGTCCACAGCTTGAAACAATACAGAAGTCGCCTCAGACGTCTATCACAAGTGGTTATACGTTTGTCCTAAGGCTCGGAAAAACATTTCTACACAGTTCAGACGTTTGTCGTATATCCTCAGACGTTTGTCATCCAACATGCTTCAGCCCAGGCGTCTGTCCAGATTGGTCAGACATCTGTCGCAACCCTCGGCTTGCAGTATACCCTAACTCAGACGTCTGTCGTGTTTGCTCAGACGTGTCTCCTGAAATTAGCCGAAACCAACTACGCCTTTTCACGTCCAACTTTCTCATACGAACTCCGATTTGCGAACCATCTTCTTCTTTGCGAAACTACTTCAATCCACTTCATTTCTACCATATAGTATCACAAAATTAACATATATATGTATATATATATATATGTGTATATATATATATATGTATATATATATATATATATGTGTGTGTGTGTATATATATATATATATATCATAACAAATAATAATAATAATAATTTATAAGTTTTTTTATGGTTCCTTGTGGCTCCAATATGGGGTTCACCAAGGTTGATTGTATTCTTATTATTGGTCTAATGTATTGGTGAAAAGCAGTGTTTTCATAACCGGACCGGACCGGCGATTCAACCATTAAAACCACGGGCTTGTGCATATTTTTGTATGGACGAAAACTACCTAACTTTTTAAATGTAATCAAATTTCTATTTATGTTTCTAAACCTATCAAATCAGCAAACAGAATAAACATCCGTTATCCATACATCACTCTGTCATCTAATGTGTATACAATATACATTGACAAACCTAACTAGATTATAAGTACAAGATTATTGTATTCCACTGGATGCTTTAGAATCTAGATAAAAGTATGGTTGATAAAAATCAATATTCAGACATTTAAATGTAGCTAGCAGAGATGCACACATTTTTGGGACAAAGATTGCGCACTACAGTTTAAGATCATATTATAAAGCAGGGAAGCAAAAAAAGGTTCAAGAAGACATGGATGGTTTTCTGGTAATAGTTCATAATAATAGCTACTGCAAGTCCACATCAAAATAATCTACAATGAACATCACCACCACACCACAGCAGCAGCAGAAGATAAAAACACAACTAAAGCAACATGCAAATCCCTTCAAAAGTAATTTTCAGCATCACATTCTGTGTCGCTAGTAGACAGTGCACCCGCCTGTTCAAAGGCATGCCACATATTAGACCAACAATCCAAAAAAAAAAAAAAAAAAAAAAAAAAAAACGCACAAGCAAACTAGTCCGATCATGTGCGCATAAACAGCTAAAGTAATGGTTTTAGGAAACATACGCACTCAATTTTTTAGATTTGCTGAACACATTATTAGTTCACCTCTCAACATAAATTTTCAGCCTACGTTATGGGGTTCTCCATAACCGAATATATCTTGTTGGTAGCTTAATGGTATTTTCATTATTAGTAGTTCAAATATATTCATTATAGCTAATGAAGCACTCAAGTGTTGGTTATAGTGTACCATCTTCTATGATATCTTTTATATGTTTTAAACTTTCCGAAGGGTGAATTCGTTGGGTATTAGGTAGTGATCGGATGGATCATGGATGACCTTGATGAAACCACAAACATGTCACATTATATTTTCTTTAATGATTTGCGGATATTCACATGGTTGTCTAAAATGAAACCAATTGGTGCTTATTGTGATAGCACCGAGCGTGCTATGTGATGTGATGTGATTGTCGTTAAGAAATATATTGTTTGAAAGATAGCATCCTTAAGTAACACCTATAACCATTTTTTAAAAATATATCAACTATTGAATTTAGGTGCTCTGGCTTTAGTCTATAAGGCCATAGGTTTGAATCATACAGGGCATGTTATTCGAACAACTAGATATATGTTGACTTGTGGTAACTATGTACTACCTAAGACTTGCAGTACAACCACGTTCTACCATTTGAGTCTCCAATCTTTTTTTTCTTTTTTTTTTAAAAAAAAAAGTTCATTATGAAAGGAGCAAACATATTGAAATGCAACATTTTTTGCAAAATTAACAAAAGGATTGTTCATCTTAATCATTTTCAATCGGAAGTTCATTGTAGGAGGACATGTTGAAATGAAACCCTTTTTTTTTTTCAAAATTAACTAATGGATCGTTCATCTAGATTATTTCCAATTGGAAGTTGCAAATATACTTACAAAGCATCTACAGACTGAAGCATTGACGAAACTAACAGCGATGTTTAGGTTAAGGGAGTTGTCATAGTCTATGATGAGAAATCATTAAAGCTAAAATAGTGTTAGGTACTCATTAAAAGAAACACTGAATAAATGTGTTTACTTTTATTTATGAAAAAAAATGAACAGCTTACATTAAACTAAAATAAAATCTGATAGATATGTTTATAAAATAGGCATATTTTTATGCATATGAACAATTATAAATGTCTGTGGAAAGAATGTATAACAGATAAGACAATTCACCATCTATTAAATAGTGTTGATGTTTTGCATCGTTGTTTTTAATTTGTAAATACTGTGCAAATACAAGATTGTTTTCTTCTTTGTATATATAAACTTCTCTCCTTCCATAGGCATTAGTGACTGTGACACTTCCTACTTTAAATATTTCTTACAAATTCTGGCATTGTAGTCGATCATTTAAATGCCAATTAATTATGTGCTTTGATCATATCATCATCTAATAATTTAACAGTGGCTTTTAAATATCCTTGCATGTTCAAGTTTCAATCGCCCCAAACTAAGAATAATTACATATCTAAAGTCAAGCAGGTCTCTAACTTTGACATCAAGTATAATGCATACTCTTAACTGCAAATTCTCATCTGCCATCAATGGAGTGCAAGATAATGGTTCAATTTGACATATCGAGCTAACCATGTTTTATTTTCCATTTTTCATTCAACAGTGATGATAAATAAACAGCTTTAAAAATGACAGTTCCTCTTCAGATAGTTTTAGACTGAGAGCTGAAACAAACCGAGTCGTATAATTTTCTAAAAATCTTTGATATTTTAACTAACATTATTTTTTAAGCATAGTTGCTGATGATGATTTGACAAACAAACGAGGTACAGATAGATTTAAGTTTATGTTATAAAGAGAGAAGATATTTAAATCTCCTACAGTTACTAATATGATATTAATTATCATTACTCACGTAAATGGTTGTTTTATGCTAGAAGGTTTTGAGAGTAGATTTAATGCTGAGGTTAATTCGTTGAGATTAGCTTGCCATAAATGTGGTAAGTTAATGATGCCTAGAGGCAAAATGACCTCAGAAAGAGGTTTGTGTTATCAGGACTTAAATCTGTTCCAAACATACCAGGTTGGAGTTCGATAACAATTCTGTAATTTATTGCTTTACAACCTTCTGTCTAACCATAATTAAAAAAGTAATTGGACTAAAAATGTGACTTACAGAAAACAATTTAATTTGATGTATGGGGTATCTAACAAAGTGGTTTGGGTTTCTAGAAAATCGTAGTAAACGGATATTAAATTAACTTTCTCCAAAAAAAATCCAAAGCAATATACCATAGTTCATTTTTGTAGGTGAAAACGAATTTGACAAGCACCTGCTAAAATTGCAGTTAAGTGGTTATCAAAATCACAGTAAGGAGATTAAAAAGTCAATAAATTCTGCATGTGAGCAGTAGCCCTCATGGAGCAGTAGCATACCAAAAAAAATAAAAATAAAAGAGAGAGAGAGAGAGAGACATTAGGCAAAGTTCCTCCATTTGCACTTTTTATTTATGGACTGGGGCACACATATATTTTGAATCAAGGTGTATTAGTGATGACTGATTTTTTTATCAAATGAGCGAATAAAATACAACCAATATACCCACTTTCCTGGAAAAGAACCAAGCCAAGTTAACTCTACAAACTGGCTAACCACTTGTCAAATGGTATTTGATAAATACCTTAGAATGATGGGTTATGCTACTTATTCATTACCTCAAAGTGATCAAACCACCCAACCATTAAGTATCAGGCATTGTTTCAGCTGGAAAATCCTCGTACCCAGAGATCCCTGTTATCCTGATCTTTGTGTTTGGCTGCATAGCTCATGTGAACCGTTAAACACTCAAGCAATATTAGGTTTCAAATTTCACTACTGACTTTAATTAAATAATTAATCAGGGAAAACGTGTTAAAAAGGAACCAAGTAATAATTAGTTTACCTGTCGGTGACCAATGTTCCTTCGGTAATTTTTCTTTCGTTTGTACTTGTAAACAATCACCTTTTTATCCAGCCCCTAGAAATTACAGAAATGAAGAAATCAAAGTTAGGAAAGCATTTCAAATGAAACATCATAGTAAGTATCATAGAATGATTACCTGTTCTTCAACTACAGCGTGTACTGCAGCATTTGTTACAACTGGCTGCCCAATGTATGCCTTTGTCCTAGTCCCGACAAGCAAGACTTTGTTTAGTATTATCTGCGAACAAAAAGCACAGCCAAGATAATAATTTAGAACTTAAGCGGTCTTAATGGTGGAACCAACATTTGTTTGCATAACTCATTGTCCACTAGACGTTTGAATGGTATACTATTCAAGCCTTTAAGGATATGGTAAGCCATCAATATATGTAGACCATGAACATTCTACAACAAAAATATACTGATATATAATAGTTTTGTGATAGCCTTGTCATGTTGTACGTTGTGCAGTTAAAGCGCTTAGCGGATCCAATGCGGCGAAGGTTCAAAAAGTCACAGCGAGGATAAAGCGAAGAAATAGCAAGATATAGTGGATGAGTCTAAAATAGCATATAAAACTCATATTTAATGCTTTTACAAATATATAATGGAAGATTGACATTTAATTATAATTGGTACATTTTTAATTTTAAATAAAAGCATAGCAAATATATGTAAATAAAAGTAAACTTTTATTTAGCTTGACTAAATTTAATAGAATGTTATAGTATTTTATATTCTGGAAATTTTATGTTAAAAATTATATTAATAAACTATATTTATAAATTTTATAATGTGTAAATGTCATTTTTAAATTCATTTCTTTTGTAGAAGATATAGCGGCAATAGCGGAATATAGCTGAAATAATGGGATATATCGGGAATATTGGAATATGGCGGGGATTAAAACGGAAAGAATATTTCAGAGGCTGTTAGGAAATAGCATCGCGGTATAAATCAGCTACATGATATAGCGGGGATATGACGGGATAATAACAGGGCATTAACTACACAGGACGTAAGTACATGCATATCAACCAATAGTCCACTTGACAGATTAAATATAAGCATGCTGCAATGCTTGCATTATATTTCTGCTCATATGATAATAACCCATGTTTTAAAACGCAAAAGGCGTACACGAGGCGTTTTCGGGTCCGTGAGGCGAGGCGTAAGCCTCGAAGCGTTGAGGCGTAGGCCTTTCAGGTAAAAAAAAAGCGCAACATATAACTTAATTTTTAATATGGAATAACATTAAGCGTCAAATACTAAGTAAAACCCATAAAGCATTCGAAGCAATTCAAACAAAATACAATCATTCTTGCACATTTAATATAAAATGCAAAAGATCAAATGATATCTTCCTCCTCATGCAAAAAATTCAAATTTTGATTTCTTAAAACTATTTGAAGATTACATCAAACTGCAATTTTGATATGTTACATCAATTCAAATCGATTTGCAAAATTTATTTCGAGATATAACAAAGTTTATTGAAAAACATTCTTTAAATAACAATAAGAAAATTCATTATATTGCTCATGATCATTATTTCATAAACAATTTTACTTGATTGTGCCGATATTGAAATTGAAAAGTAAAAAATGCTAATTTTTATTTTTTTAAATTTTGTCTTTTTTTATTTCTATTAAATAAGTAAAGTTCAATGACATTTATTTGTGTCAATATCTGCAACTAAAGATTCAATGGTTTTTAAGTCATATGCCTCAGCTGTTTGAGGCGTGCGAGGCGTAAGCTTTACGTGCTTTGTATGCCTCAAATTATTGAGGCGTAAGCTTTAGAGGTAAAAAGCCTTTTGGAATAAGCCTCAAGGCGTTTTATCTCTTATTTCCTCGAGGCGAGCCTCGAGGCGGGTTTTTTAAAACAATGATAATAACAATGCGGAACTATGTCACACAGAGATTATAAATTGACAACCATGACTTTTTTTCAGCCTTCTAACTTAGGCAAAAGTATGATACTAATGGATATTTGAGCAACCATATGCCATTACTAATAAAGTCTAACAGATATTATATTTTCACTTCACCATTTTGAGCATTTACTCGACCCTACGTGATCGAGTTTGCTGTCATTTACATGAATTAGGAAGGCATATAAAGCTAGGGAAAGCTTCCCTTAACGAATTCTTGTGCACAGTGAGAATATATCCCCCCCCCCCCCCTCCCTTTTCCTTCCTCCTCATCTTGTTGTTGTTTATTTTGCAGTGACTTTCTCAATCAACAAACATGTTCAATGGTCAAGATTACATGTTATGATTTATTAGAGATGTTACCATTTCTTTTTTAATTAGTGGTACAATATCAACAATTACAACATGTACAAACTAGAAGTTGGAACCTACTAGGAAGTTGATGTTTTTAGTAAGAATGGTGGTTTCGGCATCTTCAACTAGGGAACCTGATGGAAATGCATTTCAAAATGGATGGAAATATGGGTTCCGGTCAGATGAGAACTTTTCAATAAACATTATTGTAATAGTAATTACATAAGAATAATCAATTTTGAATGAAAATTGGACAACTATCATGCATGCATTAATATGAACAAGGAAAAAGTTAATGTCAGTTTTTTTTATCTCTAATAAATGGAGCCAAAGGTAAAATTTTCTTCCATTGTTGCAAACACAATCATCATCCATAAATTCAGAGTTTATGAATTTGCTTAGTATGCATACGATGTTGCTATTTTTACAACAATTTACATTGTGATCCTATTTAAAATGTTTCCATATTTTTCATTCCACCGTTTGATGATTGTATTTATTCATTTATTTTTGTAGAAAATGCCTTCTAAGATGTGATTTCAAGTTCGAAGTTTGCTAATATTTGATCTCATTGCATGAAAATTATAGATTTTTTTTAATACATAATCATGCAAGTCATTTTTTGATATAAAATAAGCCAGTTTACAGCCCAACGCAAGTCAATTTACATTTTACGATCCATTGTAAGTCAACTTATATTACATAATGCAGGTCTTTTCTTCCTTTTTTTCTCAATTTTACAATGCGTTGTAAGTAGTGGCATATCAAAGAAATCATGTACTCGAAAGCATGCACCATCATAGGAGCAGTATTGATATATACATATACCAAGTCAATGCGAACAGGTTCACAAGGACTAGCATGTTCAGATTTATGACAATATAGAGTAGACCACTCAATCTTAAAAGCTGTAGTTAAAATGCCACTACATAGAATAAAGGGGAAAAGCTAGCGAAGTATTGTGTGAAGCTATAACAATAGCCAATGAAAAAGGTAACTCAGAGGAAGCATTAAGCAATGCAGCTGAAGCATTATGGAGTGGGGGTAGGTGGCTTAGAAGGAAGAGGAGGACAGTCAAGCAAGGTGAAGTAACCAACGATCAGGTACATAAGAGGTTGTGGTACTGAAGAAAACTCGATGGAGTTCTTAGAACGTTAGACAAATCAAATAGGGGGTGAGCCGAGGGGATTCAGATGATTAAGAAGCGGAGGTATTGAAACAAGACTGCGACAACTGAAGGAGAAAATCTCATTTTCATTGCAGATGACAAGTAAGGGATGATGCCAAATGGAATATAACGCATGTCAATTCTTAATACAACACAAACCAATTTATAATATAATGTTGTTCCATATAACACAATATTCAAGCCATTTTATAGTATAATGAAGCACATTTATTGCATGCTGAAAGAAGAGGAAATCGGAAAAGGAAAATTTTCGAATTAATTAGTGTAATTTCATTTTGTTATGCTATTTTTTTCATTGTTGAAGTTTTAATTTGATAGTTTTGATGTGTATTATGATTTTATTCATTTTTGATGTGTGCAATGTATAATATTTGAAGTTTGAGATAATTACTTATGAATTGGAAGAGATGTGCAAGGCGTACAGTTGTAAAATATGAATGAAATGCAAAGAGTAACTAATCTTCTTAACATCAAAATATTGGAGATTGACTATTAATAACTTCATAGGTAATCTTTCATATACGAATGAGACTTGGTAGATGATTTAATAGATTTATTGCTATTGTGTAGGCTAATGGAGGCATGATTGGTCGGAGACAGTGACATTTATGATAAGATGGTTTGAGATATTATTAGGACCAGAATACAGTTAAAGTCTGAAATGGAGAGAACACACAATAATAAGATTTTATCAAACATCTCTATTCTAATTTAATTTTTTTCTGTCTGTGGACTATCTTTATTTTTCAATCTGAAAAGTGTTTGTATCTCATTAGCTTCAAAATGTAGATGTATTTGGAGTGATGATAAGTACATGTCACATCTTTTCAGGAATAGTGAAGTTTACATAGTTTAGAACATGGGTTGTTGTGGAGAATTTCGACTCAAGACCGTTCAAACCACATCCACAAACACAGCGGAAAATGAGATCGTGGTATAAGTGCAAAAGCAACCACCTCAAAACAATCTCAGCCCAATCCAATAACCAATCACAATCACCAAATAAGAGATATAATAAAGCAATAACGAAAAATAAATCACATAACGATTTATAGTAGTTCCACTAACGTCTTGTTAGTGTACATCCACTCTAAAAGAGAGGGTTTTTATTATATACCAATAGAAGAGTACAAGAGATTGAATACAATGATCAAAAATCACAAAAAGAAATGATTTTGTGGAGATGAGAATTGAAGAAGATTAGAATTTCCAAAACCCTAATTAGAATAAACATTTTCTTAATCTTAATCATTCTTTGAATCTGAGGATAGCTTATATAAAGAGAAACTAATCTTTGACAATATCCCAAATTGCCCCTTGGAACTTCACAAATCAACGTACTGAGTCCACAACCTGAAACTAGCTCAGTAGTCGCCTCAGACATCTGGCATATAGGGCCAGACGTTTGGCTACAGCCTCGAGAAAAATTCCCTTGTAAGACCAGACGTTTGGCTCATTTTACTAGACGTCTGGCGTGTCTAATGCTTCAACTCAGACATCTGACCAAAACGTCTAACGCAACTCTCTGGTTGCAACTTCTATATAGTAGGGTCAGATGTCTGACGCCCTTTCAGCTGAAACCCGCTTCATCTTTTCACCAATAATTTCCTTATACAAGCTCCGATTTGCAAACCGTCTTCTCTTTTACGAAGCTACTTCCAACCACTTCAATTCTATTGTATAGTGTCGCAAAATTCAACATGTATGTCATCAGTTAAGTGAATGATGAACTGTCGATTCAAGGATAAAGTTGGAACAAATTAGAGCAAAATTGTGACCACTAACCTAATGTTACATATGCTAAGGAATCTTGCATGCTAGGAATAAATCTATATTCAAGAGGATATTGGTTTGCACTTAAAGACGAAACCTTATGCAAGGCAATTCGCTAAAACCTTAATCAACTTAATGAAATTATCCAACATCTGAGACTAACATGGGATAGAGGCAAGAGACAATGGTAAGCTATATTACCTTAAGAGTTGGGAACACTACTTTATATTAAAGAATAGAGTTCTATTTTCAAATATAGTTGGTTGAGGATGTATTTTTAATCATTTCAGTTTTATTGTATCATTTGCATTCACTAATCTTGCAATGCATCTCAATCCACTTCACACCGGTATATTTCCCGTTTTAAATTACCTTTTTGATAAAAATAGACATAGTTTATAATAATATAAGTAGAAGGTCCTTGAAACTGTTTAGTTTTAATTTTGGGATATAAAATAATATCCGGTATTATATCTAAATAACAAACAGACGAACAACAGAACAAACATGTGCATCGTTTGCTCACTTTGAGTTAGATTTCAATGAAATGGCTTTACCAGCTTAAAATAATGGGAACCAACTCTGAAATGCAAAATACAAATACTTCACAATAAGAAAAAATGTGAAACCCATAATGAAAATGTACAAATAAACACATTTTGCACATTTTTAAAAATTGCAAACATTATGTATTTTTTCTACCATAAATACATTATTTCGAAAAAATGCAAATTATCTGTATACGGTTGGAAAAATAAGTAAAAACTGCATATTTTTCACATAAAAATATAAAGTTTAAATATTTCATGATGCAATTAAACGTTCTAAAAAGTGCAAATTTTCGCATTTTCTTATTGTTCAAATAAGAAAATTTTTGTTAGGGATATTTTGTAATTTTAAACGATAAGCGTGCTAATGATTTCATAGACATTTTCATTATAACAAATTATGGACAAGTGTTTACAATAGATTTTTTCATAAATTACAATCATCCGATCAGGAAACTATGATTTAGACTAAGTAGATTCCTCACTGCATTGATTGCGGAGAGGGAATGATTTTTAAATCAAACAACTGAATTCATGTTCGTGTTGTGAGGATTATGGTTGATCTCTTATAAAAGTGATTTTGTTCTTACAATATGTTATTGTCCTATGTTATCTTTTACCTGTTTAATTGAAAACAATGTCCATATTTATTTGGAGAAGCAATAACTTGGGGCTTCAACTGGTATGTTTTTTAACATCAATTTCTGTCACTTTTCACACCACCCCGTTTATAATCGGTTATGAAACTGACACTTATGTGTTTTTTAAGCATTGATTTTGAATGCTATGAAAATTAGTGATTATTTGTCATTTCTGAAAATTTTCACTATTCAACGAAGCATTTTAAATGTTTAAAATCAAAAGAAAAAACTTTGATTTCAAGAAAAAATAAATAGTATTGATGATTTATAATACCATTTTTTATAAACTAGAAAAATGTTAACTAGAAAAGTTTAAACATTATTTTAAATTTTTAATCTATTTTTATTCTTTATCTCCTTATTGTAAAGTCATACTATTTGATTATTATTATTTTCAATTATGGTTTGTTATTAACTTATGATACAAATATTTAAATTCTGGAAAATCATTTTTAAAAACTGATTATGATAAATATGTACTGATGTACATAATCTTACAATTTTAGAATGGCTTTCAATTTTCAAATATCATGAAAGTTAAACTACGAAGCATAGTTTTATATCATAAAATCGACCATGAAAACCTCTTAAAACCAAACAGCCCTATCAAAACCCGTAACCGCCTAAACTCTTGTAAATAAGGATGCAAAACTCCCAATTGGAATCATATTGTACAGTCTTTCACCTCATACATTATGCTACAGAACTATCAAAGCTGGAACCATACTATACATAAAAAATAAAGATATGGTGACAATAATGAAACCTTATCATTGACATTAGCTTCCTTGAGCCTCTGTGTGTAGAGAAACCTTCCAGGAAACACAATATACTGCCGACCACCAACCTGAATTATTTCACATTTTAGCTTCAACCCTTACAACTGAGTTTGTAGTCATCA
The DNA here is from genome assembly GCA_030737875.1 of Allium sativum. NCBI lineage: Eukaryota > Viridiplantae > Streptophyta > Magnoliopsida > Asparagales > Amaryllidaceae > Allium > Allium sativum. Next base: position 719,504,875 of record CM060924.1, on the reverse strand, counting down.
ATTAATCATTATTATTATTTTACAAAAAAATCAGTAGAAAGGGAAATTAAGACCGGGAAGGGAAATGAAGTAGTAAGAAGAATAAGAATGATACCATGACGACAGCGAAGACGTCTTCCCCCTTCGGAGTTTCAGCTTCAGCAGCAGCAATCTGTACTTGTACCGCTTCTGGGGAATCCGCTTCTGCAACAGAAGAAGAGGAAGCAGAAATTGTTTCTGGAATCACCCTTGTTACCTTCTTCTTTTTAGGAATCGACAGCAGTGGAAGCAATGACGATGAGAAACTACAGGGGGAAAGTGGAGAGGGCAGTAAAGCCGATTTACTACTACAACTAATACTGCTGCAACGAGCAGCGGAAAAGGAAGAAGAAAAAGGGTAAGCATTAGCGCAGCATAAAGCTGAAGCAGCAGCCATGTTCTTTATTTTTATTTTCGTCTCTGCATGAACAAAGAGGGGGGAAGAAGATTAGAAGAGAAGTCGAAAGCAGCGATGCCATCTTATCTGGTTATCTGCTCCGGGCCTCCGGCCTGTCAACAGGCCGGTATGTTAAAGGCCACGCGGAGCCCGATTATAATAATCAAAATATGAGCTTGGTCGAACCAAACAGGCGTTTCGTGATCAGCACCCGAAACTTTATCGGGCTTTTCAAATTATCCGATTGTGCCAAACCCATAGTACTTACTACTTAGGCTGAAATTATATTTTAATTTTCAAACTTGAATTTTATGTAAAAATTATGAAATTTTGATTATAACATTCAAATTGGATGATGACGTGCTAAGTTCACACTATATAATAATTAAAAACACCCATATACAGACAAACAAAATGAGAAATAAATAATTAAATCGTAATATTTTGAAATCACAAAAAACTAACAAATTGATCAAGCCCAAATCAAATCATGTTTTGATAAATCTATACACAATCCTAATAGTAACCGAATCGGACTTGGATTGGACATGGATAGTTAGGGAAAATCCTCGTACTCATATTAATACGTGGGTTCGGACCAGATTCGTTTAAAACTGCTACCCTTGACAGACCTACTTGTGGATGTGTGCTATAAAAATTCTATTTTGAACGACTCTATCTGGCCTTACATTGGAAAAAGCCTTTCTTAGTTAACAAGTTGTATACGAACTACCAGTCCACTAAAGAGATAAGTGCACCACATTGAAGGGAGAGCGCAGTAGAGTGCATGAGATTTGTTATTATAAGCTATATACAAAAACATTAATACGTGTGGACAATATGGAATGAACACAAAACTACTTATTTACAGTATCCTTGGGGTTATTGAATATAAGTAAACATGCAACAGACCCTGGAGTAATGAGGAATTATCCGGGTTTTATAACAATCACACCAAAATGGATTTGTTATGATCATAGTCAGGTATATTCAAAAGAAAATTTGTCACATTCGATACTGAAGGTTAATACCATTGTATTTGGAAGTTGACCTGAAGTCACGAAGACCTTAGCTAAGGCAATGCGGTTAATTAATAATTGTTGCCAAACTAAATCGGGTGACCTCAAAAGTCAGACATCCCAACTAACAACGAATGTTATCAAAGTATTGATGTTGATCAAACTTTGTATGTTTAAGTAATATAATGGTGACGAAGAAACATAAGTGTCACACTATATCATTTGTGAATGTGTTGCTTTATGATTATGTAATAATACTTTACCATGGTGATCTTTAAGCATATGAGTACTATACGTTTACTACAATGCTGTAGCAAAGTCAATACGGACTTTAGTGTTCAAACAATTCAGATGTTACTGTGTGTGTAGTATCACACCTTAAATTCCAAATGATGTAACTCAATGTCAGTCGAAATAAGCTTATATATATATATATATATATATATATATATATATATATATATATATATAGGATAATCAATATAATTATTTGTTGATTCTCATATGTTTCATGGTTATACATACACACACTCCATCCGCACCCAGTCCCATCTTCCCCCGCTTTCTTTCACCGACAAATATGCACACATGATTGGTATATTAATTATAATACATTTTATAGCTAAATATTTATGCGTGTACATTACATACATATGATGATAGAAAATACATTTATGTATTCTAAATGTATATGCCAAAAATATATTTGTGTACACGTTTGTTTTCAACCGGAAATATATAATACTTGCATATGTTAGGGATCGAAACAATTTGCCTATTAATATTAGTTTAATTTGTTAAAATTATAATTGGTAAAATAGGAAAAATATTACTATTGAAGATTGAGTCCAATGAAAAGATATTTTGTTTTAGATGGAAAGCTATTTTCTCTTTTGAACCGAATCATATTTTCTTTTTTCTTTTTCAAATGAAAAAATACTTTCTTTTAAACTAAAGAAATTAAAGATCATTTCCTTCAAATTAAAGGATAGATTTGTGCTCATAGATATGATTTACTCAATATTTCTTCCATAAAACCAACATAAAAAAGCTCCATTGTTTTTAAGTATCAACTTTGATTTTGGCTTTGCACACCAACAATCACATTATCGAAGGAGTTTATCGAAAGCAGTATCGATGGTTTGAGATGATCATTCTTGGCTTAACTATACAGAGAACCACTCATGCAATTTGAATCGAGCATGTCCCGAAATTAAATTTTTTGAAATACACATATACTAGGATAACATCACTTATCGCCTTGATAATTAATTGGATCGATTTTTTAGTTTACAGTGATTCCCTTCCACTTCATATAATGCCACGTTTAATTCCTTCATGCATATGGTCATCTAATCCCATCATAACATCATAAAATTTATGTATATTGATTTTTCAATAATACAATTATGATTGTATGCATAAAGACAAATATATATTTAAAATAACTTATTTTCATTAAAACCAAAAATATAAAATAATGATATATTTATTTTTAAATTAAAATAATTAATCATAATTAACTAAGTTATCTATGTTATTTATTAATCAATTATATATAAAATTATAATAATATGAATGATTATTATATAGCATTTTTATATGTACATAAATATACACATTAAGGGGCATGGTCATAAAAAAAAGAAATGGTGATGTCTTCGATTTCGCTCTAACGTTTCCTTTGTCCCACTCTTTTCCAATTCGTCTAGCCTAGTTTCCTCTTCTTATTTGTTCATCTACCTCCTGTGTGCCTCTCTACTGCTTCTGCTGGCTTCTGTTTGTTCTCCGCCTAGTCTCATATGATTGCGAGATCATATGATTTAGGGTTTTGCTTTGTTGGGCATTTTTATGGTTGCTTCCAAGGTCTTGCTCTGATTTTTAAGGTGGTGTATTCTTTTGGGGATTTTGTCTCTATCACTTCTTCCCGGCCTTGTACGGTGGTTCCCCAGATTTCTTCGAAAGCTGACTTCTGATTCTGCTTAGGCATCGTTTTTTACTTGATGGCGGTTTTATGTTCGTTTCTTCATGAGATTTCCTCTCTTTTAGGGTTAAAAAACGTCTCCTTAAAGAGAATATTTTATGAAGAGCGTTGCTTTCAATGATTCTTGGATCTCCCCGTTCTTGGCTGGCCTCACGCATAGTGAAACTCCCGTTGATCAGTCTCCACCACCTATTCGCTTCCTTCCATGAGCTATTCCCCATTGTCTCCCAGATGCTTCTATTTGGCCACCCTAGTGTAAAATTCTGAAGCCGAAGTCACTAGTTGACTTAGGTGGTAGGAATTGACATTTTCTACGTTCAGCAAATGTTATCTCTTCATCTGTTCACCCTTCGTTAAACTCTAGCAAACACCCTATGTTCAAAACTAGAAAAAATTGTTCTAATTTCTAAAGTGGTGCAAGTGCTTATACACTGCCTCTCTTTGTTGCTTCCAACTCCTTTAAGACCTAGTTGCATGCTGCAGAATGGGTGGGGATGGGCACCACTAACTATGTGGGTGTTAAAGCTCCTACTTATTCTTTTGACCATGGTCGTGTGTGGCTGAGGGGTTGATACTTCAGGCGTATACTACCCGAAACGCGTAGGGTGTCCATTAAAGAGGTGAAGGTTTCGATTCCTAGGATGCAACCAACCCCTATCGTGCATGGCATGACATCCAATGGATCATTATAGAGGTTGTTGGAGTAGTTTATGGTTTTGGATTTAGGGGCGCCATGTTGTGTCACCCTATATCTAGATTGTCATATTTAGGTGTGACGTGAATGTGGTTTTGATGATGGTCTGGCCTTTGTGGGGTTGTTTTCGTTTACGGTTGGTAGTGGTTTTGACAATCAGGTGCATCCAATTCCTGGCGGTGCAACCGATGTGTGGTTGGATGGGTGTGTTTTCTTTGGTTGCTATTTTTTTCCAGATGATGGTCTTCTAGCATTTGATGCTTTCGTTTGGTCCTTTTTCCCTCTCCATACTTTTGTCCCTTCTGCTTAATTTTGTTGAGTTTCTCCCGTTTTGGTACTTTGATGTGTTTTCCTTTGTCTTTGCGGGTTTGTGGTTGCTCGGTACCTTTGGGTTAGCCTTGTGGTATTTGTTGGTTTCAAGGGTTCACTTGGATTTCCCTGATTTTCGAGTTTTCTGCTCGATACTTTGATATGGGTTGGGGACTTTCCTTCCTTATTTTTTCTTTGGTTGTTTAGGTCGTTGTGGTCTGTTGGTATAGGATGTGGTTCGTTAACTTCTAGTTAATCTGTAGCTGGATAGTACTAGCGTGTGTTTATGGTTCGTGGTTGGTTTTTTGCTGGGTGATAGCTTTGTTTTTAGGGATTGTGCTACGTTATTTTATTTCCCATTGTTTTTGGTCTTCTATTTGCAGGCTTATACTGTAGTGGCCCGATGATTTCCTGTTTCATTCCTTGTGTATTGTGCCCCCTCGGTGGTAAGCGGTGAGAATAGTTGCTTTTTTGTCATCCTATGCTAGCTTAGTCAATCGTAGTGTTGCATACCGATCAACCTCATGACAGTACAGTGCACGAGAACACCATACAATCAGATGAGATTACCTTATTAGGCGGCTCGATATTTCCTCCCTCTCCCCCAGTTCCTTGTCCTTCCTCCTCTCTCAGCGCAGAAGAGATTCAGCTAACCAATGCTCAACTACTACAACTCAAAGACAACACATCTTTTATCTTGCTTTTGGTCATTCTAGTCATTCTTCCTCGTCCTTATCGCATCAGGAGGGAGTAACCGCCCAGTCGTGTGACCAGGTTCTTTTGATCTTTTCACTTCCACTTCTGCTCGCCCCTTCCTATCAAATATAAATCCAAGAAATCTAAGAATAGAAATCGTTTAACTCCTGGAACCATTCGTACTCATTCTTTAGTGGATAAAGAACTTAACGTTAGAATCGTTAGACATTACCTTTACCTTATCTAAGTTTTTATGGCCAACTGCTTATTTTGGAATATCCAAGGTGTTGGGAATGGGGATTCTTCCTTGCAACTTAAATGCATTATCAAGAAACACTTTATTCGAATTGTGGCTCTTAAAGAACCCCTTATGGGGCCTGAGGTCTATCTAAACTTGCCATCAAACTAAATTTTGGTGGAGGCCTTCACAATGTCTCCAACAAAATTTGGATTCTCTAGGATAGGGACGCACAGGTGCAACTTGTCTTTGATTCACCTGGGCTATTGTCTGTTTCCTGCTCTCACACTATCACTTCTTCATTTCTCTTTTTTTTTACGCAAAGTGTGACCACTTAGAGTGCTTAGATTAGTGGGAGAATACACTCAGCCTAGCGAGTCATGATTGTGGTGCATGTCTTGTTGGGGGTGATTTTAATGTCGTTACTTATTCGATGAAGAAAATATGTTGTTATTTCATTAATCGTTTGGCCATTGAGGATTTTAATGTCTTCATTTGGATCTCTCCGAGGTTTCTTTCATTGGACCAGCTTTAATTTGGTGTAACAACCAAGATGGCCCTAACCTAATCCTATCTCGATTGGATAAGGTCTTTGGCAATGATATTTGATTTGCACTTCCTTTTGCCTTCTCCATCGAACATCTTTATCGCACCAACACGGAACTTGCTCCAGTGGTCCTGAAGTATGGCCCCTTTGTGGCCTCAAGGCCTTCCTTATTTCGTTTCCAGTCGATGTGGACTTCACGTAACCTTCTTTTGCTTGTAGTTATGGAGTCTTAGGATGTAGCGATCTCAAGCAACCCTATTGCGTAGTTTCCCCTAAAGCTTAAACGCCTCATATCTTGCCTTAATTGTGGAACTATAATGTTTTCAAGAACATATTCGACCATGTCAGATCGATGGAAGAAGTTCTTATTCTTGCATAAGCTTCCTTCGATGAAGATCCATCTATGCCAAAGCATTTGAATCTTTCATTGCTCGCTTTCAACAAGGAACTCAACATACAGACAGACTTCCTTCATCAGAAAGCTCGGATTAAGTAGGTTGTCAATGGTGATACCAACTCTACATTCTTTCACTATTCTCTCAAAAAGAACAAAACCCTCTCTATCTTCTAAATTTGTCATTCAGACTCCTCATTAGCTGATTCGCCTGAGGTGGTAGGAGAGATCTTTCTTGACCACTTCCGCTTTCTTTTATAGTGTCCGTTTGTTAACAACCCTAATCTTGGAGTCTTACTTCATATTATTTCTCTCTTCTTCCTTCCGAGTAACCTGACCTATCTTCCCCTCCCTTGTTAAAGGAGATCCGCTTGGCTATTTTTTCTCTTAGAAAAGATAGCGCTAGCGATCTAGACAAGTTTAGCGGTACTTTCTACTATTTTGTATGGGAGATCATCCAATATGACTTCACCCTTGTGATACATTACTTCTTCTTTGGAGGTGTGCTCCATAGGAATTGGACGTCCACGAACCTTTGCTTACCCCCATAATCGATCACCCTCCTTTATTTTTCTGATTTCCAGCTAATTAGCCTTTGCAATTTCTCCAATACAGTTGTCTCTAAGACACTGGCTAACAGGATTGCTCCATTCTAGACCGTATCATCTCTTCATCTCAAGAAGGTTTCGTCAAAGGTTAGTTGATCTCAGATAACATCCTCTTTGCTCACGAATTGATCTCCCAGATCGATAGGAAGATGCTTGGTTCTAACGTGGTCATCAATCTTGATACCGCTAAGGAATATGATCGTAAGTCGTGGTTCTTCATCATTCTTTCCATTACGGCTTTTGGCTTCGCTGAGAAGGTTATTGACCTTATTTGGCGCCTCATGTCCGACAATCGATTCTTTGCTCTCATTAACGGGGTACCAAAAGGCTTTTTCCTTTCTGGAAGGGGTTTGAGGCAAAGGGATCCCTTATTTCCTTTGTTGTTTGTCATAACAACTGAGGCACTGAATAGTGGTACTCACGCTCTCACGATTGGTGGGGAAATCCAGTGCTTTAGCATTCTTAGAGGGTGTCCCGTCCTCTCTTCACTCTCTTTCCCAGGTGACATTATTATTTTCACTAATGGCCTTTGCCAATCTACTCATTGTCTGATGTCCTTTCTCACCTTTGCAAACTAGGTTCGGGGAAGATGATAAATGTCTCGAAAATATACTTCGTTGCTTCTTGGTCAATCCCAACCCATAATATTAGTTGGATCTATTCCTTCACTAGTTTTAGGTATTCCTCCCTCCCTTTTCCCTATCTTGGTATTCAGCTCTATCGTAGGCGTAAGATACATGCCCTTTTAGATCCCCCCACCGACAAAAGGAGGGGATAGATTTCTCGTTGGAACTCTGTTCTTCTCTCAAGATAGAAGGCTTGTTCTTGAAAAAACGATCCTCGACTCCTTTGGCTCGCATGCCTTTGTTGCGGTGACTCTGACCATGTTTTTTTCATTCCTACAACTCTCTTGCTTTGGCCTTTTTCTGGGGTAGTCGTGATGATGTTTCTAAACATCATTGAGTATCTTGGAATATTGTCTGCCTCGCATGACGCGAAGGTGGCCTTAGCCTATGCAAATCTTAGGACGTTTGCATGACCTACGAGTGCAAACTCTGGGCCTTTTTCTATTCCAATGACTCCTCATGGGGTTCTCTTCTTTAGACCAAGCACAAGAGAATCCAGCCCTCTGATTTTTCCGGGATCCCATCTTACACCAATAAGACATATAAGTGTATACAACTAGTTAGTCCACTTATGATCGCCATGGTCGTGGATTCACCTGGAATGGCAAACCGTATTCTTTTAAGGTAGCATGGAATTCCTCAGAACTATCATGCCTAGGAACCCTTGACTTTCTTTCTATCTGGGACAAGCGCATTCCTCCTAAGGTCCCTATCCTTATGTGGAAAGACCTCCACGAGACGCTGCCTCTGGATGGTAACCTTATGAGAATTAGTATCTCGTTCGTGTCCCAATGTCATTGCTACAAGATCAGATTCATGGAAACCATCTCTCATATCTTTTGGTATAGCGATTCAACTTTTACTATTTGGTTGCACCTTGGGGGCTTTGTTAGGCCTTCATGCCACAATCCTCCATTCCTCTACATTCTCCGTACTTGGTGGGCAAGGGGCAAGGTAAAAGACCTTTGATCTACCCTCTATCATCTCGTTCTTAGCCTTGTTTGTTGGCATCTTTTGTGTGCTAGGAATAAGCCAGTGTTTGACGCTTTTGCCACGTTTTCCGGACCCATCATTAGGCATGTTTCATTTTATATCAATTTCATGTTCCATGGTAGACGTTTGATGCTATTATCTAATTTTCCACTGGAGCTATTGGGTTGGTTGGCCTACTGACGAGTCTTGGATCAGGGTTTCCACGGATCTCTTCTTAAACCAGTCGGGTTCTTATGAGAATCGTTTTGTTTTGCACTCTGCTTTGGCTCTGAGGGTTTTAGGTTACTTGAGACTGGATTGCTACCACCCATCTAGCTGAGTTTTTCCTTCTGTTGGTTATTTTGTGGTGGTTTTATAGTCCTTTTAGGTTTATTTGTTTTTGGCTATTGGCTTTGTTTTGGTCTTCAGCTTTACGTGCTCTCTGTGCACTTTGTTATCATTTTTGTGAGCCACCATGGAGGGTATTCTTCCTCCATTCTTGCTATATATCCTTTCATTTTTGTTAAAAAACATAAATATATGCTCTTCCATAATTATACTCAAAAAATTATATAAAGTATTATGGGGTATATCTTAGAAATGCATATTATTTCAAACCAATATTAATATTATACACATATACATTTCGAATAAATACTTTTTTATTTTTTATTCGAATATTTATTTGAATTTAAGCAATTTATAAGTTATTAACTTATTAATTTTGTTTTATTAGGATGATTAATATATAACTTGAAGTAAGTTAACAAAAATGGCTTCGATGTGGTTGTTAAGATTTCCATGAGAACCTAATTCTTTCTACTCAGACCTTTAATTTCTTCCTTCAGTTTTCATCTCTTCTTTATTATCTTAGTATGAAAAACGCAGAAAACATTAAAACAATGTCAGAGGTGAGGAGGAATGGATGAAAGTTCATAGAAAAGGCAAACAATTAATGATGAATGAAGGATCTGGCCAATCTGAGATAGGATATAGAAAAAATGGTTCCGAAAATTAAAGAGTAAATTTCTAGTCGCAACCTATTCAGTTTGAAGGTGGGCAATAATGCAACGAATTTTAAATCTTAAGCGATGTAAAGTAATTTTCTTATAGCGATCTTGTTAAGGGTTTATCATCGGGAATAGAGGTGCACGAGGTCCAAAATATGTGAAACAATGTTTTCTAGATGGAGCAATGAAGGAACTGATTTCTATTGAGGCAATAATATAGGCAAAGAGCATATGAGAAAACTACGTTACGTTATACGTAGTTAGTCTAAATTTTTATTTTAGGGCGTTGGAAGCCTATGCGAGAAGGGTATGAAAGATGGAAATGACTTATGAGATCCTTTCGAGAGAAAATGATTTTTTTGATCATTAGATTTCATTTTTAGAAGAATTTTACTAATATTCTTGAAAAAATGGGCATGGTTTTTTCAAAAAGATCTTGTTGCTCTTCTAATATGGAGATAGACATAGATTTACTCACTTCAATTCCAGTTTGGGTTCGCTTGTCGGGGTTGAGGTTTTGCTTACGAATTACGAGGGTAGTCATGCTTTGTTGAGTACAATAGGAGTCCTATAATGCTAAAAGCTACCAGTAATAGAATGGGGTTACCTTTGACAAAGATTCAATGGATATCAATGGGGAGGTAAGTATTCTTGCTTAGAAGTTATTGGAGAATATGGTGAAATTTATAAGCAAGAGGCTACCTACAAAAAATCTTCCCCTAAGATGCCTAAATTGCTATAATTTTGGTCATATTTAGAGTAATTTCCTTATGATTAAGTCTGGCATCTCAAGGAGGCGGTGAACATTGGTCAACCTAATAATGATATGGCTCAACCCATTGTGTCTAATCAAGATAATTATTCGATGACTAAAGATAATAAGAAGAGGAGTGTATGAATGGAGCAATTGATAGAAAACAAAGGGTCTTCAACCAAGAAGATCACCAAGAAAGGTGGTTGCTGCAAAATAGGCAACCTGCATTATCAAGTAGATGATGAAAAAGAAGATGTGAAAGATTGTGGTCAGGATTTGAGTAGAGCTATATAGGAGGTGGAGGAAGCATTGCAACAAATAAATCAAGTGATCAATCCATTTTAAGATGTATGTTAAATTCATATGGCCTAGATATGGAGAAGAGTGCCGGGAGGTGGAAAAATTTCTAAGATTAGTAAAATTCTAGAAGTGAAGGTTTGTATTACGAAGCAGGACAGGTGAGAAATGTCCATGGGTTTTACTTATTGAGGGAAGGGAAGCACTAAGTGATATGGTATATATTCCTAAGTCATTTCTAAGGAAAAAGAGCATTACTCATATAAAACCACAAATAGCCATTGTTTGACCAAGTGAACTACAATCGTATTGGACTTGGCCTCTACTGACATTGGATCCAGCTCTATTTCATGATGAGAATTTTTTTTCCTTTGAATTCCTAGGATTTTGAATACAAACATCTATTTCATTGAAGGAATCTTAGTGTAAAGGCAAAGAAGTAATAAGATAATAATAATTCGTATAATTATGAATTGAAACTAGGTGAAGGGGAAAATCCTTATAGCCATGCCAGTAAAGTCAAGAAACATGATTCAGTTAATAGAGAATTATTGGCAAAAAGTTACATTAAATGGGTACGTTGAGTTGATGAAAGTAAAAGGGAGAATAAGGGTGCATTTGCGCGTAATTGTAATATTGCATTTTAACGGGGCATTTAAGTAGGGCATTAAACGAAGTTGGAAGTAAAACTTGGTATGCATTTGCATATTTAAACAAGGCATTTAAGTGGGATTTTAAGCAGAATATTTTAATTTATGATTTTTAACTAAATTGATGTGTAGCTAATTAATTATTTATTTTTTATGTTCTATGCATTTAATAACTAACACTATAAAATGAACTCGATATTTCAATCGACCACAACAACACATTTTTTATTCAAATACCAGCGAGCCAAATGAAATACCGAAATGAACTAAACAAACTTCAAAAAATAATCTACAAAAAGGGGAACAAACTACAAATGTACTACTAATGATTATCACGAGATCTCTTCAATGGATAAGTAAGATACCCACGCAACTCAAGGTCATTCGCGTGCCTATCATATCAAATACCAATGGACTAGTACAAAATATCTTCATTATCTCCCACCTCTAAATATTAATGGAAGGGGAAATAAGAGAATAACATCGCATCAATGCCTTGGTGAAATGGTCTGTCAGCACTAAAGGAGATAGTCTAGCAAAACCCACAAGCCATCTATACGAGGGGCGCTTGGGTAAGACGGGTGGTGTGTCACTAGTCATCCAATTATCGTACAAAGATATATCTACACCAGTGAAGAGATAGGGATCAGGCTCATGTTATGGATGGGGCAGAAGAATGGATGGAATTTGGTATTCAAAAGTGCCACTTCCAGTGCACCCATCAAATTTCTCATCTTGCTCTCTGAATTGCAAAGGAGAATTTCTTCAAAAACTCTGATACCTTCGAGCAACACCGTTCCACCATTCCTCGGGTTCATCTAGGAAATCATGATCCAGAAGACAAAGACCGAATACGAAATAAGCTTTTCATATCCCCAACCATATGCAAATTCAGAGAATTTTGAGCACTTCGCGACTTCAACCGAATCGCATTGTGTTTCCATGAGTTCGTACTCGAATTTCGAGTACCTAAAAAGCCATAAATCCTTTGTGTGACTGCCTTGCCAAAAGGCAGGTCAATGCTTTGTCTCCCAAAGCATGTCTTCTTTGAAGAATGGGAGATGTGTTTTGAAAAATCCAAAAATCCGAGAATTTAGAAGTCATGAACCGAGAGAAGTCTGCATAGAAATCCAGCAGTAGAGAACTAGAAAACCAAAAGCCATGATCGCGCCGGATCGTATTAATGTAAAACCAAGAACCCAAAAAACCAAAGAAAACCGACGATCGCTCTGGGTTGCACTAACCAAAAAGACTCGACAGTCGCTCCAAATTGTATTACGAGGGAAAACCAAAATAGCCAGAATAACTGAGATTTGGGAAACCAGAGTGACCTAAAATCCAGAAAACCGAAATATCCAGTAACCAGATAATTGTATGATCGGAAGAATCTGAAAGCCATTATAACCTATAACCAAATAAATCCTCACCGTGGCCTGATAAGATGACCAAGGAAAGCCAGAAGAGTCTAAGATGCCTTTGCCAGAGAGTAATTAGAGGACCAATGAAAAACCAAATGGGTAGGGCCCTACCTGCCACTAGGCAAGGTGGCCTTGCCAAGTTCTGACAAGACGGTTTGCCTCTTCCCAAGCAAAGTCCCTACTCGGGGACCATGATTTTTATACTTAGCAAGCAAAGTCATTTCTACACCAAGTCCTTAAAATTTGAAATTATGATTCCATATTTCCTTATCCTGCAAGCAACGTTCTGATGAGCGAGGTAATTTTTATTATAGTTTTCAGGGGTTGGAGTTTTTAATAAATCCAAAGGAAAAACTAGTGAATTGTTTTCGAGAAGAGTGCACGCTTAGGGGCTAAGGCCTAGTCTCGTACGTGGGTGAGTCGACTTAGCCGCTTTCAATTTCAAGTTAATTGAGCTCCATTAAGATTGAAGGGGATAGCCTAGCGTTGGGTAGGGAGCATGCCTAGGGGTTGCAGTGGTCCCGTAGATGGGTAGGTCGACGTAGTCATCCCTAAGCCAATAAATGAAAAACAAACGAAGGAAATTGGGCAGTTTATCAACCCTAAAGAGCATGCCTTAGGCAGACTTAGCCCTTCGAACTCCCATGCAAGGTACCTAGAAATGAGTGAGGAAAATACGAGGGTTTATTGTCCGTAAAGAGCATGCCTAAGGATTAAGACCTAATCCCGTTCATGGTAGGTAGACTTAGCCCTCGGAAACGCCAAGCCAGAGGTTCGAAGATGAGAGTCGGGAATCAGGTGGTTTGTTGTCCACAAAGAGCATGCTTAGGGATTAATACCTAATCTCGTACATGGATAAGTAAATTTAGGTCCTCTGAAATCCAGAACCAAATAACTAGAGATAAAGGAAGGAGATCGGATGGTTTCTCGTCTACAAAGAGCATGCCTAGAAATTAAGACCTAATCCCATACATGGTGTAATGACCCGAAAATCCGGTCCCATTTGAGCTGACTAAATAATACAAGTCCAACCCAAATTGTACTGGAAAACAGGAAATTAATAGAAAGAATTTAGAGGGTGAGAATAGATAAGATAGAAACTTATAGAATAGAAGAGGAAGAAGAACATCATCATCAGAGTAACACGAATCTCACAGCGGAACGAATAAAATATAACATAACTTTTTGAAATACAAACAGTATATGTATACAATAACATTGCAGAGTACAACACTTACAACACAGCGGAACAAAACTCTATATAACTAACGCTGAAGCCTCCTGCTTCAAGCTCCTTTAGATAGATCTGTAAAATCCTGAACTACTTGACTGCCCGTATAAATTTAGGCACCCAAGAGTTTAGGTAGAACAAAACAAATTAAACTCTGGGTCAGTCATGGGACTGGTGTGAGTAAAACAGCTTAAAACAATTTGAACAAGTGAACGATATCTCATAAGACCACGCCGTATAACGGAACGGGTTTTTCCCTTATGAGAATCCAAAATATATTTATATCAAAACCTTTTTGATATTATAATAATGTCTATCAACACAGTATAATAATCATCTAGTAGAAACGCTTTCATCTCACGTTCTACATATAGTATACAATCAAAACCGCAAGCGCGTATTGGGGAATGGATTTCCAACTATGACAAGGTATGGAACCACCTTCCGATCAGTGTACTCTAGGAACGAAACACTGGAGTTCAACAAGAACATCTTGCAACTCAGCCACACATGACCGACCACTCGTTTCTCTTGAGTGTATCGAATGTACATCACCAACGGTTGGGATCAACAACCGTTCCCGTATATATATATATATATATATATATATATATATATATATATATATATGGGACAGCATTGATAGATTAAAGAAGCAAATGAATATTCTCTAGATAGGTGATTATACGCCCTACTTCGGTGCGACCGACTTAGCCATGCTGCCTGCCCAATTTCTGTCATTTACCGAATGTGAGGCTAGAAGCTATGCTTACTTTCCATTCATTGATAACACGATCACTTTGAATGCCACATTATCAGATCCGTAAATCATTAGTTGGTTTATACAAATATCCTGGATGTTATGCTAAGGGATAAATCCGTTGCAACCATATATATTTATACAGACCAATCCATTCAATCATCGGAAATACTTTGTCAGACATTCGTCCATTTACGTTCGTTCTAGGACTGAACGAAACCGAAGGCACTATTCAGTACATCCATCTTAGGCACTGTTATCTAAGAATTATACAATAGCCCTTGCACTTTACTCCGTCTTCAATTTTCTTTGGCATATTCGCAACGCTTATGCCAATACAGAGTGGTTCTTTGGATAAGAATCCAACCGGTCTCTCCATATCAACAACGTAAATATGGTCAAAACTTGATAGTCTGTGATTTAACTATCAATGAAAACATGTCGGTGTACAAACAACGATCTAAATTCCAAATGGAATTTTTGATCCAATCATCAAAACGTATATATATATATATATCCACGTTTCTTATTTTCTATACTTAGAAAATATATGTTATTAACACTGGAAAACATTTCCAATCCACATTCACATTCCACTAACTTCCACAACTATCAGTCCCCAACTATAAACTAGTAAAAGAACAATTCTCTAAGTATAAACCCCGAAGGCCGAAACCAACATCAGATCAATACCCAGAAAACCATTCGACTTAACTAATCTCTAGTCAGTTTCTAATCCATTTTTAACTCTATTTGATTAACTATATTTGAAACTCTAGTTCGATTTAACTCTAATCAATTAACTCTAAATTCGAATAACTTATATTCGATTAACTCTGTTTGATAACGTTTATCCATTTATAAAGATTTACTTTTAGTAACGGTTCTTCACTTTACAAATGTCCTTTTTATAACATCCTATTCTGTTATAAATAATTTCCTTTTCAATTCTATTTATTTTCTAAATAAATAACCCCTTTTATACTTCTATTTATTTCTTAAATAAATATCCTATTTTGTTTTTATTTATTTAACAAATAAATAATTCTCTTATCTTTTCTATTTATTCTATTTGTAAATGGTTTGCATATATTTTCTTTCTTTAACTCTAAGTATTTCCTATTTATAAATAATCCATTTATAAATAAATTTATATTTATAAATATTCCATTTATAAATAATTCCTTTTATACTTCTTCTTTGATTTTATAAATATTATCTCTTTTATAAAATCCCTTTTGATTTTATAAATAATCTATTTTCAATATTCATTTTGAAAATTTCCTTCTTAACACTCTGGTATTCCTTATGGTATCTAAAGTACCATCTAACAATGATCGGTATCATTCAAACATATAAAATCATCAACAGATTTCATACCACATCATATAACACCATATATGAAACGAAAACAGTATTTATATATTGAGGAACCCAGTTGGGTCCCTCCAACCTGTTTCCCCTGCATCACAGATGTTAAACCATATAATTAACATCAACTCCGTTTCAGAATGAATTGTTCTGATAAACAACATCAATATTTAATGGTATATTTATATATATATATATATAATTTCAACTAACTGTCTAGCAGTTCAATCAACCAATCTACACACAACAGTCAATCAATATCTAACAGTTCTAAAAGTACGTTATAAAAATATAACTGTTCAGAGTTGGTGAGTTTTACTCACATTGGACGATCATCGTTAATAACGATAACCATTGCTTGATTCAGACGGACAATTTATTTTGCCATAAATTGTAATGAGCTCCATTCCACTCCCTGTCAGTTCCAATGCGTAGTGTCCGTCCATACGGTCCCAACGCAACCAGTTTCGCCTTCTTACGGCCCATTATCCCTTTGAAATACCATGGCCCGTCAAACCCCCTTCTTCCTTTTTTGCTTTCACTCCCGTAATCTCCTTCTTGACTGACCTGATCGTTACGGCTTTATTGTCCATGCTTCTGCTCCTCCTATGTTTTCACGATGACTTACGTTTATTTGACTCCTCCTTGTTCGCAGTTCCATGGACTTGCATTTGAACAGTCGTATCTCTAAATCAACGAAATGCTGTGACCCTCACCAACATCTCATTCACACCCCATCAGTATTACCATGCACCGTCCCATCTCCGACCTTCAGCCTACCTACAGAACGCACGCAGACTCCCTTCTGCACACATGAACCACGCTCCCCTTCCAAACCATTTTCCATTGCCTCATCTACAAACCAACCAGTCCCCCTTCTTTCCTCACTAACGTCACCCTCTCCAAAACAAACGCAAGTTTTCCCCAAACAAGCTAATCACCTGCTGCCTAGTTCAGCATTCACACTTATTTCTCCTACAATACCCTCCACCACTTCACAGCAAAACAAGACCGACATGCCCACAGACCCGCTTCATAAGTAGTTCAGTACCCCTCAAAGTTTACACCCAGGTGCCACACAATCCCCTTACAGTAAAACGCATGGTACCCTCCTCCATCAACCCATCCTCCTTTCCTCCCTTCAAATTCGAAGCTCCAGGCAACCCTTGCCTTACTTCCTATTCACCACTCATCAAAACAAGAATCTCCAACAAAACAAATAGAAATCCTTCTCTACCAAAACCAATGAAAACTCCCCAACTGATGCGTCATTCACTTCAAAAGTCGAACCCTTAAACCCAAACAAGAACGCCTAGTAATTCGCAGCCAACAAAAGTTGTTTGAATCTCACCAAAATACATCCAGAACGATGAGAGAAATTGCAGGAACCCGAATATAGATGTATACTATTTTATGGTATTTTTCTTTGCTTTGTTTTAGATTTTTGAAGAACTTGATTTTCGGTTTTGAGAATATCTTGGTGGCGGCCGTTCTTTGAGCTGAAGAGAGGAAGTGATTTAGGTTAAAGGGGGCGGTAGGGGTATTTATAGGTCCAAAGATTTAGATATTTTATTTTCATTTTATATTTGTTAAATGAAGTTTCTATTCAATATATAAAAACATCTGTGGAACTAAAAGACTCCACGTATAGGCTTGGCATAGCGTACAGAGTAGCATGCGGTACTAAAGATGTGTACGTGATGTTCTCACTGGTTTGCAAACTTTTATTCTTTGTTTAATTATCGATTTTCTAAGGCATTACTTCTGCAGTTTTAATAGTGTAGCCGTATTTTATCCAGCGAGATAGTAGGTGGATACAGACTTTTTCCATGTGCTTCGATTGCTTAAGAACCAAGGTATTATATATTTTCTTTTTCTTTTCATGTATTGCTTGGTTTGGTTTACACGAACATGATCACAACAAGTTGGTCAAGGTGACCCGTGTATTTAGTATAAATAGTTTGTTTAGTTTGTTATTAAATGTAGCGTACCCCATTATGTGAAACTCTGCTTGTCCATGGACTGACATGAAAATATCATTAAATCGAGTAAAGTGTCGTGATCCTAAAATGTGATAATACCGGTAGATGGACTCATATTGTGAAACCCCGAAATGTCGATACAGGGTGCCAAATACTGCAAATACAAAGTTGCTTATTAAATTAATTAAAAATTACAGTAAAATTCTAAAAATTAAATTATCACTGCTTCCCAAAAGAACCTTGTCTAAATTCAAACCCAATCTCTAGTTATATCGAATAAACCGTTACGGTCGATAAACGATTCTATAGCGACTATTTTAAAATTTGATTTGGACATATCTCAAAATCTACACGACGAAATCCTGATTTTTCTCTTCTACTAGAAAGATGTACTCCACCAGCTCCACTCGTTTCTTGTTTCACGGAAATTCGATTTAAAACGAATCATGTACACTCAGCTGAAGTTCGAATTGCCAAATTTCGAACTGCAGCGCCATTTCAAGCTCGATTTTAATTAAAATATAATTATACGTTCTAACGTCGACGATGAAATAATATATTCATTATTTTAAATAATTAAATAAGTTAATTATTACACCGTCAAATATCCGGGTCATTACATTCTTCCCCACTTAAAATAATTTCGTCCTCCAAATTGCTAAGTTAGAGGACGACCCTATCTATTGGAATTCCCAAGATTTGTTTACCCTTTATTTCTGATTTCAACTGAACCAATTAATATTGACTAAAATATTAATTCCTTCCGACTAACCTAAATTTTCAAAAGTTCTGAAAATTTTCTAACACTTTAAATTTTCGGAAAATTTCGCCATAACCTCCTTTGTACAGCCCTAACGGTAAAACCACAACTCGCCTCTCTAGGCCTTCTCAGCCCAAAATAAAATCAAACAGCCAAGCGGCTTGCCAATTCGGCTCATAAATCCCAAACTCATATCAATTATAAACTTGTACCTTTTTTTCGGGTATATCACTATATCCTTTCCATCTGCTATCAACTTAACATATATTGATGTCATCTCAATCAACTCAAATCGATTGATCCTCAAATCCAACCATTCGGTCATATCTAAACCAAATTCCATTCAAACTCCAATCTCAAATTTCAAACTCTCAACTTACCAACTCCATTTCATATTCACTTATTTCCAGTTAAATCCCAATTTATAAATCACTTTTACCAGTTTACCTATTTAACTCATAAGTTAATTTAATTTCCGAATTTAAATTCCTGGGTTTTTCAAATCATTTGAAATCATAATAACAATTCAAAATCCTTTGAATTCCTGAATAACTTGTTTTTGCAAAACAATTTCAAAACAAAATCTTTGGTAGTAATCCGTCACTTAGCAACTCGAAAATTACACCGATGATGTATCGATCCATCAGCGATCAAAGTGAATTCAATACTATATTCCTTTCAAACCACTTTTAAACACTTCCCATTTTGAAATCAATCCCAGATATCCTTATCAAAACAAATTTAAAACCTCCCAGGATTTTAACATTCACGTATACTTAATCCAGATTTAATTACAAACACTGATCTGAATTTCCAGTTTAAATTTCAATTCTGACTTCAATTCAGATTTAATTCATTCGTAACACTTATACGAATTCTGATTGGTTATTTATAACCATTCCACTTTTATAATCTTATTCGATTATAATAACAACCAACACATTAATATTTCCAATATATATACTTGGGTAAAATAATTTCATTCACCCTCTTTTCAAAACATACCATGTCGGTTCATCGTACTCAAGTGTTTAGTAACTCCTATCAACACAGTTTGCATTACTGTATCGACCAGAATTCATAAACTACTCGACCAATAAATCTCCACAATATAAAACAAATTTTATATCAAATAACAAATACGTTCACTCGTATATATACACTCAATCTCAGTCTAGGGTATTACTAACCCCATCTCTACTGAGTCACGCCACAGAGTCATGGTAATTCGCTTAACTTAAGCTCTGATATTTTAAGTTAAGTAGGCTTTGCAACCATCCTCTCCCCATCCTCCAAAGCAGCAGGTAAAACCCACTGTGGCTTACACTGGTATCCCAGCACCACATTTTACAGCCAGCCTTTCGACTTCACAACCAACCCTACCAAAGGGACATGTAGGAGTAACAGTCTCCCGTTCGCCACCTAACGAAAAGCGAGAACCCCCTATCATGCGACACATGCAAAGCACGCAACATGGACTGGTGTGAGTAAAACAGCTTAAAACAATTTGAACAAGTGAACGATATCTCATAAGACTACGCCGTATAACAGAACGGGTTTTTCCCTTATGAGAATCCAAAATATCTTTATATCAAAACCTTTTTGATATTATAATAATGTCTATCAACACAGTATAATAATTATCTAGCAGAAATGCTTTCATCTCACGTTCTACATATAGTATACAATCAAAACTGCAAGCGCGTATTGGGTAATGGATTTCCAACTATGACAAGGTATGTAACCACCTTTCGATCAGTGTACTCTAGGAACGAAACACTGGAGTTCAACAAGAACATCTTGCAACTCAGTCACACATGACCGACCACTCATTTCGCTTGAGTGTATCGAATGTACATCACCAACGGTTGGGATCAGCAACCGTTCCCGTATATATATATGGGACAGCATTGATAGATTAAAGAAGAAAATGAATATTCCCTAGATAGGTGATTATACGCCCTACTTCGGTGCGACCGACTTAGCCATGCTGCCTGCCCGATTTCTGTCATTTACCGGATGAGAGGCTAGAAGCTACGCTTACTTTCCATTCATTGATAACACGATCACTTTGAATGCCACATTATCAGATCCGTAAATCATTAGTTGGTTTATACAAATATCCTGGATGTTATGCTAAGGGATAAATCTGTTGCAACCATATATATTTATACAGACCAATCCATTCGATCATCGGAAATACTTTGTCAGACATTCGTCCATTTACGTTCGTTCTAGGACTGAACGAAACCGAAGGCACTATTCAGTACATACATCTTAGGCACTGTTATCTAAGACTTATACAATAGCCCTTGCACTTTACTCCGTCTTCAATTTTCTTTGGCATATTCGCAATGCTTATGCCAATACAGAGTGGTTCTTTGGATAAGAATCCAACCGGTCTCTCCATATCAACAACGTAAATATGGTCAAAACTTGATAGTTTGTGATTTAACTATCAATGAAAACATGTCGGTGTACAAACAACGATCTAAATTCCAAATGGAATTTTCGATCCAATCATCAAAACGTGTATATATATATATCCACATTTCTTATTTTCTATACTTTGAAAATATATGTTATTAACACTGGAAAACATTTCCAATCCTCATTCACATTCCAATAACTTCCACAACTATCAGTCCCCAACTATAAACTAGTAAAAGAACAATTCTCTAAGTATAAACCCCGAAGGCCGAAACCAACATCAGATCAATACCCAGAAAACCATTCGACTTAACTAATCTCTAGTCAGTTTCTAATCTTGTTTTAACTCTATTTGATTAACTATATTTGAAACTATAGTTCGATTTAACTCTAATCAATTAAGTCTAACTGATTAACTCTAAATTCGAATAACTTATATTCGATCAACTCTATTTGATAACATTTATCCATTTATAAAGATTTACTTTTAGTAACGGTTCTTCACTTTACAAATGTCCTTTTTATAACATCCTATTCTGTTATAAATAATTTCCTTTTTAATTCTTTTTATTTTCTAAATAAATAACCCCTTTTATACTTCTATTTATTTCTTAAATAAATATCCTATTTTGTTTTTATTTATTTAACAAATAAATAATTCTCTTATCTTTTCTATTTATTCTATTTGTAAATGGTTTGCAAATATTTTCTTTCTTTAACTCTAAGTATTTCCTATTTATTAATAATCCATTTATAAATAAATTTCTATTTATAAATATTCCATTTATAAATAATTCCTTTTATACTTCTTCTTTGATTTTATAAATATTATCTCTTTTATAAAATCCCTTTTGATTTTATAAATAATCTATTTTCAATATTCATTTTGAAAATTTCCTTCTTAACACTCCGGTATTCCTTATGGTATATAAAGTACCATCTAACAATGATCGGTATCATTCAAACATATAAAATCATCAACAGATTTCATATCACATCATATAACACCATATATGAAACGAAAACAGTATTTATATATTGAGGAACCCAGTTGGGTCCCTCCAACCTGTTTCCCCTGCATCACAGATGTTAAACCATATAATTAACATCAACTCCGTTTCAGAATGAATTGTTCTGATAAACAACATCAATATTTAATGGTATATATATATTTATATATAATTTCAACTAACTGTCTAGCAGTTCAATCAACCAATCTACACACAACAGTCAATCAAGATCTAACAGTTCTAAAAGTACGTTATAAAATTATAACTGTTCAGAGTTGGTGAGTTTTACTCACATTGGACGATCATCGTTAATAACGATAACCATCGCTTGATTCAGACGGACAATTTATTTTTCCATAAATTGTAATGAGCTCCATTCCACTCCCTGTCAGTTCCAATGCGTAGTGTCCGTCCATACGGTCCCAACGCAACCAGTTTCGCCTTCTTACGGCCCATTATCCCTTTGAAATACCATGGCCCGTCAAACCCCCTTCTTCCTTTTTTGCTTTCACTCCCGTAATCTCCTTCTTGAATGACCTGATCGTTACGGCTTTATTGTCCATGCTTCTGCTCCTCCTATGTTTTCACGATGACTTCCATTTATTTGACTCCTCCTTGTTCGCAGTTCCATGGACTTGCATTTGAACAGTCGTATCTCTAAATCAACGAAATGCTGTGACCCTCACCAACATCTCGTTCACACCCCATCAGTATTACCATGCACCGTCCCATCTCCGACCTTCAGCCTACCTACAGAACGCACGCAGAATCCCTTATGCACACATGAGCCACGCTCCCCTTCCAAACCATTTTCCATTGCCTCATCCCTTCTTTCCTCACTAACGTCACCCTCTCCAAAACAAACTCAAGTTTTCCCCAAACAAGCTAATCACCTGCTGCCTAGTTCAGCATTCACACTTATTTCTCCTACAATACCCTCCACCACTTCACAGCAAAACAAGACCGATATGTCCACAGACCCGTTTCATCAATAGTTCAGTACCCCTCAAAGTTTACACCCAGGTGCCACACAATCCCCTTACAGTAAAACGCATGGTACCCTCCTCCATCAACCCATCCTCCTTTCCTCCCTTCAAATTCGAAGCTCCAGGCAACCCTTGCCTTACTTCCCATTCACCACTCATCAAAACAAGAATCTCCAACAAAACAAATAGAAATCCTTCTCTACCAAAACCGATGAAAACTCCCCAACTGATGCGTCATTCACTTTAAAAATCGAACCCTAAAACCCAAACAAGAACGCCTGGTAATTCGCAGCCAATAAAAGCTGTTTGAATCTCACCAAAATACATCCAGAACGATGAGAGAAATTGTAGGAACCCGAATATATATGTATACTATTTTATGGTATTTTTCTTTGCTTTGTTTTAGATTTTTGAAGAACTTGATTTTCGGTTTTGAGAATATCTTGGTGGCGACCGTTCTTTGAGCTGAAGAGAGGAAGTGATTTAGGTTAAAGGGGCGGTAGGGGTATTTATAGGTCCAAAGATTTAGATATTTTACATATTTTATTTTCATTTTATATTTGTTAAATGAAGTTTCTATTCAATATATAAAAACATCTGTGGAACTAAAAGACTCCACGTATAGGCTTGTCATAGCGTACAGAGTAGCATGCGGTGCTAAAGATGTGTACGTGATGTTCTCACTGGTTTGCAGACTTTTATTCTTTGTTTAATTATCGATTTGCCAAGGCATTACTTCTGCAGTTTTAATAGTGTAGCCGTATTTTAGCCAGCGAGAAAGTAGGTGGATACAGACATTTTCCATGTGATTCGATTGCTTAAGAACAAAGGTATTATATATTTTCTTTTTCTTTTCATGTATTTCTTGGTTTGGTTTACACGAACATGATCACAACAAGTTGGTCAAGGTGACCCATGTATTTAGTATAAATAGTTTGTTATTAAATGTAGCCTACCCCATTATGTGAAACTCTGCTTGTCCACAGACTGACATGAAAATATCATTAAATCGAGTAAAGTGTCGTGATCCCAAAATGTGATAATACCTGTAGATGGACTCATATTGTGAAACCCCGAAATGTCGATACAGGGTGCCAAATACTCCAAATACAAAGTTGCTTATTAAATTAATTAAAAATTACAGTAAAATTCTAAAAATTAAATTATCACTGCTTCCTAAAAGAACCTTGTCTAAATTCAAACCCGATCTCTAGTTATATCGAATAAACCGTTACGGTCGATAAACGATTCTATAGCGACTATTTTAAAATTTGATTTGGACATATCTCAAAATCTACACGATGAAATCCTGATTTTTCTCTTCTACTAGAAAGATATACTCCACCAGCTCCACACGTTTCTTGTTTCACGGAAATCCGATTTAAAACGAATCCTGTACACTCAACTGAAGTTCGAATTGCCAAATTACGAACTGCAGCGCCATTTCAAGCTCGATTTTAATTAAAATATAATTATACGTTCTAACGTCGATGATGAAATAATATATTCATTATTTTAAATAATTAAATAAGTTAATTATTACACCGTCAAATATCCGGGTCGTTACACATGGGTAGGCAGACTTAGGCCCTCCGAACTCTCAAGCTAGGTGAATCCAAGATTGGTGTAAGAGATTGGACGGTTTCTCGTACACAAAGAGCATGCCTAGGGATTAAATCGAAATTTTGTACATGGGTAGGGGGACTAAGGCCCTCCGTCCTCCTACAATCTTGTAAAACAAAGAGGTTAGTTAATTTTAAGGTGGATGGTTTACGGTCAGGTACAAAGCACACCTAGGGATTAAGACTTAATCACGTACATGTGTGATTAGACTTAAAACCATCCATAGCCGGAAAACAAGGAGTATAATATCTAAGAGCGTAAAATCCAGGAGGCCGGAGCCAATATAACCAAGTCCAAAGATGATAAGCCAAAGTTTTAATCACCTAATTGCCAAAATACATGAGACAGAAGTCTAAACATATCCACAAGCCGAGAGACCCAATTGTTAAGGACTGGGATGTTGATGGTTTTGATGACAACAACTTTGTTTCTATTTTGTTTCAATTATTATTGTAATAAAATATATACTAACACAATTTTCTAATATATATATATATATTTGTGTATATAGGAAAACTATGCAGGTATCTATTATTGAAGACTGTACAGTTCACAAAAATCAAGATTTCAAATAGAAGAGTTCAAGTTTCAAGACTCATGAGTATCAAGAAATCAAATGTTCAAGAATTATAGCGTCGGTATGTCTAGAAATTCTGTTAAAACTCTGGTTAGCACTTGCTTCTATTTTCAAATCTATTTTCTGATTTTTAAATTCAAATCTTAATTTTAAAATTGATTTCAAAATAATTTCAAATTTTATTCACTTGATTTTAAACCTTGCTTTCAAATGATTTCAAAATTACTTCTTTATTCAGAATATATACTTCTTTGTTTTAATAATATTATAACTCCTGATGTTTATATTCTGAACTCCTGAAAACTAAGTTTATTTTCAAATTTATCTTTCAAACTTAAGTTTTACTTGTTTTATAATTACTTATGATGTTTAACCTTCTTGTTTATATTAATTTTTCAAAATATATGTATAGTTTTATATACTTATACTCTTATAACATTTTATATTTAATTTCTTAATATTTTTAGTATATCTTTATATAAGTTTTAAAACATATTTTTACTTTGAAAAGAATGTTTAAATATAAAGGAATTTAATTTGTTTTAACTTTGGATTCACCATAATTTTTTTAATTATTATTTACTTCGTTTTCATACTATATTTTTGAAAATACACTGGCATATGTCGACATACTAGCCATTATGGTGTTTTTTAAAATTGGAAAAGAGGTTTCTTTTGAATTCAAATACTTTCAGAAATGTTGTGACTATTGAAAAGCTATAAATACCTTCTAGAATTTGATATTCTATTATCTTTTCATCTCCTTCTTCCTCTGTTAACATCCTACCATTATAGTACTTTAATACTTGATTTTCTACGCTTGTACTCTGCAGATTTCAATAGAAATCGTATCATTCTTCTTCTCTCTCAATTCTAAATCAAATTCTCTCTAGATTCAACTGCTTCTCAAGATTTAAAGGTTGTTTTTAATCAAAGACCTTAAGATCAAGTCTTATAGAGTCAATACTACAAAAAATTATAAGAGAAGGATATGATCCTGTCTTGTTTAAAGTGACTGGGTGTGATTATGTCTCGGAAATCGATTGGGTGTAAAATTATGTCCCGGCAAATCAACAAAGTCTCATTATACATGGAATCAGATGGGGTGTGCCCTTGTAGCCGTGAAATCAATGATTGAAATTGGATATTATTGGATAAAAACCCACATCAGCCCAGCGTTGTGAGGGACTGAATGTCGGGGAGTCCTAAACCAGTATAAAATCTCGATGTGTACTTTCCTTTTAATGCTTTTACTTTTACTTATGCAATCTATGATTGAATCTGTGTTAGTTTGTTTTTGTGATATGTATATTGTGTGTTAGATTCAAAAAGATTTTAAGAAATTTAATAAATTTCGTTAAACACTATTCACCCCCTCTTTAACTTGCATTAAGATCCTTGATCTACATCTTCGACACTAATAACCGTATCCACAACCCATAAGACTAGAGCACCAGAAAACCAAAAGTATAATTACCAAAATTTGAGGGATGAAATGCCAAAAACCAAAATCCACATAGCCAAAATCCAGGGTGCGGGGAGATGAAAAGCCAATAAGATAAGTAGCCAGGAACCAAAAAAGCAAAATCCAAGACCTGGAAAACTAGAAAGTCCAGATAGCCCCATCAATTGATGACCAAAACGTCGGGAGCAGGCCCTAGTCCATTCCTATCCCCAACCGAAGCAGGTAGTTGTGCCTGCCCCAATACTACAGCTCGAATTTGAACGTACTCCACCTGCTCGCCACGTCTGATGCATTTTTCAATCATATCCCTGAGATGCATGCAGTCGTTGATAACATGACCATCTCGGTCGTGAAATAAGCAATGCCGACCAGAATCCTTCTCCCTCTGGGTCGACTCCCTTGTGGGAGTCTTCCTGAAGGGAGTAATAGGGTGAACTTTTGGATAAATCTCCTCTAGAGGGAGAGTAAGCTCCACATACGAAAATAATTTGGGTTGATTCCACACATTCCGATCATTAACGGGAGTAGCCTTTCCTTTTCCTTTGCCGGAATTGGACGAAATTAGCTTTGAGAACTTTCTTATCAGTTCACGCATCCACATCCCTCAAAAACTGATCTGCCTCGAAGTATAATTCACCAAGGTCCCTCAGTGGATCCTATTGAAGCGAGACCTTGAAATTCTTCTTTTACAAGACACTAGAAACCGCAACCATCAAAACCATAGAAAGGGTCCAGTTGATCGACTATTGTAACAACCCGAAAAATCAAAACCAATTTGAAAATTTTATTTTGGAAATTTTATTGAATTTTGAATATTTAAAATGATTTATTTTAAATAATAACAACTAGAAATTTAATTAGAACGTATATATTTATTTAAATCGAAGTTAGAATATAAATATTTATTTTAATTATAAAAGGAATTGGAAATGGCGCGGTAGTTTGAAAATTCGATTTCTAATTTCAAATGAATGTACAGCATTCAAAATAAACCGGATTTTAGTGAAACCAAAAATATTTGAATATGTTTGAAAATATCTTTCCAATGAATCCGAAAAATTGAAATTTCATAGCGGGAATAAAAAGTTATGTCCAGTTGAAAATTCAGAGTAGTCGCTATGAAAATATAGCCCTTAAAAATGGAGATTTTGCAAATGACCACCGTTTTCAACGAGACCACTTTTGTTGGATCCGGAATGTTAAATTATTGCTTGATTCCAAAATTCATAATTTTGGGGATTATATGTGAGCATGGCAAAAGAAAACGTGTTTTGACAGTTTCAGTCAATTTGGATCAACCAGAAAATGGCCATTTTTCAAACGGTCTTCAAATTCGACGAAATCAGTTTTATTAGGACCGTATCATCAAAACATAGCCAGATTTATTTTTTGGAATTTTTAGGGTCAGTATGTGGCCCTGGTAAATTAAAATGTACGTTTAAATAAAATATACAGTGATTTATATTTTAATTTAAACAAAAACTGATCGTAATAGCCGAATTGGATTACGAAACATATCCCATTGTGTTCGAAATGGCGGTAATTAGCTAGGGGCGACAGTCGTTGGGTTTGATTCGGAGATCGAATGAAAATAATAGCAAAATATTAAATTAAATAATATTAAATTATCTATATACATATAAAGGGGAAAACCGGTCAAACCCTAACAATTAACTCTTGTTCAAACCCCTGTTTCACCGTTCTCTTTCAAATTGATTTCCAGGAAAAAAAAAAGAAAAAAAAAACTCCGACTTCCTTAAATCAACCGTCGCCGGGCCGTCGTGCTCTCCTCTCCTCTGGCCATCTTCTCCTCCGCGAGCTCCTCCCCGCTCCCTCCTCTCCACCGTCGTTCATTTGAAGGTCGAAGCCCCCAAACCCTTCAAAAACCCGTCACCGATCACCTGCGAGACCACCACCGCTTCGTTACCTCTGCCTGCTCCCGTCACGCTCCGTGAGCTCCTCCCTCAACACCAGCGGTGGCAGATGTCAATTCCGATTTTGGATGGGTCTAGTTTCCAAGCAGTGAACGAATAAGACGAGGGAGGATTAGCAACGTCTGTTAAATGTAAAGAAAGGTCTTATTTTTATTTTTATTTAAATTATTTATTTATTTACGTTTCTTTGTTTTTTTAGTTTTAAATATATAGTGAGTATAAAAATCTATTTTTATGTATGTATAGCAAGTATAAAAATCTGATTTTTATGTTTGTATAGCAAGTATAAAGATTTGGTTTTTTACAGTATAAAGATCTGGGTTTTTACAGTACAAAGATTTGATTTTTAACAGTATAAAGATTTGATTTTTAACAGTATAAAGGTTTGATTTTTAACAGTATAAAGATTTGGTTTTTTTACAATATAAATATTCGATTTTTAACAGTATAAATATTTGATTTTTAGCAGTATAAAGATTTGATTTTTAACAGTATAAAGATTAGATTTTTAATTATATAAAGATTTGATTTTTTTTAAATATAAAGACTTGATTTTAAAAAAAAAAAATTAAAGATAGGGTTTTTAATTATATAAAGCTATGGTTTTTAATTATATAAAGATATAATTTTATCGTAGGGAGAAAATATTTTGGCAAGTTAAAAATACAATTTTTAACTAGTGTATGATATGAAATTATTTTTAGAAGGATAAAAATATGATTTTTATTATATGTAAAGAAAAAAATAATTTTATATTATGAACTTAGGGTATAAGAATATGATTATTAAACTATAAACACCGTTATAAAAATATGATTTTTATATATGTAGCGTTGAAATAAAAATGCGATTTTTAATATGAAAATCGTATGAAACAAATTGCGATGGAATCAGATGGAATCAAATCTGAACCGTTCAGAAATAAAGAGTGGAGGAGTGGATCCCAAAGGTGAGAACTCCTCACTAAAATTATTTCTGTACTGTTATTTATTTTATAACCGCATATACGAACTGCTCCTCGTCGTCCACAGACCATGGACAATTTGTTTGTTTGATTGTGTTGTGAAAATTAATTGTGATGTGAAATGGATAGAATAAATTATTCATGTGTTGAATAAAGTGTATGAACAATGAAAATATCATTTGTATTGAATGAACAAATTATATAAAATATTCATGTGTTGAATAAAATATTTCATCATTAAAAATATAATTTTTAACGAGTATATGAATGAAAATAAACATCATTTACAAATCGGACGATTTGTTTATGTACACCCATTTGACTGATATGGATTGGGACGATAAATTTTACACATCGCCCGAATGCACAAATAAAATATGTGTTTGTTGATTGAAACCCCACACGGGTATTGGGATGATAATTGACGTACACTAATCCCAATTGTTTAGTGGTATGTCGATCGACTGGTTGAGAAGCTATATAAGCGTTAGTTATTTATATTTAATGCTTATGCAGTTGAGTAATGCACTCTGGATGATGGTTGATTGTTTATCATTGTTGTTCTATACATGTGTTGTATGAAATCCATATAAATAACATTATTTGGTAATTGACTGCGTCTGATTCCAGTTCAAAAAGAATAAATATTTTAAAATAACGAATATTTTAAAAAAATGAATATTTTAAAATAATATTCAGTAAAAGATCAAAATCTGATTTTGATGTCCGATTTGGGATGGACACGAATATATTCAAATATATAAAGCCGTGTTGATTAAATTAACGCCATTTTGACGTGGACGATATTTATATCGATTTTATTCATTTTTATAATGAATATCGAAAAGGAAATGATTTCGAAATATAATATTTTGAAAATATTATCATTTATATATTAATGATATGGAATATTCAATTTTGATTTGAAATTGAATATGAAGTTGAAGTCGTTTTGAAAACGAATTTAAAACGATTTATAAAATAAGTTTTAAAAAGGAAATTGACGAAATATATATATATTATATATATTTAATGGCCTGAATAGAACGCGCTGCGTCGCGACCGTTCGCGAATTTCGACCATTGGCTTCGAATTGACGTTACGGGAGATTCGACCGTCGGATTCTCCTAAAACCGGAACTGTTGGGTTCGTATCGAAAGAGCTTTCCAATGAATATAAGAGATTTGAAATCTAACGGTTGGATTTGGAATTATGTCCAAATCAAATTTGGAAAAGGTCGCTGTAAGTGCAGTTCGATGACCGTTTATGGAAATCGACTGTACGGGCCTTGATAAAATTATTAAAAATATCAATAATTTGTGTAAAATCATAATAAATGATTTGGAAAGAATTGGGTTGAAAAATCCCATATTAGAAAAGATAAAAATATATTTTTATCGAAATGAACTAGTTATGAACTAAAATTATAAATCCAATATTTTTTTTAAATAAATAAATTGGATTTGAAATGGTTTTAAAAATAACCAGAATTTCAAATATATGAATTGGAATGGATTTGAATCAGAATTATCTTCGGAATATTTCGTTATAGGATTCCGTGATTATACGGACATTGTGGAGGAATTTGGAAGATATATATCATTATTTCAATACGATATTTGTTGATTTCAGAATTTGATATTGAGTATAAGCCGATATATTTTCTATTCAGAGCCTTGTATTTAATATCAAATTGGATTTTGGGTTTTTCGTGAACGGTGTCTTCGTTAACACCGTTCTTAAACCCAGTTGAGAATATATATAAATCTTTTTATTAAGATTTAATGAAGTTTACCAATTAATTAATATTTAATTGGAATTAAATTGAAATTGGTTTTTGGGTTTATCGTGAACGGTGTTTTAAATAACACTTGTTCTTTAACCCGATTAACAATGGAATAAGATTTTGGGTTTGTCGTGAATGGTATCTTTACTAATATTGTTCTTAAACCTAATGGAATTAAGAAAATTAGAAACTAACTGGAGATTAGCTAAGTTGAATGGTTTCTTGGATATTGATTTGATGTTGGTTTCGGCCTTCGGGATTAATACTTAGGGAATTGTTCTCTTACTAATTTATGGTTAGAGACTGATGGGATGGGGTCTTCAGTAACACTGTTCTTAAACCCCATGTGAAAAGAATAAATCTTTTAATTAGGATGTAGAGAAGAATTACCAATTAATTAACATTTAATTGGATTTGAAAGGGAATGTGAATTGGGTTTGTTGTGAACTGTGTTTTTAACGACATTCGTTCTTTAACCCGATTTATAGTAAAATGAGATTTGGAACTTATAAATCTTTTTATTAAAGATTTAGTGGAGATTTTCCAAAGTAAAGTTTTCCAATTTAATATATTGGAATGGAATGGAATTCGATTTGATAATAATCGAAGTGAGTTTCTGTGGAGGAAGACTGTTAATATATATGGAATTTAAAAGGCTTTGCCGTTATTCCATTTATATTATCGGTTGGATATCGAAGTTCATATCGATTATGTATCTTGATCTGTATTCCGTGAATATTCCATTGTTAATGGAATGTGATTTTGGGTTTATCGTGAGCTGTATTTTAAATGACATTAGTTCTTTAACCCAGTTAAAGATAAGATTAATTTCTTAACTTTGAATAATCATTAAGTAATGATTTTTGGAAATTAAAACTGAATTAGAGTTTTAATGAATCTTTAAATAGATTGAAAGGTGAATTTGATAACTAAAATTATCAAATTCAAGAAATGATCGAGGATGGAGTATCACCAATTTTGCCTCAAGCGATTGTTAAATCTTTAATTAGATTTGAATGTGAAATGGTAATTAATTTTATCGATAACACCGTGGTGTTTTGGGATTGGGAAACTAAACAAATGATCATTTCGGTAAGGTTCACTAATCCAGACTAGTTTAGATAAACCATAATTTGGTTTGAATTGATATCTAAAGGAAGATTAAAGAATAAATTTTAAAGAATTTATCTTTGATAAATTAATGGGAACCTTTCCCAAAGGATATGAATGCTTAAATAAAAGAATATTCAGAATTGGAATGAGGCGTATGTTGTGTTTTTATAGCACTTATTTATTATATACGTGAGTTATTCAGAAAGATCGGGTTTATCCCATTTTGAATAATTGAATCAGCGATGAGTCGACGATGAAGACGGTGGTTGAAGACCGGAGGTCTTCACATCGTTTGGATGATTACTGATGTCTTAATTGGGCTGTACTCCCAAGACAAGGTAATAAGTGGTGATCATCCAGACATACTTGGAGATCGATCGGATATGCGAGGACTTCTCTCCTGTATTGGACATATGGGACGAGGAATAAGGTGCCTCGGATTTCGTTCAGGCCCAGAACGGACTTGTATGGATGTGTGTCTGACATTGGACTTCATTCTGTGTGATTGATGGACATCAGTTGCATGGCATGAATTGCCAGTGTGACATGCTAAGATGCAAATTATCAAGGCTTCTGTTGAAAAGCAGAGTCTTGTGGTTGATGATCAAAGCACGACTTTAATATAACATAGCTTTGTGTATAGCATTAATTCGCAAGCCTCGCACCTCGGTGTGAACCAGAAATGGGAGAGGACCTCGGGGAGGGCATGCGTTTCCTTCTAGCTAGGAGTGGTGTCTGGGTTTTGCATGCCCAGATGTTTTACTTATGTGGATGATGGATAGCGAGGCGCCTCGGATATATCGACACTGCGGGGCCGATGGCTGGTTTGGTCGATATACTGACAAATTTTATGCCCCATACGGCGAGGAAACGTAGTGTTCAGGCATTCTAATCCACGTCGAGTAGACTAGCCCTGATGATCCAAGGGTCGATGCGTTCTTACCCTGATGCTCGGGCTAGAGAGTCTCGGAGCGAAAAGGACGATCCCTTACCTTGGTTCACAGACGGAAATCCAACTTCCAATACGTGACATTTCGGTTTTATTTGTAGAGCCTAGTGTGGCGACATAGTGGGATGGAGAACTATGTCGTTTATGATTGATACATTTATGTTTGAAGTTGTTTTTCGTACACTTTACACTTATAATAGTATCAAAATGATTTGTTTTAAACGTACCAAGCATGTTTGGCTATTATAAGGTAAAAATTTATCCTCCGGCTTGCGTTGCATTGTGTGATGGGACCTGAGACTTATAATAGCTACATTTTTTCCAAAAAGCATTGCGCTGTTTTGTTATATGCACTGGTATTATGGGGAGGAAACCCGTTCCGTGTTATACGGCGTGGTCCCTTGATATATCTGATTTTAAAGTAAAGTTTTAAATAACTGTTTTAGTTCTCACATCAGTCACATGACTGACCTGGAGTTTATTGTTTTAACCTAAACTCTGGGTGCCCTTATTTTCCACACGGGCAGCTAGTAGTTGGGTTTTGCAGATTTATTCTTACAGGATCCTGGTTTACAGCTGGAACTATATACGGAAAGCTCTGTATCCGTGTATTTCTTACAGTTGTGTTATGTGTTGTTTTTCTGCTGAAGTAATGTATTTAAATCTCTGATACTTATCAAATGTATGTTATTTATTCATACTCTGTTAAATTCTTGTACTCTGATGTAACTGTTGTAATAAGCAATGAAATGTTCTTCTGTTCGTGTTCTGATTTGTCGTGTTCTCAACTCAATATGGGTTTCCTTTACGGGGAAGTTCGGGTCGTCCCATTTGGTATCAGAGCTTTGGTTTACGGAGCTCGAGAACAAGACACATTAAAACCAAACGAAAGGATTCATCAGAGACTGGATTAGTAATATCCAATAAGACTGACTTGTTAGAGATGGGATCAGTGGTATCCTAGAACCAGTGTAAAGAGTGTTATTTTTAAAATAAAATTGAAAACAAACTTTGTTTTGGAAATTTAAACCATATTATACGTATTTGAATATTTTATTTTAAATTGATTAGGACAATCAAGTACATAAAGATTTTGCATATACGTCTGATCCACGTGTATTTGAAGTCTCAAATATACTAGATAGATATAGAATCACACTCTAGTCGCCCAGAGATGATTCTGATGATTGACTAGTCGTCATCAGCATTTATATTCGAGTTTCGAAAGTGAGATATCTATATATTTCCATTAGTCTGGTGTGAGAACCAAAATTAGAAAGGGTTTATTGTTCTGATTTGGCACCAAAAAGATGATTTTTGAATATGTATATATTAAACTTATGCATTTGAAAAGCTAATTCACAAATTGATTTGTTTGATTATTAGTTAACTAACTAAATTATTGGAATGATTAAACCAATAACATAATGCAAGGTAAATATAGGCCAAATTGAATCAAATATTGAACTGAATGGAAAATCGTATGAAATTGCATACATATGTGCATGTATATATTGAACAGGTCATAGCAGGGAAGCTAAGCAGAGGAATAAAATTGTATGCCCGACAAATAGGCACATATTTACTAATTTACTAGGTTTGGATGACTTTATGAGCCGATTGGCTTTTTCTTTTGAGATGAGAGGGCCTGTGTGGCGGTTTGTGGATTTTCCCAATGCTCCCCATACAAAGGAGGTTATGGCGAAATTTTTCGAAAATTTAGGGTGTTAGCCAAATTTTTGAAAAATTAGAAATTCTTAAAAACTGAAAAGTTTAAGAATGAAAGCCAGAATGAAAGTTGAGTTGTTTAGTTAAACAACTTTCAGCTCCGTTCCTTTTCGAGGACGAAAAGATTTTAAGTGGGGAGATTGTAACAACTCGGAAAATCAAAACCAATTTAAAATTATTATTTTGGCAAATTTAATGAATTCTGAATATTTAAAATGATTTATTTTAAATAATAACGACTAGAAATTTATTGTGAATAGAATTAGAATGTATATATTTATTTAAATCAAAGTTAGGATATAAATATTTATTTTAATTATAAAAGGAATTGGAAATGGCGTGGAGTTTGAAAATTCAATTTCTAATTCCAAATGAATGAACAGGATTCAAAATAAACTGGATTTTAGTGAAACCAAAAATATTTGAATCTGCTTGAAAATATCTTTCCAACGAATCCGAAAAATTGAAATTTCATAGTGGGAATAAAAAGTTATGTCCAGTTGAAAATTCAGAGTAGTCGCTATGAAAATATAGCCCTTAAAAATGGAGATTATGCAAACGACCACTTTTTTCAACGAGACCACTTTTGTTGGATCCGGAATGTCAAATTATTGCTTGATTCCAAAATTCATAATTTTTGGGATCAATATGTGAGCATGGCGAAAGAAAAGGTGTTTTGACAGTTTCGGTCAATTTGGATCGACCAGAAAATGACTTTTTTTCAAACGGTCTTCAAATTCGACGAAATCAG
Organism: Allium sativum; assembly: GCA_030737875.1. NCBI lineage: Eukaryota > Viridiplantae > Streptophyta > Magnoliopsida > Asparagales > Amaryllidaceae > Allium > Allium sativum. The sequence continues at coordinate 719,468,824 of CM060924.1, read as the reverse complement.
TTTTGCTAGGACTGTATCGTCAAAACATAGCCAGATTTATTTTTTTGGAATTTTTAGGGTCGGTATGTGGCCCTGATAAATTAAAATGTACGTTTAAATTAAATATACAATGATTTATATTTTAATTTAAACAAAAACTGATCATAACAGTCGAATTGGGTTACGAAACATATCCCATTGTGTTCGGAATAGGGGTAATTAGCTAGAGGAGATAGTCGTTGGGTTTGATTCGGAGATCGAATGAAAAAAATAGCAAAATATTAAATTAAATTATCTATATACATATAAAGGGGAAAACCGGTCAAACCCTAACAATTAACTCTCGTGGTCAAACCAATGTTTCATCGTTCTCTTCAAAATCGATTTCCAAGAAAAGAAAAAAAACCCGACTTCCTCGAATCAACCGTCGTCGGACCGCCGTGCTCTCCCCTCCTCAGGTCGTCTTCTCCTCCGTGAGCTCCTCTCCACCGCCGTTCAGTTGAAGGCCGAAGCCCCCAAACCCTTCAAAAACCCATCGCCGATCACCTACGAGACCACCACCGCGTCGTTACCTCCGCCTGCTCCCCTCGCCAGCGTCACGCTCTGCGAGCTCCTCCCTCAACACCAGTGGTGGCAGATGGCAATTTCGATTTTGGATGGGTTTAGTTTCCAAGTAGTGAACGAAGAAGACGAGGGAGGATTAGCAACGTCTGTTAAATGTAAAGAAAGGTCTTGTTTTTGTTTTTATTTTTATTTAAACTAATTATTTATTTTACGTTTCTTTGTTTTTTTTCGGTTTTAAATATATATAGTGAGTATAAAAATCTGATTTTTATGTATGTATAGCAAGTATAAAAATCTGATTTTTATGTATGTATAGCAAGTATAAAAATCTGATTTTTATGTATGTATAACAAGTATAAAAATCTGATTTCTATGTGTGAATAGCATAAAGATTTGGTTTTTTACAGTATAAAGATTTGGTTTTTTTTACAGTATAAAGATTTGATTTTTAACAGTATAAAGATTTGTTTTTTTTTTAGTATAAAGATTTGATTTTTAACAGTATAAAGATTTGATTTTTAACAGTATAAGATTTGATGTTTAACAGTAGAAAGATCAGATTTTTATTTAGAAAAAGATTAGATTTTTAATTATATAAAGATTTGATTTTTGTTTTTTTTTTAATATAAAGACTTTATTTTTTTTTTTAAATATAAAGATAGGGTTTTTAATTATATAAAGCTAAGGTTTTTAATTATATAAAGATATAATTTTACCGTAGGGAGAAAATATTTTGGCAAGTTAAAAATACGATTTTTAACTAGTGTATGATATGAAATTATTTTTAGAAGGATAAAAATATGATTTTTTATTATATGTAAAGAATAAAAATATAATTTATATTATGAAGTTAGCGGTATAAGAATATGATTTTAATACTATAAACACCGTTATAAAAATATGATTTTCATATATGTAGCATTGAAATAAAAATACGATTTTTAATATGAAAATCATATGAAACAGATTGCGATGGAATCGGCTGGAATCAAATCCGAACCGTTCAGTAATAAAGAATGGAGGAGTGGATCCCAAAGGTGAGAACTCCTCACTAAAATTATTTCTGTACTGTTATTTATTTTATAACTGCATATATGAACTGCTCCCCGTCGTCCACAGACCATGGACGACTTGTTTGTTTGATTGTGTTGTGAAAATTGATTGTGATGTGAAATGGACAGAATAAAATATTCATGTGTTGAATAGAGTGCATGAACAATAAAAATATCATTTGTATTGAATGAACGAATTATATAAAATATTCATGTGTTGAATAAAATATTTTATCGTTAAAAAAATAATTTTTAACGAGTATACGAATGAAAATAAACATCATTTACAAATCGGATGATTTGTTTATGTACACCAGTTTGAATGATATGGATTGGGACGATAAATTTTACACATCGCCCAACTACACAAATAAAAATGTGTTTGTTGATTGAAACCCCACACGGGTATTGGGATGATAGTTGACGTACACTAATCCCAATTGTTTAGTGGTATGTCGATCGATTGGTTGACAGGTTGTATAAGCATTAATTATTTATATTTAATGCTTATGCAGTTGAGTAATGCACTCTGGATGAAGGTTGATTGTTTATCATTGTTGTTCTATACATGTGTTGTATGAAATCCATATAAATAACATTATATGGTAATTGGCTGTGTCTGATTCCAGTTCAGAAAGATAAATATTTTAAAATAACGAATATTTTAAAATAATATTCAATAAAAGATCAAATCTAATTTTAATATCTGATTTGGGATGAACACGAATATATTTAAATATATAAAGCCGTGTTGATTAGATTAGCACCATTTTGACGTGGACGATATTTATATCGGTTTTATTCATTTTTATAATGAATATCGAAAAGGAAATGATTTCGAAATATAATATTTTGAAAATATTATCATTTATATATTAAATATATGGAATATTCAATTTTGATTTGAAATTGAATATGAAGTTGAAGTCGTTTTGAAAACGAATTTGAACCGATTTATAAAATACGTTTTAAAAAGGAAATTGACGAAATATAATATATATATATATATATATATATATTATATTTAATGGCCTGAATAAAACGCGCCGCGACCGTTCGTGAATTTCGACCATTGACTTCGAATTGACGTTACGGGAGATCCGACCGTCGGATTCTCCTAAAACCGGAATCGTTGGGTTTGTATCGAAAAGAGCTTTCCAATGAATATAAGAGATTTAAAATCTAATGGTTGGATTTGGAATTATGTCCAAATAAATTTAGAAAAGCTCGTTGTAAGTGTAGTTCGATGACCGTTTATGGAAATCGACTGTACGGGCCTTGGTAAAATTACTAAAAATATCAATAATTTGTGTAAAATCATAATAAATGATTTGGAAAGAATTGGGATGAAAAATCCCATATTAGGTTTCGATAAAAATATATTTTTATCGAAATGAACTAGTTAAGAACTAGAATTATAAATCCAATTTTTTTTAAATAAATAAATTGGATTTGAAATAGTATTAAAAATAACTAGAATTATCAATATATGAATTGGAATGGATTTGAATCGGAATTATCTTCGGAATATTTCGATATTGGATTCCGTGATTATATGGACATTGTGGAGGAATTTGGAAGATATATATATCGTTATTCCAATACGATATTTGTTGATTTCAGAATTTGATATTGAGTACAAGCCGATATATTTTCTATTCAGAGCCTTGTATTTAATATCAAATTCGATTTTGGGTTTGTCGTGAACGGTGTCTTCATTAACACTGTTCTTAAACCTAGTTGAGAATAGATATAAATATTTTTATTAAGATTTAATGAAGTTTACCAATTAATTAACATTTAATTGGAATTAAATTGAAATTGGTTTTCGGGTTTATCGTGAATGGTGTTTTAAATAACACTTGTTCTTTAACGCGATTAACAATGGAATAAGATTTTGGGTTTGTCGTGAATGGTATCTTCACTAATACTGTTCTTAAACCCAATGGAGTTAAGAAAATTAGAAACTAACAGGAGATTAGCTAAGTTGAATGGTTTTCTGGGTATTGATATGATGTTAGTTTCAGCCTTCGAGATTAATACTTAGGGAATTGTTCTCTTACTAATTTACGGTTAGAGACTGATGGGATGGGGTCTTCAGTAACACTGTTCTTAAACCCCGTGTGAAAAGAATAAATCTTTTAATTTAGATGTAGAGAATAATTACTAATTAATTAACATTTAATAAGATTTGAAATGGAATGTGAATTGGGTTTATTGTAAACTGTGTTTTTAACGACATTCGTTCTTTAACCCGATTTATAGTAAAATGAGATTTGGAACTTATTAATCTTTTATTAAAGATTTAGCGGAGATTTTCCAAAGTAAAGTTTTCCAATTTAATATATTGGAATGGAATGGAATTCGATTTGATAATAATCGAAGTGAGTTTCTGTGGAGGAAGACTGTTAATATATATGGAATTTAAAATGCTTTGACGTTATTCCATTTATATTATCGGTTGGATATGGAAGTTCATATCGATTATATATATATATATATATTTGTATTCCATGAAGATTCCAATGTTAATGGGATGTGATTTTGGGTTTATCGTGAGCTGTGTTTTAAATGACATTAGTTCTTTAACCCAGTTAAAGATAAGATTAATTTCTTAACTTTGAATAATCATTAAGTAATGATTTTTGGAAATTAAAACTGAATTAGAGTTTTAATGAATCTTTAAATAGATTGAAAGGTGAATTTGATAACTAAAATTAACAAATTCAAGAAATGATCGAGAATGGAGTATCACCAGTTTTGCTCCAAGCGATAGTTAAATCTTTCATTAGATTTGAATGTGAAATGGTAATTAATTTTACCGATAACACTGTGGTGTTAGATATGAAGTATTACCAGTTTTACTTCATGGGATGAATAGGTTGTGATTGGGAAATTAAAGAAATGATTACTTCAGTAAGGTTCACTAATCCCGACTAGTTTGAATAAACCATGATTTGGTTTGAATTGATATCCAAAGGAAGATTAAAGAATAAATTTTAAAGAATTTATCTTTGATAAAATTAATGGGAACCTTTCCCAAAGGATATGAATTTTTAAATAAAAGAATATTCAAAATTGGAATGAGGCGTATGTTGTGTTTTTATAGCACTTGTTTATTATATACGCGAGTTATTCAGAAAGACCGGGTTTATCCCATTCTGAGACGGTGGTTGTAGACCGGAGGTCTTCACATCATTTGGATGATTACTGATGTCTTGATTGGGCTGTACACCCAAGACAAGGTAATAAGTGGTGATCGTCCAGACGTACTTGGAGATCGACCGAATATGCAAGGACCTCTCTCCTATATTGGACATATGGGACAAGGAATAAGGTGCCTCCGGTTTCGTTCAGACCCAGAACAGACTTGTATGGATGTGTGTCTGACATTGGACTTCATTCTGTGTGATTGATGGACATCAGTTACATGCCATGAATTGCCAGTGTGGCATGCTAAGATGCAAATGATCAAGGCTTCTGTTGAAAACCAGACTCTTGTGGTTGATCAAAGCACGGCTTTAATATAGCATAGCTTTGTGTATAGCGTTAATTCGCAAGCCTCGCACCCCTGTGTGAACCAGAAATGGGAGAGGACCTCAGGGAGGGTATGCCTTTCATTCTAGCTAGGAGTGGTGTTTGGTTTTTCATGCCTAGATGTTTTACTTATGTGAATGACGGATAGCGAGGTGCCTCGGATATATCGGCACTGCGGGGCCAACGGATGGTTTGGTCGATATACTGACCAATTTTACGCCCCATAGGACGGGAAAACATAGTGTTCAGGCATTTTAATCCACATCGAGTGGACCGGACCTGATGATCCAAGGGTCGATGCGTTCTGACCCTGAGGCTCGGGCTAGAGAGTCTCGGAGCGGTAATATGATCCCTTGCCTTGGTTCACAGACGGAAACCCAACTTCCAATACGTGACATTTCGGTTTTATTTATAGAGCCTAGTATGGCGACATAGTGGGATAGGGCACTATGTCGTCTATGATTGATACATTTATGTTTGAAGTTATTTTCATACACTTTACACTTATAATAGTATCAAAATGATTTGTTTTAAACGTACCAAACATGTTTGGCTATTATAAGGTAAAACTCTATACTCTGGCTTGCGTTGCATTGTGTGACGGGACCTGAGTCTTATAATAGCTTCATTTTTTCCAAAAAGCATTGCGTTGTTTTGTTATATGCACTGGTATTTTGGGAAGGAAACCCGTTCCGTGTTATACGGCGTGGTCCCTTGATATATCTGATTTTAAAGTAAAGTTTTAAATAACTGTGTTAGTTCTCACACCAGTCACATGACTGATCTGGAGTTTATTGTTTTAACCTAAACTCCGGGTGCTCTTATTTTCCACACGGGCGACTAGTAGTTGGGTTTTGCAGATTTATTCTTACAGGATCCTGTTTTACAGCTGGAACTATATACGGAAAGCTTTGTATCCGTGTATTTCTTACAGTTGTGTTATGTATTGTTTTTCCGCTGCAGTAATGTATTTAAATCTCTGATACTTATCAAATGTATATTATTTATTCATACTCTGTTATATTCTTGTACTCTGATGTAATTGTTGTAATAAGCAATGAAATGTTCTTCTGTTCGTGTAATGATTTGTCGTGTTCTCAACTTAATCCGGGCTTTCCTTTACGGGGAAATTCGGGTCGTCGCAGAAGCCACAACAACATTAAACCTTTCCAAAAGCTTATGCAAAGTCTCGCTGTAACAACCCGCATTCTACGCATCGGAGGATCGTAGAATATTTATTTCTTTCTCATACGAAGTCGTATGGTCATGTAGAGTTGGGGAACGACTATTGGGTTCATTTCCAATGTTCATGATTTTTGTCGATTTTTGAATGACCATTTTTCCCCTAGTTGATCTTGTTTTGGTCATAACTTTTGATTGGAAAGGAGTTTTGACCTGAAACCCATTCCATTGGCTTCAGATGATGGTTTACCTTTCCGTAGAGTGGTCACATGTGAAAAACGGACTTACCGTTTGGGAGATATGACTGAAATAAGGTTTGGAAGGTGAAAAACTGCTTAACCGAGCCAAATAGGGTGATTAGTGAATGGGCCCATAACCCATTTCGGGATTAGGGTTATGGGGAGGCTTAAATGAGTTAGGGTTTCATTTCATTTCAGTTTTCTAGCCTCCACTTACCTCTAAGAAACCCTAAAAATGGCCTCCAACCTCTAAATCACCTCCAAATCACTTTCTACTTGAAGATTGGGCTTAGCAACATCAAATCAAGAGAGATCAACACCAAATCAAGATTAGTGCTGCTGTTTAGCATTGGGAATCGCACCAAATCAGAGATTTATTTCAGATCTAAGGTTTATTTGTGGCTAAGGTGAGTGATTTGCATAGTTCCTCACTAATTATGGTTGATTAAGGGTAATTAGTGAATATTAGCGAATTTATACATTAATAAATTCTGGAAAAATACCTATAAATTCTTAAATAATGTTTTAGACTTCTGATATGAATTTGGGTTAATTTGGTTAAGTTTTGCTAATCCTATCATTAGTTTTGCTTAAACATGCTTAAGGGAAAATATGGGGTTTTGGCTATGTTTAATCCATTTTAATCTATCGTATTGATGTTTTGGTGTTTGAGGTCACTTCAACTTGTTGCTATGACTTTGTGGTATGCTTTGTGATTGATTATAATACTTAGAATGGTGGAAAACACCGTCGAATGGCGTAAAACACTCACTGGAAAAGTTGCAGAAAAACAGTGCAGGCTTTCGGATCGTATCGGATGGATAGGCTCGGACCGGGCAAAGGATCACTGAACCGTACTGTAGCTTAGTACAAGAGAAAGTATGGAAAAAAGGAAGGCCACAAAGGTTGAACTGGGATCGGATCGTGCTAAGGAAGGGGGATCGGATCGGAGCAGATGGGAATAGGAATAGGGATCGGATCGGAGAAGATGGGAATAGGAATAGGGATCGGATCGGAGCGGATGGGAATAAGGAAGGGGATCGGATCGAACCAGAAGGCCAAGCCAGGAGCTAAGAGAGAGAGGACGGACCGGACCTTGATAGGGAGCCCGAACCGAACAGGTGTGACGTAGGGGACCCGAACCGAATCGACGAACCGAACCGATGGAGCAAAAGGAATCTGAACTGACCCAGTATTGACCAAAAATCCGAGATGCAAAGGTAGTCCAAGTTGGAAGTTAGAGATCAGGATCCAGTTGGGTACCAATGAGTTCACTTCATGATTGGGCTTTGCTGCGGGACGTGTGCTAAGGAGTTGTCGACGTTCATAACTTCGATTCACCATAAATGATAGGACTACGTTATCAGTGCAGTAGAGTCACTATGACTCGTGGGGCAAAGTGATCGTAGTAAGACTATGAGCCAGTGCAGTAGAGTCACTATGACTCGAGAGGCAAAGTGGACATAGTAAAAGATTAGTAGGACTATGAGCCAGCGCAGATGGGGTGTACAACTCCATAGGGCAAAGTGGACATAGTAAAGGATTAGTAAGGCTATGAGCCAGTGCAGATGGGGTGAACAACTTCATGGGGCAAAGTGGACATAGCGAAGGGTTAGTGGCTATGTATCAGTACAGTGAAGCCATTTATGGCTTCATGGGGGCAAGGTGATCATAGCAAAGTATTGAGGTGATCGAAGTGGTGAATATCGTATGCTTTACGTACTGAGTGAGAGATGTGAGGATGGTTGCTATGCTTGATTGTTTGCCATCACTATGACATGCACACCCCAACCCCGTATGCTTGTACACCACATGTTAGTGGCACCTTAGAGTATTGTACAGTATGTAGTGCTAACTCTTTGGTTGCAGGTCCAGGTTCAGGTATGGTTTAGTATATCTGTTATTGTTCTGTTTAGCTGCTTATCGCTCATACCAGATTTTTGTATGTCTCTTCTTATTACTATGGGTACTCACACGAGCAGACTAGGGACAGGTTAGCTGGAGATGCACGAGTAGCTGATTCGGAGACGAGCAGGAGGCTCCTACGTATGATATCTACATATATTCTCCCTGTGTCGTTGGTTGTCACTACTTGGGCATTAGTAGTGTACCTTCCTTATCTTGCTTTTGCTTTTAGAGACAGTTTTAAAAGTTGTAATAATGATGTTGTGGAACATAAGCTGTATTTGGATTTCCGCTGCTATGATAGTTTGTTTCAGCTTATGCACTGTCTCGCCTGTTTTGTGTCAAGTATATGTTATGATTATATTTTATCCCATGCGATGTGAGACATATTACAGGTTCTTTGTTTGATTCTTCGTCTTCTTCCTTTTCTTCTGACGACCGTCCCGTACTAACTGGACATGTGTATAGCGCAATTTTGGAGTAAATGTCGGTTGGTGCGGGGCGGGCCGTCACATTTGGTATCAGACCACTAGGTTGCGTAGTTAACCTAGGGAAAGACACTAGGGAGAGATAGTACGTATATGAGAGTGCGTATTTGTGATTACTTTGGTTTTCAAAAGCTATATATATACACTATTAGTAGTATAAGGATGAAGTCGTACTGCATTGGCACCACTATGAAGATGGTTAATCGTTTTCTCTTTACAGATTTGACGATGAGCCGAGACACGAGGGGTGCTAGTAGAGGGACCAATAATGGGAATGCTCCTGACATGAGGACGATGTTCACTGACTTCATGAGAGAATTGCTTAAGGATGTCCAGGGAGCAGTTCCCAATGCCGGTAATGGTGGTGGTCCAGTAGTGCAGGCGCCTAGGGTCGATTTCGCCAAGCTGTGCAAGGATTACACTAACCTTGGTGGGAAGCCGTTCCACGGAACGGAGTCGACCACGGATGTTCAGGATTGGTTGGATAGTTGTGATCGTATCTTCGAAGACTTGGGTATCGAGGATGCGATGAAGAGAAGGCTAGCGTCTCGTCAGCTGCAAGGGCGAGCGATGAATTGGTGGAATGCTGTTAAGACAGCCACTCCTGAGGATCAAGTTACTTGGGATCATTTTAAGGCTCGCTTTAGCGACAAGTTTATCTCGGCTGCTCAGAAGTCAGAATTGTTTAGCAAGTTCTTGGAGCTTAAACAGAATGGTAGGGCAGTCTCGGACTATATTGCTGAGTTCGACACTTTGTCGAAGTATGGATTATCCCTTTTCGATACTCTTGAGAAGAAGAATGAGAAGTTCATTACTGGTTTGGATGGATACTTGGGGGAAAGGCTTATTAACCACACCGATGAGACTTTTGAATCGATTGTTGGGAAAGCTTTGAGATCGGAGAGTCTTTACCCTAAGCCAAAGACTAAGGTTGCATCTGCAGAAAGGCCAAAGCCGCAAGCAAGCGGTGGAGGCAAGAATAACTCTCAGAACAAGAGGATGTGGAGTGCTTCAGCTGTGGTAAAAAGGGCCATTATGCTAAGGATTGTCGGGCCAAGTCAGCAGATAAGAAGTGCTTCAACTGTGGCCAAGTGGGACATTTCAAGGATAAGTGTCCATAACCTCCTAAAGAAAAGCAGATGGTGAAAGCACATGCTATCGATGCTATTCCTTCTTCGTCGAATGCCCCAACTGCGGCGGAGAAAGGAAAGAATGTCGTCATTCAAGGTATGCTTTCTATTTCTGATGTACCTGTTCGAGTTTTGTTTGATACTGGGGCTTCTCGTTCCTTCATATCTAGTGACCTGGTAGATAGGTTGGGACTGGAACCGAGATAGTCGATAGACTGTTGGTTGTGACGAATCCAATTGGTGGTTCGACTAACCTTAGTATGATTTGCCGAATTTTGGTCTTATCGAGTCATGGATGTATGTTTGTTTGTGATTGCTTTGTTTTGGGCTTTACTGGGTATGGCATTATATTGGGAGTCGATTGGCTCCAAAGATACGGGGTGGTGGTAGACTGTGAGGGCTTTTTGGTGACAGTTAGAGAGGATGATGGGCGGAGGGTAGTGTTTGGTAGTCTACCTAGTGATGGGGTAATGGCTAGTTTTATAAATTCCCTCGACATCCCGCATGATGAGTTGTCAGATGTGCCCGTGGTTGGCCAGTATCTAGACGTCTTCGAGGAAGTGACCGGGCTTCCACCACACCGAGAGATTGAGTTCCGTATTGATTTAGCGAAAGATGCCAGACCTATAGTGATGCCACTTCGTCGTATGGCACCAAGGGAGCAGCGAGAGCTCGGGGTGCAAGTAAGCGATCTTTTGAAGAAGGGATTTATTAGAAGAAGTGTTTCCGAGTGGGGAGCACCAGTTGTGTTTGCCACTAAGGCAGATGGTTCCCTTCGTTTGTTTGTGGACTATCGCGAGTTGAATAAGGTGACGAGGAAGAACAAGTATCCTCTACCATGGATACATGATTTGTTTGATCAACTGGAAGGAGCAAGAGTGTTCTCCCAACTGGACCTCACGACAGGATTTCATCAGCTTCGAGTAGCAGCTGACAGTATAGCTAAAACGACATTTAGGACGCCGTCTGGATTTTATGAGTGGTTGGTCATGCCTTTTGGGTTGACCAATGCACCAACATACTTCGTGGATTTCATGAATAGGGTATTCAGAGATGAATTGAATAAGTTTGTTCTTGTGTTCGTGGACGACATCCTTGTTTACTCGAGGACGGAGGAAGAACACAAGGAACATTTGAGGATAGTGTTGGAGGTGTTGAGAAAGCACCAATTGAAAGCGAAGTTTTCAAAGTGTCACTTTGGGAGGAGGGAAGTGAGATTCTTGTGCCATGTTGTTTCAGAGAATGGTATCGCTGTGGACCCTGCAAAGGTGGCTACGATACAGGATTGGTCTACGCCCAAGAATGCAACGGACGTAAGAAGTTTCTTGGGGTTAGCTGGATATTATCGTAAGTTTTTCTAAGACTTCTCCAAGATAGCGACACCGTTGACTCAGTTGACTAGGAAGAATCAAGCCTTCGTCTAGGACGGAATGTGTGAGAATGCATTCAAGAGTCTAAAGGAAAAGTTGACGCGTGCGCCAGTGTTAGTCATTCCTAAAGGGAATGAAGAGATGACGGTATACACGGATGCTTGTGGTACCGGACTAGGTGTTGTATTGATGCAAGGAGGTAGGGTAGTAGCTTATGCTAGTTGGCAACTGAAACCGCATGAGAAAAGATATCCTACCCATGATTTGGAACTGGCAGCGATCGTATTCGCGTTGAAGATGTGGAGACATTATCTCTTGGGAGAAAGATTCGATTTGTTTACTGATCATAAATCGTTAAAGTATCTTTTCTCTCAGAAGGATCTAAATCTCCGTCAGCAGAGATGGTTAGAGTTCTTGGCTTCGTATGATTTTGATATCGCATATACACCTGGGAAAGGCAATGCGGTAGCCGATGCCTTGAGTAGGAGACATGCCAGTTTAGGGGCTATGTTTCTTGAATGGAAGCAACTGGAGTATATCGCAGGATATGATTCCAGACCAAAGTGCGAATTAGATCCAGAAATGTTAGCTAGTTTGACGATCAGACCCACTTTGATTGAGCGGATTGGTTCCAGTCAGAGGGACGATCCTAATCTACTGGAAATCATCTCCAAGTTAGAGATGAGTATCGACGGTGAGGAGATGAATTTGTATGGGCTTGATCGAGAAGGATGGCTTCGAAAGAATGGAAGACTTGTTGTACCCAATGTCAAGGGATTGAGAGATGAAGTGCTTAGAGAATGTCATCACTCAAAACTGACTATACACCCCGGTGGTGATAAGATGTATCGAGACATGAGGCAGACGTACTACTGGGAAGGAATGAAAAGAGACGTTGGGAAGTTTATATCCAAATGCATGAATGGCTAGCTAGTTAAAGCTGATTAAAAGAAGCCTAGTGGTTTGTTACAACCATTAGAAGTTCCAGAATGGAAATGGGAACAAGTCTCAATGGATTTCATTGATGGGTTACCAAAGACTAGGTCGGGCCATGATAGCATTTGGGTGATTGTGGACCGATTAACCAAGAGTGCAAGATTTATACCCGTTAAGTCGAATAGAACAGCAGCTAAGTTAGCTGAGCTATATGTGAAGTGGGTAGTGAGATTTCATGGAGTACCTAAAGGCATTGTGAGTGACCGAGATCCGTTGTTCACTAGTGGATTTTGGAAGAGCTTACAAGAGGCGTTAGGATCAGAATTACATCTCAGTACCGCGTATCATCCTCAAACCGACGGTCAAACAGAGAGGGTGAATCGTATATTGGAAGATCTCTTGAGAGCTTGTATATTGGATTTTGGTGGGTCATGGGATGACCATTTGCATCTAGTAGAGTTTGCATATAATAATAGTTACCAATCCAGTATCGGTATGGCTCCATATGAAGCTTTGTACGGAAGACCGTGCAACTCACCATCATGTTGGATAGAGACCGGTGAGAAGTTTGTGCTTGGACCACATGTGGTAAGAGAAACTTCAGATAAGATTAAGATCATTCAACTTCGAATGAGGGCTGCCCAAGATAGGCAGAAGAGTTATGCTGATAAGAGGAGAAGAGACCTAAAATTCTCCATTGGTGACTTGGTGTTCGTGAAGATTTCACCGTTAAAGAGCGTAATTCGATTTGGCAGGAGAGGCAAATTAGCACCAAGATTTGTTGGCCCATTCCCAATTCTCGAACAAGTTGGGAATTTGGCGTATAGAGTTAACTTACCAGAGAAGATGGCGGGAGTTCACAACGTATTTCATGTTTCCCAGCTAAGGAAGTTCGTGCACAACCCAGATACGACTATTTCACCTAATCAGTTAGAGGACTTCGAAGTAGAACCCGAGGCGGTTGGGAATCGCAAGCCGATTCGTATTGTCGAGCACGATACGAAGCAACTTGGAAGGAAGGCGGTGAAGCTAGTCAAGATTCAGTGGGGCGAGAACAAGAATGACTGTACTTGGGAGACAGAGGAGAGAATTGGGAAGACGTATCCAGAACTCTTTGCCTAGTAAGATTTACTTTGCGATTTAGTTATTCTGCATGCTAGGATAGACTTGTTTTGCATGTTTGATTGTTGTTTTATGGCTGATAGGCATGCGGGACCCTTTGTGTGTTTTGGTTAGGGAATTTCGGGGGCGAAATTTCTTAAGGGGGGAGAATGTAACAACCCACATTCTACGCATCGGAGGATCGTAGAATATTTATTTCTTTCTCATACTAAGTCGTATGGTCATGTAGAGTTGGGGAACGACTATTGGGTTCATTTCCAATGTTCATGATTTTTGCCGATTTTTAAATGACCGTTTTACCCCTAACTGATGTTGTTTTGGTCATAACTTTTGATTGGAAAGGAGTTTTGACCTGAAACCACTTCCATTGGCTTCGGATGATGGTTTACCTTTCCGTAGAGTGGTCACACGTGAAAAACGGACTTACCGTTTGGGAGATATGGCTGAAATAAGGTTTGAAAGGTGAAAAACTGCTTAACCGGGTCAAATAGGGTGATTAGTGAATGGGCCCATAACCCATTTCGGGATTAGGGTTATGGGGAGGCTGAAATGAGTTAGGGTTTCATTTCATTTCAGTTTTCTAGCCTCCACTTACCTCTAAGAAACCCTAAAGATGGCCTCCAAACTCTAAATCACCTCCAAATCACTTTCTACTTGAAGATTGGGCTTAGCAACATCAAATCAAGAGAGATCAACACCAAATCAAGATTAGAGATGCTTTTTAGCATTGGGATTCGCACCAAATCAGAGATTTATTTCAGATCTAAGGTTTATTTGTGGCTAAGGTGAGTGATTTGCATAGTTCCTCACTAATTATGGTTGATTAAGGGTAATTAGTGAAGATTAGCGAATTTATACATTAATAAATTCTGGAAAAATACCTATAAATTCTTAAATAATGTTTTAGACCTCTGATATGAATTTGGGTTAATTTGGTTAAGTTTTGCTAATCCTATCATTAGTTTTGCTTAAACATGCTTAAGGGAAAATATGAGGTTTTGGCTATGTTTGATCCATTTTAACCTATCATATTGATGTTTTGGTGTTTGAGGTCACTTCTACTTGTTGCTATGACTTTGTGGTATGCTTTGTGATTGATTAGAATACTTAGAATGGTGGAAAACGTCGTCGAATGGCGTAAAACACTCACGGGAAAGGTTGCAGAAAAATAGTGCAGGCTTTCGGATCGGATCGGATGGATGGGCTCGGACCGGGCAAAGGATCACCGAACCGTAGCTTAGTACAAGAGAAAGTATGGCAAAAAGGAAGGCCACAAAGGTTGAACTGGGATCAGATCGGGCTAAGGAAGGGGGATCGGATCGGAGCAGATGGGAATAGGAATAGGGATCAGATCGGAGCAAATGGGAATAGGAATAGGGATCGGATCGGAGCAGATGGGAATAAGGAAGGGGATCGGATCGGACCAGAAGGCCAAGCCAGGAGCTAAGAGAGAGAGGACGGAATGGACCTTGACAGGGAGCCCAAACCGAACAAGTGTGACGCAGGGGACCCGAACCGAACCGAACCGATGGAGCAAAAGGAATCCGAACCGACCCAGTATTGACCAAAAACCTGAGATGCAAAGGTAGTCCAAGTTGGAAGTTATAGCTCAGGATCCAGTTGGGAACCAATGAGTTCACTTCATGATTGGGCTTTGCTGCGGGACGTGTGCTAAGGAGTTGTCGACGTTCATAACTTCGATTCACCATAAATGATAGGACTACGTTATCAGTGCAGTAGAGTCACTATGACTCGAGGGGCAAAGTGATCGTAGTAAGACTATGAGCCAGTGCAGTAGAGTCACTATAACTCGAGGGGCAAAGTGGACATAGTAAAGGATTAGTAGGACTATGAGCCAACACAGATGGGGTGTACAACTCCATGGGGCAAAGTGGACATAGTAAAGGATCAGTAAGGCTATAAGCCAGCGCAGATGGGGTGAACAACTCCATGGGGAAAAGTGGACATAGCGAAGGATTAGTGGCTATGTATCAGTGCAGTGAAGCCATTTATGACTTCATGGGGCATGGTGATCATAGCAAAGTATTGAGGTGATCGAAGTAGTGAATATCGTATGCTTTACGCACTGAGTGAGAGATGTGAGGATGGTTGCTATGCTTGATTGTTTGCCATCACTATGACATGCACACCCCCACCCCCGTATGTTTGTACACCACATGTTAGTGGCACCTTAGAGTATTGTACAGTATGTACTGCTAACTCTTTGGTTGCAGGTCCAGGTTCAGGTATGGTTTAGTATACCTGTTATTGTTCTGTTTAGCTTCTTATCGCTCATACCAGGCTTTTTTCTGACCCAGAGTTTTATGTCTCTTCTTATTACTCTGGGTGCTCACACGAGCAGACTAGAGACAGGTTAGCTGGTGATGCACGAGTAGCTGATGCGGAGACGAGCAGGAGGATCCTACGTATGATATCTACATATATTCTCCATGTGTCGTTGGTGGTCACTACTTGGGCATTAGTAGTGTACCTTCCTTATCTTGCTTTTGCTTTTAGAGACAGTTTTAAAAGTTGTAATAATGATGTTGTGGGACATAAGCTGTATTTGGATTTCCGCTGCTATGATAGTCTGTTTCAGCTTATGCACTGTCTCGCCTATTTTGTGTCAAGTATATGTTATGATTATATTTTATCCCATACGTTGTGAGACATATTATAGGTTCTTTGTTTAATTCCTCGTCTTCTTCCTTTTCTTCTGATGACCGTCCCGTACTAACTGGACATGTGTGCAGCGCACTTTTGGAGTAAATGTCGGTTGGTGCGGGGCGGGTTGTCACACTTGCCTTTCCTTTGCTTAACCGCTGAAAGAATCATCACGTTCTTGAATCGAGCAATATAAACCCTGAACTGGTCAATGAATTTCCTAACCAAAACATTCCAAGAATTAACCCATCATTTTCAAATTGTCGAAACCACATGGAAGCAATGTCTGTAAGATAAAGAGGAAAGCACTTCCCCATAACATTCTCCGAAGCCGAAAATATTTCTATGTGGTGCATATAGTACATCAAGTGAACCGTAGGATCCTTCCTACCATCAAAAGCTTCCAACATCGGCAACTTGAAATCTGGTAGGATCTGAGAATTCCGAATATCCTGAGTGAATGGACTACGAATAATGCAATCCAAATCCGAGATAGAGACCCCGTTTCAAGTGTATTCTCGAATAATATCGACGATCTAACTACCATTAGCATTACCAAGCAAACAGTTCCAATCATTTAGATGTGCATCGTTCCCCTGGTGTTAAGTACAGTGTTAGCGAACTGTTGAGCCTCAACAAAGATATATGGCTCAACCTAACCTGAGGTGCCTATTGGCACAAACCTAGCTTCCATAACTAAGGGAGTTCCTACATCCAAAAACGCACGCGCCGGCGCGACATTACCAACACTAGAGCCTTAAATATGATTAACCAAAGCTTGAGTCGAACCTTGAATGTGATTGGGGGTGGTGCCCCCGAGCCTAGCAGATCTGACACCTATCTTTGGATTAGTGCCAACATGGGTTGTTCTTTAGGGATTGCCCTCGAGTCCCGAGTTAATCCTTGAGGAACATTAGCACTTGCTCCTACCATATTTCCTTGGCCCGACGGCCTTCTGAAACTAAATTCCTATCTTCGAAAATGCTCTTCTTGTTGTTCCAACTGAGAAGTCAAATCCTTAACCAGTACGTCGGTATCCTCACAAGTAACAAAAATCATGCCCAGTAGAGGATACTTCTTGACTTTCCTCTACCCCTGCTCCCTACGAATGAGCCAAACTAATATGTTTCATATTAACTATAATGAAATCCAAGAGATTCGAGAGAATATGTTTCTTTAACAAATCAAAATCTAAAGGCAATCTAATGTCCCTTCCTAACATGCCAAAATGTTGACGTGGGGAATCGGTCACACGCCAATACCCGATGGATTAATATTAAGCGAATTATCCAAATTAACCAAGCAATACAGACATAATGCAGAAATGTAAACAACACCAAATTTATTGTGGTTCGAAAATAATGCCTACTTCCACTCATAATATCTATTCATCATAGCCATTACAGTTATAATATCAATCCAAGTCCAAATACTTTGAGTTTTACAAAGTTATAAAGCAAAAGTGAAAAAATCCTTGTCACCTTCCTACAATGCCAAAGAGCCATTAAAATCCATTATGTCCAAAAAGCATCAAGTGTAATCCAATGTCCAAAAAGGAAGCTAAATGTCAATCCAAATGCCAAAATGTGGTAAGAAACTTTTATGTGAAGTTTACAAGTCCAAAAGCCCTTCCAAAGCCATAGAAAACAAATGGGAAACCATTTTAATGCTCCAAGAAGAAGTCTACGGCGTATAGGAAATAAACAACTAAAAAGTCCCCAAATGAGGAAAGTGAGGGCTATTCATAGGAGTGGGGATACGAGATTTTGCATCCCCTGAATTTTGTATTCCAGGACCGATACCAATCCTTGGATCAGACCGACTCCAGGGTACTTAGCCAAATTTCACCACCTCTACGCTAAAGCACTTTGAATCAAGCCAAGGTTAATATCATATCCCTGGTGATGATACAAAATCCACTTTTTTGTATCACAAAACCTGAAGAGCCATCCAAGTTCTTGTTGTATCACTGGATATGAAAACTCAGATACAAAATAATATTTTGTACCCCCCAGAGTTAGCCAAATCTTGAAGACCGGATACGAAATAAGTTTTTTGTATCCCTAACCATATGAAAATCCATGCCGAGCATAGCCATTTCATATCCTCGAGTGGGATACGAATTTCCCAAGAAGCCATGATATGAAGTGATAATTTTGTATAACCCAACGCACTGAAAATCACCCTATCGTATCTCAAGGGGGATACGAAATGCCATAATTCGTATCCCTGGATGGAATACAAATTCGTATCATTAATGCGTGATACAAAGAATGTTATTTCATATTGTGTGCATTACCATACCTTCCTTTCTCAAAGTGGGATACGAATTCATATCCATTCGACAGATACAAATTCGTATCCCTTCGGCAGATACGAATTCCTAAGCCAATAATCGAGGATATGAAAAACGAGTTCGCATCCCTTGTCTTAGAATTCTGCAGAGTGCTCCTTTTTCGTATCACAATAGTGTCAAAAATTCTAGATGCCAGAAATGCTGAGAGTGAGGACCAGATACGAATTTCGTATCCCTTATGCCATGGCGATGGGGATACGAAATTCTGAGGGTTAACCATTTTCAAGAATTTTGAGCACTTCGCGACTTCAACCGAATCAACTAGTGTTTCCAGTTCGTACTCAGGTTTTGAGTACTTAGAAAGCCGTAAATCCTTTGTGATTGCTTTGCCAAAAGGTGGGTCAACATATGTCATAGAAAAAGAAAAAGTAAGCAAATCAGCAAAGAAAGTTACTTGACAAAAACATTATTAGCGGGGCTGGAGATTCAAAAATTAAGAGACTGGGAAACTATTTTTGGATTTGTGGTGGGGAAATGGAGGAGATGGTTGGCTTTTTATAGATTGTAAAAAAATGAACATTTGTGTCGGATGCCAACGATTTGGTTTGATCATATTTCTTTCTAAGGCAAATGCCACATTTCATACTTCAACACGTTCGATGCGTCATACATCCAAACACAAACTAGGACATTTCTGCCTCTCGAACGGTACCTAAAAATTCCACGTGTTAAGACAGGGAACTTGAGGAGCTGAAACAAACCTATTAAAAGATGATTATTTGCTGGAACATGAGAGGGTTGCAGAACCCAATAGAGTTATGGAGCTAAAGGAAATCATGCATAAATATTAGGGTGACATTGTATAGGAGTTTTCGAAAATAAATTACAGCTTGTGGATTTGTAAAATTTCTTCGGCAAGCTCGATAACAAGTGGTATATGTTGGTAACGAGTTCTTGTTTTGAATGTTGTATTTTGACATCGGTGAACAAGGATATTAGGAGTGAATGTAGTAAATATAAGTGACAACTATTCGAACTAATTAATGTCATAGGTGTTACATGCAATGTAACCTTTGCATATGCATAAATTTTAATCATCTTAGGGAATCATCATGGAGAAACTTGTATGATGCTTACATTTAGTTCTAGGATATTTTAACTACATAAGAGGGACGGAGGTGAAGATAGAGGTAGTCGATCTCTATTTAACAAAGCGTTAGAACTAGATAGATTAATTACAAGGATAAGGATATCGGATATAAGTATTAGTGGTGTAAATTATCTTTATGTTATGACTGTAGTAAAAAAACATTATCACCAAAATTGATTATTTGCTGGAAAACTTAAAATGACTGGAAGTTTTGTGTAGCGACCTCATTGCTATATCCAAATTATTAAAGAACATCACAAGTAATGCCATCTAATAACGTAGAAAATACAATTTAAGGGCAATCGGATGTGAATATTCCTTTATACCAGCGTTGACACATCTTTGTTGCCCTTTGAGGGATTGAATTGAAAATCTAACGTGTATAGTTTAATACAAATTAATAAGCATGCTAGCTTAGAATGTTTTGAACATTATATGATATAAATAGATTATAATTAAAGTCATACATCGTAGCTGAATAATATACACCATATCTAAGATTTTGCATCAGGTACATGATGACCTCTAAATTATGCACACAAAATATCCTCTTAAGTATCATTACATATATACAATAGTGAAGTAAACTAAACAGTAAAATGATCTACATCATTCCTAGCACAAAATCTAAAAGTCAACGACTCCATATATGTAACGATCCCTTTTCGGCTCTCGAAAATAAACACTAATACATCTTATGTATTCATGCATCTCAAATCAAGTGCCATAAAAATTGATTGTTAGGGGAAAAGAAAGGAGATATAAGAATAAAAGAAAGAAGATACATAACAGAATCTCATAGTGGAACAAATAATCTATGATATAGACAATGCTCTTTACAGAGAAAAACTATAATATACATATGTCAATCAGAGTACATTGAATTAGCCTGAACAGTTATAATAACCAATCCTCACAATTGCTGATACAGACAACAACACACACAACAGAAAGAGTAAAAGAACATGAGCATACGTCTCGTCACCAACTTCTCTTCTGAAGCTCCAAAGCAATCCAAATTCGATCTGGAAAATATACTCGGTTTGATCCGAGCATTATAATAAAATAACACCCGGACCAGGCTAGAAAACGTGTGAGATAACTCAACATATATGTGACATATATCAATATAATTCAAGGCCATACGAATGCCCGTAACGGTTATTCCATCCAAAGCATCCAACCATTTATTAGGTGAAGTATAGTTGTATAATAGGTAATGTCTATAGTATAGAATATAAACAAAACAAACAGCTGGAATGGTTACATTGGTTACATTCGATGACTATTAACGTACAAATAAAATCGCTAAAGTACATTCGTATATTGGATTTTCCATCGGAGATTTCTCCATACATATTTTCCATCGGAAATCTCTCCATTCGGATTCGAACTCCATGCACAAGGATCAGAAACTCTTTCCGAGTGTCGTATATATCTAGATAAGATATACCATAAGGTAAACACTACTGGCCCACGCACGAAAACACCGATCTGCACCACGTAGAACTAAGCATATCAACCTCCTGCACACAATAGTACCGATCTCCCGCACGTATCGATGATAAGCATACATTAGATTTGGAGTTGACATACCCTATCGTGGGTTAGGCTAACCCCAGGTCACGCAACCTACTCTGTCTTTAACCATCTTTGATGCCGAGGTTACGTTCGACATATTCACTCAAGTCTTCATCACTCGAACAGAACAAGAATCCCCAACCGAAATATCATAACTCAATAAATCTCGAAATCATACATAGATTCCTCAATAGATCCTAAAATCACACATGGATTTCAATACACCGATAGATCTCAGAATCACGCATGGATTCCTCAACAGATCTCAGAATCACTACATGTGTTCGAGCATCTCATTAAATCTCGAATGGACATACATACTTCACTTCACAACCGCTTCCAAAACATATAAACTGTATACTAGTTTTGAAGTGGTTTTCGATAAATAGAACACTTACCAATCCCATCTCTTCAAAACTAATTGTTAGATTTAAGTTCAAATTCTAAAGTCGATTAATCGACTAACAAGTCACACAATAGATGACAGTATGTGGAAAACAACCTCGCTTGATTTCCATAACAAACGAATAAACATCTAAAGCACTATTAAGTCACATAACATGATAAATAGTCAAAGCACAATTAACTCATATAAACGACTTCTAATCCCTTTCTCATTTAATTAATATTTCATTAATTAAAACTTCCTTTTTTAGTTAAACTTCTTTTATCTAATAAAACTTTATTTGCCAATAAAACTTTATTTGCCAGTAAGACTTCATTTATTAATCAACAACTCCTACTTGATTAATATTCCTTTATGTACTAGTGTATATATTCAATTATACATATAAAAGATATATTTATGTATTATATTCTTTTCATATTCCTTTATAATCTTCAATACTTCAAAAGGTATTCATACACTTATCCATGTAGTATAAGTATATTCATAATTCATTTACAAGATTTTATTTCTTTAGAATATAATCAAAAAGGTAAAACCATTGTTTAATAAGAACCTCTTCTCTTTTATAAGTTAAAACATCTTCTTCAATATCTTTATCCTGAAAGATTCGATACTTGTTTCTATCTTTAAAATATTATTATTAAAGATCTAATTATATTCAAAAATCGTTAAATTGTATATTGCAGTTTAACTATATTCCTAGGGTTTAAAAACAAGTGCTGCTAAAACACTGTTTATAACAAACCCAAAACAATTCCTTTATATAATTGTCTTTAAAAGTTCGTTCTTATGAATCGAGTATTATGGGAATATCTAGATAAGTTCGTTTTTGTATTCATCAATGACATCCTTGTGTATTCTAAGTCTAAATCTGAGCACGCTCAATATTTGATAATTGTTTTTAGTAAACTTAGTCAGCATCAACTCAAAGCAAAATTCTCAATGTGCTATTTTTTGGGAGAAGCAAATTAATTTTCTCAATCACGTTGTATCACCCAATGACGTTTCGGTCGATCCTTCTAAGATAAAAGCTATCCAGAATTGGAAGAGGCCCGAGAATATTTTAGAGATTTGTAGTTTTCTAGGATTGGCGAGTTATTACTGCCAATCATATAAGACTTTTACCATACCATGCTTCCTTTTACTAACCTTGTTAGGAAAAGGCATTCGCTTCATTTAATATAACAAATGCGAAGTTTTTTTAAGAGATTGAAGGAGTTTCTTACTCATGCATCTGTTTTAGTGACTCCTAATGGGAACCAAGATCTTATTGTTTATACTGATATCAGTCATAGTGGCCTTGGTGTTGTGCTTATGCAGCATGAGTAGGTAGTTGGTTACACTTCTAGGCAATTGCATCTAAACAAGGTTTGGTACGTTACCCATGATTTGGAGTTAGCCACCATCAGATTTGCATTGAATATATGACGTCATTATTTATTGGGAGAACATTTCACTCTTTACACCGATCATAAGTCTCACAAGTACTTATTCACCTAGAAGGAGCTCAACATGCGACAACGGTATTGGCTCGAATTCGTTGCATCGTATGATTTCGATACTCGATATACCTCGGGAAAGGGGAATCAAGTTGATGATGCCTTGAGTCGTAAGCAATCAACTGTAGTTTCCATGATACTTGCAGAGTGGAACATCTTAGGGACTCTTTCATATTGTGACATTTAAGATGGTGCTCCATCCTCTGATTCTCCGGTCTTATTATTCAACATGGATGCACAACCTAGCCTATCAGATCATATTGTCGAGGCACAACGGCATGATCTAGATATTATCTCTCTTATTCAGCATTGCCAGTTTGAGTTCCTTGATGAGGAGTTGAGGGACTTCGGTATCAATTTGCATGGTTGTCTTAAGAAGAACAGAGTTATTTTTCCTTCTGTTTCTGATCTTAGGCGGGACATTCTAGCTGAGTGTCAAGGTACTAAATATACTATTTATTCTGGCAGCAGCAAGATGTATGCTGACATGCATCGTTTATATTTTTGGGATGGCACACTAAGCGAGATGTACAAGTTATGTAAGTAATTGCATGACTTTCCAACTCATGAAGGCTGAGCATCAACGACCCAATGGTCTCCTTTAGCTCTTGAGGTTCCACAGTGGAAGTGGGATCAACTATCCATGCATTTTATTAATGGCTTACCTCGTTCGACATCTGGTCATAGCAGCATATGGGTTATCATGGACCGTCTTACTAAATCCACACATTTTATTTTTTGTTGAATCTAGTAGACTTCTTGCAAAGCTATATATTAAGAAAGTCGTGCGATTGCATGGGATTCCTAGCTTTTTTGTTTGTGATCATGATGTGCTCTTCACAAGTCACTTGAAGAGCCTTTCAGTAATCTTTGAGCACAAAGCTTAATTTTAGTATATCTTATCACCCGCTGTCTGATTGAAAGACCGAGCAAGTGAATCGTATCTTAGAGGATTTTCTTCAAGCTTGTATTTTGGACTTTTTGGTTCTTAGGAGGATCATCTTCCTCATATTGAGTTCTCATATAATAACATATACCAGTCTAGTATCGACATGACTCCTTTCCATGCCTTATATAAAGGCCACGTCTTTCTCCCGAGTCTAAGGAAAGGCTTATTTTAGGTCCCAACTCTATTCGGAAGGCATTTGAGAAGATCATTTTGATTCGAGAGAGGATGAGAGAGGCTAAAAGTCATTAGAAATCCTATGTGGAAAACCGTAGGGAATCTCTCGAGTTATCTATGGGTGATTCTACGCATGTTTGTGCATCTCCTCTTAAAGGAGTGGTACGCTTCAGTTCGACTGGGATATTGGCTTTCCAATACATATAGTTGTTTCTTATCACTGAGCATACCGTTTATGTGACTTATCAAGTAGCACTTCCATCTGGATTTTCTGATTTTCATGATGTGTCTCACGTCTCTCAGTTGCGGAAGCGTCTACGTGATTCTGATTCTATGCTTGATACTCGTGTATTAGAAGATCTTAAGGTCTCACCTTATTTATCATTCATGCAACACCATGTAAGTGTTCTTGCTTCGGAGGTTAAACACCTTTGGAACAAGAATGTGTAGCTCGTGAAGATTGAATGGTCCGATGATCCCAATGAATATACTTGGGAAACCAAAGAATTCTTCAAGCGATCATATCCAAATATCCTATCATCTCATGGCAAGGGTGAAAAATTATAACTCAAGCTTATCTATTTTCGTACCTGTTTACTTTATTAATGAGATAAATCGAGTTGAATACAACTCTTCTCTAAGGAAATTGCGGGGTTGGAATTTTTATAAGGTGTGGACTCTGTAACAACCATGGATTTGCAGTTACATGTAATGACGATTAATGAATTATAATAAGGATGTTAACTTTTTAATTAAGAATCAAATAAGGCTTAGGAGATAATTTAAATAACTATCTAAGTAGGATTTAATTTTGGGCTTGAGTTATCTTTGGAAGTTTAAGAAACTTGAGTATTTAATCATTGAAGAGATTAAATAATGAGCTTTGGGGAAATGTACTCAATTTGGGGTCAAACTGAAGAAAATAAGTGACAAAGGTTAAATAATTTTGGCTTGATGTAAGAATAAAGTAAATAAAGTTTAACATATAAAGACAAAGTTGAGAAAACTATATAATGTATAAATTTTGATTAAATAAGGATTTATAAGATTTATAATGTGTATATTGCAATGTACATTTATGTACAATGATTTTAGTACAAATCATGTGATTTAAATATTTTGAGTCAAAAATAAAATGGAAAATGTAAATATTTATGAGGAATCAATAATTTATGTGCCAAAATAATTTTTATTATGATTGTACAAATTATCACGTGAAATAATGAAGTTTGCACAATTTTAGAGTTAGAATGTGTGTTTTGCACATTAAAGAACAAAATGTACAATTCAAATTGAAAATGTGGATTTTTGTTAACCAGTCTTAAAAAGACTTTTAAACATGTATATTTTTAATATTGCTAAAACAATATTATGTGTTTAAGTGTGTAAAAGTGTAATATGATGTATATTCGGTAGAATGTGTGATAAGTAGCCTATTTAAATTAACATGACTTGATTAAGTAATGCTTAGGCCTAAATTAAGTTATCATTAGGCTCAAATTAAGATTTAAGGAAGGAAAAGTCTAGAAACTTAATTTCCACTTCATACATTTCACCCAAAAAAAAAAAACTCTTTCTTCTCCTTCTTGAAGAAAGAAACACACAGGAAACTTCCTCCTTAAAAATTAATTCTCTTCTCAAAATTTAAATCTAAATCTAAAATTTACAAGTTTTAAAGAGAATTTATAGGTAATCACAACTACTTCATGGTTTTGACTTCATCAATCTCTGAAATTTCAACAAGTTTGGGAAATTGTTTTTGTTGTATCTCTGCAGGTCACTATAATGGTGCTTATCGGAGTTGAATCTTCTCGATAAGCCTAAATATTTCAACCTTGCTTCAAATCTTTATTGTGAATACTTGAATTCATCTGAAAAGGTGAGTTACCTCTCACTTCTAACTCGTGCAAACTTTGAATACGTTTAATCTGGGACAATCTTGTGATATCACACTGTCTGTATCTTGTTTCTCGGAGTTTTTAAGTTACAGTTAATCTGAGTTTGAGTCCATGTTAATGGTTGTATATCTTTTGTATTTTATGCTAGATTCCTGTGAAACTTTTTTCGGTTAATTGATATGTTGTTCTATTTTATGTATATCAATTTTCAGACCATTCCGACGTCATTAGGCTATTCAAACATACTTGAAAGTTACAATCACCGCTGGAAACAAGCAGTTGAAAAAAAGTGTACAGGAGGTCGACCTAAACCTTAGTAGGGTCGACCCCCAAGTCGACCCGAGGCCATGATAGCTCGACTCCAAAGTCGACCTATCAGAGGCACAGGTCAACCCTATGGACAAATCTTGTGTTTGTTTTCCTGAAGCTAATTTTGTTGTTTCCTCAGTATTAAAGTGAAGTTTTGGGTTAATTTTCAATAATTTCTGAATTAGTTTTTCTAATGATTTCTCTAGGGTATTTCTTGTAGAGAAAAAGCCAATATCAATGTTGAT
This sequence comes from Allium sativum, assembly GCA_030737875.1. Taxonomy (NCBI): domain Eukaryota; kingdom Viridiplantae; phylum Streptophyta; class Magnoliopsida; order Asparagales; family Amaryllidaceae; genus Allium; species Allium sativum. Next base: position 719,442,146 of record CM060924.1, on the reverse strand, counting down.
CCAATCTCTGGATCAAACTCTGGATTAATCAATTTCAGCAAGCATATTTGTTGTTAATCTCTTGTGGATTTCATGTTCAAAGTGCACATGAACCCATTTTATATAAACCGTTTAAAAGTTTTATATATTTTAAGGTATCGTTTTAAGAAAATATCTTTCTATGTTATAAATATTTCTATACCATGAACTTACCAATATTTCTTATTACAGATAGGTTTGCAAAGTCAATGATTTTCAGATAATTTTCAAAAATCGTTTCAAAAAACCCAGTTTTTTCAAATATAATTGCTTATATAAAATCATAAGTTTTGCACCTTTAAGAAGGTGAGGTCGTGATTTAAACGATGTAGTAAATCGTGTATTATAAGACACTTTGGTTTATTATATCGGTTAATTCTAAACTTTCCTGATCGAGGCTATTATTATGAGATTTAATTTAGCTATTTTAATGTGGAATTAGCCCACATATAGTAAGCCGATAAATGAGAACGTGCAGTACGAAAAGTACCGTTACCACCGTTTGGGTTACCACTTAGGAGTTTGCGACACATTCTGAGACAATACTAGTACAAGACCTTTGGATCAGTTAACACATTTAGACCTTCAGGTCATCCGAGACATTTATGGCCTTCGGACCATTTGAGATAATTATAACTTTGGGGTCATCTAAGGAGGGAACCACATGTATACATATTGATTAGTACTAGTAGGCTTTGGTCATCTGAGTCATGCACATGTGGCATTGCTTCAGCTTGTCAATTGAGTCATGGACCCATTTCGAGTTACTTCTAGATTTCTTATGTTTTCACCGTTTTGTGTTGATTGCCGTATGTATGTATATATATATATATATATATATATATATATATATATATATATGAGCATTCTGGGGCACCCCTGTTTTACAACACCCTTATCCGTTTGTGAGCTACACTAATCCAAATTCAACAATAATTTATAGATGTTCAATCCACACACACACACACACACACACACACACATATATATATATATATATATAATCATCTATCCAAAATTTGAGCTTGTTCAGACATTCGTAACATTTTCAAAATTTTAGCTCAATTAATTCACCGTTCAGACATTTACTCGAACCGTTAAATTTAAACATCAAATATATTATTCTACGAATGTCGAAACAAACTCAAATTTTGGATAGATGGTAATATATATGTGGATTGAACATCTATGAATTCTTGTTGGATTTGGATTAGTGTAGCTCACGAACGGGTAGTGATGCTAAAGGGGTGCTACAAAACAGGGGTTCTCCGGAATGCTCCTCTCACACACACACACACATACACACACACACACACACACACATATATATATACACACACACACACACACATAAGCCTAAAGCCACCATAGGATTTATATATGGTGGTTTCATTTCTATGTTTTGAACACTTAACTGAGTTCTCGAGTTATGTGATTTCTGTGGTATCTGATATTTCTATGATTTTTGTTGTTTCCATCCTGTGGTTTGTATGATCTTAAATCTTATAAATTATAGTATTATAATACAAGTAATCTTTAACGGAAACATCTATGTTACTTCTTTTTTTAACTTGCACGAGATGCTTATATGTTAATCCAGTGAATTTTTCACAAAGTTTATATGATTCCATTAATTATCGAATTATTTTCTTGTGTGACACAATATCTTACTTATCACTTACTAATCACATTTTCAAATTAGACCGACCTGTGTATTTTAAGTACTCAGGTCAGGCCAAGTTGTAGATTAAGATTATCTTCGCTCGCTGCTTAGCTATATCATTCCAGACATCTTGATCGACCTTTTGGACTGTTATGCCTAGTTTTGTGTAGCTTTCTCTATAGTTCGCATTCTAATACATATGTATATATTCTTAAAGGGGACTCAATGTTGTATATATTATGGTTTATACAACCTTTGTGTACGTCACTTTGTATTGTATTTGGTGTATATCTATATATATGACTATGTTTGTTGTTCTATGATATGTGATACTTATTATTGTTGTGTTGTATTATGAACTGATTATGTGGCCACCGTAGTATTGTATTAGGCAAGAATTAAGTATGTCGATTCACTTGAAAATAATAAGCACTTTATCATCATATTTGATACTTGTTTAATACAAGATTATGGATGGGCGCTCCCAACCAGCTCTATTCTCCGTATTAGTAGACAATATTACTCGTTAATGTTCTTTGTTAATATGAGTGTCGAAGTGGAGCGGCACACATATGCCATGTAAATCCAACAATTCTAGGTTAAATTACAGAATCGTCTCTAAAGAAATATCACCATGCGTAAATAGGACTACTAATCGAATAAATTCAAATTATCTCAATCTCCAAAATAAACATCCTCCACATCTATCCCATATACAAAATCACATAAAAGAGCAACACTCCAATGAAAGGCATAATAAGAAAATAAAATCACAAATGATGAACAGTCAACCCAAATATCGCATGATAGAGCCTGGTGAAACGCCAAAGAGTAATAATACAACATATGAAAGGGCCATATGCCAAATAAGAATGCTAGGAAGATACATGCCAACGAAGGAAACGAGGATTAATCGTACCATTAATATGATCTTCGATATAATCTTGTAATTGACTATACACTGTACCAGAACTAGAAAGGGAGACTGACAAACACACCTGCTCCTGAGGCGACACATACACACACTAGTCTGGTAAACACGATAAACATAATCCACTCAGACCGTCGCCTACAGTCATTGGGTACCACTATCACTCGTCCACCAGTATCGTAACAATGATCCAATCCACTATAGGTTTGACCATGCGTAACCTCATTGGTCACAATACCGTTGTCATCTCCTATGATAACCGACTGCTAGCCTTAGTGACACTAAGGAAAACACATATACCGACTAATGGTAATAAACCAAACAAAAAATAGAAATATGCATCACCGATCCGGGGCGCGAATCTGAACCAGACCACCTGGGTGGATACTGAACATTCTGGCCCACTCGTGCAGTAGATAGGAAGTTGGTCAGCGATAGTCCAGTACTACTAACTAACTAAATAATAATAATAATGATGATAATAATAATAATAATAATAATAATAATAATAATAATAATATAGCAGATGCACCGCAATACATAGATTTCTATGCATGGAACTGTGCAAATACTGATCTACTATATAATATATATGTCAACGTACAATATAGTATTTAGCCGACGCTCAGTAAAAATATAATCATAGATCAGTAAATGACTATTTTATATATGTACTCACCGCAGTGAATACCACACCTTTTAAGTATCGTATACGAGCAATAGATAACCAGATAAATAACTCATTGATGTTTCATATCATAGTGTGTACTAATCTTAGGGGTGGCAATTAGACCCGACCCGATGGACCCAGACCCGACCCGGCGGGTCTCGGTTCTAGGCGGGTCGGATTTTGTCGGGTCTAAACTATACATTTCAAAAATCTGGACCCGACCCGACCCGACCCGAACTTCGGTTCGGGTCGGGTTAAAGTTCGGGTCGGGTCGGGTCGGTTCGGGTCCGATTGAATAATAACACTAAAAATACATATATTTCAGTGTTTTTAGGTTGGGTCTTTCGGGTTCGGGTCTATACGGGTCGGGTTTGATCGGGTCTTGATGATATTTTTCATCACCTAGACCCGACCCGAGACCCATCGGGTTCGGTTCGGGTTCGGGTCTTTTCGGGTCGGTTCGGGTTCGGGTCTTTTCGGGTCGGTTCGGGTTCGGGTCTTTTCGGGTAGGTTCGGTTCGAGTTTTCGGTTCTCGGTTCTAATTGCCAGCCCTAACTAATCTGTTTATTTAGTTCTTGTAAAATCACACTAACTCTTCAATACTTTATATAAGAAATCCAATGAATAACCAGGAAAGTATTACCGAAAATCTCGTATCAAAGAGTACCACTACTAAATCATTTATTTGAATTTTTTGTTACACGAAATATAAATTTTATAAAATCATACAAAAGGTAGAATTATCTCAAATTATCATATTGCAATACAATTAAATAACTAAGAGAATCCTATATAATTAATTAATTGATCTTACTTGTGTAATTATCAAAAAAATAAATTAAAACTCTAATATTTACTTAAACTAAATTATGTAGATTAAGTTTGTCTATAATTCAAATTACAAATCAATATTTGGAAATTTATTGTACATGTCAATATATATTCTAAATATCATAAACTGTATGTATATATATATATATATATATATATATATATATATATATATATATATATATATATATATAATCTTTCACAAATGATTTAAGAACATAAAATCTATCAAACACAAAACTAAATAAATCACATAATTATAATTTGAAATAAAAATGGGCAGCGTCACATTTATATCCCTAGCATCCAACCAACACAAATCCTTATTCTCCGTACCAAGTAATATCCAAGCAAACTATCAGTTATTCGATTCAATAAACTTTCCAAGGAGCCAGCCTAATCTTTACAAGTCATATGAGTCCAGATAGCCAATTTCAACCCAACAATTCAACAATTATCTAGATAGATTTATAGATGCTCGTGCAGCGAATGAATTTAAATATAATGTGAGTGAGAAATTCTCAATAAAATGATGCTCGTCCAATGAAATCTTTTTCTACATTGATGTTTAATACTTTCCTCACTGGCACCATCAAGCCTTGCTACAGACGATCACGAGTTGCTCGCTCAAAACCGTAGAGCGCTTGCTCCTTGGTCAAACATCGACTGCATCACCTCTAACACATACACGAGATCCCACATCAGCATCACCCTTCGTCCTGCCATCATAGGTCGCCATTCCTCATAGCTGCATAGCCAAAATTAAATTATTCTCAGATCATTCAATAATCAAGCACCTCCTGTCTGTTGCAGCGCCAGTTTCTTCGCACCCATACCCTAGTGGAAAAATCGACCATCCTGCCTACAACGCTGTACCAACCGATTCCAGGTGTTACGCGCTTTTTTTTTCCATTCATATATGTGATATGCATGAGAGAGTCGAAAAATGAACTTAGAAGCGGCTTCTTTTTCTCTCTCGAGTTTTTTTTGTAGAGTTAGTTGTTTAAGGTAAAGTTTTTAACCTTAACAAGCTTTGGGCCTTATATTTTAATTTAAGCTTTAAATCAACTGAATATCCCTTCAGTAGCTTTTAAACAATAATTCATTTGTTTATCTATAAATTTACCCCACCTAAGTCAAATTGATCTACACTGCAAAATAATTCAGAACTGAATAAAACAATATGCTTGTTTCAATAAATCATTTAGAAGGAATTTATGGATTTAACTCCGTTGATTACAACAACGAAAACTCCCTATAAAATAAAATAAAATTGCTTACAGTACAATTTAAAACCACAAATCGAATTTAAACTCTTTTATTTTATTTAAATACATGTTTAATTACTATGTGGAAACCAAAGTTACTGTAGACTTCCCCACTTTACAAAATTACAACCTCGCAATTTCTTATACGAAAATGACGGGCAACTCATACTTGAATTTCGGCGTGTTCTATGCCCAACCATACGTCATCTCTCTATGTCGCTTTTATACTCTATTCATTCCATTGTTCACAAGCAATTTTTAATAAGTTTGGTGTAACGTCTTCATTTTCTTCATATGGTATAATTTTATGAAATCTTTCTGATTTTCAAAAATTTGAAAAATTCCAGCATAACTTCCTCGTTCGGAGGAACTTTTACAATTTTATAATTAAAATATAGACTATATAAATCAACCACACGGTCGGAAACAATAAATGTGTGATTCTATATATATATATATATATATATGCTATATTTAATCCGAGAAATTACCTTTGAATAAGCATTTTAAGCAATTTGCTTTACTATTTTTGCGATCAATAGCACGTGTATGCACCAAAATCCAATCAGTCGCAACTTCTGGCACCTATGCTTAGCTCAAATTTTGAATGCTAGTTACATATAAAAAGAAATACGTCAAGTTCATAATTATTTATTATAAAAATGAGGTGGCATTTTAGGTGATTACAAACCAGAGGAGGCGCTACAATTTAAGTAGTAATCTGAAGTCAGGCAAAAGGCAAACGAGAAGAAATCCTGTTTAGTTTTGGGGTCCATTTGGATGTGGTCTTTTAAGTGGTGACTGTTCCTTGCCAGTGTAGTTTTTGGTGATCTGTATACTGTTTCTTTGTAAATAGTTTTAAGATGATTCTTTTGTTGACCAGTTTTTGGAGATGCTCCTATGGTTGAGGACCTGAGGTTCTTATTATATATAGCTGCTGCATTGATGAGTAATTCTGGATGCAGGGAAGAATGCAAGTTTGGTTTGGATCTGCTACGGTTTTGATGCGGATGCTAATAATGTTCCAGTGCGAATGTAGTGAATGAAGCTTGCAGTATTGAGTTTTTTTCCGGATTTCATTGTATATTGTCTTTGTTGTTTTTTTTTTTTTTTTTTTTTTTTTTTTTTTTTTTTTTTCAATATTGTATAATTGTGTAGCTATGAGTCTCGTGGATATCTTGTTATATTTCGTAAATTATTTTAGTGAGAATAAAATTTTACTTGCCTTTCAAAAATGAGGCGGCGTTAATATATTATTCGCAGATAGACATTCACAGGCAAACATGATAAGACACATCTACTTCCATATATGTATATCCAGTCACCTAGTTAATCTCACACATCAACATGTATAAAAACACAACAGCCATTCGTCCACACACAACACACAAGACACTGTGCACCGTTAATACACACATAACATGGCATCCACGTACACGCACACATAATAGCAGCAGCAACACACAGATACAGTGATATGCACACCCAAGGAAAAGTAAACATACACAGGCCCGGACCTAGGCATAGGCCTACTAGAAGGCTGCCTAGAGCCTCCGAGAAGGAAGGGGCTTCGTTCAAAAAAATTCTTCTATGTATAAATTTGATAATGAGATTTTTACAAAAGGAATGATGACTGAGTGGAATTGTGTGTGGCCTTCACGTTGAAGGTCAAGAGTTCAAATCCAAATTATCAGGGCCAGCCCTGTCCAAAGATATGGCCTCCCGCTCCCTTCCAGCCCCTTCCGCATTTCCACCACCTGCTCCTTCAGCACGAACAGACTCCCGAACGACACGTACACGACTGATCTCCTCGGCTTCGAATCCAGCCACCCGACGTACCGTTCTTCGTCCGGCTTGATATCCACTCATGTTTGTTTTAGTCGTCGCATCCGATTCTAATGTCGGGTCGACAACAATCAACTCGACGTCTTCCGGCTCGAGTTCCTCGAACGTGTTCACCAATATCTCATTGATTTTCTCTTGAATGACTCTCTCAAAACCGCGAAGGGAGACGTGATAGTAGATGAGGAAGACAGTGGCCGGCTGTATCCAGTACTAGGCAGATGGGATGCCACGGGCACGAGCCATTGAGGCCATCTGGGAAATACTGTGAAATACAAATTTTTGCTATACACGAGTTTTTTTTATTTTCCCCTTGAGTTAGGGACCTCATATTGGTCATTATTATTTCACTTTGGTCCTGGATCTCCAAATTGTCAGGGCCGGCCCTGAGCATACAAGGGCAGTAATGCACATTTAGAAAAAAAGAAAATGCACTAAAAAGAGGTACGTTCAAGCCAAAAATCAACAACTGAAGTATACCATCATAGGTTTTTTTTTTTTTTTTTTCTTTTTTCTTTTTTCCTTCCATTATGCTCCTCCCATAAGAATTTTCAATGTTCTTTAACAACCAATCATGAAATCCTAGATTTGCTAAGACTTGTGTGATTTGGAGATCATAACCCCTTATTTATAAGGCCGGCGTTCTATAATTTAACTTTCAACAAATTAAAACACCCGATATTTATGCATTAGACCCAATGATAATATAAACTTTAAGCATTTTAACCTTAATTTACAATCAGATCACTTAAGTTAGGCTTTACATCAAAATAGCGCAATACATTTTATTTTACATATGTGACTCATTTATCGAAATATTCCAACAGCTCCAATGGAGCAGCCAGAATGCAAGTGGCAGCGGCAGTTTACCACTGCTAGTGATGACAATATCTGCTGCCGCCGCCACATACAAGTCCCCCCACTGCATCTCCAATCACTGCTGCTCCTAACTGCAGCAGCTATCCCATTTGTAGCATTGAATCTTCTGATGATGGTTTTCAAAAATTAATTGTACGGAAATTTGTGCATATATATACCTAGTTTCATATTAATCTGGTATGTTCAATTTCAAATATATTTGTCTTACACAAGCGTATAGGCGGAGTTTCTGAATGTGACAGATTTAAGTATATCAAGCTTATATATAAGAGCTGCTTGTATAAAATATGAGATATGTAAAGGTTTCAGAGGCATTACATCATAAGTGGAAAACTTATAGCTTCTTATCCACGTACAGTATGAGTACAAGTACATACACATGGGTGTAGCAAAACAAGAACAAGAACATATGCATACGTGAGAAACCAGTTTGGCAACAAGTACAAAAGCAGCAACAACAAAAACAAATCAGGAACAAAAAACGCACCATACAAAAGTTAAACAAGTACCAATGCACTTAGGCATGAAGCAGTGTGCATAGTGAATGGCACACAGTTCAGATGCACAAAGGCATAACTCAGCACACTCCAAAAGAAAAGTTCAGACAATCTCCACTTCAAACCACTTCAAACTATCAAGATTTTCTGCCATGACATATATCCGTTGAAGCAATAGGTATGCACATTAAGGGCCCGTTTGGTAACCCAAAACATAAGTGCTTATGCTAATACAATAAGTGATTCTACTTTTAAAAAGTCAAAAAGTACATTTGATACAATAACAATTTATAAATCAAAAAGATAAAAAGTTAATATGGATACATATTCAAAAGAGCTTTCTGGTTTTTGTGTTAGAATCTTAAAACAAAACACAAGATAATTCAAATTTTTGAAGTATACATTACAATAGTTAACCGCAAATTAAAAAGTAACTGGTATTTTGGATTATAAATCACACAATCTGTGAAACAATCCAAACAAAGTAATTAAAGCCCATTTACGTAATCAAATAACAAACCACACAATAGATACAAGTTGATCTTTTACACAAATCTCAATCATTATAACAGAAATATTGGAAACTTCTAAAAGCACATTGAATCTAAAATGACAAATGATAAAAATGCCACCATGCTTTTCCGGATTTGTTCCCTTTTATTGTTGAAATGTTATCTTTCTCCTAGAGTTTAATCCACTTCGGCTCAACTTCGATTGTCAAAATTGTGAAAAAATAATTGACAATTTCTTTTCCCAGTGTTGTCTTCTTCCTGAGCAAAAAAATAAGCAACTCAATAAAACTTGCAGTGTGTACCATGCGTTATTTATAATTGGATCCTATTTTAAAAATCTACAATCATTCTTGTAAATTTTCCAAATTTGAGTACACATACATGATTACCAGCACTATCTCATCTACCACGTCAGTACTCAATAACCCAAAAGCAACTGTTTCTACAGTAGTTTCTTTGAGCTACCATGTAAATAATGATGTTTGAACCAATTTATGTTTACTGCTATGCTTATGAGACATAACACAAGGAGTTGAGAGTTGTAAAGAGAAGTATCAAATGCCACATCAACTGAGTCAACTAACAAAGAACTGCATTATGATTGAGCTATTGAGAGAAATGGTTAAACTGGGTCAGACAAGGCTAAAGATACTGCGGTTGACGTGAACAAACAATTAGGCACATCAACTGAGTTAACAGAAAGACTGCAAGATGAAAGATTAAGCCAGACAACCAAAGAGGAAACTGGGTCGGATAAGGCTAAAGAGACTACGGTTTACTTGAACAAACAATCAAGTACGTCAACTGAGTTACCAGAAAAACTGAAAGATGATAAATCAAGCCAAATAATCAAAGAGGAAACTAGGCCAGGCAAGTCTAAAGATACTACAGTTGACTTAAACAAACAATCAGGTATATCAAATAAGTCACAAGCCAAACTTCAAGATGATAAATCAAGCCAAACAATCAAAAAGGAAACACAGTTGGACAGAGCTAAAGATACTACAGGCGACTTGAGCAAACAATCAAGCACATCACCAGGAAAATGTTTAACAAAGTTATACTAGCATGTTTGTTGGATATTTCTCTTCGTCATAATTTTTAGTTAAGTTTTTTGATACATCATAGTTAAAAGCATGCCATCATAATTAAACATTTTGTTTATGACTTACTTTATGACTTAAAACTACAAAGACATGATACTATATGAATTAAACATTTTGTTTATATGATTTGATCTACATGTTCACCTATAACAGTAGCAGGCACACACACCTCGAGAAAACTCTCACATCACGCACAGAGATGAATAACAACGGATAATCAACGGAGTATGGCCTAGTCAATGTTCGACATGTTCAATCATCGCCGCTGAACAAAGTTTTTGCTCTTTGTTAAAAAATAGTTTAAATTCAACTTGAGTGAACTGATATTCATAAACTTCTATAGAGTTTTATGCATACATGGTACAGCATGTACATCAATCAACATTATAATAACACAACAGAAAATCACTTCATCATCTAGAAAAACCAAAGACAATCAAATATTATAGAGTATATATTGCCATGCAGTAAACACCAAATGTCATGAGAATAAAAAAAAGTGGGGAAGCATGAAAGGAATAAGGCAACAAAAATATAAAGGACAAGCTGCAAAAAAAGTCTGCACCTACAAATTATCTGCCATTATTCCTCGTGTTTCTGTTCAACTAAACTGCAGCAAGAACCATGTATGGAATATTTGAGCATTGACTTTTCAGAGACATAAATTTTGCAGTTTATCTCGAAATTGGTTGAAAACAGCAAAATATATTCATAGCTTGAATGAAAGGACACCCTTCTATGTTTTAATTGACTAACAAGATATATTCCCACCTAGCTCAGTTATTAAAAAGCTACATAAATGCAGCCCCTAAATGCAAGTTAAACTGTCATACTTCTGCAAGTATACAAAATCACTTTTAGGCCATAAATTTAGAACTTTGTTATCCAAATTTGTAAAAACAGACTCATTTTTGTTCAACAATTAAAGTGCAATTCAGTGATTCACAATTCTTAACTCTCTCCAACTAGTATTCCAATGAATTCAGAAAAACCAAACACATTCATTCTCAAATGTCCATTATTTAAAAGTGAATCTCTAGTTAAAAAATTATGCTGGCATTATCAGTAAATACGATTTCTGGTTTTTAATTATATTTTATTTTAAATAATTAAGGAGAACGAAGTCTAAACATTTTACATGGTATGAGTTCAAAGTTCAAACTAATGTGGTAACAATAACATAACTAAAAATGAACTACAGCCGTACTCTTTCACTAATGCATGTTACATTTTTTTTCCCCTCAAAAGTTGTTGCCTTATCAAAACTAGCAAAGAACCTTCGTGAAACCTGACATAAACCTATATTAAAATACCATTTCATACCTTTTGAATTAGTAAAAAATTAGGAAAACTGAAATAGAATGAAGTAACCCTAGTCAATAAAAATTTTGATTGCAACCTGCTAAACAACTTAAAAATTGGATCGTATATTTTAATTTTGATTCAAATAATAAGAGAAAACATCAAATTAAGAACCCGCGATTCAAGATTGGAAACAATAAGAACGAATTGAAGAAGAAAGAGTGTACCTTTGTTGAAAGAAATGAAGAAAAGCTCGACGTTTTGGATGAACAAAGAAATGGAGAAATATCGCCTTAACCCTAATTTCAGATTTTCACGGCCGAAAAATCGAAACGATGTTTTGGACCAAAAGCAAAAAGCAAATAAAAACTGCTTCTGAGATAAGGAGAAAAGTAAATTACATAAGCCCAATTAATAAATGGATCCATACGGACTTAAAGGCTTTTGCTTTTTAAAATAAAAAAAGCTACTTATTTTCAGCTATCCAAACAGGCCCTAAAACAACCACAAAAACCGCAATCAGACAACAGGAATTAAAAATGCAGAATCCAAAACCATATGTATGTGCAAAATGAAAACAACTTGGTTGCCAGACCATTAAATGTGACAACGACAACACCACATTATCATCCAGAGGAATTAGAACATGGCAACATAAAGAGAATACAGGGACATCACAAGCACAAAACACATTAACTGGATTTCATACTTTTTAATTTAAAATTTATTTATTTATTTATTATTTTCCTGCTGCTGCTGCTACTAACAGCAGCAACCCCCTAGTGGCAGCAGCCATGCTGCTGCTCTCTCGCTTTTTTTTTTTTAAGGTTCTGAAGTTGCTAAAAAAAAACTGAAGTTGCTCCATTTAAACTAATATGCATATAAGTGTAAAAGCAAAATTAATTCAATTGCAGATGACAAAAATGAGCCAACTCAACTATGCCTGGAAATGTACAAGTTACTAAAGATCCTGAGGCAAAATCTCAAGTAAACTTTAAAATGCAAATATTATGAACAACGTGATAACAGGTAAGCAGATTAAAATAATGAACTTAACCATGAATTACATTACATATGCATACAACAACATGTTAGCATTTGCAAATGACAGCTCACGCTTATATAATTAGAGCAAAAGCATGTACAGGCAAGTAAAGAAATAATACGCACAAGCCATATACCTATACATGCACTAGATAATAAATGTCGGTCTCAATAAAATGTTGAGCAAGAACTAATAAATTATATTTTGACAACGCCATATAACGTTGGACTGTGTTATCACGTCGACGACTAGTCGAGAAGTCGCCCGGAGAGATTCCACGACTCTCGACTTTTGAATTTCCACGATGGTGGGCCAAATCGAGCCCAGAACCCTAATTCGAGCCCAGAAACCCTAGTTGAACTGAGTCGACATCGATTTTCCTCTTGGTATAATTCAGAAAGCAGTAAATCGAGCATCGATAAAAAAAACTAATTACATCTCGCTGCCTCGCCGCTGCTCCTCCTTCTTGCTCGTCCGCCGCCAGCCCAGTATGTTAATCGATTTTTTTTTTTTCTCCATCGAAAAAGTTATTTCAGTAGCAGATTTTGTTTATAATTAACTGAGCAGTTTTTAATTAGCTGATTTGTTCATAAGAATTAGCCCTGAATTGTTTTTAGTTAACTGATAAGTTTTTTTTTTTTTTTTTTTTTTTACTGAGGAATTGTTTTTAATTAATGGCTGATCAGTTTTTTTTTTTTTTTTTTTTTTGGACGGAATTGTTTTAAATTAAGGCTGATCAGTTTTTAATTAACTGATAATTAACGGCTGATCACTTTTTTGAATTTGAACTTGAACCTATTATTATGTTATCTTTGTTGAATTTGAACTTATTATAAATTTATAATTATATCTAATTATATTATATATTTAAGTCTAATAAATATATGTATATAAAAGACTTGTCGACTAGTCACGACTAGTCAAACGACTTGTCGACTAGTCTTCTAGACGGTAGTGGCTCGACTTGGCATCGTGATAACCTTGCGTTGGAGTGACATGAATATGTTTGTGAGCAAGTTATAGTAATAGACAATAATACTGAATTAGTAAACAGTCTTTAGTTAACATTTAAACAATTATTAGACAGTTCTATAGTACGCAATACAATTTATTTGCATGTGAACTATAGAATTCTGTTGAAATGAAATATGAAATATGAAATATGCATGCATTTTAAATGAACAACTGCATATAGACTGTCAGGTATCCAAACACTAACCAATAATACATGTACTATTATATGCATTGTTTTGTGTTTTAATATCTGAAGCATGGACCCAAAATCATGACTTTCTTGATTTTAAGATCCTGAAGCTATTTATTTTAAAAAAAAATCCCACTTTTAGTTTTGAGGTATTCCAAAACATTCAAATGTAATTAGTGAAATTATTACAAACCTTATTAAATTTCTTCCAAACGTATTATTATTTTCAAAGCTTTGTATTTTTTTTCCTCATTATATTACCTTCTTTTCAAACTATTGTGGCGAAATGCCACGTTCCAATGTTTAGAAATCCCTACCGATAATGTTTGTCAGACACATCGACCATAATTTTGAAACCACCTAACGGACAGATTAACGTCAAATTAATTATTATAATAGTTCCAATTTCTTTATAATATCAAATTCATATTATTATTATTCTCTAAATTATTCGTTTGTTTAAAAATAACAGCTATTGCAAACTTGCTTTACAATTAAATCAACAGCCATTAACAATACATTCATCAAACAAACAATAACCAATCGCTATGTAGCTCTAATCCATATAGGACCAATGTACTCCAAACTAAATCACATGGAGATTTTCTTCACTTCAATAATACCGACACTACTGGTCGCTCTTACAGCTCCTTATTTTTTAATCACCTTCCCAAGTTTAAAATTCCAATTAAAGATAATCTCCGAATGACAGGGGAAAATATAATTCATATAAATATTTGCAATATAAAAATATCAGATTTGTTCCCATATGATTACCCAACAATCATCATATACTCCTACTAACACATAATTATAAACAAAAATCTACCACATACTCACAGGTACATGGATTTCAAGTCTCTTCTAAAATTCAGACTCGTGTCTCTAACATATATATAATGTATTGTTCTACATTTTGCTCTGCTACCAAACTGTCAGGGCCCTACCTTTATACCTATAGAATCTAAGTATTACAAAGTAATACTGCCACATAATACGGAGAATGAGGTTGTAAGGACACACATATGAAAATTCTCTCGAACTAACACTAATACATTTTTAAGTTTCTAAAATATAACTCACGTATACGTACACATTAGTACAAAACAATAACACGTGTCTCTAGGATAGAACTGTGGGTGTGCGTGCGCGCGTGCAGGAAAGTTTATTAAGACACAAAATGGTGATAAATTTAAACTAAACAGTCTCAACTATTAGATCTCCCTTTGAATTCCATCTTCCACATAAAGGCAAACAAATCCAATAGTTTAGAATCTACATATCTAAATTTATGTCGAATGTTGTGCCCTAATAGCCGCTCTTATATATATACACATACACATGCAAAAAAGATCACGGAGTTAATCACAGCGGTAAATATAAGATATATAATATATATGTTTAATACACACCAATTCAAATTTATACAAAAGAGTCCATATATTACAATAATATAATATAATATACTTGCGCTCCTCTACGTCCAATAAAACACAAGCTGCTCAACATCCAATAAATGAGTCGGACTATATCTAAATCCAATATAAACAACATGGGGTGTTTGGGTTTACAGAATAATAATAATAACATAAGTAAATCTCATCTCAATTTAAACTAATATATCAACATTCATAAGATCCATCAAAATAGAATTCATAGAACCAACATAAAGGGATAAGTCATGTAAACCCAACAATTTTCAATCAAAATCCAAAATCATCTCTAAATAAATATCACCATGTAAAAATAGGACTACTGATCAAATAAGTTCAAATATATCCATCAGTCTCCAAAATAAATATCCTCCACGTCTATAAAATGAATATGAAAAAACAAAATCACAAAAAAAGCAACACAAATTAATAAAGGATATAATAAGCAAATAGAGCCACAAATGGTGAATAGTCATCCCAAATATTAAATTCTACAATTTGGTGATACACCGAAGAATAATAATACAACATATGAAAACAATAATAATCGACGATACATCAAATAAGAATGTTAGACGACAAATGCCAATGAAGGAAACATAGATTGATCATACTCAGGACACAATCTCTAGTATAATCTTCTATTTGACTATACACTGCCAAAACTAATAAAAGACTGACGGACACACATGCTTCCAGGAGACCAGACTCACTGGGTTGGTAAACACGATAAGCGCAATCTCTAGTATAATCTTCTATTTGACTATACACTGCCAAAATTAATAAAAGACTGACGGACACACATGCTTCCACGAGACCAGACTCACTGGGTTGATAAACACGAGATCAAATCCTCTGTCCCCAAATCTCCCTATCCCTCTATACCTAACCACTCAGAGCCTCTAATTTTTACATTTTTGCAATTAAGTCAGGGATAAAAAAAATTTAATTGAAAAAGGTGGAAATCAGGGGGTCCTGATTGGTTGGGTATAGGGGACAGAGAATATTGGGTACAGGAGATTTCATTTCGGTAAACACGATAAGCGCAATTCATCCAGACCGCCTCCTACAGTCATCGATTACCACTATCACTCACTCATTAGTATCGTGACAGTAATCACCATAAGTTCGATTACACGTAACATTTTCAATCATGATATCGGTATATTCCCCTATGGTAATTGGTTGTTGGCATTGGTGACAACAGGAGGCAACACATATAACGATTAACGACTAATGGAAATAGACCAAATAGAAGTATGTGCCATGTATCTGGGGAACGACCCCACGACCACGTCACCGGTGAATATTGGTCATTGTAGCTCACTCTCGCAACAAATAGAAAGTTGGCCAGTAATGGTTCGACGCTACTAACTAACTATACATATAATAAAATAGCAGGCGTACCGCTATACATAGATTCCAACTTACGGAACTATGCAAATATTGATCTGCTATAAAATATATATGCCGACGTACAATTAGGGGTGGCAATTAGACCCGACCCGATGAATCCGGACCCGGCCCGGCGGGTCTCGGTTCTAGGCAGGTCGGATTTTGTCGGGTCTAAACTATACATTTCAAAAATATGGACCCGACCCGACCCGACCCGATCTGAGCTTCGGGTCAGGTCGGATCGGTTTGGGTCCGGTTGAATAATAGTACTAAAAATACATATATTTCAATGCTTTTTAGTCGGGTCTCTTGGGTCAGGTCTATGCGGGTCGGGTTTGATCGGGTCTTCGGGTTCAAGCCTTTTCGGGTCGGTTCGGTTCGAGTTTTCGGTTCTAATTGTTAGCCCTACGTACAATATAGTATATAGCCAATGCTTGGCTAAATATAATAGTATATCAGTTAATGACTACTACATATATGCATTCACCGCAGTGAACATCACAGCTCTTATTATGTATTAAGTGTCATATACAAGCAAAAGATAACCAAACAAATAACTCATCGATGTCACATACCACCGCATTTACTAGTATATTTAATTAGTGCTCGTACATAATACTTACTGTTCAATACTCTATATAACAAGTCCAATGAATAACCGGAAAGTGTTACCAAAAGTCCCATATAAAACGGTATCGCTAAACCGCTTATTCAAATTTCTCACTACATAGAGTACAATTATTATAAAAATCATATAAGAAGTGTCATTAGTGTATCACATGCAAATCAACGATCAAATAAAATCAATAGTGAATTATTCACAATATTGAAATTGACAAAAGAAATTTGAAAATAATATAATATAGAAATCTTATATAAAAATTTAATACACTTTTAAAGTAAGATAATAAAGATAATAATATCCAAAAATATTTCAAAGAACTATTTCATACATTTAAATATGTAAACATTCATAGTATATTTTTATATGTTTATAAGAATCATTTTATTAATAAAGCCTCATATTACAACTAACAAGGTTTTACATAAAAATATGTCATGCTCTAATGAAATATATAAACTTCTCAAATGACTTATTTAAAATCACTTATGATTTACTTCTAAATAAAAATAGGAAAGCAAAATAGAATTATTTCAAAATATCATATTCCAATGTGATGAAATAACTTCGAGAATACTATGTAATTGAATTAATTGATCTTACTTATGTAATTATCAAAAATATAGATTAAAACTTTAATATTTACTTAAAACAAATTATTTAGATTCAGTCTGTCTATAATTTAAATAACAAATCAATATTTGGAAATTTATTGTATGCGTCAATAATTTATATTCTAAATGTCATATAACGCAATATATATAATCTTTCACAAATAAATTAAGAACGTAAAATCGATCAAACATTGAAACTAAATAAATCACATAATTGTAATTCCAAATAGAAATGGGAGCATATCATTTATATCCCTAATATCCAATCAACACAAATCCTTATTCTCAATACCAAGTAATATCAAATTTAAGCACACTAAGGTACCATTCGGAGTCACGAAACCATTGGGGCCAGGCCCGATGCTCAAAAATGAACTGTCCACGAATTGAATGGGGTTGCCCAGCCTTACCACCCCAACTTTCGCACGCTCGTGCCCCAAGTGCTCATCTATGACACTTAATATATATGAGTATCAAGCCTTCATGTTTATTCAAGCCCATCTGGTTTTATTTCAATTGATACTATGATGTTTGCATACTCATATATATATATATATATATATATATATATATATATATATATATATATATAAAGATACTTGTAATGTTTTAGCAGTGCGAGACTAATATTACAATCTTTTCAAAATGTTGACATTAAGAAACATGAATTAAAATTAAACGCATAAATTAATTCAAAACAGTGTTATCAAGGCGCTCGCCTAGGCGCCAAAAAGCCCTAGGTGCCAACCTAGAGCTTTTTACCTCGTCGAGGCGCCAGCTGTGCTTGAGGCGGCAAAAAAGCACTCGAGGCGCCAAAAAGCCCTAGGCGCCAAGCTCCAGAAAAGGCGCGCTTCAGTGATTTTTTTTGTTTTCATGTTCCATGACCAAAACCGAGCCCGACTTCATGAAATTAGAGTAAACTGTAAACGTCGAACCAGGAAAAAAAGATCGAATTGCAAATCTTGACATCAACTAGCAGCCGATTTTGCTCATCCATCTCCACCTTGTCAGATCCGCCACCATCCGAAGCTTAAGCCCACCTGAGAATCTCAATTTCGAGTTGCTGCTGTTTTTATTTTTATTTTTAGGGAAAGTGCTATGTTTTTAAAATTAAAATGCAGTTTTTTGAAGAAGTGCTGTAATTTATTTATTTATTGTTTAAGAAATGCAGTTTTTGCATTTTTATATTTTAAGAAGTGCAGGTTTTTTTTTTCAGAGGTGCAGTTTTTTTTTGTTTTAAGTTCAGTTTTTTTGGTTTTGAGTTCAGTTTTTTTTTTTTCTTTTTCTTTCTAAATTGCATTCTTTTCAGTTTGAAGTTCATTATTTTGTTGAAGTGCGGTTTGTTGTATAATCAAAACTGCAGTTTTGCACTGTGTTATCAAAGCGCGCGCTATAGTGCGCTATAGCGACAAATAGCGCATAGCGCAGTGTTTGCGCTATTGTACTTATAATAGCGCAAGGTTCCCTATAGCGCAAAAATAGCGCGCTATTTTATCATAGCGCATAGCTCTAAATAGCGCGCTATTTTATTTTTGTTTCTTTTTTAACTGTTTGAACAATGAATTAAGCCCAAACTGGCACGCTGTTGTATGTATAATAACTCAAAGGAAAAATGCCATAGAGTATGACTCGAAAAAAGAAGATATTGATGATCGTTTAAATAATGATTATGGTTATGTTTTAGATGCAGTTAGTGAATGTGTTTTAAAAATTTAGAAGCATAGTATAATTTCTATGTTTGGTTATTGTACACTTGAATCACATTTAACTATTGTTTATTTGAATCTTGGTATTGTAGACTTTATATATTATTTTCACTTGATCTTATTTTCACTTTACAACTTTTTTATTTATAATTTTTTTTCTCAGTACTTGTTAGTGGATTTTTTGTAGAAACATTTTGTACAAAAGTGTATTTTTTCATGCATTTTTCTGAGAGTTTTATATATGATTGATAAATAAAAATAAATCTCATTATAACTCGCAATTATAAGAATAAATTTTAAATTTGTAAGATACAAATATAATATCCATCAATCATTTTGAATGTATAATATGAACTTATCAATTTTTCTGTAATATAATTACATTTTGCATAAAATATATTTAATACATGGATAAAGTATGGTAGTGTTTGTATTTGGGGTCTTAAACGGTTTGGATATGACACAAAATAACAAAAAAAAAGTCAGTGAGGCAAAATATACTTGATAACGCCTTTTTTCTAAATGAACACAATAGCGCGCGCTATAGCGCATAGCGCAAAATAGCTCATAGTGCAAGCCTTGCGCTATTTTGCGCAATGCGCTATAGACTACACTGGTTTTGCATATATTTTTTTCCACTATGAACTTTGAAGTGCAGCTTTTTAAGTGTTTTTTTTTCTTTCAGTTTGAACTTTGAAGTGCAGTTTTTTTTCCTTTTAACTGCAGTTTTTTTAAGAAAATTAAGACGATTGTGTTTAAGAAAATTAAAACTCTATTTATGACTCTCAGTTGTTTGTAGACTTAAAGTGAATGTTTTTATGCCTTCTTTGTTTGGTTTATAATGATGGTACGATGTTTAAATCTCAATATTGCATTTATATGCACTTTTTGAAAGCCAAAATTTGAGTTTTATGTTGTGTTTTAGGTGCAGATTTTTTTGCTGTAAAACAGCAAAACTAATGCTCAAGACGTCCAAAAAAGCCCTAGGCGCCAAAAAGCGCTGGGCGAGGGCCTGGGGCTTTTTCGCCATGACTACTTTGATTCAAAACAAATAAATACCCCGTTCAAATACCACGCTCAAATACCCCGTTGCATTCCCCGTTTACAACGGTGCCACGCTCAAATACCTCGTTACCGTCGGTCAAAACGCACCCTAACCGTTGTTCGATTCAATATATTATCCAAGCAACCGAACTAATACTTATAAGCGATCTGAGTCCAAAAGTCAACACAACAATTCAACAATTATCCAGATGATATTTATCAAATGCAAATGAATTTAAATACAGTATAAGTGAGAAATACTCACCAAAATGATGCTTGTCCAAGGAAATCTTTTTCTACATTGATGTTTGATACTTTCCCCACTGGCGCCATCATGCCTAAGCTACAGACGATCACAAATTGCTCGCTCAAAACCCTAGAGCGCTTGCTCTTTGGTCAAACATCGATTGCATCACCTCCAACACGCACGAGATCCTACATCAGCATCACGGCTCCCTTCATCGTGCCATCATGGGTCGCCATTCATCACAGCTGCGTCGCCAAAATTGAATTGCCCTAAATCATTCAACAGTCGCGCGCCTCCTGTCTGTTACAGCGCCACCTTCTTCGCACCCACACCCAGGTGGAAAAATCGACCGCCCTGCCTACGACACTGTCGCGCCCCCGCTTCGATCGACTCCAGACGTTTTGTGATTTATTTATTTTCTCCTTTCGTATCTGTGGTTTTCCGTTTGGACATGAGAGAGCGGAAAAATACAATTGGGGAGCGGAGCGGCCTCTTTTTCTTTCCCCATTTTTGTGAAGTTAGGTGGACGTGGCAAGGTTCTTAATCTTAACAGAGTTTGGGCCTTGTATTTTAATTTAAGCTTTATCAACTGAATATTCCTTCCCTATCTTTTAAATAATAATTCATTTATTTACAAATTTATCCGGTCATAATTCAAATTGATCTACACTTCAAATAATTCACAGTTGAATAAAACAATATGCTCAGATTCAATAAATTACATATAATGAACTTAATTTCACTGATTGCAGCAACGAAAATTCCTTATAAAGTAAAATATAACTGCCTAAAAGTATAGTTTAAAACCAGAAATCGAATCCAAACTCCTTTATTTTATTTGAATACATGTTTAATTACTGTATTGAAAGCAAGGTTATTACAAAATGAAACATTTATATAATAAGTATCAAAATCCAAACGATAATATATGCCTTTTGACAAAATGAAGTGATCCTCGAATTTGACATAAAAAATTTGGTCATTTGAAATTCAAACTTACATCTAAAATTGCTAAAAAATAATTTATTTAGTGGTCTTCTAAAAATGGATTTCAAAGTTAATAATATATGTGATGCAGTCAATTAGGAAAACATAGAAAATATTACTTTAAATCAAAAGATATGGTTTCCGCTTTTCAATCTCTTGAACTTCTTCACTAAGATCTTTTCGTTCCTTCATAAATAAAATTTATAAATCATATTAGATATTTATTTGTAATTGTAGATGATATTTTAATGTTTTTGTGGACGATTTTCCAAAACATACATCATTATGCTTTTGAAATGTTTAAAACCGTTGCTAAAGGAATATAAAATCAAATGACTAAAACGATTAAAATTATTTGGAATGATCACGATGGAGAATTAGAGAATAATTTTTTTGAAAATGACTACAATGAGAAAGGTATAACTCATAACTTTTCACTTCTAAGAACACCACAACAAAATGGAGCAGAATAACTTAAAATTAGGAAGATTCAAGAGTGCATTAGAACTATGCCATATGATAGTGCTTTCATCTAAACAAAATTAGGTTGAGGCAGTTCGTACTACATATTATATACTAAATATAATTTTGATAATACCATTAACTAAGGAAACTTCATACAAACTATTCTATAATAAAAATCCCAAGATATCGTACCATAGAATTTTTGGCTAAAAATGTTTTATTTTAAATATTAAAGATAAACTGGATGTTAAATCAGATAATGGAATCTTCATTGGATACTCAAATAGAAGTAAAACCTATATAGTTTTTAATACTAGCATTAATACTATTGAAGAGACCTTAGATATTTCATTTGATGGAAAATTTAAGATTCTTAATCATAATGTTGTTAAAGAAGAAAATATTAATAATAGAAATGAAATCATCAATAATGAGATTACTCAAACTAACAATATCTCATAAAATGTATATATATGAACAACAGAACAATTTTTTTGATCAAAAGATCATACTATATAAAATGTATTTGATAATGTTGAATATGTTGTTAAAATTAGAAATCAACTAAATAAAATGAGCAACGTTGTTTTATTTCAACTATTAAACCTGAAAATTGAGATAAAGGTTCAACTGATGATTCTTAGATTCTATCAATGCACGAGGAACTGAATCAACTCATAGGAAATGATGTATGAGAGTTAGTCCTAAGACCTACGGATTGGAACTAAATGGAATATAAGAATTGTGTGTGCAACGGAAGTGGATCTTAAGGCAAACCTAACACTAGAGACGGGGTGAATAGTGTTTGTGGAATATATATGAATCTTTTTTAATTACTCTAATTATATTTGTGTGGATGCAAACTATCATAGATTTATCATAGAAAAAAACATAATTAAAAGCAATAAAAAGCAGTAAAGTAATGGGAAGAACACACCGAATTTTACACTAGTTTGGAGTTACCCTGCATCAAGTCCCGCACCAAAGCCTGGACAAATTTTTATCATCTTCAATATCTTTTACACTCCTTGATTCAAGGCTACAAGGAGACATCCTCTAAAATTTCTGCCTCTAGAAACAACAATGTAGTATTTTCGAGTCAACAAAACTGTAACGAACCAAAATTTTCGATGTTTAAAATATGAAGTTAACTAGATTTAATGTTGAAAATAATATTTATACTAGAAATTTATTTAGAATTTTAAATCTAATCTATTTCAACTTGGTTTTGAATAAATCTTGTAAGTATAAATTTAATCCCGATATTTGTATCTAAATAGTTTAGTTAAAATTAAACGTTTTTAACATTTTAACTAGTTGAAATATATTTGTTTGAATATTTGGAAATTTTGATTTTAATATAAATTTAATTTGAGAATTTATAATCTAATTTATTTTATTTAAATTTGAAGCTGGTTTTAACTTAAGTTGTATTGTATCTGAAATATAAGTTACACTTGTATGTTTGTATACTCAGGTTAAAATATAATTGGATGTACACCTGTAAGTATTAGTCTAGCAAATAAGCCACTCGTAAAATATTCCCTTAGTAAATTTACACTTGTTCAAATGTTGCTGAATTTAAAGAGGTCAATTCTTCTGTACCCAACTCGGATGTTCCCGTGTGTTCGACAAATCACAACCACACATCAACCACACATATTAATAAAAATCTAATGAACGGGTCCTATAATCCACTCAAAACCATTAGATTTTGTGTAAATCAGTGGTTATGATTAATCACTTGTCCTTGTTCTGATAATCCCCATCCACTTTCATTTTATTTTTTCCACCTCCTTTCTATATTTTTCCTTTCAGTCGAAATCAGCTTTCCCAAACTGATAATGTCCTCCAACAAAAATTACCTCCTCCCTCAAATCGAATCGTTGCCTTGTTCACCTCCGTAACCTCGTCTCCCTCCTATTCCCTTTAAATCGCCACTGAATCGCACCACCGTGAGCCTCCCTGCTTCCCACCAAAGCCAGTCTCCATCTTCTCGACATCAACGATCGCTCTACCTCACATTTTCCCTCCTCGGTCTGTGCAACTCCAAACGTACTTATGAGCAGCTTCCAGCTCGCAGCCAAACCAAGCACCATCAGAGTAGCAATGGGCATGTTCCCTTTACCACCCTCATCGAAGCCAGTCAGCACCGCACCCCTTCCAGCAATCATGCAAAATTCCAACAGCCTAATAGCTGCTGCTAAATGTGAGTTTTTACTCACGGTTGACTTTAATTCAAGTATTCAACATCAGTATTTATTGAAATATAATAGTAAATGACTTTGCTATATCCCCACCATGTTGCTTGTTGTGTACTCACTGGTCTACAACATTGTGTATTTATGCTTGTGTCTGCCTGAATTTGAGGCTTATACCTGAACTTTTTCTTAAACATGATATTTTGGATGTGCTTTTTTGCTGACCGTGAATTTAATTAACTGTTAATACCTGGGTTTGAACTGCATGGTATAAGAACCTACTTTGTAGTTGTAGTTGTAGTTGTCGTTCCTGCTTGTTGTGCCATGTCAATGAAATTTGTACAATCTGGAGTTGTTTGTCATGATTGTGGTGTTGGTCGACTTGTGTTGTTGTGCTTCTGTCCTTGCCTGTTGGATGTTGAACCTTGACTGTTATATATATGTGGAGGCCAACATGCATACATGTATATATATATGTGTATATATATATATATATTCTTGTATATGTTATATGTATTGGTGACATAAATGTGTGTGTATATATACAAAATTTTGGAAACTGAGTCGTATGACTTTGTTTTGGTCTAGATCATGTTGCGTGAGCTGTTTACACTGTTCCCTACCTTGCCTTTAACTGTGCATGTATATATGTATTCTCATACACGTATATATGTGTGTCTCAAACCGTATATACACCAATGAGTTATAGGCTGGCCTATGATGAAATACCCTATTATATACCGTATCTTATTTAGTGAAATAAAAATGCACTTGCTACAGTGCCATCCACTTCATTCAATGATGGTTATATTAAGTTTAGCCTTCGTGTTTGGTTACTGTCATGCTTGGACTTCCCTATGTATCACTTGCACTTGTGAGGCCATATTTAGTATCCCTTGCCTTGGTTTGGCACTTCGATCTGCATTTATTTGTTATCTGACTCCACATGTGTGTTGTGCCTTATTGAATAGGATATACACTCTGTTTTGATTCGGAAAACTTGAAACCGTTGGTCCACAATATTTAAACCGGACTGTATTTACTTGTTCTCTATTTAATACCTGCATGCTTATGTCATGAAGTTGATAGTCCACGCAAGTTGTCAACTTTAACTTAAGGTTGCAAATTTATATGATCCATGAAGTTTGATTATTGTCAGTTTAATCACCAGAATTTATGTCCATTTCAATAATAACTCCAAAACCATTTTTCTTGATAGCATATATATGCATTCAGACCAATAACGTTTGCTGTCCATATTTACAAGTTAAAACTTTTTTATTTTCTACCAAAAACTATATGTGTTGCTTTATTCATAATTTCATATATGTATTGCTTATATAAGTGACTTTCCTAGCAAATATTTTTGTGCTATAATGAATTGCATCATTACCTTGATTCCATGCATTCCATGCTTATGGTATATTAACATTTGCATGTATTTTATTTGTTACTAACACCCTGCTACTAATATGTGTTCACTTATCTAATGGATCATGTCACCTTCTACCTTTGTTGCATACTGTCATTTCGAACCAAAGGGAAAATGAAATGCATATATATTCATTCTTGATTGTTTCTCGAAACATGTAGTTGTGCATCCCTGTTGGTTCCCAAGCTTTAGTCATGCGCCTGTACCTTGCTGCGGAAGTGCATGCACCTTGAATATTGATTAATATATATATATATATATATATATATATATATCTTAAAAATCATGTATTTAACAAATTATGTTAGGATTAATTTTATTAAAGTTAATTTACTTGAATAAAGTTAATCCTGACTTGAGTGTTTCATGTTTTCCATAAACGCACGGGTCAGACCAAGTATTATAGCTTAAAGATTTTAACTGACGAAGTTAGAGAGTTGTGAAGACACGCGCACTCTGAATCGTAAATTCTATAAATTTTATTTAATTAAAATGTACGTATTTAAATTTCCACTATATAATTTTTCTTATATAACCATGATATTTTGTATAAAATTTATTCCGCTATGAGATATTGTGTTATTTTTTTATCCTGTGATTTTATGTTGATTCTGTTAAACCTTGTAAGCAATAATACCCTGTCGTTTTTGTTTAATGATAACAAACATATTTTATTTTATAAATGTGTTTGAAATTGTTTTGTTCTCTATTTCACATCATACATAAATAAAAATTATTTTTCACTGATAATACTACTACACAGAATTAAAATATTCACACAAGTATTTATTATTCAAAAATATTTTTTTCTCGCAAATAGAATTGTACATCATTTCAGAACTCTCATATATACATTCAATCATTACATTCAGTTTTTTTTTCATATGATCCTCACTACAATTTTCTCTCACTCAATTACACTCCCTCACTCACATACATCTGTTCACTCTTACTGTATCTTCATATTCTTCTGATCTTCCCCTGTCGTTTGAAAACCTGACACAGAAACACACACAGAGTAAACTAGAACAAAACAAATATAAATTTGAGCAAATATAAATTTATTTTATTTTCCTTAGATTTTTTCTGGTGTGTTTCTCATCATTTTTCTGACTTGGTCTGTTTTATATGTACATCCACCTGTGTCTAGACTTCTTATGATATTCACAGTGATTCACGGTAAATACCACAAGGTAGGCAATTCCTCTAGTGCTCACATATATAAACTGCCTGTGCATAATTCATGTATACACATACATATAGGTATGTACATATATATTTTTTAGGCATACAGGGGCAAATTTGGTTAAAATTTGATCTTAGCTTGGCACAAAACATTTCTGGAAAAACTTATATAAATACACACACACACACACACATAGATCAAGCCAAAGTGAAACAGCATACAATTCCAAGAGTATCTCAAAATGATCAAGCCTTTTACAAAGCCAAGCCAAGTCAAGCAATGATCACAACAATGGTTTAAGTTCAGAGTGTCCAACCAGGTTCAAGCCAAAGTTTACATGAACAAAGAACTGAGCAACACACAGGTCTCAAGCATATATACATATATATGTATATGGCTATATATATGTATTTATACATGGAAGCAATGGTAGAAATGACACACAAATGGGACAGACCATTGCACATGTGTACACAAGTGTGTACAGCAGTTGCAAAAGGTTCAGCAAGCACATAGATAAATCAAGTTCATGACCAAGAGAGCTAGTTCAATACAAGTGCATAAAGAATCAGATGACACGTGCACAAATGGTGTAGGTAACCAGTAGCAGTATACAAGTATGTTTCATGCAACATGCACAAAGGCAAAGTGCACAAACATGGCTAGTTCTTTATGCACAGTGCTCAAATATACATGGTTCGTCTTGACAAACTCAAGGCAACATTCAAAATATACATGTGCATCAGTGTGTATACAAACATAGCAGCATAGAAGACAAAGCAAAAATGGGAAACTCGGAGAACCCAAGTAAACAGTTTCAGGTAGTTGTTTCAAGTCCAAGAGTTCAAGTTTCAATATGCAAGAGAATTGAAGTAGGGAAAAACGTATTTACATGCAGCAAACCAAGTAACAATGGGTCAATACACACATTAATGTTTCATGGGTGAACAATAAGTTAGAAAGAATGGGATGTTTTTTTTTCTGGTTTGAATATTTGGCAACAATTTATTTTTTGTAATGAGAGGTGTAAAACAAGGAATGAAGTCAATACGATAAATAAAATTCTCGGAAATCTGCATGAACAAGGAAACTTTTCAATTATGCCTGCTGAATTATGTTAATCGCAAAAAATAAAGATCACAAGAATATATTCACAAGTTCATAGAGATACACAAAACTCGAACAGATTCATTTTTGTTTCAGGAAAGCTTTTATCTAGAAATTCGAAATAATTATTTTTGGAAACAAATCAATACGAACTCAAAAATCTTCTAGAAATGCTCAATTCGTTTTTTAAGGGCCAAAAAAATCAAATCGAAAGTTTCCACAATTTCACAAAAACTAAATCAAGCAAGTCTTTATTCAAAATCAGAGGATTAGGGTACGAAAACCTATAAATACACCTGTTTCTTCATTGGCAAATCTCATCCCCAATTCACAAAGAACAACTCAAGTATTCAATCAAAAATTCAGAAGTCTTATAGTGTTTAATCGAGCGAGAGTTTGGAGATTGAGTTCGTGAAGTCTGATTGCATACAACAAACACTACACCAAAACAACAAATTTAGCATACAAGGATGCGGAGATAAAATACGGCTTAAAACCGTATCAAATTTGGTAGTGCTCACATCTGTATCAAACCACATTTTGCAATCCGCACCACCCCTAACACCTTAAATCTGACTGTCAATCAGTAAAGCTCCGGATTAGTTAATTTGATACGGCTTTGGGTCGGATCGAATGTGTATCATATTGTGCATACCCTTTGATCACTTAGAACAAAAATTTCGGCTGCTCCCCTTCCCTCTTTTTTACTTTACTTCAATGGTGACCAAAAACCCAAATTAGGATTTTCGGTCACCAATTCGTGCCTCCATAATTCTCTGGAATCTCCTCCTCTGATAGAGACGAGTCGCCCTCTCCTTCAAATGAAACCGAGCAACCTTATGTCCCTAGCCCTCCTTCGACAGCAGGTATGTGTTTCTAATTTTACGAAAACCATTATTTTTATTTGTCTCTAAGGTTAAAAATGAAACGAAATTCGAGATGTTAATTGTATTGAAGTATGTCAGTATGTGTTTCAATGGAATTGTGTTATACACGCCTGATAGTAGGGCACAAGTTGAAGGATTTTGAATTAGTTCAGTCACAAGTTCTAGTCTTACTATGACAAGTTCAAGTATAATTTAGTGTATTTTTATTTTGTTTTCGATTGGTATGTATTATCTGAAGAATTTTGAATTTTTTTGGTAAGAAATTGCAAGTTGTTATAGTTTGATTTTCACATGATTGCTACTTTGTGTTATAATGTTGTCATACTATATCATGCTTTGTAATGATTACCCTTATTTGAGAGATAACATGTTTACTGAAAATATATTAACAAGTTTGCTGAAAATTAGGAAGATGGATGATTACTCGACTTTCTAGTTAAGAATTTAATGGGCGATCCACCAGGTGGATGCATTTTAGCTCACGTGTAGGGTTACTTAGCCATGCTTATTAACTTTATTTCAAGTGTTAAATGCTGCTTCACTTAACCTTAGTAACAATTTTCTTTCATTAGCAACTTTCACCTACTTTGTAGCAGAGACTGTCTAGTGTAAGTTGCACTACATAGTCTACTTCAAAGAAACTGAAAGTTGCAAGTAAAAGCAGCTTTTTTCAAAGGTTAAGTGAAGCCGCATTCGAGCTTGAATAAAACTAATAAGCATGGATACCTGACCCTGCACGTGGGCTAAAATGCATCCATCTGGTGGATCACCCAGTAAATTCTTAACCAGAAAGTCGAGTATTGAGGACATCCAAAGATGATGATTCTTTAGACATTGGAGCCGGTATATGCAATTTTACACTTGTACATGTTGTTTGCACTTGTACGATGCCTTGCTAAACCCATGTCCATAATTATTGTGTGCATATGGTAGTTTGATTTTACTCTTACACTTGCATATGTATTGTGTGTAGCTAGAAATTTGAACCTTAAAATGTTGGGTAATGGTATTTAAGCATAACAAGAGTCTATGAATAAAGTTGCTACTTCCATAACTTTGGGTTCCTATCCACTACTGCAATGAATTAAGGTTGTCTAGACTAAAAAAAAATCTTACCTTTTGTAACTGATATTCAATGCATAGGTCCTCCGCCATCTGGATTTGTCATGGTTTTGGGATTATCTGATAGCGTCCGATGATGCTTGAGATCATTACTTGATCCAGTGCGCTACCATTGATAAGAAGGACCTAGTTGTGAGGTATTCAAGAAGGGACGTGCCAAGTATTTTGCAAAAGGAAGAGGTGGAAGATAGACTGACGTGGAAGGCACGTGAAAAAGGTAAATTTGTATTCTCTATATTTACTTATTTCTGACCTTTATTAGCCTAATTTATGCAAGCACAACCCTAACTTTTGGATAGCTGAATACAAAACTTGTACGTATTTTTTAAGTTTTAGTTGGTCGCTTTTAAGTTACATATTAGTTACACTCAGGGATAGAGCTAGGATTCAAACATGACCCGGGAAATAAAATTACTTCATGCGATATGAGCACAATAATCTTTTTAATAATTAACACTAACGACATTATGGCGGTAAGAGCAGACTTCCTTTTTTTGAAAAGGTTATTTACTTCAAAGTTTGCTTAGACTTTTGTATTCTTTCATTTTATATAGGTTTGTAATCAAATAAATAAAAGGAAAGAGTATGAGTACACAAAACAAGTATCAGGAAAATGGAATAACAAATACAGGTGGATTAAGTAGCCTAATGTATAGTGTTTTTATTTTGCAAATACTTACCTAGCCCAGGTAGTCTTACCTTTGCATCTGTCCCTGGTACTTACACGTACATATTAGTTGGTCGCTTTTAAGTTCGAGCGTCATTCAAATCAACCTTTCACTTATGGCCTTAAGTTGTGTAGACTTAGAGTTTAGGCACTGTGATTAACCTTATAAGTGTTTGTGCTTATCCCCCGTTGCATGAAGTTGAGTTAGTGCGATGGTCGGATTTCGCCTTTAGATTTATAATCACTCGACATCAAGTACGCTTAGTTTAATTCCCCTAAGTCCTGAAACAAAGGTTGGTAGTCAGACACTCGAGTTATAAGCATTTATAATGGATGTGTAAATTGGTCGTATTTTAGTATTTTGTGCTTGTATATTTAAATTGATCATATCACAACTATCGTACTACGGATAAGAGAATACCCAAGAATATGAGAAACCAAGAGACTTTGATTGATGACGTAAGGTCTTTTCCGTGAGGGCCAAAATTATCCGGAGTCTCACAATGCTAGACCTTTTTGCAAAGTTTCTAGTCTGAACTGATATTCAGCGCTATAGTACCTTTTGTAACTGATATTCAGTGCAATACCTTTTGCATGACTACGCTTGTTTGAAATTCGCTCACTTATTCACATGCCTATATATGCTCATTGTCATGAATTTTTGTTGTGCCATGTCTTTACTAGTCATGTTTTGCTGCTAGTTCATGTTATATATTGAATTGTTTCGTGTTGTCGCCATTATTGACCTGATTTGTCGCCATTATCATTTCGTACATAAATTTTGTGTAATGAGTGGTTTGGTATTTTCATGAATATGCACAAACCGTGCACATGATTCTTGCACACATCAACAGTTAATTAGCTTAATTATGCTCATCACTGCTTTGAAACATATAAATTTCGTACATTATGTATATCAGCATCTACCTTACTCATCACTGCTTTGATTTACAGCGATGTACGTTTCATCTGCATGATCAGCACTCTCAATCTTCCTGGCCTCCTACAGATCTGTTTTTTCTTTAAGTTTTTATTACTTTGTAATTTGATAAAAAATCTTGGACGGTTTCCTTTTATTGTATATGCTTCGCATAAATTGTTTTAGTTACTTGAAAAATATTGTTATATATACTTTGAGTACAAATTGCGTTATCCTTTTGTATAAATTATGTTATGTGATGTGTCATGAAAAATATGTGCTGCGGTTTCTGTTATGAAAAATATGTGCTACAGTATATATATATATATATATATATAGGTAATTAGATACGGTTTTAAGATCGTGTCTAGTAATCATTTTGATACGGCTAAGAGTCGTATGTTATGACTAGTGAGATAAGGTTTAAAGCCATATATAATAATTTAACATGCCATTTTTAGAAATGGCTTATAGTTGTGCCTAATTGCATTAGATACGGCTAAGAACACAGCCTAATCAGCATATATGGTGTAGTGAAACTTGAAGATTGCTTGAAGATTGAATCATTAGCCACGAATTTGTTGAAGCCGATCAAAACCCTAGTTTGCAATTTGGAGACACCATTGTCAAAAGGAGGCGACTGATCTTTTACAAAGAAAATAGGAACAAAGGGGCCATCTTTTACTTGTGTCTTTTAATTTAGGGTTTAAATTTATATTTGAGTTGTTTTTTATTTCTCTTTGAATTCCATTCACTTGTTTTTTAGTTTAATGTTAAAATAGGGTGTTTTAACTACAGGTCTTTGTAGTTTAGAAAATCACTACTTAGGACTTTAAGTCGTGTTAAATTTTTGAGCTTAGGATTAGAACATTAGCGGGTGTCGCAAGTTTACAGGGTTTTGTAAGCGTGAATCTGTTTTTAATAGCTAGTAGAAAACTTAGGAATGCAGCAGTAGGCAGGATTTTGCCGAAGTTGGGTAAATGTTGTGTGTGATTTTTATTTCTGCAATATCTGTATTCATCTGTGTTTTATTTTCCAATAAACTCTATTCACCCCCCTCTAGGGTTAATCTAGATCTAATAAGTGGTATCAGAGCCAGTGTCTAATTAACTCTAGAGTCATGAATTCACATAATGCTTTTTCTAAGGGATAATCCATAGCTAGGCCTCCTATGTTCAATGGTAGTGATTATGCTTACTGGAAAGCCCGGATGAAAAATTATTTAGTATTCGTTGATTAGATGTTAGGGATATTATTGAAACTGGATATAAAACTCCCATGGTAATTATTAATGATGCTGAATTTTCTAAACCAAATGATATGTGGGATGGTAATGATAAGAAGTTGTACTCGACTAATGCTAGAGCAATGAATGCTTTAATTTGTGCTCTTGACAAAACTGAATTTGATAGAATTTCTCATTGTAATACTACGTAGGAAATTTGGTGCACTTTGGAGGTTACCCATGAAGGAACATCTCAAGTAAAAGAATCTCGTCTTGCTTTATTCAGCAATGAATATGAAAACTTCATGATGCAAAAGGACGAGAGTATAAAAGACATGTATGGTCGTTTCTCAGTGCTGGTGTTCAATGCTAGAGCTCTTGGAAAGGTCTACGCTGAAGTAGAACTTGTAAGGAAAATCTTATGAATTCTACCCATAAATTTTGAGGCCAAAGTCACGGCAATCCAAAAATCAAAAGATCTGAGCAAGATGAGCATGGAAGAGCTGATTGGAAATCTGATTACTTACGAGATGGAGCTAAAAGAACTAGAAGATCGCAACAACTCGGAATCAAAGAAGAAATCAATAGCTTTGACTAATACAATTGACAGCGATGATGAAGATCCTATAGAGCAACTTGCTATGGCTGTCAGATATCTCAATAAACAGAAGAAATTGAAACCTCGAAGGAGAAAGCCCAAAGCAAACAAATCAAGAAACTGTGATGACTCTAATGAGGAACCAACTTGCTTCAAATGTAAGAAGCCGAGGTATATCAAACCAAACTGCCTACTACTTCAGAAGAGCAAAGGTAACAAAAAAGAAGAAGAAAGCATTTGCAATACATGGGATGATGAGGAAGGAGAAGAAGTCTCTGACAGCAGCAAGGAAGAGGCTGCAAATCTATGTCTTATGGCTCGATCAAATTCAGAAGAAAATGGAGAAGACTCTAGTGAGGTATATAATTATAAAAATCTACTTTTGATGTGTCAAGATCTTACTGGAGCTATTGATGCTTTTGAACTATAAGTGAAGAGACTAAAATATGATAGATTGAAGTTAATTCAAGATAACAATAGGTTAGAATCTGAACTTGAAAAGGTTTCAAATACTCAAAACCTAAAATGTGAAAATGTAACTATCTGAATCTAGAGCTATCAAAATCAAGTCTAACATTGAAGATCTTGAAAAGGAAAATCTGTTTGAAATTGAAACCTCGAAGGAGAAATTGAAATTGAAACCTCGAAGGAGAAATTGAAGATCTTGAAAAGGTTTTCCTTCGAGGTTTTCAATTTCTACTATTTCCTTCGAGGTTTTCCTTCGAGGTTTTCAATTTTTCAAAAGAAACTATTTCTACTAACAGTAAAGTAGGCAGTTTTCAATTTCTCCTTCGAGGTTTCAATTTCAAATCAAGTCTAACATTGAATTTGGAAAATCCATTTAAGCTTGTAACAGTAAAGTAGGCAGTTTTATAGCATAGAAGACTAGCACATACTAGTATGGGCCTCTTGGAAAAATTGGAATCAAAAGAGCTTGTTAAAGGTCTACCACATCAGAATTTCAAAAAAAAAAACAAAAAAAACAAAGTGTGTAAAGCTTGCTCCATGGGAAAACTTAGTCGATCATCATTTCACTCTAAAAATGTTGTCAACACCTTTCAGGTTCTTGAATTAATTCACATGGATTTGTTTGGACCAAACGATATTGCAAGCTTAAATAGAAAACGTTATTGTTATGTATTGGTTGATGATTATTCTAGATTTACATGGGTTTATTTTCTAGCCAAAAAGTCTGAAACGTTTGATTATTTTTCAAAGTTTTCAAAATTAGTTCAAAATGAAAAAGGTGTTTCAATCAAGACTTTGAGAAGTGATCACGGAGGTGAATTTGAAAATTTAGACTTTGAAATTTTTTGTGCAGAAAATGGTTTTAAACATGAATTTTTCGCACCTCGAACACCTTGGCAAAATGGGGTGGTTGGAAGGAAAAATCGTACATTACAAGAGATAGCTATATCCATGTTGTGTGAGTGTAAATTTCCTCAAACTTTTTGGGTTGAGGCAGTTAACACTTCTTGTTATGTAATGAATAGAGTAATGATTAGAAAAATACTTAATAAAACGTCATATGAACTATGGTCTGACAAAAGCCTAACATCTCATATTTCAGAGTTTTTGGATGTCCTTGCTATATTCTCAACACAAGTGATCAACTTGGAAAATCTGAATCGAAAGCTGGCTAAGGAATTTTTGTGGGTTATTCTTCAAGGAGCAAAGCATATAGAATCTTCAATAAAGGATCGAGAACAATTGTTTAAACCATTAATGTGAAGTTTGATGAATTAGACTTGGAGATAGCTTGTGGAAAAGATAATGGTGTTGTACAAGAAAGTGGAGACGAAAGCAATGAAATTGAAGATAGCAGTGATGGGGTCACAAAAGCAATAGTTGAAGCTGAGAAGTTGAAGTTCAAACCCAACCATCCTCAGATTTGGTAATTGGAATCCAACAGCTGGTATTAGCACTCGTTCCTCTCTCAATAAGAATGTTTGTGCTTTTTGTAATCATAATGCTTGATGTTGCTCTTAATGATGGATGTTGGATTTTAGCAATGCAAGATGAACTCAACTAGTTTGAGAGGAATAAGGTCTAGAAACTGGTTCCTAGTCCAAATGACTTATTTAAAAATAAACTTGACGAACCTGGAAATGTAAATAGAAACAAAGCAAGGTTGGTCGCAAAAGGATACAATCAAATAGAAGGCACTGATTTTGATGAAACATTTGCCCTAGTTGCTAGGTTTTAAGCAATTAGAATTTTGCTAAGTTTTGCATGTTTTAAAGGTTTCAAACTTAAGAAAATGGATGTTAAGAGTGCCTTTTTGAATGAAGAGCTGAAAGAAGAAGTTTTTGTTGAACAACCCCCTGGTTTTGAGAGTCATGAGTTTCCAAATCTGTGTACAAAATGGAAAAATCATTATATGGTCTTAAGCAAGCTCCTCGAGCTTGGTATGACTGTCTATGTACATATCTTTTGAAAAATGGTTTTAAAAAAGGATGTTCTGACACAACTTTGTTTCTATTACATGATGGTAATGATTTCTTGATTGTTCAGATTTATGTTGATGATATCATTTATGGTGCCACTAATGATGTTTTGTGTGAGAAATTTGAAGATTATGCAGGACAAATTTGAGATGAGCATGGTAGGTGAACTGAAGTACTTCCTTTGGTTTCAAATCAAACAAAGCTACAAAAGAATTTTCATTTCTCAAACAAAATATGTAATGGAGCTGCTGAAAAGGTTTGGAGTTGAAGATGAAAAATCAACGAGAACACCAATGAGCCCAACAACCAAGCTTGAAAAAGAAGAAAACGGTGTCACTGTTGATCAGAAAAAATATCGCGGTATAATCGATTACTTCTCTAGCTCTCTACTTCTAGACCCGATATTATGTTTTATGTCTGTTTGTGTATTCGCTTTTAGTCTAATCCGAAAGATTCTCATTTAAAAGCCACAAAACAAATTTTGAGATATTTTTTGCACACACAAAGACTTGTCTTATGGTATTCCTCTTGTGATAATTTTGATTTAGTTGGTTTTTATGATGTTGGTTATGTTGGTTCACTCACTAATAGGAAGAGCACTAGTGGGACTTGTTTCATGTTAGGACATTCTCCTGTTTCTTGGTCAAGCTGTAAACAAAATTGTGTTGCATTGTCCACCATTGAAGCTGAATATATTGCCTTATGAAGTTTTTGTGCACAAGTTTTATGGATGATGCAAACTCTCTCTGATTTTGGGCTAGTCTATAAACAAGTACCTTTGAAATGTGATAGTAAGAGTGCAATAGATTTATCAAATAATCATGTCCATCATTCACGCACAAAACACATTGATGTGAGACACCATTTCATTAGAGATCATATTGTTAGTGAGGACATTTGTATTGAATTTATTCCAACTGAATCTTAACATGTTGACATTTTTACTAAACCCCTTTCTGAAGACGGATTCTACAGATTATGACTGGATTTGGGGGTTATAGAAATTGATTGATCTCTCTGCATTTTTAGTTAAAAAAATTCTTGGGTGTTTTGTATCAAATTCATTTTTGAACAAATCAAACCATTTTTGAAACCATTCAGAAAAGAACAGTTCTTTGGAAATTTGTGATAAAATTGTGACTGTACTATATTTCAGAATATGA
Organism: Allium sativum; assembly: GCA_030737875.1. Lineage (NCBI taxonomy): Eukaryota > Viridiplantae > Streptophyta > Magnoliopsida > Asparagales > Amaryllidaceae > Allium > Allium sativum. The sequence continues at coordinate 719,404,911 of CM060924.1, read as the reverse complement.
GATAGTTGAAAGATTTTCAATAATCCTGATTTGATTGAATATATTTCATAATATGAGTAATTTAGAAAAAAAATTCACAACCTATCTCTATCTCTGTCATACTTCTATCATCCACTATGGTTTTATATATTAAGGAGATTTTGTGTATAATAATAAGTGTTTCTCTGACCTCATTTAAAAATCCAAGATCTGGCCATGTATGGTTATGAGATTACTTATATTTCATGCTGCAACAAATCCCATTTAAAAATCTATGATCGATTTCGTAGAGGTGGTATACTATTAAGTTTCGTACGTGATGTGACACCTATGTCACATAATGGATGTAGACCTCCCAAAAAATGACGTGTGTAAAAAAAAGAATTAAATGGATTTCAAGAGAAATAAACGATTCAATGATTATGCGTGGTTAGTGTGCACTTGAAATAAATAAATAATTAATTAAAAAAATGGTGATAGGAAAAGAAAAGGGGAAAAAAAGAAAATAATAATAATAATATATGTGGAATCTTCCCTGGTATGTAATAACTAACCTTTCAATCCACCCTCCAAATTGTGAAATGTGTTTCTATCTTATGGGTTATTATTAATTTTTGTTTGATTGTTTTGGGGTTTGCGGTATTTGGTTCTATCAATTGATTTGAATTTCTATATATAGTCCCATTCCTTTACAATTTTCCAGCTCTGTTCATCCTTTGATGGTAACAAAAGAGGGAGAAGTGTTAAGATTTTGATGAGTATGCAGACATCTGTAAAAAAAAAAAAATTAATTCTAAGTGTTTAATTGATTTCTATATTTCTCAAATTTCATTCAAATTTATTAAGTCTGCTTTCAGTTGTAGGGGAGCTTTGTTATAGGGGGAGCACATATAAAGGGGGAGTTCTCATATTTCAATGTCAAACATGTTTGTTATATTAAAAAATCTTAAGTATGTTTGTCATCATCAAAAGGGGGAGATTGTTGAATATGTGAATTTTTTTTGATGATAACAAACATATTTTATTTTACAAATGTGTTTGAAGTTGTATTGTTCTCTATTTCACAACATATAGAAATAAAAATTATTTTTGACTGATAATACTACTACACATCTCATCTCCAATTCACAAAGAACAACTCAAGTACTCAATCAAAAATTCAGATGTCTTACAGAGTTTAATCGAGCGAGAGTTTGGAGATCGAGTTTGTGAACCCTGATTGCATACAACAAAATCGACGATGGCTTGAAGATTAAATCATTAGCCACGAATTTGTTGAAGCCGACCAAAATCCTAGTTCGTAATTTGGAGACACCATTGTCAAAAGAAGGCGGCCGATCCTTTACAAAGAAAATAGAAACAAAGGGGCTATCTTTTATTTGTGTCTTTTAATTTAGGGTTTAATTTATTTTTTTGAGTTGTTTTTTATTTCTCTTTGAAATCCATTCACTTATTTTCTAGATTAATGTTAAACTAGGGCGTTTTGACTACAGGTCTTTGTAGTTAAGAAAATCACTACTTAGGATTTTAAGTCATGTCAAGTTTTTGAGCTTAGGAATTAGAATAGTAGTGAGTGTCGCAAGTTTACAGGGTTTTGTAAGCGAGAATATGTTTTTAATACCTAATAGAAAACATAGGAATGCAACAATAGGCAAGATTTTGCCAAAGTTGGGTAAATATTGTGTGTGATTTTTATTTTTGCAATATTTGTATTTTTATGTGTTTTATTTACCAATAAACCTTATTCACCCCCTCTAGGATTAATCTAGATCCTACAGTTTTGAACGGGTCGAGTTGATTTAACTACCGACTTGAAGCTATCTAAAAAAGGTCATTACAAAAACAAACTTAACTGCTTTCCGGGTTTAATCAAACCCAACTTGATTTACAGGCTAACAATCACACCCTTTTAAGTATATTTGAGTTGATTTTACAATGGAATGCGGACTTGACGTTCTAATCTTGATTACAACGGCCTTATAACTCTTATTCGCACTCTAACCTTGAGAGTGTATGGAGAGGATGATAGAGAATAAAAAACAAAGTAGAAATAGTTTTATTTACTTGAGAATTTAGTAAAGTATAAGTAGACTTTTGTTAAGAAATGATGGAGGGAAGCAGAAATTGAAATTATGTAATGAAATTCATCTGAAAGTTGCTGTTATTTTTGGAGAAACATTGGTCATTTCCATTTGTGAAAGGATATAACTAATAGACTCTTCTTTTGAAAATTGAAAATTGAAATTTTAAAATAAAGGGTACTATGTTGGCATACTATGTATGCTTATGTCTACGTATTATAGTGTAAATATTTAAAAATTATTTTGAAAGTATAAGACTATATTATAAAGCCTGAAACTTTTCGAAACTATTATACACAATAAAAGACAGTTTAAAACATAAAAGTACATAAAGAAATTTTTGAAAATAATTTTAAACAAGTTAAACATAAATATCAAAATCAATACATATGAGGTAATTTTAAATTCAAAACTAAATACCCAAAACATTAAAAATATAATAGTATAAAAAGGGTTAAGCTATAAACATAAAGTATATATATATAATCAAAGATTAAAATATCAAATATAATCAAAATTAAAAATAGAATAACATCAAATGTAAAATAAATATTTAAAGTATGTGTAATCAAAATTAAAACTTAATAGATTTGAAACTTAGGATATCAAATTTAAATCTTGAAACAATTATAAAATATGTATTTTGAAAATACTTTGAAATTTTGATTGCGAAAAATATTTGAAAACAAATTTGAGATTTATTTGAAAACCATTTGAAAAGAAATAAAATGTGTGCAATTGAGTTTAAACATAACTAAGACTCTAATATGTCTTCATTATTACTTAACTCTTGATAACTCATGAGTCTTGAATTACATCATCAGCTTCGATCAACATCACAGGTAATCTTATTACTGTACAATCTTGTATATTAACACCCGTTATAAAGTCTGTATTATATACTATATATATAATCATTAGTTTTAACTGTTAATATAATAGCAGAGAAATATAATATATTTCTTACTAATACCTTTCATACCTGTTTTGTTACCATCGAAATATCCTTACACTAACAGTCTCCCACTTTTTAATGATGATAAGCTTTATTTAAAATATATTTCCTAACTACCCCTTACCATAGCATAATATTTTGTTTCTCCCCCTTTATCATCCATAAAAAAACTACTCCTTTGATTGCTCCTAATTCTAAATTTGAACTCCCCCAACTCAAACATTGTTAATAATGAATTCTATTAATTTCTATATCAACTATAGATTCAAATCAATTACTAACTCCCCTTGACAGATTTCATCCTAATACTATTAGTCTTGGAATATATCTAAGTATTAAAGTTCATGAATTTAAATCTAATATAAAGAAACATTAATTCTATTAAAACAAACATGTTATATATATTTATATTCAAAACATCCATTACAATCAATTTATACTTATAAACCAATTCAAGTTACACACACACACACACACACACACACACACACATATATATATATATATAATCAAACAATTTTAAGTGAATTGAATTGAATGAATGGATATAAAGTAAATATATAGAGTTGAAGGAATGGATTCTTTTGGTTAAAAGGTGATTATTAATGACATAGAAGTTGGTGAAAAGATGGTGGGAAAGTTTGAATTTTGAATTCAAATTTGAATTCTTTGATCTCTATCAACATGTCGACAAGATGAGGGTAGATATGTCGACATACCTATCGAAACCAGAGGACACTACTCTTTAACTTTTGTCTATTTGTCTACCAAATGGATTATACATATATTTATTTTATTATTCCTAGATTCTATAAAAATTAATATATATATATATATATATATATAAAGAGAGTATAAATTCAAAATTTAAAAGTTTAGAATAATATTATACTACTATTTTTAGAATATAAAATTAAACAACTTATTTATCTAAAAACATTCAAATCAAGTAACCAAAGAAATCATATGAAATCAAAATTTTAATATAAACGCATACCTTTTTTAGATCCTTTTTTATTCTTGATTAACTGATAAACTGCAGTAAAACACATATTTTGCCATTTCAGCATCTGAATCATTATCAGTCAACGATGTTTCTGAATCTGAATCATCCAATATTGTTGTAAATACTCTCTTTCTTTTTCTAGATGTATCGTTGTTAGGAAAGACCTTTTGTTTATTTGAGTATGGATAGAATCGTTTCATATGCCTTGTTTGTTGCAATTATAACACCTGGCATCTGTTTGACCATTGTTTTCACTTCCTTGATCTTTACTATCATTCCTAGTATTATTCATCTTTCTATATTTCAGGAACTTTCGAAAGTTTATAGTCATCGGTGCAATCTCCTCATTGTGATTTTCTGAGTCTGATATATCCATCATAGCATTAAAAGTTTATAGTCGTCGGTGCAATCTCTTCTAAATTGCATCCAAGCTTCAAGCGATGTTAAATTGCAAACAAATTCTTATATTTCTGGGGTTCTAATATCATTATTCTCTTTTATAACAAATGTATTTTGTTCCCAATCAGGTTTAAGTGAACTTAATATTTTTTATTTTCCTTAGGAAAGTTTTTACCAAGAGCAATTAGAGAATGGAATATATCTTGAAATCTACTATACATGTCATATACCAACTCATTTGCATTCATATTAAATAACTGAAACTGATTAGATAACATATAAATCCAGGTTTGTTTAATTTTACTAGTCCTTCATGTGTAACTTGCAATGTTCTCTAAATATCATATACAGACTTAGAAACATGTACCCTTTTAAATTCATTTCTATCTAATGAACAAAGCAATATATTTATGGATTTAGAGTTACTTTCTGCAAATACCTTTTGATCAGCAGTTCACTATGCATAATCAGTCCATGGTTTAGTGTACTCAGTTTTTGTAACATTCCAAATATTTAATCATACAAACTATAAATAAATTTTCATCCTACATGTCCAATAAGTGTATTTATTGCCATTAAAAAGTGGTGGTCTGGAAGTGGATTTACCCTCTACAAATAAGTGATCGTGTTTCCATTACCAGTGTTGGTGGCCATTTATACTGTTAAAAAAAATCAGATAATGAAACTTTTGAAATTGTAACAACCCAGATTTTTCAGTTATTTGAATTTGAATATTTAAATCTGTTTTAAATATTATACTAGGAATATTAATGGATTTTAATATTGAATTTGTTTTTATAAAACGAAGTTTAAAGGTTAAACTTATATTTAATTTTAACAAGCTTATGACATCGCGGTAGTTCGTAATATTGAGTTTTGAACTTCAATTGAATATACAGGATCCGAAATAAGTCGGAATCCCATGAAACAAGAAATGTTTGAATCTAGCTGATGATAATTTTCTAATGGAAAAAAATCGAGATTTCATGTTATAGGTTGTTAGTTATGTCCAATTCAAATTTTCGAATATACGCTATGGAAATCGTTGATAAACGATAACGTTAATTTAATAAATGTTAAGGGTTTTTATATAATTTGGATATTATTTAACCTAGAATTATATAATGTTGAGTTTCAATTCTGTATTGGTTTATTTTGAAGCAGTATAAGATTCCGTTTGGAGATATACGATAACAATAATTTTTTTTAATTGAATGGTTTTGGATTAATCATATTTTATCGATATTATATAGGCCTTAGAAATATCTGTTTTTCAAACGACCTCCGTTTTCAACGAAACAATTTTTTTTGGAATATGTATGGCTAGGTATTGTTAGATTTCCAGTTTGGACCTAATCAGAGTTGTTATTATTTGTGTGTGCAATTTAAAGGTGAGCCGATAGATAAATTGGAATTAGGATACCATCGTTTTACAAACGAAGTCGGTTTTCAGCAAAATTAATTTCATTATGACCGGAATGTTGAGACATAGCAGTGTATCTTGTTTCATTGCATCCGGAGTTCGTGGTGGCGGTATGTATATTTAACGTGTCACTTAAATATTGGTATAATTTAAGTAACTGTATAAAATAAATATATTATATAATTTTGCTTTCATTCTAAGTAAATTAAAACTATACATGCCTACTCTAGCATTGCTTAAGCCCAACGAAATAAATACAACCTACCCTAAATACTATCTAACCCAATCCAACGTGCAGAAAAAACAATGTGTAGCCTACCTAAAGCTGATATACAAACCAACGAGACCGTACCTACCCTAGAAAAATATGCAGCTAACCTAACATGCAGACCATGGGAAAACGCAGCTACCAATTCTATTTATTATAGACCTACCTTATACTTGAATAATGTGACATTGTTTATATCCATTCTCCCCCCGCCTATATATACATCTCGCCACCTCCTCGTTTCCTCTTTGTTTCATCGAATAAAAAACGAACCCCTCCATTATAATTTAAACTGAAACACCTCACAAATTTCACCTTAGCTGACGATGTCAAAGGAAGGATGGAATACATATGGTGGCACTGGTGGTCGGAGATGGGAGGGGTCAGCGCGGTTACTCTGGTGACAGATGACAGGTCGGTGGACGGAGAAGGGGCGGGAGACAGTGGTTGTTCGAGGTGAAGCATTGTGTAAAACACAACAATAAAAAAAAAAGAGAAATGCTGAAATCGCATTATGGGTCCAGATGGTCCAGGTCGGACTAGAGGGAAGAGCAGAGGTGCCTAGTGTCGGTGGAAGCTGGGTGGACTGTGGGCAACGTTTGGGTGACGACGTGGCTCGTGAAGACGGGTTGAGTTGGAAGAAAAAGGAGACATGCCAAGTTTGGAAAAAAGAAACCAAATGAAGCAGAGGAATTCATTTTTACTGCTTAAACACCTAGAGTATTTTTGTAGACATCAATTAGTGATTTGATGGATCAAACGATGTGGCATTCAAAGTGAATGGTGGCCAGATGTTCTAAAATATAATTATAACCTCAAGCCTCACAACCGAGAAATGACAAAAATCGGGCAGGAAACATGGCTAAGTGGGTTTCTCCCAATTAGGGTGTATTGTTACCATCTAGAGAATATTCATTTTGTTCTTCTTTTTGCTTCTGTATCTCCAGGAAATGGTTATGTTGCTAGCAACCGTAAGGTGACAATATATTCGGAACATTCAAGCGAAATGAATGGCTGGCCATGTGTGGCCAAGTTACAAGATGTTCTTGTTGAACTCCAGTGTATCCCCTCTAGAGTACACTAATCGGAAGGTGGTTACATACATTGTAATAGTCGGAATCTGTTGATGGGCCTTCTGGACAGCCCAACAAGGCTCGATAATGATGTAGGCTCGTACCTTGAATGCTCGAAGTGGGCCAATCGATGAGGCATGACATTTGAATATACTTCCCACACCAGGCGCGGTCCAGGAGAAGTCCGATGTGACCAAGCATGCTCAGCCGCACCGCATCCAACCATAAACCGAAAGGTCGCCTAAAGAATAGCTCATCCCTGATCTTACCCATTCCAAAGTATCCGAATCAGACGGATCAGCTGCCACTTCTTGCTAATAAGTCGAGGAGAACCAATTCCTCAAGAGATAACTACTTCTTCAGGCTTAACTACTTTTTTGGATCCCACGACAATTGTCCAAGCCAGCTTAAGCACTATATCTTCTATAAATACCCCTTCTGAACTCAGAGGAGGGACTACTTGAAGTTGAGAAACTCTAGTTTTTTGAATATCTTTATCGCTTGTAGTACCGCCATTGTAATTGTTCTGTCTAATTGTTGAAACAGTATATAAGAGATTATAAAGTGGACGTAGTCTCATTAACACCGAACCAATATAAGTCTGTGTGTGATCTTCTCTATTTTTAGTTTATTTTAGTCATTAATCTTCACTTATTCTCTACATAACCCTTTCTTTGGGTGTTGTACCAATTTTTGGTGTCAACACTTTGGTGCTTTCACTGAGAATTGATATTCTCAGTCTAATACAGATTTTTGCTCTACTTTCGGATGACCAAGTCCGAGACGAAAATCTTACCTTCATTCTTGAATTGTTGAGTGATGGCTGGAAAAATAGCTCGCAATATAGGAAAGCAACCGTATGTAGGAACATATGCAGAAGTGACCGGCGGATCGGCCGCATCCGAAACTACTTCATATTAACCTGCACTATTTCGGCGGCAGATTCGGCTCCATCCACAGCTTTCGCCACCCGAGATGAGTTTATGGCTGTGTTAAACTGGCTCCGGGAAACTACAGATGCCTTAAAAGCTCATGCTCAAGAGAATGCTGCGATGCAGCAAGATATGACTCACATGACGAGGCAATGGGAGGAGTTCAGAAACCAAACTCAGGAGGTTCGGGACCATCAGCTTTCCCCTCCCCAGCTAGATCGAGTATCGGAAGGCTTCTCATCATTAGGGGAAGTAGAGACCCATGTCAGTCTCAACGTCAGCTAGAAAGAGCTGAAAATGTTCGGTAGTTGCATCTCGAGGGACATCAAGACTAGCTAAGGGCAGGCGACCAAACCCAGGTTGAATAAGCCTTGGTGGAAGTTGTTGGTCTCATAGCTCCACAAAACCAAGAAGCCTCTCCTCCTGCTCATCAGAACGCTACTCTAGGATATCAGACCCCTATGCAGCCCCCCGGAATCTTATGATTGACCGAGACACCCGGGGAGGAAGAAGGACTGGTCGGACGACAAGTCGGACGATGCTACCCGATGAAAGGACCAGGGGAGGTCGGCCTGTCGAGGAAGCCGATCGAGACACGGTCATTCTGCCAAATATGATCACTATGGTACGGCAGATCATGCATGATGGTCGCGGACATAGGAATGAGGATTGGGGAGTAGATCGAAGCCATACACCATTCACCGATGACATCTTACAGACGGATTCCCTAGGAGATTCAACATGCCCTAGATGAACTAGTATGATGACACTTCCAACCCACAACAACATCTGATGAGGTATTCATGGAACATGGAGATGGCTGTAGCACCCGACACTATCAAATGCAAAGCCTTTCCAGTCTTTTTGAGCGTAGTAGCACTCATGTGGTTCGTACTCCTGCCTGCAAGGTCGGTCCCAAGCTTTAAAAGGTCTGTCCCAAGCTTTAAGGATTTAAGTGAGAAATTTTTGACTTAATTCTATCTCCACGCCACTAAATCAAAACATGCCATGGTTCTTTCAGCCGTCAAGCAGGAAAGGGGCGAATCCCTGAGAAATTATCTTAATCGATTCAATCGGGTTGCCACTGAAGTAAGCAACCCGAATCATGAAACCGTTCTGATGGCCATGGACGATGGCATCGATAAGTGAATATAGTTCAAAAAGTATTTGATTGGGAAGCCGCCCACAACGATCGAAGCATTCTATGAGAAGGCCCACATCCGATTAAGGTAAGAGGATGCGCAGTTAGAAGAAGAGGATGGGGCCGAGAAACACAGCTGCCACACCAATTCAGAACAACGTCGAAGTCAAGCAATCTGGATATAATTCAGGTAAAGTAGAAGTGAATGTTGGAAACCGTGGCAAACGGAATGGCGAAGGATCGAAGGAAACTGGTGGGAACTTTGGACAAAGGGGGAACGCCAGAGAAAGACCCCAATTTCAGGTGTTCGAGACTTATACGATCTTGAATGACATGTTGGAAAATATCTATCTCGATACCTGCAGCACGGCCTAGTATAAGAAACCGCCCCAACGTGAACCCATAGAGAAGGAGCGGGCGACTGGGAAATATTGCTTATTCCATGATATCTACGGATATATGACTAACGAGTGGTGACATCTCCGAGACATCATTGAGAAGCTAATTCGAGAAGGAAAGCTTGATGAATATAAGACAGCCTCGAGAGATAGGAGGCAATGGACTTCAACGCCCAAACAGAACCAGGCCGCACCTCGGGCCACCACCCAGGAAAAGGAATGGGGATTGTCATCAATGCCATTGTTGGAGGACCACATCCAACAGACCACAGTATTCGAGCCATGGAGCGTTATGTGAACTTCGCGAAACATCTCCATGTTGCAGAAACAAGTCCCCTTGAAGTTGCAAGTCCCGTTAAACAAAGAAAAACGATGTCCGACGATATCGTCTTCCGTGACCGGGAGTCAATTGACATAGAGACCCCGATGGTCGATCCGCTGGTGGTAACAGCCATTATTGGACCAGCTACGGTCAGAAAGGTTCTAGTCAATAATGGAAGCTCGGTGAACATTTTGTTCAAACAAGCCTACGATCAAATGAAGTTGGACCTAAAGGACTTGGAGCCCTGTACCGGGAAGATACGCGGTTTCAATGGAGCCTCAACCGAACCAATCGGCCAAGTCAGACTCTCTGTAGATTTAGGAAATGGGGACCGTCGAAAAGTTGGAATTCTGCCGTTTGTTGTGATGAACATCAACTCGCAATATAATGCATTTTTGGGATGACTGACCTTAGCTGTATTCAGGGCATGTATCGCCCTCTGGTGTTTACTTTTGAATTTCCCGACTGATAGTGTAATCGGGACAGTACGATGAGATCAAGTAATAGGTCGAGCCTGCTACTTGGCAGAATGGAAAGAGCTGTGAGGCAGTAACATCAAAGAATCTGAAGAACCCTCTCCCTCTGCGGAGGGGAAAGAAGCATAAAAATTACAGAGAACATCCATCCCATTCGAGACATTCCATCTATGAAGTCGAGGACATCGACCTAAGAGAGGACGAAGAACCGGGATTTAGGAATGCAGACCCGAATGAGGCGACCGTGGAAATTTCGATCGATGCAAACGACCCTGCCAAGGTCCTAAAGATCGGGTCCCACCTTTATCCCCTCCAGATGAGGGAGTTGACTGAATTTCTCTGGGAAAATGTTGACGTGTTTGCATGGACCCACGCAGACATGTGTGGGATTTCACCTTCCATTATAACTCATTCCCTTAGCATTAGCTCGAAGTATACTCTGATAAAGCAAAAGAGGCAAATGCTTGGCCCTAAAAGGTCTGCTCCTTGAAAGAGGAAATTGGGAAGCTGCAAGCCAATGGATTTATCCAGGATTCTACCTATCCCGACTAGATAGCAAACCCGATACTTGTGAAGAAGGTTAATGGGAAGTGGAGGACCTGTATTCATTTTTATGACATAAACAAAGCCTGCCCCAAGGATAGCTTCCCATTACCTAGGATTGATTAGTTGGTTGACTCGACCGTAGGGCACGAGCTACTTTCATTTATGGATGCATATCCGGGATATAACCAGATCACCATGCATGTTCCCGGTCAAGAGCACACCAGCTTCATCGCTGACCTTAGGCTGTGTTGTTATGTATAATGCCCTTCGGGATGAAGAATGCAGGGGCAACCTATCAACGGTTAGTTAATTGGATGTTTCACGACCAGATAGGGAAAACGATGGAAGTATATGTGGACTATATGCTAGTGAAGTCAAGACAATCGTCAGAGCACATGAATGACCTGTTAGAAATTATTGGCATTCTCCGAAGGTATGGAATGAAACTAAATCCTTTAAAGTGTACTTTTGGAGTAGCTTCGGGCAAATTCCTGGGTTTTATTGTTAGTTCTCGAGGGATCCAAAATTAATCCCGACCAGATTTCGGCCCTCAAAGGAATCCAGGAACCTTGACGAATCAAGGATGTTCAAAGTTTAGCGGGTAAGGTAGCAGCAATGGGTCAATTTATTTTGAGGGTGACTGATAAATGCCTTCCCTTCTTTGAGTTAAACAAAAGAGGGAAACATAACTTTGCTTGGACGCTCGACTATGTCGAAGCTTTCCAGAACCTACTCGACCATTTAGAGAAACCCCCTATACTATCTAAACCTATCGACCATGAAGACTTATTTGTATATTTAGCAGTATCTGCACATGCGATCAGCTCGATCTTGATCCGTGAAGAAGATCGAGTGCAATGGCCAGTTTATTATGTATGAAAAAGTTAACAGGGGTCTAGCACAACTATCCGAAGATCGAGAAACCCGCCTACAGCTTACTAATTGCATCAAGAAAGCTTCGGCACTACTTCCAGGCCCATCCAATTAAGATATTCACCAACCAACCCCTTCAACAGGTCTTGCAGCAACCCGAGGCAAGTGGGAGACTACTCAAAGGGAACATCGAGTTGAGTCAGTTTGACTTAACTTTTGTTCCACAAAAATCTATCCGGAGACAGGCCTTAGTCGATTTCATAGTTGAATTTACTACCCTGGAAGATAAAGACCAGGAAGATAATCCCCATCCCTTGAAGACCGAGTTGAAGTCAGTCATTTGGAAGCTATATACGGATGGAGCCCATAATGACCGACGTTCGGGTGCCGACATAGTGCTACTGTCTCCGAAGTGACGGGCGGTCTATCATGCTCTAAGATTAAACTTTTTGGCAATAAATAACGATTCCGAGTATGAGGTCCTAATTGATGGGTTCAAACTTGCGAAGGATCTAAAAATAATGGCTCTTGAGATTTTTTTGTGATTCACAATTTGTGGTCCGCCAGGTTCGGAAGGAGTATCTTACCAAAGGGGATCGACTGACTTCTTACCTTAAACAAGTCGAAAAATTATTGTGAAGTTTCAACTAGTATAGCATCTCCCACATTCCTAGAAAGGAGAATTAAAAAGCAGATAGGATGGCAAAGCTAGCCAGTTCAAACCTTCCAGGTGAAGCGAAGCTGGTTCCTATAGAGACCATGAGCGTACCAAGCATCGAATAAATGGAAGTCGACCAGGATGATGCTAAGCCTGAAAAGGAATCTTGGATGACTGCTATCAAAAATTTCCTCCTCCATGGCACATTACCCGAAAGAAGGAACGAGAGATGAACGATAGTATGACAAGCCTCCAAATATGTCATTCAGGAAAACCAGCTATATTCTCTGTTCTCATGTTTCGGTGTGTGGCCAATGATGATATCAAAGGGATACTAAAGAAGGTGCATGAAGGAGATTGTGGAGCGCACACCGGAGGACAGACCTTGGCCAGGAAAGTGTTGCGATATGGGTACTCATGGTCGACTGTCAACAAAGATGCTGCTAACTATTCCAAAAGATGTGATAAATGCCAAAGATTTGCACAGATGCCACGAGCTCCTTCGAAATAAATCACCCAAATGGCCCGCCCTTGGCCATTCGCCGTTTGGGGGGATAGACATCATCAGAACCTTGCCCATTTCAAAAGCAGGCGCCAGATATGCAATCGTAGCAGTATATTATTTCACGAAGTGGGCACAAGCCGAGCAGATGACCACAATCACAACAAAGCGAGTCATCAACTTCATTGTAAGGAATATCATATGCCGGTATGGGGTACCCGGAACAATTATCACAGATAATGGAACTCAATTTGACTGCTTGGAGTTCAGGGACTTTTGTGAGAAGTATCACATTGAGAAGAAGTATAACGCAGTTGCACACCCCCAATCTAATGGTCAAGTTGAGGCGGTTAATAAGATTATCAAAACCATCCTGAAAAAGCAGCTAGAGAGAAAATGGGTCGATGAACTATCTCTAGCCCTTTGGGCATATCGTACCACTCATAAGACGGCTACTGGCCATACTCCTTTCGCCCTGTCTTACAGTTCGGGAGCAGTTCTTCCGATAGAACTCGAGGTCCCTTCTCATCAAACAACTTACTACGACCCATTGACTAATAAAGCACTTCTCTTGACATCGCTAGACACAATTGATGAGAAAAGAGAAGAAGCAAACTTTCGCGCTGAAGCCTACAAGCGAAGGATCGCACGATACTATAACAAGAAGGTCCGATCGAAGACTTTCGATATAGGCGACCTTGTTTTGAAATGGGTCTTCCTAGTTCCCGTACACATGGGCCCCAAGTGGGAAGGACCATACGTCATTCAACGAAAGCTTGATAATGGAAGCTTCAAGCTGTCGACTGCTGATGGCGAACCTTTTCAAAGAGCATGGAATGCAGAGCACTTAGGACCTTATCTCTCTTAGAAATTTTTAGTTTCTTTATTAGTTCATTTGTTTTAGTATTGTAATAAGCAATCCTTCATCAACTGCAGTAGCATATGAATAAAAGGCTCCATTCCTGCTTTGTTTCATCGTTATAAAAGCTAAATGTTGTGATTCGACCAACTGTAGCTTACATCCTAACACACTAATGCGCTGGTTCGGGACAAAACGGGCCAGCACCATTAAAAGAATAAAGGTTCAACCAAAGCGAAGGTACTGATCTTAGACTTAGATCGATCGAACAACTTCCGACTCCAACTTTATTGACTTAAAGAAAAGGTTAACACCTAACCAAACATATCAACAGATTGTCTGTACATAACTCTAATCCTCGCGACTTAAGGAAGAGTATAAATGACGAAAGAGCGTGAAAGGTGCACCCTGACAAAAGACCGGTCAATCCTTAAAAACTCTACCCCTTATTGACTAAATGGTGAATATAAAAGACTAGAGACGTCCCTGCTTAAGGGCGTCTCACCCCCGACTTTGGTCAAATCCACTTGAATATGATTGGAGACCCCGCTATCCAAACAGCTTACCCTGACACCGGGGGCAAGAGGGTCGATAAATAACCCAGACCAAGATAAAATTCGAGTAATCCTCAAGGGATAGAATAAGATAGGAAATTCAAACGTCATTTCCATTTTAGACATATCCAGCACATAATTGACACAAGTATTTAAAGACAAATAGACTTTCATTTACGATAACATGACATGATTACAAAATGGTACTGCAAGTACAGTTTAAATATCATCCCTAGAGATACAAAGTTTGATAATACCAAAAATGCGAGGGTCGCACTCGAATGAGACTTCCAGAGGGCCTAAAAAGAAATTTACAACAAAAGGAGTTTAAAATGGAGGTGCCATATCCCCACGATCGATCATATCTGCTAGCTCTTTCTGCTTGACCATCTCCACCACTTCCTCGGTGCTCAATATGCGTCTTGACCCCCCAAGCGTACTTCCAAATGAACTACAAACGGATGCTAATACTTATGGGTTGATGGAATCCGTGAAAGGGAGAACCTCAGGTGAAGAAAGGATGGTCGGAGGAATAGCTTGGATGGGCTGAACATTCAAAGATCGTCGGATGGCTCGGGCTTCATGAATGAAATGTCATTCTCACTCTGAGCTTTGGTCTCCGCTATGGACGGATGATCATCTTTCTTAGACTCCCCAACAATTTCGATGTCGTCGTCTTCTGATGACTCTATACCAATCCTTTCCTCCCTCAAGACTTTGGTTGCATCCTTGGCGACACTCTTCACCCCGACAATAGTCTCTACCTACACATTCACCTTCACCAATGACTCACCTACAACAGAAAGCATAAGTTAGAGTTGGCCAAGTAAACTTAAGACTAGTACGTGAGCTTACCTCCAATATCGGGTTTGGTCGGCTGTTTTTCTGCGACCTCAGCTGATTTGGGGGGAGGGATAGATGTCGAACCCTTCTCAATGTTGGTAGAAGCAAGAGAGAAAGAAGCCTTGGTCCGACTGCTACCAACTTCTTTCTTTGAGATTGACTTCCCCTTCACTCTGTGGGGTTCTGCCTCTGCCGTGCTTCTTGGCTTCTTTCCTCAGCCAATACCACTCGCTCCTTGTCATTCAGAATTTGAGTCATCAAAGCTTCTTCGTCCACCGATTTCCCTTTTGCTGCGTCTTTCTCTTCCCTCAGAATTAGTTTCCATGTATCGGCCAGAACAGTGGAATACCTTGGCATCCAGGACAGATCCCTTTGACGAAGGAACCTTACAAAGAATGAAAGAACTTGATGTCCATGACTCTTTTTTAGTTCGAGCAACTCCCGAGTATGTTCGGCTTTGATGGTTTGAATGTCGACATCATGTTGAAGCTTCAAGTTGTTTGCCGACTCAGTTGCCGTGACGGCATTTTCTTCAGCTATATTTTTGGCTAACTCATATGAATGAAGGGCGGCCTTGAGATTCTGCACCTCTAGGCTCAATCGAGCATTGTCGTCCTTTAAAGATTCAACATCGCCCCTCAACGAGTCGCATCCCTGGTTTTTCTGTTGGATCGAGCATTCATATCCTCGGTCGCTCTCTAATATCTCTCCTTATCGGTCGCTGACTGTAGCTCCTGATCTTTAATTTTCATTTCAAAAAACCCGAAGGTTTTCTTATCACAAGTTATATCTCTCTTCAGACCGGCAATCTTGGTCAGCTTGTCTTTCAAAACTCCACTTACTTGCCTGACGTACTCACGTATTGCGTCATATTAAGAAAGAGCTTGGTCGAGGTTGTGGCAAATATGACGACGAAAGCTATGCGATAATGGTTGTAACCCAGGGGCAAGTTCAATCCCTGTAAAGATGAGGGCAGGAAAATCTCGTTTCAATTCTCTAACTCGATCGGTGGAAGAAGGTTCGAGTGAGGGTCTAGGGCGACTCAACACAGCTCGAGAATGGTCATCTTTCTCTCCCTCCCCGGAGGTCTTTTTATGAGGACTGGGAGAAAACCGAAGCTCGGAGGACTTATTCCCTTTTTCTCTTTTTGGGCATGCTCCCCAGCTCTTCCTTGTCTTCCAATGTCAGATCATGTTTTCCCAAACTTCTCTTCTTTTGCTTGCTCTGATCTCGAGTCAACTCTTTCTCTCTCTCATTTTCTTTCTTCTTGCTCTTGTCTTCTTTCTTCTTCTTCTCTTTCTCTTCTTCTTTCTCTCTCCTTCTTTCCTTGTCTCTTCTCGTGTCTTCACCTCTCTTCTCCTTCTCTCTCTTGCTTCCATCATCTTCATCATTATCTCCTTGTCCTACGTGCTGCGAAGTTGGGTTGTCTGGCCTGACATCTGTTGGTAGGGAGGCAAAAAGATTGCCATAAAACTCTACATCGATGTCCTCAGTGAAAAGAAGAAGGATCATAATTAAGACAATAAACATTCAGTTTGCACAAGAGAAGAAACACTATATGACAAATCATAAACCCTATGCTGAGGGTAAGATTGTACCTTCAACACCTCTTTGTTCGACCGGGAAAGTCATCCCCTCAGATTGATTGGTAAAAAAAATGGTTTGGATCTAAGCTCTGTGGGGAAAGAATGATATCTGGCATCTGCGGTTTTCCAACCTAGGAAGAGGGGATGCGACGTGTTCTTCTTCTGAATCATAGACCACGGAGGGATCTTTCTCGACCACAGAATCTCTCGAGCGATCCTCAGCAAGGTTCTCTTTGGTTGGCTCCCCTCGTAGTTTTTTTTAGATTTTCTTGGCAGGAACCTTCTCTCTTTCTTGACGCTCAACCTCTCGACCCTGTCTTTTGAAAGTAGGCTTCTTTAGACGTAGTTTATTTTTCTCCCTAGGTGAGGAACAAACAGAGGGCTCCCCGACCGAACGGGTCATCTGTACATTCCCAGATTTCTTTTTGATTGGGGGCATTACATCCCGGCTCCGTGTTGTCGGCCAAGATCCTTCCTTCAGTGACTCGATTTTTTTATCCTTATCAAGGAGAGCGTATCGATGTAAGTGGTCATCGGTCAAGCAATTCCAAAACCACCTCTACCCGAGATTCACCCTGATTAATTGACTGTGGCGTTCCTCAAACAATGTCTCCTCAGGCCTTGCTGGGTCGTCCCCTATAAAAAATAATAATGATTGACATAAGGAACATTTTTATGGGAGTATCTACCGACAAAGAAACTTACTGCATTGAAGCCAATATTGAGCGCATCCCGGTTGTTCTTTAATCCAAAACCATTCCCGGTTTGGTTCACCCACCTTGCTTAAAATCTCTTCAATTGTAATGACCCGGATTTTTGGTCTATTAATTTTAAATATTTAATATTTGTTTTAAATATTTAGTTGATAATATAAATTAATTTTTATATTGAGTTATTGATTTAATAATCAAATATAATTTAATTTAGAATATATCGAATTATTGTAATTCGAAATATAATTGAAATCGAAGTTAAAAACTGAATCAAAATGATTCAGATGATAAGGAGGAATTTTATTTGATATATATGATAATAAATAATAATTTATTATCAAAGAATTTGTGGCTTTCGAATTTAAATTATATTATATTAATATAAAATGATATATAGGTTCAAATTAAATTTCAGAATATATACTGTTCAGTTCAGAATTGCATTATAACATTCAAATGACAGTGGTTACGTTAAAATAGCGGTTCGTGTGCGAACCTTGAGATATTTTAAGGGATAAGATCAAAATCGAATCGAAGATCAAATCAGAATCTGTTTAAAAGAAATAAAAATCTCTTTATATCAAATTAAATTATATTATATTTAAAATCAAAATCAAAATCTTTTTAATTTCTTTAAAAAGATATTGTCATGTACTTTGGCCGACCACACATTAAAAACCTTTGTACCCTTGTCTCGCTCTTCATCTATATAAAACCATGGCGACCCTCCCTTTTGTTTCATTCCATTCCCCTTCATCTGCTAATAATTTAAGCAAAGAAATCAAAGGTTTCGAGTAAATGGCCGCACTTTTCATTCGAAGTACACCAGTAAGAAATCAAAACAAAAACAAGATGGCCAAACTCAGCTCGTTCCTCCTTTCAAAATTCGATTTAAAAATCAAAAAGGGGAAATCCGTTATGTTCTCTTTTCATTCTTTTGCAAAATCGATCAAGGCTTCAAATGCTTGAAAATCAAAATTTGAAATTTCGTCTGAATCGAATAGTTTCTATTTGCGAACTCTCAATGATGTGCCTTCCGTACAACTCGATCTTCATCTCGAGTAAATTTGTGAAGCTCTGATATTGTGTAGAGTTGGAAGCGGATCGTGATTTTTGGACTGGAACAGGTTGAGCATCAGTGGCGATTAATTGATGAGGTGGTTTCTGGGCATGAGATTAGGTTGAAAGGGGATCGAAGTCGGAGTAAATGGTAGTCGCGATGGAAAAAAGGGGTTACTAAGATGACCGTGCAGGTTGATGGGGACGCAGTGAGGTTCGACGATGCTCCAGTGTTTGTTTTCATGCACTGTAGTTGAAGTTGCGTTCAATATCTGGTGAAGCTCACGATTTCAGGAGAGGAAAGCGACATAAGTCTGTGGTGGAGATGGGAAGTGTTGTTAAATTGTGCAGTGGGATTCTGGTTAGGAAGTTATTGCGAGATCCTGGAGTTCATCGACAAAGTTGGTTCAGGTATATGGTTTGGATGCGAGAATCGATGGGCCAAGGTAAAGATCAGATTTTCCAATGAGGTAAAGGTGTGGTGAACAAAACTGGAAGATTTGCGTTGGGTATACTTTGGTATGGGTGGATACAGTGACCTGTAGACAAGGTCCAGATGCTTTGAGAAGGGTAGTATGATGTCTATACTATATGTTCGGATAGAATGGAGGGCCAAGATAAGGTGTTTGTGTGGTACTTTAAGGAAGAAGTTAGAATTGGGTTGATTCAGGCTTTGGTGATGGGTTTTACTTGTGCTTGGACATTATTGGTTATGGGTTCTTTGAGTATTAGTAGAGATACAGGAGTTTGTAGTACACGATGGTCTGGGAGATGTAGCAACGGTTTGGCGCTAATTTTCGTCAGGGAATCAGCAAGACGATAAGGTATACATTTCTAATTAAAATTAAAAATACATAGATTAGTTTATTTATATTTGTTAGGTTAGATTTAATTTAGTAACCGTTGAAAGAAAAAAATAAAGGGAATTTATTTATTCATTTAAATAGTTAGTTTAAATAAATAAATGTTAATCAGTAAATTTAAATCAAATTATCATAGGTGCAAATTCATTCAAGAAGATTCATAGCTGATGATTTGGATATAAACAGGATATTCGACAACGGCAATTTGAGTGAGTAAACTCACTTATATTTTTTATTTAGAATTATTTTTATTTGTTAAAAATAATTGTTTGTTAGTTGTTTGCATGCATTGAAATATTTTTGTGGCTATTATATAAATATATATTAGTTATGTAGGATTGGTGTTTGTGGTTATTTTATATATTGGTGATTGGATAGTTTCCGCAGTACCATTAGCGGATGCCCGCAGTATCATTAGCGGATGACCCTATACGCCCCACGCTATGATAGTGGATGACCTTCTATACCGCGATATTCTGCCACGAAGCGGAATAGGTATTATTTATGTTGGCTAACGTCTGTGGATGTAGGGAAAACAGGTTGGAGGGATCCAACTGGATTCCTCAAAAATATTATCATCTGTTTGGTTTCGTATATGTTATCTTATATGATGTGTTAGAAAAATCCGTGATTGATAATTTGGTATTTTGGATGTTTGAAATATTACTGGGCCTAAATAGTAATTTATAAAAATATCGTAAAGAGGATTTTCAGATTTAAAAAGGAAAATTCAATTTTTTTTCAAAAATAGAATTTGAATTTAGAATGGGCTAAAGATATTTACTTGTTCTGAAAATAAATAAAGCAAGTATTGCATTTATAAATGATGTTTATAAATTAAATAATACAGGAAATTGAAGTAAAATTTATAAACAATGGTTATTAATAAAATGGAATGATTTTCATTGAATAATGCAGATAATTGAAATGAATTTATAAACGGTGTTTAGAAATAAAGTGGAAAAATTATCATTGGATAATTTGAATATTTAAATTCAAATGTGAATTTAAAAATAGAAATGGGGAAATCGTTTTAAAGAAAGAAACGATGGAATTTATTCTGATGTTCAGAATTTAAATTGAACTAAAATAAATCAGTAAGGATTTATGATTTGAATTCGATTAATTCGAATTTATTTCAATAGAAGTTAAATTGAATATGAAAATCAGTTGGGTGTTATATATATAAGTTATTATAAATAGAAAGTCCCAAAATAAGATTTTGATTTTAAATAAATTTCAAAATGGACTTGTTTAAATATATGAAACAAGGAAATTTATAAAATGGTGTTTATAAATATAATGACTTAATTATCAAGAGATAATTTGAATATTTAAATTCAAATACGAATTTAAAAATAAAATTTGAAATCATTCGAAAGGGAACAACTTTTTTTTTGCAACTCGGAATATCAAAGGGGTGGAGTTTCAAATAGAAATTTGAAAAGGGAACTTGTTTAAATATATGAAACAAGGAAGTTGAATTTATAAATAGTGTTATAAATTTGGTAAAATAAATTATCATTTGGATAATTTGAACCATTTAAATTCGAATAGGATTTTAAAAGTAAGTTGGGAAGTGTTTTGAAACAAAACGACTAATTATATTTCGGAATCCGAAATATAAGCTAAATTGAGAAAATTCAACGGGTTTATAATTGAAATTCGATTATATCGAATTTTATAAATAATTTATTTATAAAAGGAATTGGAATTAAAAATAGAAGATTGAAGGATAAATAAAATTATTACCGAGTAAGGGAAAATCGACAATTATAGATAATCGAAAATATTAAGTTGAATTTGGAAAATTGGTTTAAAATATATTAAAGTATATTAGAATGGAGTTAGAATTTACATATAAACGAAGTTTAAAACGTTGATATATTAAATATAATTAAAACGAGCCCGTCGCAGTGCGGCAGTTCATAAATTGGCAATTCGAACTACAATTGAGTATATAGAACCCGAATTAAGTCGGAATTCTTTGAAACAAGAATCGTCAGGACCAATTAGATAATAGTTTTCTAATGGAAGAGAAAATTCTGAATTTTGTCGTATATATTTTGAGTTATGTAAAAAACAAATTTTCAGAAAAACGGCGCCATAACCATTTAAAAACCATAATGGTTTATTTAATTTTATAAAAGGATTTTAAGCGAATAAAATCCGAATTTCTATTTAGAAAATTTCAGATTTGAGTTATAAAATATACGGATTTTTGAAACAGAAATCAGATTTTTAATTATTGAATAGAATAAACTAGTTTGAATAGTAATTAGTTAATGAGATTTTGAATTGATATTGGGCTTTGAATAATTGAATTCGATTTGGAAATTTATATTCAAAATCAAAAAGGAAACTAGAATTGAAATTGGAATTCAATTTGGTTATAAGAAAGTTAAATATTTTATTTGAACATGTTATGTTCAAACAAAGTAGTGAAATATGCAAAATAGCTAATTAGAAAATAAATTAGCGAATTGGGTTAAGACGAATGGATTGAGTTGAAACCAAATAGGAATATTTGGATACGTGTTAAACAGGTTTGAAATGAAGTATATGAAGAGATATAAATTGAAATGCCCGACCAAAAGGTACATGTTTAAATTCCATATGAGATTTTATGCACCGAATCGGCAAGCCACTTGGCCTTTTGATTTTCTTTTTGAATGGAAAGGGCCTAGAGAGGCGAGTTGAGGTTTGAACTATCGACCGGTACAAAGGAGGTTATGGCGAAATTTTCCGTAAATTTAAGAAGTTAGAATATTTTTAAGATAATTTGATAATTAGAAATCTATATATCAATATATATAGAATTCGATAAGGAAACGGAATTAAAATAAAATGTTATAAACAAAAAGGAAATCAATAAATTTAATCTGATAAAAATAGAAAGAGAGCGTGTACATGCTTAAAAGATATGGATAAGTGGTTTAATATGATGTTGATTATTCGAGAATAGTGGTTTTATCTACTTTGATGTTAAGGATGTTTTCGGTCAAGGTCTGAGAGGTAATTATACCCCAACTTGATTGATTTCATTTTTAACCGATAAATAGGATGATTCAATCTCGAAGATAAATGTTTAAAAGAGTTTAGTTGAATGCAATGTTTTGGGTTGTTGTTACGATGTTTTACACAACATTCATTTTAACCCAAGTAAGTGGAAATTTTGGTAATATAATAAATAAATATTTCCTGAGTGTAGAAATGAATGGTCGTGAAAGAGATAAGTAATTGGAATGTTTCCCAATTATAAATAAAAGATATTTTTCTAAACATAGAAAATAAAAGAAGTTGATATTTGGAAATGTTCTCCAAATAGCGTAAGAGGCCAAGAAGATGATTATTGAAAATATTTGGTTAACAAATATTGACAAGGAAATGGAGAAGTAATTTAATTAATAAAATATTAATTAACAGGCCCAGTGATTGATTGATGTTATGGATGAATGTTTGTTTGTTTTTCTTCGATAGTTAAATAACCAACTATCGAAGTATATGCCAATATCCTTGTCAATATGGAGAGACCGGTTGGATTATTATCCGAGAACTACTCCGTATTGGCAGTAGCGTTGCGAATCAGATTATATGAAGATAATAGAAGACGGAGTAAAGTGCAAGGACTTTTTCTATAAATAGAAATTGTGCCTTCGGTTTCGTTCAATCTCAGAACGAATGTAAATGGACGAATGTCTGACAGAGTATTTCCAATGATCGCATATGTTGGTCTATGTAGATATATATGGTGGCGGAGAATTTATTCTCTTAGCATAATATCCAGAATATATTTGTGCAAATCAATTAATGATTTACGGATCTGACAATGTGGCATTCAAAGTGATTGTGCTATCGATGAATGATAAGAAATCGTAGCCTCAGGCCTCAACAACCGGGAAATGAAAAAAATCGGGAAGGAAGCATTGCTATGTGGGTGGCTCCCATTAGGGTGTATAATCACCTATCTAGAGAAATTCCATTTTCTTCTTTAATCTATCGATGCTGTCCCTTTCGGGAAACGGTTGCTGATCCCAAACGTTGTTGATATACATTCGATACACTCAAGCGAAATAAGTGGTCGGTCATGTATGGGCCGGGTTGCAAGACGTTCTTGTTGAACCCCAGTGTATTCCCTCTAGAAATACACTATCGGAAGGTGGTTCCATACCTTGTCATGTTGGAAATCCAATCTCCAATAAGCGCCCTGCAGTTTTTGATTTTATATTATATATAAAGCTTGAGATGCAAGCGTTTCGCTAGATTGTTATTTATTTGATTTAGACACTATTATAATATCACTGGATTTTCGTATCAAAGTGTTTTAGGTAAAAACCGTTCATGTTTATGTATGGGTTGTTCTTACTATTATCCTTTCTTTCGAAAGGATTTTGGAAGTTAAACAAATGGTTGGAGTTTACTCACACCAGTCCCATGACTGACCCAGAGTTTATTTTGTTTGTTTTCCCTAAACTCTTGGGTGCCCAAATTTGTATGGGCAGTCAAGTAGTCGGGATTTTACAGGTTCACTTGGAGGAGTTGGAAGCAGGAGGCTTCACCGGTTAGCTATAGACTATCATATATTCCGCTGTGTACCATGTTTCTGTCTGGAAACAGGTGTTTACAACTATTCCAGGAATAGCTGTTGTGCTCTGAAATGGTATGTGTATTCAAAATGTATTTGTATTTCAAAAGTTATGCTGTTTAATATATTTCATTCGTTCCGCTGTGAGTGTGATCTTCGTTTTTCTTCTATTCTAATATTTCTTTCTTTCTATTCCTTATCCTCTAACTTATTTCTAATAATCATTCGTATTTCTGTGCCATTTGAGTTGGACGTGTGGTGTTATTAGTCGACTCAGATAGTACGGATTTGCAGGCCGTTACATCAATAATCTTCCAACCCCCGGTAGCCTCAAAGTAAAGAAGAGAAGGAGATTGTTTCTCGTTATGTCTAAAGTGGAAAAGGAAAGCCTGGTCACCAAAGGTTGGAGGGTGATCCAAATACCTCATGTACAAGTAATAAACTAATAACAGATTGCCGTAAGCGATTGGATGGAATTGCATCGGAGCCAGGTTCATCCGCCGTAAGAAATTGACAGTGAATGCAGGAAAAGAGGGAATAGATCCCACGTTGCACATCAAGAGAGATATTGTCATACAACCATCCGGGGGTCTGTGAGGTAGATCAGTTTCCTATGGGAGAAGAACGTCTTTGAAAGGGATGTTGTGTTTACTAGTCAAAATCTGTAGCCGTTTGAGAGTTATCATGGTCCTTTCTGTATCCCGGGGGTATCCTAGAATTTCTACACCCGGAAGCATGTCGGGTGCTATGGTAACGGGCGCTGCTTCATTTAACTCGACCGATATCTCGGGGGAAGGTAATGAACTTGTCGACCGACTTCGGGGGTTGCTATCAAAACCAAGCTCTGATCGGGCCGACGACTCAAAAGCGCTATCTACTCTAATGGAAAAGGTCAACTTTTCTCCCGATCCCTGCTTATGGGTGCCACACGCTTTAACCATTGGTAGATGAAAAGATCATTAAGCTGAAATTAAAGGTTAATTCAAAAGGGGGTTTGTGCCACTTTACAGCGCTATCTCAGTAAAAGACAAGCCATAGAGATCATGATTTACTCCCATACGTAAGATTATACAAAAGATCGCTACCTTTTTTACCACCCTATCAAACATCATCGCGGGTTCCAGGGTTCAGCAACACCTTAACACACAAAATTCTATGAATAGGAGGGAAATCACTCTACTTACATGATTATATTAGCGGATCTGACACCATGAGATCCTGCTAAAATGAGACCAGCATCACCATAAACGATCGCATCGCCGCTGACTCCGACGATCCGATGCTGATGATCCCAATCACGGATCAGGTGAAACCCAAATTGCAACAAGAAAGCTAAGAAAAGAGAGACCCTACGCAAGAATGACATCTAGGCATTTTGAGAAAGATAAAGAATCAATTGCTACCTGAAAAAGATGATCTTGGGGGAAGATGGCGATCGTCCTTCTTCTTTTTATGGAGCAATAAGTCAGTTTTTGCGAGAGTAAAAAAAAAGGTGAAAAATGCTTTCCTTCTATAATATGATGGGGTGGCTATTCAAATTCAACTAACATGACCTTCATAATGGACTCAGCTGACGTGCAAAGCAGTTGGCGAGCCAAGGATCAGCAGATAAGACGGATGACAATGAGGCATCATTATTACCTGAGCTCGTTTGAGTTTCCAAAACGGATGATAGATTGATTGCGATTTACAAGGCCAATTAAATGGACGACTCAAATCGACCTATGAAATTCTTTGGTCCATAGGAAAATATTTGATCAGGGCACGTGTTTACAATGTATGCCCCATTTCCAAAGTACCATACTTTGGGGGGCAAAGTGTTGCTAGGCCTTCTGGACAGCCCATCAAGGCTCGATAATGCCGCAGGCTCGTACATTGAATGCTCGAAGTGGGCCAATCAATGAGGCCCGGCATTTGAATGTACTTCCTACACCAGGCGTGGTCCAGGAGAAGTCCGATGTGATCAAGCATGCTCAGCCGCACCGCATCCAACTATGAACCGAAAGGCGGCCTACAGAATAGCTCATCCCTGATCTTACCCATTCAAAAGTATCTGAATCAAACAGATCCATTGCCACTTCTTGCCGATATTCGAGGAATACCAATTCCTCCGAAGATAACTACTTCTTCGGGCTTAACTACTTTTTTGGGTCCCACGACATTTATCCAAGCTGGCTCAAGCACCGTATCATCTATAAATACCCCTTCTGAACTTAGAGGAGGGACTACTTGAAGTTGAGAAACTCTAGTTTTTGAATATCTTTATCTCTTGTAGTACCGCCATTGTAACTATTCCGTCTAATTGTTGAAACAATATATAAGAGATTATAAAGTGGATGTAGGCTCATTAACGCTGAACCACTATAAGTCTGTGTGTGATCTTCTCTATTTTCAGTTTATTTTAATCATTAATCTTCACTTATTCTCTATATAACCCTTTCTTTGGGTGTTGCACCAATTCTTGGTGTCAACAGAATCCAATCTCTAATAAGAGCCCGTGGTTTTGATTGTATACTATATATGTAGAGCGTAAGATGCAAGCGTTCCACTAGATTGTTATTTATTTGTATTTAAACATTATTATAATATCAGAATAGATTTGATTTCAAAATGTTTTGGTTATCATAAGGTAAAACAGTCCGTATTTTTGTGTGGATTTGGTCATATGATTATCCCTTTCTTTTGAAAAGATTTGAACGTTAAAATTGAGTTTGATGATTTCCCTTAAACTTAGTGTGCATTCTCACACTGGTTCATGACCAGACTGATCCTGGTGTTTGCAATGCTCGGGTCAGACTGAGTTTTACAGGTTTATGTTATCAGATGCTATGAAGATACGAGCTGGAAGAGTTCAGACGTATGATATTATATAGTTATTATTCTGTTGTGTGATTGTATATCAGTGCATATTATTTTAACTGTCTAGATGTGTTGATGTACTCTGATGATTGTAAGTTTTATTTCATGCTCTCAATAAAGATTTATTTCTCTATTATATTTTGTTTCGCCACGATGTGAGACTCTGTGTTGTGTTGGTTCATCTTCTTCTATTCTAACTTTTTTTCTTTCTCATCTCACCTTCTAATTTCTTTCTATTAACTATATGGTGTTTTCGATTCTTGAGTGCAACAAAAGTGGATCTTAAGGCAAACCTAACACTAGAAGGGGTGATAATTTATATAAATCTTTTCGAATTACTTTAGTTATAGTTGTATAGATGCAAACTATCATAGATTTGTCACAGAAATCATAGAAGACAAAAAAGAATCAAAAGAAATAAAAAGCAATATACTTATGTAGTCTAGTATATCAACTAGCTCCAGTGCTGTAATATAGATAGGATGGTGGTGAACGGTCCACCTTAAAAACCTAATTATTTATAGAATGATACTTTGTCGTTCTCCTGTGTAAATATTAATTATTATTTGTTACTATAATAAGTGTTTGTTGTCACTTTAAAAACCGGCCGGCTTTGCCAAAAAAAGCAGTAAGGAAAGGAAAGAACACATCAATGTTATACTGGTTCAGAGTTACCCTACGTCCAGTTCTGCACCAAAACATAGATTTTTATTATCTTGAATTTCTTCTACATTCATTGATGTCAAGGCTATAAGGAGATATCATCTATTATTTCTGCATATAGGCATAAAAATCCTGTATTTCCAGCCCAACAAGACACATCCAATTGCTTTTTAGGCACAATCAAACTTAACTTGATTTATGGGAAAACAAGTCACACAATTTAAAATAAATTTGAGAGGATTTTACAATGGAATGCAAACTTGATCTTGTGATCTAGATTACAACATCTCTATAACTCTGATTTCACCTTGATCTTAAGAGTGTATGGAGAGAATGATAGAGGATCAAAAACTAATTAGAAATAATTTTATTTACCTGATACTTTGGCAAATTATAAGTATAATTTTATGAAGAAATGATGTAGAACAAAAAAGGGAAGAGTAAGATGAAACTATGAATTGAAATCTATTTAAAAACTGCTGCTATTTACAGAGAACAACAGTCATGTCCTTTCATGAAATGATTTAACGAATATACACTTCTTTTGAAAATTGAAATTTGATGGACACACCATTGTGTAAAAATTTAAAACTGATTTTTCAAATTGTTTTGAAAATTTAAAACTATATTATAAGACCTGAAACTTTTAGAAACTATTATATATGGTAAGAGATAGTTTAAAACATAAAAATACTTTAAGAAATTTATCAAGATAATTTTAAACGCACTATTAAATATCAAAGCCCATATATATAAGGTAATTTTAAATTCAAAACTAAATACTCAAAACATTAAAAATAGTAATAATATAAAAATTATTAAACTATAAATATAAAGTGTGTATATATATAATCAAAGATTTAAATATCAAATATAATCAAAATTAAAAATAGATATAATATCAAATAAATATTTAAAATAGACATAATTGAAATTTAAATTGAATAGATTTGAAACTTGAGATCTCTAACTTAAATGTTAAAACAATTATAAAATATGTATTTTGAAAATACTTTGAAAATTTGGTTTTGAAAACAAATTTGAAAACAAATTTGAGATTTATTTGAAAAGTGATTTGAAAACCATTTGAAAAAGATCAAACAAGTGCAATCGAGTTTTAACATAACTAAGACACTATTATATGACTTCATTACTTTCCAACTCTTGATAACTCATAAGTCTTGATTTACATTATCAGTCTTGATTTACATTATTAATCTTGATCAGCATCACAGAAAATCTTGTTATTATACTGTCTTGAATATCAATGTCTCTTATAAAGCCTGTACTATATACTATATATGAATAATCATTAGTAACGACTATTAATAAAATTGTAAATAACTGTAAATATATTTCATACAAATACCTGTCATACCTGTTGTTGTTATCATCAAAGCATCCTTGCACTAATAGGAATGAAATGAATGAACAAAGAGAAGTGATAAATAAAGCCTGATTGGTTGCACAAGGTTATTGTTAAGAAGAGAGCATATACCTTGATGAAACCTTTATACTTGTGGAAAGATTAGATATTATTAGATTCTAACTTCCTTTCTCCAACCATAATAATTTTAACTATACAAAATAGATGTTATAGTGCATTTCTAAATGTATATATTAATGAAGACATTTGTGCAGAACGACCCCCATATTTTAAAGTTGAAAAAGTACTCAATAATGTTACAAATTAAAAAACTTTATATGATCTGAAATATACTCTAAGATCTTGGTATCATAGACTTAAATCTTTTCTATTACAATCTAACTTAGTAGATTCTACTCTTTTATCTTATTCAATTAATACAAATATGCACAGATGGTAACATTTTTGGATCTACCAATGATAATATAAATAAAGAATTCTTTGAAATTATGTCTGAAAAATTTGAAATGAGTCATATGGTAGAACTAAACTATATTTTAGGATTACAAATATAACAACTAAGCAATTAAATTTTCATTAGTCAAGAAAAATATGCTAGTTACGAAATTTGGTACGACAAATACTAGTGGTAGATGAGCTCCCATGACAACTAATGAAAATCTAACCAAAAAAATAAAATTCAAAAGATTTAGACCAAAAGTCATATAGAGAAATGATTGAATCATTGCTATATATAATCGCTAGTAGACTTGATATAATGCATAGTGCTTGTCTCTACCAAGATATCAATTTCAATGTAAAGATAATCATATAAATTCTATAAAATGAATTTTGAGATATGTCAACAACACACTGGACTGGAAAGACAGATCTTTCGAATTAATTTCATACAATGATGATTAAGTTAGTTGAAATCAGATTGAAGATGTAGAAGTGAAACTTGTCTCCTTTAGGACACTAATTGGTTTTTTGATTTAGTAAAAAGAAAAACTGTCTCTACGACAAAAGCGGAATCTACTTCAGTAACTTTAATGTGTTTACAGAATATCTATATACGACAAACATTGAAAGAATATGATTCTACATTTTACTAAATCGCTAATAATCTACGATATAAATCTAACTACAAATTCAAATCCTCATGTTAGACCTAAATGTATTGATATAAGACAACATTTTCTAAGTGATAATGTAAATAAAGAAATAATATCACTTGAATTTATAAATACTAAAAATTAATGGTTTATGTATCAATAAAACCATTAAATCAAACAACTTTTATTTAGTTGAGAAAAGAACTGGGAATTTGAGCTATATCAGAATCCTGAATATTATAAATAAAATTTACAAAATATAAATAAATAATCAATATTATAACATGTATGTCGACATTCCCAACCCCCTATATCGACATATAAGGTAAAAAATGTTTTTAAATTCCCTCTAAAGTGCTACCAATATAATCATAACATCTCAATTTTCTCCTTTATTTTTTGTATTCTCTATGTTATAAGCTTTTGAATCAAATAAACATGGCCTCTTCTTCTAATCTCAACAAAAATTCAATAATTTTTTACTCTCCGCCTTTCAAAACACTATCATGGATAAAGTAATGAGGGTGAAATGAAAAATGTTCTAGATATGCTTACTAAAATAAAAGTTGTACAACTTTATAAGTCAAAGGAACATGAAAAAAAGTAGAATACTTCGCAATTTGCAAAAATATTCATTGGATAAACCTATAAATCCTGTAGTTATTGAGGATGATTCTAGAAATATAGCCATTAAATTTTCATAACACTGGAGAGGAAGAAAAAGAAGAAGATATAGAAGAAGATGACAAAGTCCATTGGATCATTGAAGTATGTTTCGAACGAAATGGAAATCTTGTCAAACAAAAATGAAACTTTTGCCTCTATTATTCTCATAGTCTTATTCGTAAGTCCCAAATTATTACGAAATCAAGTTAGGAATGTACTTGTCGTCATTAATTTGATTATGAATGGTTTGTATTTAATTTGATGTTTATTTAAATGTCTACATAATTAACTATGATAACGTATTAAATGAATATATAAATTAGTTTGGTAATTATTAATGATCAAGTGCTCACTTTTACCATTTCTTGTACATCACATCATTCCTACCACCATTTCATGGTTTAGACTATAATATTTCACTTCGGGGGATTTAATGTTAGAATTAGAAATATAGTTTTAGTTAGTCGTTTTTTATTGATGATAAAGGGGGATAAAAATATAAAATATTGGACATAGATTAATGAGGAATTTGTAATTCAAGGAGAGTTGTATTATATTTTACATCTAAAGTAGTCATCATAAAAAAGGAGAGATTGTTAGTATCTTAGGTGTTGATTTTGATGCCAATAACTCTGGGAAATGATATAAAATATAAAAAACTTAATGTTTAATCAAGATATTATAGTATTAGTGCAAGGCATTAGACAAGTGTTAATTAAGAAGACTGTACAGTAGCAGGTATAAACTCAAGATGCCAATAAAATCAAAGATGCTATTATAGAGACTCAAGAGTTGGAGAAACGACTCATGAGTATCGAAGATTCAAGAAAACAAGATAACATAGATAAGTTATTGAGTCTTAGATTATATGTTAAAACTATAATACAATTTCCTGATCTTTCTCTTTTTAAGTTTTTTTTGAATAATTCTGTTTTCAAAAATAATCATTTAAAAATAGTTCTCAAAATAAATTTACAAAGATATTATTTTTTGTATATCTTACATTTACAAAGATATTATTTTGGATAAACTTTTATGTATATTGAATTTTGATCATATTAATTTAATTATTTACATATTAAACTTTCAAAATGATTTCTAATTTTATATACTTATGAAAATTTTATATTAACTATTTATATAGTTTTATGTTTTCTTTATAAATATATTTTGATATTTACTTTAGCATTTCACTTTTACTTTATACTTAAAAAATATTTAAGAATAATTTTATAAAGTTTTGTTAATTTTTCTAAACTATGTTTAAATGACTTCACAAAGTTATAATTTATTTTACAAAACAAATGATTTTCAGACTAATTTGAAACAAATCAATTTTCAAAATTACAAAATGTATGTTGACATATTATACCGCTACAGGTTGTTTAAAAATTTGAATATCAAATGAAGTGTCATTCCATAATTTCTTTATGCTAATTAACATGACTACCATTCCTTTATAAATACTAGATTTACAAACGAATATTTAGTTACTACTTTCTCATTTATTTCTAAATGAAATTATATTCAAACTCTGCCAAATTAGAATCATAATCAAATTCAATCATCATTAGTTTGATTCTCTATTATTTACATTATGTTCTCTCCAATCTATCTCATTCAAATCAAGATCAAAGTATTATAAAGAGTTATAGGATCAACCGTAAACTAAGATCAACAGTCTATGTCAGTCAAACTCTGTCAAATCATGTCACTATACTTGAATGTAATTGTATCCCATAAACCAATTGTGTGCGATTGTAGCTTGGAAATAATCGGGCGTGATTATAGTTTGAAAATCAAATGTGTGTGCTTATTGCTCAATAAAGCAAGTGAATCTACACAAAAGTTGAACATTTTAGAGGGTATGTCAAGTTGCCTTGAAATCGAGACTTTATATCGATGTTACATTGAAAGAAAATCCATATAAAGAATTGTGCGAGACTGAATGTTTGGAAATTCCAAACAAATATAAAATTCTTTATGTCCTTTTATTTTAATTTACTACATTAACTTTTATCTTTGTTTTGATTCTGCCATTGTTAATAGAATCATTATAAGTATAATCTTAAAAGACTTCAGACATATTCACGTAAATTATAAAATGTTATTCCCCCTCCTAGTTGTAGTTTGACCTTAGATCCCCATTCTGCAAACCAACATAACCAACCTCTTTTAAGCAGTTTGCTCAAAATTACGAGTAGATATGTTATTTAAAAATAACAATGACTTTTTGAGTGATGAAATCGATGAGGGAAGAATAATAAGGCCATTTAAAATATAAAGGATAGCACCCCAAAGCCTAAATGGTAGAACGTGAAATTTTATAAGTCCCATTAGAACCAAATAAAAGATCTATTGAGAGAAGCAATTAGCGATCTGTTTAATAATTGGAAATTGGAAATTGGAAATTGGAAATTGGAAATTGGAAATTGGAAATTGGAAATTGGAAATTGGAAATTGGCAAGAGAGGGCAATCACACATTTTTTTTACCTTATTTCAAAGAGCCCACATTTATAAATTAATCAATTCAGACCTATCTCGTATTGTAATATGTGACACCCCAAGTCCCTTAAAGTCACCATAAAAGGAAGCATTAAGTTTCATGAAGCGCAATAGGTAAACAATAACTAAAATTCACAAGATAGAATGTAAAATGTAGCGGAAAATTTCGACTTTTTATTTCAAATCAAAATATGCCATTACATTTTCAAATGAACCATCATTGTCAAAACCATAGATATATGTCTCAATAATATCATAGTACAAAAAAACCATAAATAATATCCCTTGGATATCATAACAATAAATATAGATATATAAATGATGAAATACGTGGAAAGGAATGTAATCCAAGTCCAAGCAAAATAGAATCACGAGCACAGCTACTATCCACCACTACTCTGAGAACCTAAGGGGGGGAGGAAGAGAGGGAAGGAAAACAAAATAGGTCAGACATAAAGTCTGGTGAGTTCAAGTGATTTTCAGCAAAAGGATAAGATATAAAGTACCAAGATAGGTAAATAATGCTAAACATAAAACTACAGAAAAATAGAGGAAACATTATAACGAGGTATCATAGTAATAAGATATAAGTCAAGGTAAAGGTCATATATGCTTATCATTCATATCCCAAGAATCAAGTTACTGAACCACTTGTAAAATGTCATGACCCAAATTCTTGGTCGGCCTAGACCGAACAAGAAGACAGTATGTTATGAGAACACGACGCTTCGAAATAATGAACAAGAGAACTTTTCATTGCTATTACAACAATGTTATATCAGAGTACCAGAATATAAGAGTGCGAATAAATAAATACACAACGGAAAAATAAACATTATAGAATAAATTACAACAATGCAACGGAAATAAAATTACATAAATACAATGCACAATAGAAAACATCAACTAACACAGCCGAAGGAAATACACCAATACAAAGCATTCCAGAGTATAACTCCAACCATAAACCAGGATCATGTGAAAAGAAAAGATCTATAAATACAAAACTGTTGACTGCCCGTGTGGAAAATATGGGCATCCAAAGTTTAGGTGAAAACAATAAACTCCAGGTCAGTCAAGGGACTAGTGTGAGAACTTAAAACAGTTATTACAACTCTAAAAAAAGTTGGGAATCATGGGACCACGCCATATGACATGGAACGGATTTACTCCACATGAATATCATTAAAGAAAAAACAACGCAATGCTTTTTGGAAAATGAAGTTATTATAAGACTCAGATCCTATCACACAATGTAACGCAAGCCGTAGGATAGAGTTTTACCTTATAATAGTCAAACATGCTTCATACACTTTAAAACAAATATTTTTGATATTATTATAAGTACACAGCATAGAGAACTACTTTGAAAATAAATGTATCAATCTTAGACGACATAATACCCTATCATATTATGTCGCCGTAGGTATACAAAAAAAACCCCGTAAAATCACGTATTGGAATTTGGATTTCCATCATGAGTTGAGGCAAGGGTCTTCCTCACTGAATTTGGAACATCTCTAGCAGAATATCCCAGGGAACCACCTATCCCTTTGGAATGGCAGGGCCAGTCAGCCATAACGCTGATTGGATAATTGCTTGGTACATACGTTTCCTGGTCCTATTGGACCTCTTGGTCAGTAATGTCGACCATCTTGGCCTAGTGTGGACATATCTGAGGCGCTTTGATTCCAACATCCACATAAGTAAAAGTGCCTGGGCGCTATACAATGGCATCACTTCTAGCTAGAAAGAAACGCATGTCCTCCCTATAGTCCCTCATCACGTTTTTGACTCATACCGAGGTGCGAAGCTCGCAAATTAATGCCATAACACAAAGCTATGCTATATCAGCCATGCTTTGATCATCATCCACAAATATTTTCTTTTCAACAAAAGCTTTGATCCATGCATCTCAACATGCCACATTGTCAATCCATACCATTGATTTCCACCAATATATAACCTCTAAGCTCATACGTCTCAGAGAAGAGTGTTAAGCTAAGAGAATAAATAATACGCCATCAAACATATATATATATATATATTTAGCGGAGATCAGTGAATACAACAAATATTACAATGTTAGACATACAATCCATTTGCAGGTCCTTTCTGGGTCTGAACGAAACCGGAGCCACCTTATTCCTCGTCCCATATGTCCAATACAGGAAAGAGGTCTTCTCATATCTGGTCGATTTCTAAGTACGTCTGGACAACCACCACTTATTACTTCATCATGGGTGTACGGCCCAACCAAGACATCAGCAATAACCCAAATGATGTGAAGATTTCTAGTCTTTCTGAATAACTCACGCATCTTTAAAATCAAAAGATACATAAGGATAACACGCATCTCATTCCAATCCATAATATTTTTTTATTCAAATATTCATTACTCTGGAATGGTTCCCATTAAGTTTATCAAAGATTCATATCATTTGAACTTTTGTTTAAATCTTCCGTAGAAATTATTCTAAAAGATTTTATAATATCTTTTCACCTCTAAAATCATTGCTTAATGATTATTCAACTTTAGGAAATTAATCTTGTCTTTAATCGGGTTAAAGAACCAATGTCATTTAAAAACACCGCTCACGATAGACCTAAAATCAACTTTCATTTAATTCCAATTTAATTTATTAAATTGGAAAATTCCATTAAATATTAATTGAAATATTTATTCCATAACATATATTTCAACAGGGTTTAGAATAGTGTTATCAAAGCCACCAATCACAACAAACCCAAAAATCTGATTTGATATTAAATATAAGGCTTTAAATGGAAATCATGTCCACTTACATTCAATACCAAATTCTGAAGCCAACAAATATCGTATTGGAATAACGATATCTAAATGTTCCAAATTCTTCAATGATATCCATATAATTACGGAATCCAATACTGAAATATCCGAGGATTATTTCCATTCAAATCCTTTCCAATTTATATGTAAAACTCTGGTTATTTTAAAACACATTCTCAGTCCAATTCATTATGTCAAAATATTTGATTTTTTCTTCTAGTTTTCAAACAACTCTTTCTGACAAAAATATTATTTATCTTCCAAAACTTGGAATATTTTATCCAAACTCTTTTCAAATCAATTATTATGATTTATCATGATTTATTCGTATTTTTAATAATTTTATAAAGGCTCTTACACTCAGTTTGACATTTCGGCCATCGAACTGCATCCTTGGCAACATTTTTCATAACTAATTTGGATTTAAATTACAATCTTACCATTGGATTTCAAAGCTCTTACATTCATTTGAAATGATTTTTTTGATACGATCCTAACGGTTCCGGTTTCAGGAGAATCCAACGGTCGGTTCTCCCGTTACGTCCATTCGAAGTTACGTGTTGACGTTCGCGAACTGTCGTTGCGTGACGCATTCTATTCAAGCCCGAATCGATTTACATTTAAAAATAAATCGAAACACTTCCAAACCCTTTTTATAAATTATATAAAATAAATATAATCATCTTTGAAAACTCGTTTCAGCCTTTATCTTCAAAATCGCAAATTTCACCGTACAGTCAATTTTAATATTATTTTAATGAATAAAATAATATTATTTTTCGAAAGTCGTTATTTTAAGTCCAAATTTTCCTTACCATCGTTATAAAAATAAACAAATAACTTTCGATAAAAACTTCTTTCGAAACGTTCGCTACATAGCCTAACCGAACTTCACATTGGAAAGTTACCATTCATTTCAAATTAAAAACTTCGATATGCGAGAAGTATAATAAATTTACTTCAATACCGTTCGTCACAGCTACAAATATTCATCGATATTTTTATATCTATGCGTCCATCCAAAATCGGACATCTAAATCAAACTTCGACTTTTCACTAAATATTATATTATTAAAATATTCATATTTATTCCGGATTAGAATAACATCCAACCAAACACCATATAATTTCACTTATATGAATTCTATACATCCAACAACAGTTGTAAACAACTACCAAACATCCAAAAAACATCCAGTGTTCACCTACTCCGTACAAGCTTTAAATTAAATATTTGATGCTTATGCCCGTCTATCAATCAACCGATCAACATATAGCCGCTTACAAGGGTGATGTGTAAGTCAAACATCTTCCCAAGTCCCGTGTGGGGTTTTCGTCCAACAAATAATTAATTCAAATCAACCACAGATTCATGAATTTAATCATAATTTATCCACTTCTAATTATTCTTCAGTCTAACCAATTTCACTTAAATAAGTGATAATAAATTCATCGTTTGAATTACAAATGGATATTTATTCCAGTTTCAACTACCACAAAAATATTAACATCGTTTTAACATGTTAATCAACTCAAATTCACGTCCAAGACATAACACAATAAATCACCCATTCATCCATTGGGTTTGCAAACAATCTATAATGTGCGCTACCATATACCGTATAACAATTTGTGATTAACTAATCGAATAAAACTATAGTTTTCGCTATTGTTTAACCAACTAATTGTCATATATCTCAACATTGTGTTAACTACATAATTATCAATTTCTAACTTCCCATTTCACATTAACTCCGATATTAACTTCAACTACTTAACGCTTAACTGTTTAACTATAAGTAAACTACACAAACAGAACATTTAGAGTGAGAAACTCTCACAGACAATCAATATATTTTTAAATATGATTATAATAGCATAACAAAATAGCTGAGCGAGATAATTCTCACATTCGTAGGCTCGAAATCGGTAAATAACGATTATTTTCGTTAAACTAAACCATGCATTTAATTTAACCAAAATTTGTAACTAGCTTCGTTTCTTTCCATATTGGTTTCATTGTAAAGCCCTTGTTGTCACGGTTCCAACACATGTTATTTCGCTTGATTCTATTTTTGTTTCAAAAGGATATGACCATCTAAACATTGTGTATATAAATAAAATTAATTAAAATGATTAAAAGTAAATTACTTCTCCTAGTTCCGTCTTTAAACTCCCCTTCCCCTTCGTTTTCTTCATGTAACACGTCGAACCCTCCATCGTCTTCAACATCTCCACGCCGCTCCACCCATAAGACATCGGATCTCCATCAGAACCCATGACGTCAAAGAGCTTCCCGCTCTCACCCATCGCCGGCCACCATGCCGAGTTTGACCCCCCACGTCACGAAATCCCCCCCAAGCGCTGACTTCGAGCTCGAAAATTGAGTAAACCATGACGCTAAACAAGATCATGAACATTGATCTTATAGAGCTTGACAAGCTCCACAATACTAGTGTTGAAGATTTTGTGAATTGTTATGTGGATTGAGAGGTAAATGGGAAAGAAAATCAAATGATTTTGTTCGTCCATGAATGGGTGATGGCAGCTTCTAATGTGGCTAAGATTTTGAAGATTTTAAAAGTATATATATAATTATATTAATATTTAGATAATACGTTAGTTGTTTAATTCTCCAAACTCCAAAAGAATCCCAATGACTGACGTTCCTAACAAAATACCCTTACTCTGGACTCAGTGGAATATGTCTCATAAGCTGATTCGATTGTTTTGATAAGTTTTTCTTAAAATTAAAATATAAATCAATATAACGTTAAATATTGAATTTGAATGTACATTTTAATTTGCCACGACCACATATTAACTCCAAAAAATACGAAATTTGAAATCATGCTATGTTTTGCATATACAGTTCTAATGAACCTAGTTTCGTCGAATTTGGAGATCATATGAAAAATGACCTTATTTCTAGCTTATTGAATTATAGTTGAATTTCAACACGCATTTAAATTTACCGTGCTTGCATATGAACTCAAATTGACTTGAAATTTTAATCCTGACAATAATTTAACGTTTCGGATCCAACAAATTTGGTTTCATCGAAAACGGAGGTCGTTTGCAAAATGGCTATTTTTAAGGCCTAAGTAATATTGTTATAATATTATTAAATTAGAAAATTATACAAATTAATAATAAAATTATTATTATTATCACATATATCTAAAGGAAATATCATATAACATTAAAATAAACATACTTGAGTTTATAACTCGATATTACAATTTTTTAATCAAACAGCGATCATTTTATATGATAATCCTTTTATTTTATTAAATAAATCATTATAATTTATAAACGATTTCATAGCGACTTTTTGAAATTTTAATTTGGACATAACTTACAATTTATGACACAAAATCTCAAATTTTCAGATTCATTAAAAAATATATAATTAAATTGATCCTAACGTTTCTTGTTTTACAGAAATCCGACTTAAAAACGAATTCTGTACATTCGATCAAAGTTCAAAACTAAATTTCTCGAGCTACCGCAACATTACGAGTTCATTTTAATTAAGTTTTTAATTTATACGTTCAAAATTCATTTAAAATAAATTATAAATCACAAGTTCTCAAAATAAATCATTTTAAATTCTTAAAATCCATTAAAATTCATATTTTAAATTGGCTAAAAGTATAGGTTGTTATATAAAATGTCAAGATTAGGTGTTACCCTAATTACGAACCATGTGATCGGCTCTCTACTACGCAAATATCCTATGCCAGCTATGACAATAAGGGGTATCAGTCCCTAACACATCAACTATTAGACACAGACCTATTCGCTGGTATTACATCGTCCTAGTTTCCCCCACCAGACCCATGCATGCTTATGGCTCCTTCGGAACATGCCCGTACCTACCTTCCACCTTTGAACCTCTTACAATGCAGATCAGTAAAGCGTGCCCTTTCCCCTACCTAGTGCGAGGCCTCTATCTAAAATAATAATAGGGATACTGACTGATACGGGTTCCACACAACAAGATTGACACAAGCCACCCCCTAGGCTTATACCCCCAAACTAGGATTTTAAGAGTCCTAAAACCAGATAACAACAACTAGACGTGGGACCTCTTAGCTTATTAATTAACAAGTCATAACTTAGCAGGTTTAAGTCTATTATTAAGCATGGTTGTAAATGACATTTCCTATAAATTTTATTCTTTGTACAACCCCGTCTCCAAACAAGCACCTACTTAGATGTATATGTATATTAAGTTACTTATTTTACTTAATTACATCTGATACTCAGAACTTGTTCTACTTAATTATTAAACTAAGTTTAACATATTCATATGAACATGTTTTGCCTATTATCCCAATATACATTCATAAGATTTCATGTTTCAATATGCCTAATTTTCCTTCTTACTGTCATTTTAAGTTATTCCAATTTACGCACTTCAAACGTGAATAGCCTAGGCATTTGATGACCTAGGTATAACACAAAATAAAAGGAAAAAGGAGAAAAATATAGATCCAATACATAAATTGAATAAAAATTCATATGACTGTAAATAAAACTAAGACAAAAAAGGGGATAATAAGGATATACATGTAACAGATAATAACTGAAAAACTGGATAGATAATCGACAGTCAAACAATAACATATAAACATGTAAACACTGTATGATTTCAAATTTAGATTTATTTACTATTAGAATATTGTTTAATTGTCAAATATGAAAATAACTAGAACTCACAGTAGTTGGATTGAAGTTCAGAAAAATGTCTCATTTATATTATTGTTGTTGAAGAAAATCCTCTTTGGATTTGTTGTTGTAGAAGAATTTGAATTGTCCTATATAATATATGTTTAGGTAGCATGTCAGCATCTTCATATTTTTATTTAGAATGTAGCTTGGAGGAAGAAGAAATGAAGAATGTTTGTGTATTGAAACCAATGAGGCTGCTAGCCTATTTATATATTACCTAGGATAATCGTAAATGATTAGATTTTAGGTTTATAAATCCAACCGTACATCCAATGCTGAGT
This sequence comes from Allium sativum, assembly GCA_030737875.1. NCBI lineage: Eukaryota > Viridiplantae > Streptophyta > Magnoliopsida > Asparagales > Amaryllidaceae > Allium > Allium sativum. Next base: position 719,363,815 of record CM060924.1, on the reverse strand, counting down.
CAGCATATGCATCTAGAAAAGAAAACAGTCCAGATATAGCCTCAGGAACCTACCTCTGCATGTAGGTGGGTCGACCCACCTTTACCCGTGTCGACCCTGAGGTCGGCCTGCCTTAGACATGGGTCGACCTAGTAACCATAACTTTCTGAGCTGTTTATTATTTATAATATATATTACACTTTTTTTAGTTCAATCTTCTTATATGCATAACTTCTTCATACTTAATCCGATTTACGTAAACTAAGAGTCTATCTGAACCAAAATTTCGTAATGGTTGTATTAATAAAGTCTGTTTTTCTTAATTCTGAATATTTGATTGAATAATATTCATTTTATTATCTTTTTAATATAATTACTATGTATTAAAATATGGAGTGTTAAATTCTCCCCTCTTTAAAGAATTTTATCCCGAAATCTTCAAGTTAAGAAGAATGTTATTACTTAATACCTACACCCATCTACTCATCTGTCATCCACATGCATCCATTGTCCCTAAAATCTCTAATGCTGTATGAACATATGCAAAGGTGCTGTATGTATATGTCCTTACATTAACGTGAAAATCAGCAGTCGACTGATTCAGTTGACCACCTTAATGCAATATATGTTTGTGACATGTATCCAATAGGTATGCAAAAAGAATCCTAATAGTACATATAAGTTCTATATGTGTGCATAAACATTCACCAAAATGCAACATCCATGTGATGATTCATCCATTCTCATTCAATGAAAAATTAAAATACACACACATCCATATGTAATATGCGTTCACTAGCATCCACTAGCAAAAACTTGCATCCACTTGCAATCATTAAACATACTATGTCTCAAACACATGTTTTCAAACATAGATTTCTATCTAAGGATCGATGATTCAAATGATAGGGATAAACAAATTCAAACTCAAATGCTTAGGAAAAAAAAAATTAAGAACGTACTTTCAAAGAGAAAAGGGTAAGAACCACGAATACTGTCCTTGGGTTCCCATGTTGCGTCGTCTCGATCTTCTCCCCATTCCATCTTTACTAATTTGATCTCTTTATTGCTTATCCTCTTAACTTTCGATTCTAAAATATGGATTGGAACTTTCTGAAAGGATGCCTCTTTCTCGACTTCATCATCCTTAAGCATTGGCTCAACTACCTCTGTTGAATCATGTAGAGGTTTCTTTAAGCGAGAAATATGGAACACGTCGTGAACTTTTGCTAGACTCTCTGGTACTATAACACTGTAGGCCATTTGTCCTATCCTCTCAACTATGGAAAATGGCCCTACGAACCTTGGAGCCAATTTCCCTACCGAGCCAAATCGAACTACATTCCTCAAAGGTGATACTTTGATAAAAAACCATATCTCCTACCTTGAATTTCAAGTTTGTCCTTCTCGTATAAGCATATGACTTCTGCCTATCTTGAGCTACTTTCATCCTTCTTCGAATAAGGTGTAACTTCTTAGAAGTCCCTCTCACCATCTCTGACTTGATCTGAGCCTTATCTCCTCTCGTCTTAGCTTTCCCTTCTTGGGCAACCAATTCTTCTTCTCAGCCTTAGGTTTTTCCTCCTCAGTCTTAATCTCATTGTTCTCCTTTTTACCATATTCATGCATTAAATCCATGTCAACAAGCCTCTCGAAAGTCGCTCCCTTTGGTACAAGTGTCAGTGATAAATCTTGGAGCGGTTGGTTCAATCCTTTCGCGAACCTCAAAGCCTTTTTATGAGGAGTGTTCACCAATTCAAATCAAAATCTCGCTAGTTAGCTAAAGCTGTTAACATATTCTTTTATAGTCATGCTTCCTTGCTTCAAATTCAAAAATCTTTCCATTTTCATTCCTTCCTCTGCTTCCGATAAGAATTTCATCTCGAATCTAGTCTTAAATTCACCCCAAGTAGCCACCATTTGTCCGGCCTAAACCACTTCCTACCAATATGATTCTTTGTCCTTTAGTTGCCAAGTGTCCAACTGAATTTTTTCTCCTATCATCGATCCCCAACAAGTTAAATGCATTATCAGTCTCCCTAACCCAATTGCACATCTGAACAAAACTCCTAATTCCATGTAATGACTTGCCTCCCATAGCGCAGAAGTCCTTACAAAGCTTAGAAAAGTTGACTATAAGAGGAGGCAGAGTTACTACGGCTGCAGCTGGGGCAGGGACGTTTTCTTGCACTCTGATAGGTGTCGTAGCTTCTACGTATCTACAAAACCATGTCAGAATGGGAATGCCCTCGAGGAAATTAGGATCCCAGACATGTTGAAAAAGGATGAAACAAGGATTTAGAAAGAGGACAAAGGTATATTGTTAAATGACTTGAGGAGGAATATTTTCTAGAATTTGGTTTTATTTGAAAATCTTTACTTTGAAAATGCTTTTACAAAAACTTTTCCTCTGATCTTGTAACCTTAGGCTTTGATACCAAATTTGACATCCCACGTCCCTTAATGTCACCCATAAGAGGATGCATTAAGTTTCGTGAATCGCAGTTGGTAAACAGTAACTAAAATTCACAAGATAGATTGTAAAATGCAGCGAAAAATTTCAACTTTTTATTTCAAATCAAAACATGTCATTACATTTTCAAATGAACCATATATGTCAAAACCATAAACACTTGTCTCAATAATATTAGAGTACAAAATAACCATAAATTATATCCCCTAAATATCATAACAATAAACATAGATATATAACTGAAGAAATACGTGGAAAGGAAAGCAATCCAAGTCAAAGCAAGATAGAATCATGAGCATAGCTACTGTCTACCACCACTTTTAGAACCTGAGGGGGGAAGAGAGAGAGAGGAAAGGAAAACAAAATAGGCCAGACAAAAATTCTGGCGAGTTCCAGTGATTTTCAGCAATAGGATAAGATAGAAAGTATCAAGACCAGTAAATAATGCTTAACATGAAACTACAGTAAAATAGAGGAAACATGGTAATAAGGTATCAGAGTAGTAACATAACAAGTCGAGGTAATGGTCATATATGGTTCTCATTCATATCCCAATAATCGAGTTACCACACCACTAGTAAAATGTCAAGATTATGTGTTACCCTAATTACTACCCATGTGATCGACTCCCTACTACGCAAATTTCTTGTGCCAGCTACGACAGTAGGGGGTATCAGTCCATAACCCTTCAACTATATGACACGGACTTATTCGCTGGTGTTACAGCGCCTTAGTTTCCCCCACCGGACCCACGCATGCTCATGACTCCGTCGGAACATGCTCATACCCACCTTCCTCCTTTGAACCTCTTACAACCTAGATCAGTAAAGTAAAGCATGTCCTGGCCTCTACCTAGTGCGAGGCCCCTCTCTAAGATACTATCAGGGATATTGACTAATATGGGTTCCACACACCAAGATTGACACAAGCTATCCCCTAGGCTTGTACCCCTAAACTAGGATTTTAAGAGTCCTAAAACCGGATACCAACAACTATACGTGGGAACTCTTAGCTTATTAATTAACAAGTAATAACTTAGTACGTTTAAGTCTATTAATAAGCATGGTTGTGAATGACATTTCCTATACATTTTATTCTGTGTACAACCCCTTCCCCAAACAAGCACATGCTCATATGTAAATGTATATTAAGTTACGTATTTTACTTAATTACACTTGGTTCTCACAAAATGTTATACTTAATTATCAAACTAAGTTTAACCCATTCAGATTAACATGTTTTGCCTATCATCCCAATAAAATAGTCATAGGATTTCATGTTTCAATATGCCTAATTTTTCCTTTTACTATCATTTTAAGTCATTCCAATTTAACCCAATCTATGCAATTCTAACATGAATAACCTAGGCATTTGATGGCCTAGGTAAGCGCAAAATAAAAAGAAAAAGGAGAAAAATACATGTCTAATACAAAACTGAATAAATAGGCATAAGACTATAAATAAAACTAAGACAAAAAGGGGATAATAAGGATATACATGTAATAGATAATAACTGAAAAACTGAATAGATAATCGACAGTAAAACAATAACATATGAACATGAAAACACTGTATGATTTTAGATTCAGATTTATTTACTGTCAGAATACTGTTTAATTATCAAATCTGAAAATAACTAGAACTCACAGTGGTTGGATTGAAGTTCATAAAAATGTCTCTTTTATATTGTTGTTGTTGAAGAAAGTCCTCTTCAGATTTGTTGTTGTGGAAGAATTAGAATTGTACTCTTTAATCTTTGTTTAAGCAGCATCTCAACATCTCCATACTTTTATTTAGAATATAGCTTGGAGGAAGAAGAAATGAAGAACGTTTGTGTGTAGAAACCAAAGAGGCTGCTTGCCTATTTATAGATTACCAAGGATAATCCTAAACCATTAGATTTTAGGTTTATAAATCCAACCGTACACCTAATGCTGAGTTAGCATATGCATCTAGAAAAGAAAACAGTCTAGATACAGCCTCAGGAAGCTGCGTCTGCATGCAGGTGGTCGACCTACCTTTACCTGTGTCGACCGTAGGGTCGACCTGCCATAGACATGGGTCGACCAAGGGTCAACCCAATTATGGGTAGGTCGCCTAGTTACCGTTGCTTTCTGCGTTGTCAATTTTTATAATATATATATTACACTGTCTTTAGTTCAATCTATTTATATGCATAACTTCTTCATATTTAATCCGATATACGCAAAATAAAAGTCTATCTGAACAAAAATTCATAACAGTCGTAATGGTAAAGTCCGTTTTACCAAATTCTGAATTTATGATTAATTAATATTCATTTCATTATTTTTTAATATAATTACCGTGTATTAAAATACGGGTGTTACATTCTCCCCTTCTTAAAGGATTTTGTCCCCGAAATCTTCAAGTTAAGGAGAATGTTGTTACTTTAAACCTAAACCCATGCACTCATCCATCGCCTATAGGCATCCATTGTCCTTAAAATTTCTAATTCTTGTGTGAACATATGCAAAGGTGTTATGTGTATATGTCCTTACACTGATGCAAAAATTAGGCGATCGACTGATTTAGTTGACCTCCTTAATGCAATATATGTCTGTGCCATGTATCCAATATGTATGCAACAAGAATCCTAATAGTACATATAAGTTCTATATGCATGTACAACCATTCACCAAAATGCGACATCCATGTGATGATTCAAACATTCTCATTCACTGAAAATTTAAAATGCACACACATCCATATTCAATATTTAAGTGCTTGAGCCGATCTAGTGACTGATGTGTGTGTATATGCATCCATTAGCATCTAATAGCAAACACTTGCAATAATCAAACATAACATGTCTCAAACATAGGTTTCTACCTAAGGATTGATGATTCAAACGATGGGGATAAACAAATTCAAACTCAAAGGCTTAGAAAGAAATTAAGAACGTACTTTCAAAGAGAAAAGGGTAAGAAGCGCAAATCATGTCCTCAAGTTCCCATGTCATGTCGTCTCGATCTTCTCCCCATTGCACCTTTACTAATTTGATCTCTTTGTTGCGTAGCCTCTTAACTTCGGAATCCAGAGTACGGTAGGAACTTTCTGAACTAATTCCTCTTTCTCTACTTCAACATTGTCAGGCGTATTTGGCTCAACTACCTCTGCTGAATCATATAGACATTTCCTTAAATGGGAAACATGGAACACGTCGTGAACGCCTGCTAGCCTCTCTAATAGTCTAACTTTGTAGCCCATTTGGCATATCCTCTCAACTATGGGAAATTTCCCTACGAACCTTGGTGCCAATTTCCTTACCAAGCCAAATCGAACAACATTCCTCAAAGGTGATACTTTGATGAAGACCATATCTCCTACCATGAATTCCAAATTAGTCCTTTCATTATCGGCATATGACTTCGGCCTATCTTGAGCTGCTTTCATCCTACTTCGAATAAGGTCTATCTTCTCAGAGGTCTCTCTCACTATCTCTGACTTGATTTGAGCCTTATCGGGCTTTCCTCTATTTTTATCTATGCCCTTCTTGGTTCACCACTTCTTTTTCTCAGCCTTGGGTTTTTCCTCCTCCGTTTTAATCTCTTTCTTCTCCTCTTTACCATCATTGTGAATTAAAGTCATGTCAACAAGCATCTCGAAAGTCACTCCCATTGGTACATGTGTCGGTGCTAAATCTTGGAATGGTTGATTCAATACTTTCACGGACCTCAAAGCCTTTTTATGAGGTGTGTTCACCAATTCTAGTCCAAATCTCGCTAGTTGGTTAAAGATGTTAACATATTCTTTCATGGTCATGCTTCCTTGCTTCAAATTCGAAATTCTCTCCATTTGCATTCCTTCCTCCACTTGCAATAAGAATTTCAACTCGAATCTAGTTTTAAATTCGTCCCAAGTAGCCACCATTTGTCAACCCTAAACCACTTCCGACCAATATGATGCTTCGTTCTTTAGTTCCTAAGCGGCGAACTAAATTTTTCTCCTATCATAAAATCACAACAATTTAAATACATTCTCCATCCCTCTAAGACAATTACGTGCCTCCACAAAACTCTCAGTTCCAGAAATGATTTGCCTCCCATCGCGTAGAAGTCCGTGCAAAGCTTAGAAAAGTTGTCTACCGAAGGAGGTAGAGCTACTGCGGCTGCAGTTGGGGGAGGGATATTTTCTTGGACTCCAACAGGTGTCGTAGCTTCTACGTATCTATGAAACCATGTCAGAATAAGAATTCCCTCGGAGAAATTAGTATCCCCAGGCATGCTAAAAAAGAATGAACCTAGGATTCAGAAGGAGAACATAGGAATATTGTTAAATGACTTGAGGGGATACATTTTTCAAAAATTGGTTTTGTTTGAATTTTTTTATTTTGAAAATGCTTTTTCAAAAACTTTTCCTATGATCTTGTAACCTTGGGCTCTGATACCAAATGTGACACCCCACATTCCTTAATGTCACCCATAAGAGGATACATTAAGTTCAGTGAAGCGCAATAGGTAAACTATAACTAAAATTCACAAGATAGAATGTAAAATGTAGCGGAAAATTCCAACTTTTTATTTTAAATCAAAACACATCATCACATTTTCAAATGAACCATCAACGTAAAAACAATAAACAATTGTCTCAATAATATCGGAGAACAAAGAAAACCATAAATAATATGCCTCTAATATTATAACAATATACATAGATATATAACTGAAGAAATACGTGGAAAGGAAAGCAATCCAAGTACAAGCAAGATAGAATCACGAGCACAACTATTGTCCACTACTCTAAGAACCTAAGAGGGGAAAGGGAGAGAGGGAAGGAAAACAAAATAGATCAGACATAAAGTCTGGCGAGTTCCAGTGAATTTCACCAATATGATAAGATAGATGTATCAAGGCAGGTAAATAATGTTGAACATGAAACCACAGTAAAATAGAGGAAACATGGTAACGACGTATCAGAGTTATAATATAACAAGTCAAGGTAAAAGTCATATATGCTTCTCATTCATTCCCAAGAATCGAGTTACTGCACCGCTAGTAAACCGTAATTACTACCCATGCGATCGGCTCCCTACTATGCAAATATCATGTGCCAGCTACTGTAGTAGGGGATATCAGTCTCTAACCCGTCAACTGTAAGACATATACCTATTCGCTGGTGTTAAGGCGTCTTAGTTTCCCTCATCAAACCCATGCACGACCATGACTCCACCGAAAAACGCCCGTACCCATCTTCAACCATTGAACCTCTTACAATCCAGATCAGTAAGGCATTCCTTGTCCCCTACTTAGTGAGACCCCTCTCTAAGACACTACCAGGGATACTGACTGATACAGGTTCCACACAACAAAATTGATGACATAAGCCACCCCTAGTCTTATTCCCCTTAACTTGGATTTAAGAGTCCTAAAATCGGATACCAAAAACTTAACGTGGGACTTATTAGCTTATTAATTAACGAGTAATAACTTAGTAGGTTTAAGTCTATTAATAAGCATGGTTGTAAATGGCATTTCCTTTAAATGTTATTATGTGTACAACCGTTTCCCCCAAATAAACACATGCTCAGATGTATATGATATTAAGTAACTTATTTTACTTATTTACATCTGATACTCACAACATGTTCTACTTAATTATTAAATTACGTTTAACCTATTGAAATTAACATGTTTTGCCTATTATCCCAATTATGCGGTCATAGGATTTCATGTTTCAATATGCCTAATTTTCCTTTTTACTGTCATTTTAAGTTATTCCAATTTAACCCAATTTACGCAATTCTAATGTGAATAGCCTATGCATTTGACGGCCTAGGTATAGCGTAAGGAAAAAGGAGAAAAATACAAATCCAATACATAAACTAAAATAAATAGGCATAAGACTGTAAATAAAATTAAGACAAAAAGGGGGTAATAAGGATATACATATATTAGATAATAACTGAAAAACTGAATTGATAATCGATAGTAAAACAGTAACCTATAAACATGTAAACCTGTATGATTTCAAATTCGAATTTATTTACTGTTAGAATACTGTTTAATTATCAAATCCAAAAATAACTAGAAATCACAGTGGTTGGATTAAAGTTCAGAAAAATATCTCTTTTATATTGTTGTTGAAGAAAATCCTCTTTAAATTTGTTGTTGTAGAAGAATTAGAATTGTCCTCTTTAATCTATGTTTAGGCAGCATCTCAGCATCTTCATATTTTTATTTATAATATAGCTTGGAGGAAGAAGAAATGAAGAATGTTTGCGTATAGAAAACAATGAGGCTGCTAGCATATTTATAGATTACCTAGGATAATCCTAAACCATTAGATTTTAGGTTCATAAATCCAACCTTACACTTAATGTTGAGTCAATGGATGCATCTATAAAAGAAAACAGTCCAAATACAGCCTCAGGAACTCGCCTCTACATGCAGGTGGGTCAGCCCACCTTTACCTGTGTCGACCCTAGGGTCGACCTGCCTTAGACGTGGGTCGACCCAATTATAGGCGGGTCGCCCAGTTACCGTTGCTTTCTGCACTGTCTATTATTTATAAAATATATATATATATATATATATATATATATTACACTGTTTTTAGTTCAATCTTCTTATATGCATAACTTCTTCATATTTAATCTTTTTTAAGCAAACTAAGAGTCTATCTGAACCAAAATTTCATAACGGTCGTAATGGTAAAGTTAGTTTTACCTAATTATGAATATTTAATTAATTAATATTCGTTTTATTGTATTATTAATATAATTACTATGTATTAAAATATGGGTGTTACATAATATGATTTACAAAACTTTTGCAAAAGTATTGCGTAAAAGACTAAAATTGTCGACGTATGAACTTATATCCCAGAATCAATGTGGCTCCAAAGAAGACAGAATTATAATAACATATAAGATTTTGTCAATTCATGAGATAATGAGAAGTTTTGGTAGACCAAGCAACATGCATACTAAAACGAACCGAACTTCCCCGGTAAGGAAAGCCCGGATAGAATTGAGAACAAGCCACAAAAGAACGCAGACAGAAGAACATTTCATTGTTTATTACAACAATTCCATCAGAATACAAGAATATACAAAGTATGAATAAATATTACACATTCGATAAATATCAGAGATTACAATAAATTACATAGCAGCGGAAAATAATACAATACACAACTAGAAGTAATACACGGATACAGAGCTTTTCGAGTATCGTTCCAGCTGTAAATCAGGATCCTGTGAATATAAATCTGCAAAACCAAAACTACTAGCTGCCCGTGTCAAAATAAGGGCATCCAGAGTTTAGGTTAAAACAATAAACTCCAGGTACCCTTATTTTGACATGGGCAGCTAGTAGTTTTGGTTTTGCAGATTTATGTTCACAGGATCCTGATTTACAGCTGGAACGATACCCGGAAAGCTCCGTATCCGTGTATTACTTCTAGTTGTGTATTGTATTATTTTCCGCTGCTATGTAATTTATTGTAATCTCTGATATTTATCGAATGTGTAATATTTATTCATACTCTGTATATTCTTGTATTCTGATGGAATTGTTGTAATAAATAATGAAATGTTCTTCTATCTGCGTTCTTTTGTGGCTTGTTCTCAATTCTATCCGGGCTTTCCTTACCGAGGAGGTTCAGGTCGTTTCAGTTGGTATCAGATCTCGAGTGACCCTTGGAGCGACAGGGCCGGTCCACCGATGTGGATTAAAATTCCTGAACACTGCGTTTCCCCAACCTTTGGGGCGTAAATGAGCCAAGAATGACTCCATCGGCTTCACATAGTCACCGATATATTCGAGGCGCCTCGCAACAGCAACAACCACATAAGTCAAACTCGTCAAGGCGTGTAAAACCACTGACGCCACTTCTAACTAGAAGGAAACGCATGCCCTCCCTGAGGTCCTCTCCCGTTTTGGTTCACAACCGGGGTGTGAGGCTCACGAATCAACGCTACACAAAGCTATGCCACACAGGTCGTGCTTTGATAATCAACTACAAGACTCTGCTTTTTAACAAAAGCCTTGATCTTATTGCCACTTAGGCATGCCACACAGGCAATTCACTCCATGCATTTGATATCCATCAATATATGACCCCTGAGCTCGTACGTCTCAGAGAAGGGCGTTAAGCAAGAGAATAAATTCTCTGCTGCCAAACAGATATATATTTAATAGAAATCAATCACACAGACTAAAATCCAATGTCAGACACACAGTCCATTTACAAGTTCGTTCTGGGTTTGAACGAAACCGGAGGCACCTAGTACCCCGCATATCCATCGATCTCCAAGTACGTCTGGACGACCACTAACTGATTTCCTCCTCTTGGGTGTACATCCCAATCAAGATCATCAGTAATCACCCAAACGACGTGAAGACTTCCGGTCTTCAACCACCGTCTTCATCTTCGACTTATCGTCGTATCAGTTATTCAGAATGGGATAAACTCGGTCTTTCCGAATAACTCGCGTATATAATAAACAAGTGTTACACAAACACAACATACGCCTCATTCCAATTCATCAGTCACTAACCGTAAATTAGTAAGGGAACAATTCCCCAAATATTAACCCCGAAGGCCGAAACCAACATCAGATCAATACCTAGGAAACCATTCATCTTAACTAATCTACAGTTAGTTGCTAAATTTCTTAACTCAGTTGGGTCTAAGAACAGTATTATTGAAGATACCATTCACGACAACCCAAATCACATTTGATATTAAATACAAGGCTCTGAATAGAAAATATGTCGGCTTATATTCAATATCAAATTCTACGACCAACAAGTATCGTATTGGAAATAACGATATAAATATATCTTTCAAATTTCCAGAACAATATCTGTATAATCACGAAATCCAACATCGAAATATTCCAAAGACAATTTCTATTCAAATCCATTCCAATTTAATTATTGTAAATCCTGGCTTCTTTTAAAATCATTTCAAATTTCCTTTATTTATTTTAAAAATAAATAGAATTATAATTTTAGGTCAAAACTAGTACATCTCGATAAAAATCCATTTTTATCTTTTCAAATCTGGGAATTTTCATCCCAATTCTTCACAAATCATTTCTTATGATTTTACACAAATTATTACTATTTTTAATAATTTTATCAAGGCCCGTACAGTCGATTTCCATCAACGACCATCGAACTGCACTTACAACGACCTTTTCCAAATTTGATTTGGACATAATTCCAAATCCAACCGTTAGATTTCAAATCTCTAATATTCATTAGAAATCTCTTTTCGATACGAACCCAACGGTTCCGGTTTTAGGAGAATCCGACGGTCGGATCTCCCGCAATATCCATTCGAAGTCAATGGTCGAAATTCACAAACTACCACAGCGCGGCGCGTTCTATTCATGCCATTATATATATAATATATATTATATATATTTCATCGATTTCCTTTCAAAACGTATTTTATAAATCGTTTAAATTCGTTTTCAAAACGATTTCAACTTCCTTTTCAAATTCAAATCAAAATTGAATTTTTCCTTATAAATTCGTTTTAAATTCATTTCAAATTGATTTCAATTAAAATCGATTTTTAATTCAATTTCAGTTCGTTTCCAATTCAATTTGAATTTTAAATTTATTCAATTTGAATTTGAATTCATTTCTATTCAATTTCAATTCGAATTCATTTCTATTCAATTTCAATTCGAATTCAATTCTATTCAATTTCACTTCGAATTCATTTCTATTCAATTTCAATTCGAATTCAATTCTATTCAATTTTAATTCGAATTCATTTCTAAATATTCGATTTTGAAATCACTTTCAATATTCATTATAAAATCGACAAAATTCCCGTTCGTGTTAAAATGGCGTGTAACTACTTAACATGGCTTCACATTTCAATATTCAAAGAATATTATTTTTTAAATTATTCGATAATTCTGAACTGGAATCAGACACAGTCAATTACCATATAATTTCAGTTATACGGATTTCATCAAATTCATATATACAACAATGACGATAAACACCCAACCATCATTCAAAGTGCATTCTACACTGTATAAGCATCAAATATAAATATTCAACACTTATAACAGCCTGTCAATCCATCGATCGACATACAGCTAATTATTGGGATTAGTGTATGTCATATATCATCCCAATACCCATATGAGGGTTTCAAACAATCAAACACAGATTCTATTTGTGCAGTTGGGCGATGTGTAAAATTTATCGTCCCAATCAATTTCAGTCAAATATGTGTATATAAACAAACCGTCTGATTTTTTTATATTTATTTCATTTTAAATACACGTTAAAAATTCTATTTTCAACTATAAAATATTTTTAACTATATAAATATTTTATTTCATTTCACATCACATCACACAATCAACTACACATCAAAATCAAATAAACAAGCATACAAGTCGTCCATGGTCTGTGGACGACGGGTGTCGGGTGCTACTAAACACCGTATGCATCCTAGTATATATTTTTAACTAGAAATTTAAATTAAAGGTGAGGAGTTCTCACCGACCAGCTAAACCAATTCACCGCGACTTTTCATATGTAGAGATCTTCGTCGTGCTCGCCTATTGTCAATTTAATTGTCCATAGCCACTACATATATAAAAATCACACTTTTATAATCACCCTATATGGATAAAACTCACATTTTTACACCGCTACTATATAGATAAAAATTCTATTTTTATACCGCTACTACATAGATAAAAATTCTATTTTTATACCGCTACTACATAGATAAAAATTCTATTTTTATTCCCTAAGTAATATAATAAAAATTATATTTTTATCACGCTATCTCACTAAATAAAAATCATATTTTTACATCTACTTCATATATTTTTTACAATGCTTCTTCCTATATAAAAATCGAATTTTTATATTCTCTACCTTATAAAAAATTATATTTTTAATACTCTTTATAAATAAAGATCATATTTTTATTATACCAAAACTATAAAAATCATATTTTATTACTCTAGTATATGTATAAGAACCACTTCTTTGATCATATAAAAAAAATCTATTTTTTTACACCAATGCTACATTCACAAAAATCATATTTTTTCTAGCGAAGTTCATCTCATCAAATTCATATTTTTAACCACTTTATTTTCATTAAAAAAAACAGATTTTTAAATCAGTTATATATAATAAAAAGGAAATAAATTGAATGTAAATAAAATAAAATAATAACAAAATAGAAGACTCACAGTTTTTCTTTTTTTGTTGGTCGGAGGGTTGAGAGGAGGAGGGTTTCACCATCCGTCGAAGGGGTAAGGGGGGCTGCGATGGCGAGCTCGAGGTGGGGGGGCTGCGGTGGCGCGCTCGAGGGGGGTCTCGGTTCGGGAGTTTTCAAATCGAATGAGGAGAGGGAAGGGAGGTGATGGAGGATCGGGGAGGGGGTGCGGTGGCCCACGCCAGCGCATGCGGCGGATCCCCCCCACCACCCCCCGTCGTTCACCATTTTTTTTATTTCTTTTAATCGGGTTTGACCGTGAAAGGGTATGGGGGAAGGAAGAGAATATATATTTTTATATATTTTATTTTATTTTAAAATTCTAAAAAGTAACTTTTTATAACGAAGCCTAATTCGAACCCACCGACTATCATCCCTAGCTAATTATCCCCATTCCGAACATAGTGGGATAAGTATCGTAGGCTGATTCGATCGTTTCGATCAGTTTCCGTTCAAATCAAAATAGAAATCTATATATTGAATTTGAACACACATTTCAATTTACCGGGGCCACATACTAACTAGAAAAATTCCCGAAAAATATTTTCTAGCTTCGTATTGACGATACGGTCCTAACAAAATTGATTTCGTCAAATTCTGAGAACGTTTGAAAAATGGCCATTTTCCAGTCGATTAAAATCAATTGAAACTGGTCAAACGCGTTTTCCTTTGCCACGCTCACATATTGATTCGAAAAATTACGAATTTTGAAACCTAGCAATAATTTGACATAACGGATCCAACAAAAGTGGTTTCGTCGAAAACCGAGGTCGTTTGCAAAATTTCCATTTTTAAGGGCCGAAATTCCATAGCGACTAGTCTGAATTTTCAACTGGACGTAACTTTTTATCCCCGCTATGAAATTTCAATTTTTTGGATTCGTTGGAAAGATGTTCTCAAATAGATTCAAATATTTTTGGTTTCACTAAAATCTGGTTTATTTTGCACCCGGTACATTCATTTGAAATTTGAAATCGAATTATCGAACTACCGCGCCATTTTCAATTCCTTTTATAATTATAAATAAATATTTATATTCTAACGACGATTTGAATAAATATATACATTCTAATTCTATTCAAAATAAATTTCTTGTCATTATTATTTAAAATAATTCATTTTAAATAATCAAAATTCGCTAAAATTGCCAAAATAAAAATTTTAAATTGGCTCGGATTTCCGGGTTATTACACATACACATATAAACATTGATCTTTGAAAGGTGCATGATTTATATGACCACGATTTTATCCTTTACATGCTAGAAAAGATGCATTCCACTAACAGGTTGATCACAATGATTCATAAAATGCCATGCCCTCCTTCCTTCTCAATAATAAGTAGTGGCACTCCACATGGTTTTTTGGTAACATTAACAAACTTAGGCAGGGGTACGCCTTATCTCCATTTCTCGTTATGATTGTTATAGAGCTATATAATTTACCGATGGAGCAAAAAATACAATTAAGGGAGATAATTTTTCTATGTCAAACAACTTTGAGACATTTCAAGATGTTCATGTTTATTTTAATGATATAATGGTATTTGGCAAAGCAGAGGCCGAGGTTTCTAAAGTTATTGGAAAATTCTATTGAAACTAAGATTTTTATAAAGCTTCCCCCCACCCCACCCCAAAATAACATTGAAAAAATGAAGACCAAATGCCCTTATGGAATTACTTTTACTTGTGACACCCCACGTCCGTTAATGTCCCTCACAAAGGGAATGCATTAAGTTTCGTGAAGCCTTATAGGTAAACAGAAACAGAAATATTACAAGACAGATATAAATTGACAGCGGAATTAAAAAAATTATTAATCGTAAAGCATCGTGGTTCAAAAACATCACATGTCCGAAATACAAAAAAACCATTACATCATAAAAACTATTGTCTTGTACTTTAAAACATCAAAGTACATGAAAGAAGAAAAATTCCCCAAAAAAATATAGCCATAGCAACAAGGATAGGAGCTTGAGCCATACATCTAAGCAGCTCCAGCAAAATGTAAGCATAATCAAGGTCAAGCCTGAGTATTCCCACCCTGAGAACCTTGGGTGGGGGAATGGAAGAAAGAAGAGGAAACAAAAAGGGTCAGATATAAAGTCTGGCGAGTCTAGTTACTTTTAGAAAGAAAATAAGTAAAAGTAGCATGACAGGCATATAAAGTGGATAAGAAAGATAACATTACATAAGGCAGGTATGACAAGGTAAACATGATAGAGTGTATACGCTTCCCTAATGATTACTCTGATCCTCTGCACTGATACTAGTATAACCAGAAATGATATAATCCCAACAATTATCAAATGGTAGACTTAGGCATAGGTTCAAATGTACCATAACTACTACCCTAATCGATCGGCTCCCTAATCTGCGTAGATACCTTGTGTTGGCCCTACAGTAGGAGGTATCACTTCCTGAAGTGGCAATTCCTCGTCTTTATAATGTGCACAACCATATCTACATGTGTCACGGTAGTCTTATTCCCCTCTGCCCGGCCCATGCACGAACATGACCTGGTCGATTTGCGCCGCCCACACCGTCCTCCACGTTTGGATCTCTTACAATCAGCCTAGTAAGAGTGCCCCAATTCCAATCTAGGGTGGAGTACTCGTTTTGATATTGTTATATGGGTTACTGACCAAAATAGGTCCTACACAATATGATACAAGCTCTCCTCATTGTCTTGTATCCCCACTAGGTTTTTTATTGATTATGTATACCACTAGTTGTCTTTAATTACACAACCCTACCATTTCTATAATTTATGCTTACCCTAAAAAGGCTTCTTTAATTACATAACTTAATATTTCCATCAGTTTTGTATACCACTAGGTGTCTTTAATTACATAACCCTATCAGGTTAAGTTCGTGGACCTATATTTAATTATTACCCACCCTCTCAGATTTACTTACCCTACGCACTGTTGAACCAAATTTACTTAACCCCAAATTAAGTTTGTATTCATACAATCCCTATGGATTCAACTAGGTTATGTATTCAAGGTATATTACCATAATTTCATTTATGGTTATGGTACGCTAGGCCTCCCACATTAAGCCTACCATTTGTGGATGCGGGACATGCCGAGTGGGTCCGGGAAGACTTATTCCACAAATTGGGTTTAACCCCGTGTATTAGCACGTCTCGTATTTGTGCACCTAGACATCCCATATTTTATTCACCACTTATGGTCGCTGGATATGCCGGGCGGATCTGGGCAGACTTCCACTACAAGTGCAATCTAACCTTGTGTCCAGGCGCAGTTATAGTTTCTAATTACTGTAATCCTAGGCATTTCATTATTAGCCAATTTTACCTATATCGTTATAGATTATTGGTTTCATGCCCCCTTTTTCCCCAATTATGTTCATAGTGAATTATATGTCCAAATTCATGTTCATAATCATTATCCAAGTTATGCCACTTTTCATGTTTTCCCCCGTTCACCAACTAACGCATTCATATATATTTAGCGGCATGCCTAGGCCAGGAAGTATCCTGGCCATAAAAAACCAAAGGGAAAGGTGATGGGAAGATGGCAATAGTGATTATTCTAACATAACTGGCATAAATATATACTGCCATAGTGATAAGGTAGACATATAAGAATAGATCTGTGAACTTGTGATAATTAAACTAGTTCTAACCTAGTAGGAATGTCACAATAAGCATAACAAGATCTGAATAATAATTTAGATGTCCAACTAGTTCAGATCCAATATGATAGGCACAAGGTGATCTAAATAATAAGCTAGATCTAAAATCAAAAGTAGATCTGTCCTGATAAATATTTAGATCCAAGTCATAATATGTCATAACATCATAAATTCACAAGCTGTAATAGATCCGATATGATAAAGATTGAGATCCAAGTCATAATTAATTTAGAATGTCATAGATTCACAATTTACAGTAGGTCTGGTATAATTCACTCACAACAATGGATCCAAACTATAGTCATATCACGTTCACTTTTAATCATTTAAATCTAAAAGTAACTTTGAACTCACAATGTTTGGATTTAGAAAATAGAACTAGAAGAGAAGATTGTTGAGTTATAGATCTACACTTGAATCTCTAATTGTTGATTGTAGAAGAAGAAAAGGATTCGATTCAGTACAGACACCGACAACAGTTGGCCTTCATTGATTTCTGTAACAACCCGTATTTTCAATAACCTGTTATAACATAAATGGAGGCAGAATTAAACTGTAAAATCTGAATCAAGGGAAACGGGCTATGCCATTGCGTTCGTCTCGGAAAAATACGCGAAATAGAGTCTGAGTTTTCGAAAATCGGAGTCCGTATGACCAAGATATGGCCTCGCGAAGTTTCACGAAAAATTCCCAAATTAAAGTATACTTAATTAAGTGAAATGGGTTGCGCAGAGAAATATATATATATATATATTGATATATATATATAATTAAAAATTTAATAAATAAATATGCAAAAATGTTCAAAACAGCGAATTGGGAGAGGGGAATAACCGAACCGGCCGATTTTTGAGGTCGACCCGAGCTCGCTGGGTCGACTAGGGGTTAATCCAGGGTGTTTGGCTGTCAACCCGTGGGCCGATTCGCTCAAATGCAGATTTTGCATTTGGATGGTTCTCATGGTTCATCTTTAATCTAAAGGCCCTAGATGGTTCCTACACTTGACTTCTTCCCCAAGACATGCTTTGATGGCTTGGATTGAATCTAGGTTTAATCCTATGGCCTAAAACACTTGCCTAATCTATAAATAAGACCCTAACCTATCCTAAACCCTCATTATTCATTCATGCAACTAAACTATGGCAAAATTGCTACTCTCATGGCCTCCACTCAACTATCCTAGCCTCCACTTCATTTCTATGAGAGGTTTCATGATCTTGAGAGTATTAGAGAGTCCCTATGTTAGTATGAGAGCTTCTCAAGTTGATCTCAAGGCTAAAGCTTTGATCTTTGTTCATAAATATGGGGTTTTTATTGATTTGGAGTGTTCATCTTTGGGTTTTTGGGTGATGGCATGCATAGGCTTCATCACAATCTTTGTTTTGCATTTCGATTTGTGCCTTCATAACAATGTAAGCCCTTTCCCTACTCTTAGATATTAACTATGAAGTTAAATGTTCATGTTGCAAGTTTGGGTTTGATCATTGAGAATGATACATGCTATCATGTCATGCAAGCTTATGAAGTCATTATCTTGATCTTATGAGCTAAAAGCTACAACCTTTATGTTGAAATGTTGCATTATGCAACATGAGAACCTTCATAATCTTTATGTCAACTTGCATATGAAGTCATAACCCTTATATGATGATACATGCGAGTTTCTAGTCATCATTCCATGTCTTTTGTCACCATGATTCGTTTATGTGCCAAGTTTGGGTTTATGCATGATTTTGAGGCTTAAGAATGTAACATGCAAGCTAATGAACACATTTGTGCCTCATTTGCCACCATGATTAACTTGTGGCTTAATATCCATTTTTGTCATGCCTTTGCCAAGTCTCTTCTTTTAATCCATTAAGTTGTTGCGAACGTATATGCGAGTTTAAAAGCGTTGGGTTATGTTATGGGTAATTTCTAATGACATGAAAATACAACTTGAAAACATGACTTGAATCATAACATGGAAGTTGACATGTAATTATACATAAAAACATAAGCTTGGGAATTTACCTATTAAGTTAGGTCTACCCATTGGGAATTTACCTATTAAGTTAGGTCTACCCAATTGCTTGAAAACTTGACTATGAACATGACACTAGACTAAACATGAAAGTGGCCAACTCGAGGTTGGGTTGAGTTTGCAACGTAAAACTACCCGGAACCGACCGGCCTAACTAGTAGTTGCAAACAATAGGACCCAATGTGAGAAGTTGGTCATGTTGTGCTTGAACCCGAGGTTAGACCAAGTTGTGGTGTAAAGCTACCCGGAACCGACCGGCTTAACTAGTAACCACAACAAAGTCTAATGTGAGAGGTTGGGGTGCATTAAGTAATTAATGCCACATGATAGGGTTAAGTTAATTTGATTAATGACTCTTAACCAAATATGACATGGGTAAATGGGTTAAGTAAATTGGTTAGGCTAATGATACTTAACAAAACATGACAAGGTTGGGTAGGTTAAGTGATTTGATTTGCCTAATGACGCTTAACCATTTTTATACGACTAGTGGACGGGGATTAAGTTAACCAACACTTAATCAATCCAACATGATAATTTGGCAAGGTTAAGTAAGTTTTCTTAATGACACTTAACCATACAAGATGATTAGGGGATGGGGTTAAGTAATTTGCACCTAACTAATCCGACACGGTAATTAGATGGGGTTAAGTTAAACACTTAACCAATTTAAACTCGGTAATTCAATGAGGTTAAGTAACCAATACTTAACCAACTTAACGTGATAATTTAATGGGGTTAAGCAACTTATACTTAACCAATTATACATGATGATTTGATGGGGTTAAGTAACTTACACTTAACCAATCTAATACGCGGACCTGATAAGGTTAAGTCACAAGACCTTTTTAGAATATACTTAACCATTGTAGTACGATTAGAGGATGGGGTTAAGCCAACCTATACTTAACCAATCCAACTCGATAATTTGATGGGATTAAGATAATCTATGCTTAATCGATCTAGCAAGATAATCCGATAGGATTAGGTAAGCTAGTACTTGACCAATTTGACTTGATAGGGTTAAGTCATGAGCCTCTGGGTACACTTAACCAACTTGTGGGACTAAGTCTTGAACTTAAATACTTAGCCAATCTTTGACGTGATTCGTGGGCGGGTTAAGTCATGGACTTGAATGATAACACTTAACCCAATAGACAAACCCTAGCTAGAAGAACTAGGTAGAAAACCGTGGTTAATCAAGGATAACGGGAAAGGAAGCTAAGTGGTAAACCTTAGTTAAGGGTAACTAAGTAATAATTCTTAGCTAAGGACATAGGACTAATTCTCAAAACGATGAGTAACCTGATACGGTAGGTCATCGCTTAGTATACGAGGGGGAGCAAGTTATCTGACTTGGATAAAAGCTCCAGCGCACTGGGTGCCGAAGTGGAAGCTTCGGGGGACGTGAGGATATTCTTGGGATCCCTCTGTGGGCTGCCAGGTAATTATACTAGGCCCATGAGAGGTTAAGGTCTGCGTTAGAAGGACCAAGAGTATGCCTTGGTTGCTATGCGAGCAACCTAAAGACTGGGATGGATTAGCGTGGAGTCGACGATTCTTGTTTTTGCCCTGGATAGCACATCGCCGACTACCTACCATCTTTAGTCAATCGTGTACGTGCGGAAAGGCAAGGAACCCCCAACAGACCATGTGCTTGCTATCGAGTCATGGGTGAGGTTGGCCCGTAGGAAAGTGGGCTATAGTGGGGCCGTGGAGTGGTTCTTATACATGATTTTTCTTGGATTGCCTTTCAGTAGTTGAGGGAGGGGTCACGTGGGACCATAGCCACGGGTACAAAAACAGACCTTGATATCTGCATCGGCAGACGATTTAAAGCTCCCGACCGGGTTCCGTATTTCTTGATTTGCCCTGGCACGGAACTCGGATGGCACATTGGGGAACATGTGCATCTAGACATGGAAAACGATTCACGATACATACGTGGGATCAAGGGCGCGGTTGACGGGTGGCGTAATCCCTAGTGGTCCTAGGTGGCCAAAACCCAAACCGAGACACGGAAACGTTCATTAGGTAGCATAATCCCTAGCGGTCCTAGGTGGCATAAATCCTAAGTGGACGCGCGATAGTTCATGGTAAGGAAACACAACTAGATCAAGGGTTGCAGTCCAAAACAACTTCAAGGATAAACCGTTTACATGGGAAAGCCCGTACAGCCTACGGCAAAGGACTGAACTTATACATGGAAAGAAACATATGAGTTGAGTAACCTATATATGCGGCATATTAGGTTGACATGGACCATTACACGACTTTTGAGTAAGGGTCATTCACGGATAACACGTAATACAGTTGGGATACTAGTACGGTAGGTGCAGAGCGGATATACAGGATAGATGCCATGGGACGTTATACGCGATAGATATCTTGGGATATTATACTTGATAGGAACCTGACAATGTGATACCTTGTTTTATCTTGACATCGTAGTTTATCACGACACCCTAGTTTATCTGAGTTCAGTAGTTCATCCTGTTATTTTGATTTAATTGACCTATCTTGTATCATGCTTATGTTCATCTCAGTTTCTCGTGACAGTTAACTTTACTAGTTTTTATACTAATAGTAGATAGGGCTTACTCAGTCTTTTTGACTGACCCGTTTTGTTTCGCCTCTTTTCTTCCGTTTCCCCCCCAGGTTACAGGGAGGAAACACTGCTGTTTAGTTCGGACTTCTTCTGCTTGAAGGTCATCATGGATGGCTTGGACTTTTCCTGGCTATGGCTACTTTACTGTTTTTATTTGGGGAATAATTTATGAAAAAGTCTTTATGCTTCTTTACTATTGCAAGACAGGTTTTGATGTACTCTGATGTAAAAGACTTTAGACCTTATGTATTCATGTTTATGAAAGTTCGATCTTACTTCCGCTATTTTATATGTTCTGTCTTGTGATATTTCTGTGCATGTTTACCAATAATGCCCCTCTAAAGCTAGTGCATTCCTTTGCGAGTGACCCTAGCGGAGGCAGGGTGTTACATTTGGTATCAAAGCAGAAGGTTACCAGATTGGGCAAAAGTTTTTAAAGACCTTCTGAAAACTATTTGAAAATCGTTTATAAAGAAGCATTTTTCAAGAAAGTTTTCTTTTAAAAAGAAAAGGCTATTCCCCAAAGACCATTAGCATTATCCTTGTTTCCTTAATTAAATCTCTTTTCCTTTCTTTCCTCCATCTGTAGTCACAGTGGTTTTAACTGCGACTAGTCTTTTCTATCTACGAAAGTGCTTTCCACGATGGAGGTGGTTTTCAAGAGACCAGTGGCCGCGTTATAAGAAAGGATAGTGAGAAAGAGGATAAAGGATACGAGCTTAAGGATGAGCAACTTGTTGGTATGGCTTAGTCCTCAAAGGAGGGAGAAAGATGAACAATGAAACCCATGACGAGAGAGTACCTTTGGCATGGTAAAACGGGGCGGATAGTTAAGTATTATGGGACAAGGACAAGATCATCGGGAGGGCAGTAGTATGCTCTCATTTCTAGAGTACCTCGGAAGGAGGGTAACGATCTTGTTAAAGGTTTAGCTTTTCTTCTCTATCATCCCATTAGGACTTCGTTGTTCTTATCATTTAAGTCTGCTTCGATAGTTGAGTCTCTGCACCTTAAGTACTAGTGTAATAGAGAATCCCATTTTTGTCTCAAAGTCCTATTGGAGAATCAGTCCATTTATACATGACTTGTTTGGATTTGGGAATGTTTATGCCAAGTGTTGAGTTTGGAAATAATGCTTATGTTTATAAGCTATGGATGGATTCTAGTGATGAAGTGGTTATCCAGTAGGGGGTGCCACTCTCGGTTTTGATAGGAGGGTAGTTAGACCTTTTGACTAGCCTTGGTAATGCCCTCGAAGTACCGGGTAACCTTTTTGAGGTTCTGTCATGACTAGTTACTTAGAATCCCTTGATGCCTTTATTGGAAATTTGAAGCCCGATTGAGTGGTGTTCGCCGATAAGACGGATGGTTTACTTCACTTATGCGTGGGTTATAGAAATCACCCTGGTAAGTGCGCTTGATAACCTGGTTGGCATCTGTTTACTTTCAAGAGAAAGTTCTTCTACGTGGAATACCTTGTGGTACGAGGTCCGAGATTCACTAGTGAATTTTGGAAAGCTTGCATGAGATCATGAGTACGCAGTCATGTTTGCGCCAAGTGTGCAAGTGGAACGAGAGGCGACGAAGAAATGAGTTCCAGCTCATGTTATGGAAACAGGAAATAGGAAGCTACGAAATCGCGAAGTTAAAAGATGGTCAAGGCACAATGGAATTAAGCTCGAGGAAATATGACTCTGATGGTCAAAGACTATATACGCGCATGATATCTCTTTTGGGAGTATATCCTTGATCCCTGTTTTCTGTAGAGCTTACTTGTAGGCTATCTTTTGTGGACATCCTCTCGGTCCTATTTTCTGTTACAAACCCCGTAAGGAGTTTGTCTTGTTTTTCTTCTCGACCCTGTTCCAGGGAATCCTAGGTAGAACCCTATGGATGTAAACATGTATTTGAAACATGTTATGATTGATATGGTTGCAAGTGGTTGCTCGTGGATGCGCGAATACACATTAGATACTAGCTCGACTCGGTCACATTTCATATTGCATATGCACGAGTATTTATACTTGTTTATGGATGAAATCGAATGTATTATCATGCGGTTGTTGCATATGAATAAATGATTGTGCACGCATATAATACCTATATGGCTAGGACTATTTGCATACATGTTGGATTCATGGCACTATACATATTTTGCATTAGAAAGATTATTCAGGCCTGATCATTAGCATTAGCTAAGGAACATGTACACACACGTTTTGCATATATTCATACAACATTAGAAATCATCTAAGGACAATGGTTGCTTGTGGATGATGTTTTGAGTAGATGGATGATGGATGGTAGGATATGTTCTTCCTAACTTGGAGATTTCGGGGACGAAATCCTAAAAGGTGGGGAGAATGTAACAACCCGTATTTTCAATAACCTGTTATAACATAAATGGAGGCAGAATTAAACTGTAAAATCTGAATCAAGGGAAACCGGCTATGCCATTGCGTTCGTCTCGGAAAAATACGCGAAATAGAGTCTGAGTTTTCGAAAATCGGAGTCCGTATGACCAAGATATGGCCTCGCGAAGTTTCACGAAAAAATCCCAAATTAAAGTATACTTAATTAAGTGAAATGGGTTGCGCAGAGAAATATATATATATTGATATATATATATATATAATTGAAAATTTAATAAATAAATATGCAAAAATGTTCAAAACAGCGAATTGGGAGAGGGGAATAACCGAACCGGCCGATTTTTGAGGTCGACCCGAGCCCGCTGGGTCGGCTAGGGGTTAATCCAGGGTGTTTGGCTGTCAACCCGTGGGCCGATTCGCTCAAATGCAGATTTTGCATTTGGATGGTTCTCATGGTTCATCTTTAATCTAAAGGCCCTATATGGTTCCTACACTTGACTTCTTCCCCAAGACATGCTTTGATGGCTTGGATTGAATCTAGGTTTAATCCTATGGCCTAAAACACTTGCCTAATCTATAAATAAGACCCTAACCTATCCTAAACCCTCATTATTCATTCATGCAACTAAACTATGGCAAAATTGCTACTCTTATGGCCTCCACTCAACTATCCTAGCCTCCACTTCATTTCTATGAGAGGTTTCATGATCTTGAGAGTATTAGAGAGTCCCTATGTTAGTATGAGAGCTTCTCAAGTTGATCTCAAGGCTAAAGCTTTGATCTTTGTTCATAAAGATGGGGTTTTGATTGATTTGGAGTGTTCATCTTTGGGTTTTTGGGTGATGGCATGCATAGGCTTCATCACAATCTTTGTTTTGCATTTCGATTTGTGCCTTCATAACAATGTAAGCCCTTTCCCTACTCTTAGATATTAACTATGAAGTTAAATGTTCATGTTGCAAGTTTGGGTTTGATCATTGAGAATGATACATGCTATCATGTCATGCAAGCTTATGAAGTCATTATCTTGATCTTATGAGCTAAAAGCTACAACCTTTATGTTGAAATGTTGCATTATGCAACATGAGAACCTTCATAATCTTTATGTCAACTTGCATATGAAGTCATAACCCTTATATGATGATACATGCGAGTTTCTAGTCATCATTCCATGTCTTTTGTCACCATGATTCGTTTATGTGCCAAGTTTGGGTTTATGCATGATTTTGAGGCTTAAGAATGTAACATGCAAGCTAATGAACACATTTGTGCCTCATTTGCCACCATGATTAACTTGTGGCTTAATATCCATTTTTGTCATGCCTTTGCCAAGTCTCTTCTTTTAATCCATTAAGTTGTTGCGAACGTATATGCGAGTTTAAAAGCGTTGGGTTATGTTATGGGTAATTTCTAATGACATGAAAATACAACTTGAAAACATGACTTGAATCATAACATGGAAGTTGACATGTAAGTATACATAAAAACATAAGCTTGGAAATTTACCTATTAAGTTAGGTCTACCCATTGGGAATTTACCTATTAAGTTAGGTCTACCCAATTGCTTGAAAACTTGACTATGAACATGACACTAGACTAAACATGAAAGTGGCCAACTCGAGGTTGGGTTGAGTTTGCAACGTAAAACTACCCGGAACTGACCGGCCTAACTAGTAGTTGCAAACAATAGGACCCAATGTGAGAAGTTGGTCATGTTGTGCTTGAACCCGAGGTTAGACCAAGTTGTGGTGTAAAGCTACCCGGAACCGACCGGCTTAACTAGTAACCACAACAAAGTCTAATGTGAGAGGTTGGGGTGCATTAAGTAATTAATGCCACATGATAGGGTTAAGTTAATTTGATTAATGACTCTTAACCAAATATGACATGGGTAAATGGGTTAAGTAAATTGGTTAGGCTAATGATACTTAACAAAACATGACAAGGTTGGGTAGGTTAAGTGATTTGATTTGCCTAATGACGCTTAACCATTTTTATACGACTAGTGGACGGGGATTAAGTTAACCAACACTTAATCAATCCAACATGATAATTTGGCAAGGTTAAGTAAGTTTTCTTAATGACACTTAACCATACAAGATGATTAGGGGATGGGGTTAAGTAATTTGCACCTAACTAATCCGACACGGTAATTCAATGGGGTTAAGTTAAACACTAAACCAATTTAAACTCGGTAATTCAATGAGGTTAAGTAACCAATACTTAACCAACTTAACGTGATAATTTAATGGGGTTAAGCAACTTATACTTAACCAATTATACATGATGATTTGATGGGGTTAAGTAACTTACACTTAACCAATCTAATACGCGGACCTGATAAGGTTAAGTCACAAGACCTTTTTAGAATATACTTAACCATTGTAGTACGATTAGAGGATGGGGTTAAGCCAACCTATACTTAACCAATCCAACTCGATAATTTGATGGGATTAAGATAATCTATGCTTAATCGATCTAGCAAGATAATCCGATAGGATTAGGTAAGCTAGTACTTGACCAATTTGACTTGATAGGGTTAAGTCATGAGCCTCTGGGTACACTTAACCAACTTGTGGGACTAAGTCTTGAACTTAAATACTTAGCCAATCTTTGACGTGATTCGTGGGCGGGTTAAGTCATGGACTTGAATGATAACAACTAGGTAGAAAACCGTGGTTAATCAAGGATAACGGGAAAGGAAGCTAAGTGGTAAACCTTAGTTAAGGGTAACTAAGTAATAATTCTTAGCTAAGGACATAGGACTAATTCTCAAAACGATGAGTAACCTGATACGGTAGGTCATCGCTTAGTATACGAGGGGGAGCAAGTTATCTGACTTGGATAAAAGCTCCAGCGCACTGGGTGCCGAAGTGGAAGCTTCGGGGGACGTGAGGATATTCTTGGGATCCCTCTGTGGGCTGCCAGGTAATTATACTAGGCCCATGAGAGGTTAAGGTCTGCGTTAGAAGGACCAAGAGTATGCCTTGGTTGCTATGCGAGCAACCTAAAGACTGGGATGGATTAGCGTGGAGTCGACGATTCTTGTTTTTGCCCTGGATAGCACATCGCCGACTACCTACCATCTTTAGTCAATCGTGTATGTGCGGAAAGGCAAGGAACCCCCAACAGACCATGTGCTTGCTATCGAGTCATGGGTGAGGTTGGCTCGTAGGAAAGTGGGCTATAGTGGGGCCGTGGAGTGGTTCTTATACATGATTTTTCTTGGATTGCCTTTCAGTAGTTGAGGGAGGGGTCACGTGGGACCATAGCCACGGGTACAAAAACAGACCTTGATATCTGCATCGGCAGACGATTTAAAGCTCCCGACCGGGTTCCGTATTTCTTGATTTGCCCTGGCACGGAACTCGGATGGCACATTGGGGAACATGTGCATCTAGACATGGAAAACGATTCACGATACATAAGTGGGATCAAGGGCGCGGTTGACGGGTGGCGTAATCCCTAGTGGTCCTAGGTGGCCAAAACCCAAACCGAGACACGGAAACGTTCATTAGGTAGCATAATCCCTAGCGGTCCTAGGTGGCATAAATCCTAAGTGGACGCGCGATAGTTCATGGTAAGGAAACACAACTAGATCAAGGGTTGCAGTCCAAAACAACTTCAAGGATAAACCGTTTACATGGGAAAGCCCGTACAGCCTACGACAAAGGACTGAACTTATACATGGAAAGAAACATATGAGTTGAGTAACCTATATATGCGGCATATTAGGTTGACATGGACCATTACACGACTTTTGAGTAAGGGTCATTCACGGATAACACGTAATACAGTTGGGATACTAGTACGGTAGGTGCAGAGCGGATATACAGGATAGATGCCATGGGACGTTATACGCGATAGATATCTTGGGATATTATACTTGATAGGAACCTGACAATGTGATACCTTGTTTTATCTTGACATCGTAGTTTATCACGACACCCTAGTTTATCTGAGTTCAGTAGTTCATCCTGTTATTTTGATTTAATTGACCTATCTTGTATCATGCTTATGTTCATCTCAGTTTCTCGTGACAGTTAACTTTACTAGTTTTTATACTAATAGTAGATAGGGCTTACTCAGTCTTTTTGACTGACCCGTTTTGTTTCGCCTCTTTTCTTCCGTTTCCCCCCCAGGTTACAGGGAGGAAACACTGCTGTTTAGTTCGGACTTCTTCTGCTTGAAGGTCATCATGGATGGCTTGGACTTTTCCTGGCTATGGCTACTTTACTGTTTTTATTTGGGGAATAATTTATGAAAAAGTCTTTATGCTTCTTTACTATTGCAAGACAGGTTTTGATGTACTCTGATGTAAAAGACTTTAGACCTTATGTATTCATGTTTATGAAAGTTCGATTTTACTTCCGCTATTTTATATGTTCTGTCTTGTGATATTTCTGTGCATGTTTACCAATAATGCCCCTCTAAAGCTAGTGCATTCCTTTGCGAGTGACCCTAGCGGAGGCAGGGTGTTACAATTTCAGTGTAAGAAACAGTAGAAATGGACCTTTATTTATAGCTGCCAGCCCCTAAAAATTGACTACCACCTTAGCCCTAGGGGGGGGGTCGACCCTGATGTCGACACCCCCCTTAAGGGATCGACTCCCCTAGGTGGGAATTTTTTTGCTCACCCCGAATTCTGGAATTTGAACGATTTTGAACTTTCGGGACCTGATTTTGGATTCTTGGACCCTATATATAATTATATTGCGCGTATACAAACTTCAAACACTCATAACTTCTTCATGCGGTGTCTATTTTACGCAAACCAAATGTCTATATTGACCAGAATTTCGAGACGGACGCAATGGCGCATCCCATTTTCCTTAATTCTGAATATTAAATTAATTATTATTTAATTTATCCTCTTTTAGTGTTGTTAAAATACGGCATGTTACGTTCTCCTCCACTCAAAGGATTTCGTCCCCAAATCTCCAAGTTAAGAAGAATGCATATCCTACCATTCATCACCCATCTACTCATTCATCACTCACCAACATCCATTGTCCTTAAAGACTTCTAATGCTTATATGAACATATGCAAAGGTGTGTGTGTATATGTCCCAACACTAGTGCGAAAATCAGGCGATCTACTGATCCAGTTGTTCTTCTTAATGCAATGTATGTTATTGCCATGAATCCAATATGTATGCAAATAATCCTATTATAATATTTAAGTTCTGTATGTGTGCACAATCCTCCGTCCGAATGCAACACCCATATGATAATACATCCAATTTCATCCATAAAGAAAAATAAATATACACACACATCCATATGCAGTATGAGAGTGATTGAGCCGATCTAGTGCCTAATGTGTGTGTGTATGCATCCACAAGAAACTACTAGCAAACACTTGCATCCATTAAACATAACATGTCCCAAACACATGTTCACATTCATGGGATTCCTATTTAAAGGTCGAGTATTCAATCGATAAGATATACTTAAATGATGGAAATAAGCATAAATGAAAGCGTTGGAAAAGGAGTTAAGAACATACCCTCGAAAAAAGGGTACGAAGCACGAATCTTGTCTTCAGTCTCCCAAGTCGCATCCTCTGGGTTATCTCCCCATTGAACCTTCATTAACTTGATTTCTTTGATGCGTAGTCTCGTAACTTCCGATCCAAGAATACAGGAAGGAACTCGTTTGACTGTTGCCTCCCTTTTCCACCAATACTTCTTCCAATGCACTCGGCTCGACTACTTCCGCGGTATCGTGCAAACACTTATGCAAGTGATAAACATGGAAAACATCATGAACGACGGATAGTCTCTCTAGCAGCTTTACTCTGTATGCCCTTCGGCCAATCCTTTCTTTTATGGGAAATGGTCCTATAAATCTGGGAGCCAGTTTCCCTACAGATCGGAAGTGAACCACATTCCTCAGAGGTGACACTTTAATGAAAACCATATCTCCTACTTTGAATTCAATGTCAGTCCTTCTCTTGTCAGCATAGGATTTTTTCCTATCTTGAGCGCTCTTCATTCTCCATCTAATAAGATCAATCTTTTCGAACGTTTCTCTAACCATATCTAGTCCAACCAATAGCCTTTCTGTAGACTCCCACTAGCAAGTTGGTGATCTACAAGGTCGTTCGTATGCCGCTTCGAAGGGTGCCATGACAATGCTAGCTTGATAACTGTTGTTGTAGGAAAACTCTACTAAAGGAAGATGCTCTTCCCAAGTCCCTCCGAAGTCTAGGATACATAGTCTCAAAATATTTTCTAGAACTCTGTTCACCCTCTCCGTTTGCCAATCGGTCTGAGGATGATAAGCGGTGCTCAAACGTAACTTTATACCCAATGCTTCTTGCAAACTCCTCCAAAACTCACTAGTGAAGATGGGGTCACGATCTCTTATAATGTAGGAAGGTACTCCATGAAGACGGACTATCACTCGAACATAAATTGATGCTAACCAAGCTGCTGTCCTCTTACTCTTAACTGGAATGAAATGGGCGCTCTTAGTAAATCTATCTACTGCCACCCAAATACCGGTGTTGCCTTTCTTTGATCTAGGCAAACCATCTATGAAGTCCATAGAGACGCTCTCCCACTTCCACTATGGAACCTCCATAGGATGAAGTAAACCACCGGGCTTCTTTTGCTCAGCTTTGACTTGCTGACAAACTAAACATTGAGAAACAAACTCTGCCACATCTTTCTTCATCCTATACCAAAAGAAAAGCCTCTTCATGTCCTTATACATCTTATCACCGCCTGGATGAATAGTCATCTTAGAATGATGGGCTTCTTCTAGGACTGCCTTTAGCAAACTTCCAGTTTGAGGAACATAAAGCCTTCCATCTCGTCGCAACCACCCTTTATCGTCAATGGAATATCAATTGAGGTGACTAGAACTCTCCCCTTTACTGAGCCTATCTAAGATGTCTGAAATCTAGGGATCATCTCGCTGCGAAGCTCCTATCTGATACATAAGAGTAGGTCGTATCTCTAGCGATGCAAACAAACCAGACAAAAGCTCGGTGGAGGTCTAAAATCAAAGGTCGATATGAACTCCAAGCCTTTCCTTTCAACAAATAGAGGACTTAAGGCCATCCTGTGCCTACTCAGTGCATCTGCCACCACATTACCCTTACCAGGTGTATAAGAAATCTCAAATTCATAAGAAGCTAGGAACTCCATCCACCTTTATTGCCTTAAATTAAGATCCTTCTGTGAGAGCAAATACTTGAGAGATTTATGATCGGTGTACAACTCGAACCTCTCTCCAAGTAGATAATGACGCCATATCTTAAGCGCGAATACTATGACAGCTAGCTCTAAATTATGGGTAGGGTAGTTCTTCTCATGAACTCTCAATTATCTACCCCCCCAACACACTACCTTCCCTTTTTGCATTAGAACCGCACCAAGCTCTGTACCACATGCATCAGTGTAAACTGTAAACACTTTGTTCGCATCGGGCAAGGCCAAGGCTGGGGTTGTTGTCAGAGCCCTCTTTAGTCATTGGAAAGCAACATCAGAATCTATATCCCATGAAAACACCAAGTTCTTCTTCGTCAGCCTGGTGAGTGGGGCTGATTTCTTTGCGAAGTCCTTAATGAACTTCCTATAATAGCCTGCTAACACCAAAAAGCTTCTCACCTCCGTTGCATTCTTTGGAATCTACGAGTCCTGAACTGCAACCACTTTTGTGGGATCCACTGTTATCCCATCTTTGGAAACCACATGCCCTAGAAATCTCACCTCTTTTCTCCAAAAATGGCATTTAGAGAACTTTTCCTTAAGCTGATGTGCACAGAGGGTTTTCAAAACTTCCCTCAAATGTTGGGCATGCTCCTCTTCGCTCTTTGAGAAGATCAAGATATCATCAACAAAGACCACAACAAATTTATTTAGAAACTACCAAAACACCCTAC
Source organism: Allium sativum (assembly GCA_030737875.1). Taxonomy (NCBI): domain Eukaryota; kingdom Viridiplantae; phylum Streptophyta; class Magnoliopsida; order Asparagales; family Amaryllidaceae; genus Allium; species Allium sativum. The sequence goes on along the minus strand of CM060924.1, from coordinate 719,331,573 downwards.
TCATCAAATCAACAAAATAGGTGGGTGCATTCGTCAACCCTAAAGGCATTATAAGCCATTCGAAGAAACCATATGGAGTCCTAAAAGCAGTCTTATCTATACTGTCCTCAGCCACCCTCAACTGATGAGACCTCATGGCCAAGTCTAACTGAGAAAATACCAAGGTACCAACAAGATGGTTAAACAAATCATCTACCCTCGGAAGTGGGTGACTGTTCTTCTTTGTGAGTTTGTTCGACTCTCTATAGTCTACACACAAATGAAGCGAACCATCCCCTTAGTTGCGAATACAACTGGAGCACCCCATTCAGATATACTTAGTCTGATAAATCCTTTCTCAAGTAGCTCCCCTACATGCTTACTCAACTCCTTCCTTTCCCTCGAAGCCATATGGCGCACTGGTAATGCAACAGGATTTGCATTGTCCACCAGATATATACGGAAATCGATCTCGCGCCTCGGAGGTAAACTCCGTACTTCATCAAAAACATCAAATTAATCGCGAACTACTGGAACAGATTGCAAATCATCGATAGATGCATCAAGAGACTCTAGGAAACTAAGCATAATAGACCCTTGTGGGTCACAAGAAATCTCGAGGGTCCTCCTATGACAAGTCAGAAGCCTAATGACCCTCCTCTCACAATCCAGAATGGCACCATATATGGTTAGCCAATCCATCCCTAGAATCAACCTATAGTCCATAAACTCGAGCACACACGCATCGCACTCAAACTCGACGCCTAAGATAGATCTCCTCAAACCTAGACAAATCATAGACAAATGAGCCGAACCATCAATGGGGTTTTGAGACAACAACAGGATCCACTACCATAATAGTATTTAAGTGCAGAGATTCAACCACAGAACTAGATATAAATGAATGTGAAGCACTAGAATCAAAAAGAGTTCTAATAGGATGACTGGAAATAGAAATCAAACCTTCCACATAAATTTTCCTACCTCTATCCAGAGCACTAGTCGCGAGATCATTCACCTGCCCTCCAGAAGCTCCCGCCCTTTGACCTTGTCCCTGTCTCTTCGGGCACTCCTGAGCAAAGTGTCTGACCTCTCAACAATTGAAGAAAAAAATTTTCCTTCTTTTACAGTCTTTGACCAAGTGACCCTCTAGTCCACAACTGTGACAGTTCCTCTTATCCTTAGCCTTGTCATTCTTTCCGCCTTTGTTTTGTTGTTGTTGTTGTCCTTTCTTGGGCCATACCTTATTATTCTGCGTTCCTCAGCCTTAACTTCCTTCTTCCCTCCTTTTTCTTCCTCATGCATCAAGACCATATCAATAAGCCTTTCAAAAGTAGCTCCCATTGGAATATGGGACATAGCTAACGCATGAAGGGGTTCATTTAGCCCTTTAGCAAACCGCAAAGCTTTCTTATGCGGAGTATCTACCAATTCCAATCCAAATCTTGCTAGCTGGTTGAATTTGTTCACATATTCTTTAACAGTCATGTTTCCTTGCTTGAGTGCCAAGAACCTCTCCATTTGCATGCTTTTCTCAGCTTGAGAAAGAAACTTCATTTCAAACCTCTGTCTAAAATCATCCTATGTCTCTACCGGACATCCAGCTTGGGTAACTTCCCACCAAAAAGAAGCTTCATCTTTCAGTAGCTAGGCAGCTAACTGAATCTTCCTTCGATCTTCCACTTTAAAGATTACGAACAAGTCCTCGGTCTACTTGAGCCAATTACTTGCCTCTACTAATGTTTTGGTTCCACGGAATGGCTTCCCTCCCATAGCACAGAAATCTTTGTAGATCTTAGCGAAATTATTTGCACTTGGAGGAGGGGGAGGAGGAATGATAGGTGCAGCTGGGGGAGGAACGTCAGCTTGACCTCCGGCATGCGCCATGGCCTCTAGATACCTACGGAACCAACCTGGTATCGTAACGCCCTTAGGAATATTAGGTTCCCCAGACATGCTGAAAAGAAAAGGAAAGATATTTAGACAAAGGATCGAAGGGTATTACATATGGCTTTGGGGAATATGTTTTTCAAAGCAATTTTTTTTGAAAAATGTTTTCTTAAAACCTTTTTGAAAATAATTTTCAAAAACTTTTATCTAATATGGTAACCTTCAGCTCTGATACCAAGTGTGACACCCCACGTCTGTTAATGTCACTCACAAAGGGAATTCATTAAGTTACGTGAAGCGTTATAGGTAAGCAAAAACAAAAATATTACAAGACAGATATAAAATGATAGCGGAATTGAAAACTTTATTAATCATAAAGCATTGTGGTTCAAAAACATCACATGTCTGAAATACACAAAAACCATTACATCATAAAAACTACTGTCTTGTACTTTAAAACATCAAAGTACATGAAAGAAGAAAAATTCTCCAAACAAAATATAGCCATAGCAACAAGGATAGGAGCTTGAGTCATACATCTAAGCAGCTCCAGCAAAATGTAAGCAGAATCACGGTCAAGCCTGAGTATTCCCACCTTGAGAACTCGAGGGGTAGAATGGAAGAAAGAAGAGGAAAAAAAAGGCTCAGACATAAAGTCTGGTGAGTCTAGTTACTTGTAACACCCCACCTCCGCCAGGGTCACTCACAAGAGAATGCACCAGCTTTGGAGGGGCGTTGTCTAGGTAAACATGCACAGAAATATTACATGACAGAACATATAAAACAACGGAAGAAAAACCAAATTTCATTACCTCATAAAATTATAAGGTCTAAAGCCTTTTACATCAAAATGCCTTTAAAAGCCATTACATTGAAAACCTGTCTTGCAATAGTTAAAGAAGCATAAAACCACAGTCATAAAATATTCCCCAAGCAAAACGGTAAAGCAGCCATAGCCAAGAAAAATCCAAGCCATACAAGATGACCTTGAAGCAGAAGAAGTCCGAGCTAAATAATAGTATTTCCTCCCTGAAAACCTGGGGGGGGGGGGGAACGGAAGACAAAGAGCCGAAAGAAAACGGGGTCAGTCATAAAGACTGGTAAGTCCTATCTACTTCCAGCATAAAAACAGGTAAAGGTAACATGACATGCATAAACTGAAAGTAAACATAAGGATGATGACAAGATAGACGAGCTAAACCAAGGTAACAGGATGAACTACTGTATCAAGATAAACTACGGTCACTATGAATCAAGTATAACATCCCAAGGTTCGATCGAGTATAACATCACAAGGTTCTATCGAGTATAACACCCCAAGGTTCTATCAAGTATATTTGCCATGCACCTTCCGTACTAGTATCCCAACCCGTGTCATGTGTTAGCTACAAAATGTCCCTTGCCCAATGTCATGAAATGGTCCATGTCAACCTAATGTAGGTTTTCCCAACTCGTATGCTTCTTTCCATGTATATGTTTAGTCCTTTGCCGTAAATCCTATGGGCTTCCTCACGCAGTTCTATACTACTTCAACGTAGTTCCATTATCCTTGAAATCATTTGGACCGTCACCCTTGATCTAGGTGTATTTTCTTACCATGAATTCTCGAATGTTCGGCTAGGATTTATGCCACCTAGGACCACTAGGGATTACGCTACCTACTAAATGTTTTCGTAACTCGTTTTGGGTTTAAGCCACCTAGGACCACTAGGGATTACGCTACCCGTCAACCACGCCCTTTTCCCCACATATGTATCGTGAATCGTTTTTCCATGTCTAGATGCACATGTATCTCAATGTGCCATCCGAGTCCCGTGACAGGGCTAATCAAGAAATACAAGACTCGGTCGGGAGCTTTAGGTTATCTGCCGATGCAGATATCAAGGTCTGTTTTTCTACCGGTGGTTATGGTCCCACGTGACCCCTCCCTCAACTACTGAAAGGAAATCCAAGAAAATCATGCATGAGAACTATACTCCGGCCATCCATGCCCCAATTTCCTATTGGCCAACCTCACCCATAACTAAATAGCAAGTATATGGTCTGTTGGGAGTTCTCTGCCTTTCCGCATACGTACACGATTGACTAAATATGGTAGGTAGTCGACGACGTGCTATCACAGGGCTAAACTAAGTATCGCCGACTCCACGCTAATCCACCCCAGTCTTTAGGTTGCTCGCACAGCAAAAAAGGCATACCCTTGGTTCTTCTACCGCAGACCTTAACCTCTGTGAGCCCAGGCGGATCATCTGCAACCTCACAGAGGGATACCAAGAGTACCCTCACGTCCCCCGAAGCTACCGCTTCGTCACCCAGTTCGCTGGAGCCTTTATCTAAGTCAGATAGACATTCACTCCTCGTGTGTTTGTTTAAACGATGACCTACCGTATCAGGTTACTCATCTATTTGTGAACTGGTCCAATTCTCTTGACTAAGAATTATTACTTAGTTATCCTTAACTAAGGTTTATCACTTAGTTTCCCTTCCCGTTATCCATATTAACTATGATTTTCCACTTAGTCCCCTGAACTAGGGTTTTTGTCTAGTGGGTTAAGTGTTGTCATTCGAGTTCATGATTTACCCCGCCTACGAATCATGTCAAAATTGGCTAAGTATTCAAGTTCAAGACTTAGCCCTACAAACCATGTATCAAGTTGGTTAAGTATATCAAGAAGTTCATGACTTAACCCTAGATTATCGTGTCAGATTTGTTGAGTATAGGTTAACTTAACACTATCAAATTATCGTGTCAGATTGGTTAAATATAGGTTATCTTAACCTCATCAAGCTACCGCGTCAGATTGGTTAAGTATAGGTTGTCTTAACCTCATCAAATCATCGAGTAAAATTGGTTAAGTGTAGGTTAACTTAACCCCATTAAATTATCGAGTTGGATTGGTTAAGTATAGGTTAACTTAACCCCATTAAATTATCGAGTCGGATTGGTTAAGCAAATTTAAGAGGTTCGTGACTTAACCCTATCAAATTATCAAGTCAGACTGGTTAAGTGTAAGTTAACTTAACCCCATCAAATTACCGAGTCGGATTGGTTAAGTGTAGGTTAACTTAACCCCATCCACTAGTCGTATTTATAATGGTTAAGTATCATTCTTGTGGGTTTACTTAACCCTACCACGCATCGCGTTATCCCAGTCGGGTGTTATCAACCCATTTAGGTTAAACTAACCCATCCGCTAATCGTGTTATATGGTTAAGTGTCTTTAAGTAATCAAGTCCGGTCTTACTTAACCTACCCATTCATGTCATATCGGTTAAGTGCCATTAGTCAAACTAACTTAACCTTATCATGTGGCATTAAGTAAATTAATGCACCCCAACCTCTCACATTAGACTTTGTTGTGGTTACTGGTTACGCCGGGCGGGTCCGGGCAGCTTTACACCACAACCTAGTCTAACCTCGGGTTTTAAGCGCGATATGACCAACTACTCACATTGGGTCTTATTGTCTGTAGCTACTGGATTTGCCGGGCGGTTCCGGGTAGATTTATGCTACAAACTCAACCCAACCTCGAGTTGGCCACTTTCATGTTTTCCTACTTGTCATGTTCATGTCAAATTTAGGCCACGACAAAGTCCATGTTTTCCACTTATGCCCATTGTCCCATTTCTTAATTCATGTTAAGTTTCATAGCCCATTTCAAGTTTGTCTAAACTACCCAAGGCGTATTCCTAACGCAAGTGAAAGCGAGTCAACATAGTAGGAATAATATGACAACATATTGGCCTCAAACATGTATGATAGCATAAAGGGATTGGCCTCAAACATGTATGATAGCATAAAGGGATTGGCCTCAAACATGTATGATAGCATAACACTAGGTTCATCATCATAGGCTTGTAAATGGTCATGATGGGTTTAGGTTCTTTTACATGCATAAGCCCCAAGTCAAGTTCATATGAATGTTCTACAAGTAAAATTGTTCTAAGGGTTCATGCCAACATTCCACAAGTCAAGATTCAATCTTGCATGATAAACTAGGTCAAACACAACATGAGTGGCATGATTTAATCACTAAGAAATAGCCCAAAGTCATAGGTTCAAGAGAGGGGCAAGACTAGATTCACATAGACTAACATACTTAGGTTTCATCTCATTTTATTTCATGTCAACATTAGAACTACCGTTTTGATCTAAATGTAGCTAGAACTTACAAAGCGTGGCTAGAGATTTATGAGCAAGCATTTGTCGTAGAACGGTGTTGAGATGATGCTCTACTTCCCTGATTTGATGTAGAAAGCTTGCTCCTTTGACTTGAATCTAGTTTGCATGCTTAAGCCTTTGAAGTTGAAGATGGAGGCCATGATCAAGAGACATTTGGGCAGCACTTCATTGTTAGGATGGTTTGTAGTGAATTAGGCTAGGTCTTAGGGTGTTTTTATAGAAGTTAGGACTAGTTTAGGCCCTTATATTAACCCTAGTTTAGATCTGAACCATCCAATCTCGTCACAGGCCAACAGAACAGACCCAAAGGAGCAAGCAGGTGCACCAGGCCAACCTGGCCCGACCAAGGAGGTCGACACCCAGGTCGACTGCCCAGTCGACCTGGTCCTGGGGGGTCGACTCCCCAGTCGACCGGGGGCTGGGCGGGAAATTTTCCCGCCCAGTCTGTTTGGGGCTAAATTCGAAATTTGAAAATCTGTTTTCGTTTTCTGGTTTTTTCGTGAAACTTCTAGAGGCCATATCTCGGTCATACGGACTCCGATTTACGAAATTTCGGACTTGTTTCCAACCAGAATTCCGAGATGAACGCAACGGCGCAACCCGTTTCTCTTGATTCTTATTTTAAAATTTAATTCTGCCTCGATTCTTGTCTTAACACGTTATTAAAATTCAGGTTGTTACATTCTCCCCTCCTTTAAGGATTTCGTCCCCGAAATATCTAAGTTAGGAAGAACGTATCCTACCCTCCATCGTCCATCTACTCAAGACATCTTCCACAAGCAACCATTGTCCTTAAAAGATTTCTAATACCATATGAACATATGTAGAAAGTGTGTGTATATGTTCCTTATCTAATGCAAATGATCAGGCCTGATTGATCTTCTAAATGCAAAATATGTTTAGTGCCATGAATCCACATGTATGCATATAGTCCTAGTCACATAAACACTATATGTGTGCACAACCATTCATCCATATGCAATATTCACATGATAACACATTCAAATTCATCCATAAACAAGTATAAACATGTATACATATGAAATATGAAATGTGACTGAGCCGATCTAGTGCCTAGTGTGTATTCGCGCATCCACGAGCAACCACTTGCAACCATATCAATCATAACATGTTTTCAAATACATGTTTACATCCACATGGTTCTACCTAAATCCTCAAGATAGGATCGAGAAGATAAGCAAGATAAACTCCTTTTGGATTACAAGAAATCCCTTTCTAAACCCAAACCCATATCCTATAAAGCCCAAAAGGTTTAGTCAACCTAACGGACACCTTCAAACCCTGACATGTATTATTAACCGATGAGTCATACCCCCTTTGGAGTTTGCAACAGAAATAAGATCGAGAATAGGACCGAGAGGATATGCATGAAAGATAGCGTGCGGGTAAGCTCTACAGGAAGACATGGATCAAGAATATACTCTTAAAAAGAGATATGATGTGCGTATCTTGTCTTCAATCTTCTAAATCGCATTTCCTTGAGCTTACTTCCATTGTGCTTTGACCATCTTTAACTTCATGATTTCGTGGCCTCTTAACTCCTATTTCCAAATATGAGCTGGAACTCACTTCATTGTCGCCTCTCATTCCACTTTTACTCATTCTCCCTCTAGTATACTTGGCTCAACCATATCCGTGCACTCATGGTTTCACGTGAACTCTCCAAAATTCGCTAGCGAATCATGGATCTCGTTTACTCGCTCTACGGCATTCCACGCAGAAGAACTTATCTCTTGAAAACAAACAGATGCCAACCATGTTACCAAGTGTACTTACTAGAGTGATTTCCATAACTCATGCACAAGCGAAATGAACCATCCGCCTTAGTGGCGAACTCTACTCGAACGGATTACCAACGAATGCATCAAGAGATTCTAGGTAACCAATCATGACAGAACCCTAAAGGTTACACGAGACTTCGAGGGTATTACCGAGGCAAGTCAAGAGCCTAACTACCCTCCTTTCAGAACCAAGAATGGCACCCTTACTGGATAACCACTCCATTCCTAGAATTCAGCCCATAGCTTAAAAGCATAAGCATTATTCCCAAAAGTCAAAGGCGTCCTCAAATCCAAACAAGTCACGAATAAATGGACCGATTACTCAACAAGATTTGAGACAAAAATGGGATCCTCTACTATGCTAGTACGAAGGTGCAGAGACTCAACTATCGAAGCAGACTTAAATGATGCGATGATCAAAGCAAAGTCCTGACGGGATGATAGAGAAGAAAAGGTAAACCTTTCACAGAAACGTTACCATCCTTCTTAGGTACGCTAACAGTGAGAGCATACAATTTCCCTCTCGATGATCTTGTCCTCGTCTCATAATACTTGACTATCTTTCCCTTTTTACCCTACTAGAGATACTCTCTCTTGTCATGGGTTTTATCATTCACCCTTTTCCTCCTTTGTGGATTAAGCCATACCAACAAGTTGCTTGTCCTTAAGCTTGTACCTTTATCCTTGTTATTACTATCCTTCTTATAACGCGGTAACAGGTCTCTCGAGAACTGCCTCCATCGTTCCGAAAACACTGACGTAGTTAGAAAAGGATTAGTCGCAGTTTAAACCACTGTGACAACAGGTGGAGAAAAGAAAGGAAAAGAGATTCAATCAAGGAAACAAAGGATAATGCTAGTGGCCTTTGGGGAATAGCCTTTAAAAATAAAACTTTCCTTGAAAAATGCTTCTTTGTAAACGGTTTTCAAATAGTTTTCAGAAGGTTTTAAAACTTTTGCCCAGTCTGGTAACCTTCTGCTCTGATACCAAATGTAACACCCCACCTCCACCAGGGTCACTCACAAGAGAATGCACTAGCTTTGGAGGGGCGTTGTCTAGGTAAACATGCACAGAAATATTACAAGACAGAACATATAAAACAACGGAAGAAAAGCCAAATTTCATTACCTCATAAAATTACAAGGTCTAAAGCCTTTTACATCAAAATGCCTTTAAAAGCCATTACATTGAAAACCTGTCTTGCAATAGTTAAAGAAGCATAAAACCACAGTCATAAAATATTTCCCAAGCAAAACGGTAAAGCAGCCATTGCCAAGAAAAATCCAAGCCATACAAGATGACCTTGAAGCGGAAGAAGTCCGAGCTAAATAACAGTATTTCCTCCCTGAAAACCTATGGGGTGGGGGAACGGAAGACAAAGAGGCGAAAGAAACGGGGGTCAGTCATAAAGACTGGTAAGTCCTATCTACTTCCATCATAAAAACAGGTAAAGGTAACATGACATGCATAAACTGAAAGTAAACATAAGGATGATGACAAGATAGACGAGCTAAACCAAGGTAACAGGATGAACTACTGTATCAAGATAAACTACGGTCACTATGAATCAAGTATAACATCCCAAGGTTCTATCGAGTATAACGTCCCAAGGTTCTATCGATTATAACACCCCAAGGTTCTATCAAGTATATTTTCCCTGCACCTTCCGTACTAGTATCCCAACCCGTGTCAGGTGTTAGCTACAAAATGTCCCTTGCCCAATGTCATGAAATGGTCCATGTCAACCTAATGTAGTTTTTCCCAACTCGTATGTTTCTTTCCATGTATATGTTTAGTCCTTTGCCGTAAATCCTACGGGCTTCCTCACGTTGTTCTATACTACTTCAACGTAGTTCCATTATCCTTGAAATCATTTGGACCGTCACCCTTGATCTAGGTGTATTTTCTTACCATGAATTCTCGAATGTTCGGCTAGGATTTATGCCACCTAGGACCACTAGGGATTACGCTACCTACTAAACGTTTTCGTAACTCGGTTTGGGTTTAAGCCACCTAGGACCACTAGGGATTACGCTACCCGTCAACCACGCCCTTTTCCCCACGTATGTATCGTGAATCGTTTTTCCATGTCTAGATGCACATGTATCTCAATGTGTCATCCGAGTCCCGTGACAGGGCTAATCAAGAAATACAGGACTCGGTCGGGAGCTTTAGGTTATCTACCGATGCAGATATCAAGGTCTGTTTTTCTACCGGTGGTTATGGTCCCACGTGACCCCTCCCTCAACTACTGAAAGGCAATCCAAGAAAATCATGCATGAGAACTATACTCCGGCCATCCATGCCCCACTTTCCTATTGGCCAACCTCACCCATAACTAGATAGCAAGTATATGGTCTGTTGGGAGTTCTCTGCCTTTCCGCATACGTACACGATTGACTAAAGATGGTAGGTAGTCGACGACGTGCTATCACAGGGCTAAACTAAGTATCGCCGACTCCACGCTAATCCACCCCAGTCTTTAGGTTGCTCGCACAACAACCAAGGAATACCCTTGGTTCTTCTACCACAGACCTTAACCTCTGTGAGCCCAGGCGGATCATCTGCAACTTCACAGAGGGATACCAAGAGTACCCTCACGTCCCCCGAAGCTACCGCTTTGTCACCCAGTTCGCTGGAGCCTTTATCTAAGTCAGATAGACATTCGCTCCTCCTCGTGTGTTTGTTTAAACGATGACCTACCGTATCAGGTTACTCATCTATTTGTGAACTGGTCCAATTCTCTTGACTAAGAATTATTACTTAGTTATCCTTAACTAAGGTTTATCACTTAGTTTCCCTTCCCGTTATCCTTATTAACTACGATTTTCCACTTCCCTAAACTAGGGTTTTTGTCTAGTGGGTTAAGTGTTGTCATTCGAGTTCATGACTTACCCCGCCTACGAATCATGTCAAAATTGGCTAAGTATTCAAGTTCAAGACTTAGACCTACGAACCATGTATCAAGTTGGTTAAGTATATCAAGAAGTTCATGACTTAACCCTAGATTATCGTGTCAGATTTGTTGAGTATAGGTTAACTTAACCCTATCAAATTATCGTGTCAGATTGGTTAAGTATAGGTTATCTTAACCTCATCAAGCTACCGCGTCAGATTGGTTAAGTATAGGTTGTCTTATCCTCATCAAATCATCGAGTAAAATTGGTTAAGTGTAGGTTAACTTAACCCCATTAAACTATCGATTCGGATTGGTTAAGTATATGTTAACTTAACCCCATTAAAATATCGAGTCGGATTGGTTAAGCATATTTAAGAGGTTCGTGACTTTACCCTATCAAATTATCAAGTCAGATTGGTTAAGTGTAAGTTAACTTAACCCCATCAAATTACCGAGTCGGATTGGTTAAGTGTAGGTTAACTTAACCCCATCCACTAGTCGTATTTATAATGGTTAAGTATCATTCTTTTGGGTTTACTTAACCCTACCATGCATCGCGTTATCCCAGTCGGGTGTTATCAATCCATTTAGGTTAAACTAACCCATCCGCTAATCGTGTTATATGGTTAAGTGTCTTTAAGTAATCAAGTCCGGTCTTACTTAACCTACCCATTCATGTCATATCGGTTAAGTGCCATTAGTCAAACTAACTTAACCTTATCATGTGGAATTAAGTAAATTAATGCACCACAACCTCTCACATTAGACTTTGTTGTGGTTACTGGTTACGCCGGGCGGGTCCGGGTAGCTTTACACCACAACCTAGTCTAACCTCGGGTTTTAAGCGCGATATGACCAACTACTCACATTGGGTCTTATTGTCTGTAGCTACTGGATTTGCCAGGCGGTTCCGGGTAGATTTATGCTACAAACTCAACCCAACCTCGAGTTGGCCACTTTCATGTTTTCCTACTTGTCATGTTCATGTCAAATTTAGGCCATGACAAAGTCCACGTTTTCCACTTATGCCCATTGTCCCATTTTTTAATTCATGTTAAGTTTCATAGCCCATTTCAAGTTTGTCTAAACTACCCAAGGCGTATTCCCAACGCAAGTGAAAGCGAGTCAACATAGTAGGAATAATATGACAACATATTGGCCTCAAACATGTATGATAGCATAAAGGGATTGGCCTCAAACATGTATGATAGCATAACACTAGGTTCATCATCATAGGCCTGTAAATGGTCATGAGGGGTTTAGGTTCTTTTACATGCATAAGCCCCAAGTCAAGTTCATATGAACGTTCTACAAGTAAAATTGTTCTAAGGGTTCATGCCAACATTCCACAAGTCAAGATTCAATCTTGCATGATAAACTAGGTCAAACACAACATGAGTGGCATGATTTAATCACTAAGAAATAGCCCAAAGTCATAGGTTCAAGAGAGGGGCAAGACTAGATTCACATAGACTAACATACTTAGGTTTCATCTCATTTTATTTCACGTCAACATTAGAACTACCGTTTAGATCTAAAAGTAGCTAGAACTTACAAAGTGTGGCTAGAGATTTATGAGCAAGCATTTGTCGTAGAACGGTGTTGAGATGATGCTCTACTTCCTTGATTTGATGTAGAAAGCTTGCTCCTTTGACTTGAATCTAGTTTGCATGCTTAAGCCTTTGAAGTTGAAGATGGAGGCCATGATCAAGAGACATTTGGGCAGCACTTCATTGTTAGGATGGTTTGTAGTGAATTAGGCTAGGTCTTATGGTGTTTTTATAGAAGTTAGGACTAGTTTAGGCCCTTAGATTAACCCTAGTTTAGATCTGAACCATCCAATCTCGTCACAGGCCAACAGAACAGACCCAAAGGAGCAAGCAGGTGCACCAGGCCAACCTGGCCCGACCAAGGAGGTCGACCCCCAGGTCGACACCCAGGTCGATTGCCCATTCGACCTGGTCCTGGGGGGTCGACTCCCCAGTCGACCTGGGGCTGGGCGGGAAATTTTCCCGCCCAGTCTGTTTGGGGCTAAATTCGAAATTTGAAAATCTGTTTTCGTTTTCTGATTTTTCATGAAACTTCTAGAGGCCATATCTCGGTCATACGGACTCCGATTTACGAAATTTCTGACTCGTTTCCAACCAGAATTCCGAGGCGAATGCAACTGCGCAACCCGTTTCTCTTGATTCTTATTTTAAAATTTAATTTTGCCTCGATTCTTGTCTTAACACGTTATTAAAATTCGGGTTGTTACATTACTTTTAGCAAGAAAATAAATAAAAGTAGCATGACATGCATATAAAGTGGATAAGAAAGATAACACTACATAAGGCAGGCATGACAAGGTAAGCATGGTAGAGTGTAAATGCTTCACTAATGATTACTTTGATCCTCTGCACTGATAATAGCATAACCAGAAATGATATGATCCAAACAATTATCAAATGGTAGACTTAGGCATATGTTCAGATGTACCCTAACTACTACCCTAATCGATCGACTCCCTAATCCACGTAGATACCTTGTGCCAGCCCCACAGTAGGAGGTATCACTTCCTGAAGTGGCAACCCCTCGTCTTTATAATGTGCACAACCATATCTACAGGTGTCATGGTCGTCTTAACCCCCTCTGCTCGGCTCATGCACGCACATGACCTGGTCGGTTTGCGCTGCCCACACCGTCCTCTACGTTTGGATCTCTTACAATCAGCCTAGTAAGCGTGCCCCAACTCCAACCTAGGGAGAAGTACTCGTTTTGATACTGTTATATGGGTTACTGACTGAAATGGGTCCCACACAATATGATACAAGCTCTCCCCCTTGTCTTGTATCCCCACTAGGATTTCCATTGATTAGGTATACCACTAGGTGTCTTTAATTACACAACCTTACCATTTCTACAAGTTATGCTTACCCTAAAAAGGTGTCTTTAATTACATAACTCTAATATTTCCATCGGTTATGTATACCACTAGGTGTCTTTAAGTACATAACCCTATAAGGTTAAGTTTACGGGCCTATATGTAAATATTACCCAACCCCTCAGATTTACTTAACCCACACACTATTCAACTAAATTTACTTAACCCCAAGTTAAGTTTGTATTCATATAATCCCTATGGATTCAACTAGGTTAAGTATTCAAGGTTTATTACCCTATTTTCATTTATGGTTACGATATGCTAGACCTCCCACATTAAGCCTACCATTTGTGGATGCTGGACATGCCGGGTGGATCCGGGCAGACTTATTCCACAAATTGGGCTTGAGCTCGTGTCTTAGCACGTCTCGTATTTGTGCACCTAGACCTCCCACATTAGATTTACCACTTGTGGTCGTTGGGTATGCCGGGCGGTTCCGGGCAGACTTCCACTACAAGTGCAATCTAACCTTGTGTCTAGGCGCAATTATAGTTTCTAATTACTGTAATCCTAAGCATTTCATTTTTAACCAATTTTACCTATATCGTTATGGGTTATAAGTTTCATGCCTTTTTTTCCCAGTTATGTTCATAGTGAATTATATGTTTAAATTCATGTCCATAATCATTATCCAAGTTATGCCACTTTTAATGTTTTCCCCCACTCCTCAACTAACGCATTCACATATATTTAGTGGCATTCCTAGGCTTGGAAGTAGCCTGACCATAAACAATAATTGGGAAAGGTGACGGGAAGATGATAATAGTGGTTATTCTAACATAACTGGCATAAATATATACTGGCATAGTGATAAGGTAGACATATAAGAATAGATCTATGAACTTTTGATAATTAAACTAGTTCTGACGTAGTAGGAATGTCATAATAAGCATAACAAGGTCTAAATAATAATTTAGATGTGCAACTAGTTCAGATCCAATATGATAGGCACAAGGTGATCTAAATAATAAGCTAGATCTATAATCAAAAGTAGATCTGTCCTGATAAAGATTTAGATCCAAGTCATAATATGTCATAACATCATAAATTCACAAGTTGCAATAGATCCGATATGATAATGTTTGAGATCCAAGTCATACCTAATTCAGAATGTCATAGATTCACAATTTACAATAGGTCTGGTATAATTCAATCACAAGAATGGATCCAAACTATAGTCGTATCATGTTCACTTTTAATCATTTAAATCTAAAAGTAACTTAGAACTCACAATGTTTAGATTTAGAAAATAGAACTAGAAGAGAAGATTGTTGAGTCACAGATCTACACTTGAATCTCTAATCTTTGATCGCAGAAGAAGAAAAGGATTCGATTTATTCCAGGAACCGACAACATTTGGCCTCTATTGATTTCAGTGTAAGAAAACAGGGGAAATGGACCTTTATTTATAGCTGCCAGCCCCCAAAAATCAACTGCCACCTCAGCCTAGGGGGGTCAACCCTAGTGTCGACACCCCCCTTAAGTGGTCGACTCCCCTAGGCGGGAATTTTCCCTCTCACCTCGAATTTTGGAATTTGAACAATTTTGAATTTTCTAGACCTGATTTTGAATTCTTGGACCTTATATATATATTTAATATATATATACATATATAATTATCTTGCTCGTATACAGACTTCGAACCCTTATAACTTCTTTATACGGTGTCCATTTTACGCAAACCAAATGTGTATCTTGACCGGAATTTCGAGATGGACGCAATGGCCCAGTCCGTTTCCCTTAATTCCGAATATTGAATTAATTATTATTTAATTTATCCTCTTTTAGTGTTATTAAAATAGGGGGTGTTACATTACCTCTCCTTAAAAGTTATCATTTGTTCATCCATAGTTTTCATGGTCGAACAGAAAACAGTTAAAAAAACCTAAACCAAAAATCAATCAAATCCAAGCATATAATTCTACGATAATGAAGGTAGATGAAATCAATTATTTTGAAATAGGAGGAAATCCGTTATGCCTTTGTTTTTTTAAAATAATTTGATCTAGAGCATCATAGAAGAGGCATAACCTGGTTTCTTTGTGCAACCATGCAGATATGCTATGTGATTTTGTAAGAAATCACACACTACTTGTACGTGGTTCTTTAGAACAACCATGCAGTGCCAGTGCGTGCTTCTTTTAAACAACCTCACACAAGCAGTGCATGGTTGAAGATAAATTTTTTCTTTTTAAAAAGTTTTGCAATCTTTGCAGGAACAATGCAATGAAGATGAAAATCAGAATGAAATTTCATTGTACTATAATAATAAATTTATAGCTTATGATTTGAGTGCCTTTTTTGAAATGTAGGACCAATTTATAATAAGGACACTTTGTTTATGTAGGTATATAAGTCATGTGAGAAATTCGTTGAATGAGTTCGTAGCATCGACAAACATCTCGATTTTATGCTTACCATTTTGAAATCCGACACCCGATGCATTTTCTAAAAATCCTAGAATTATATTCGCAAGTGGACATAGCGATATATATAAGAGGAAGAATATTAAAGATCGAACAAATTATAGATTAAGACCACCAAAAAATGTAATTGTCCATTTATACTTAAAGGCTTATAACTTGCATATTTAGATGAATGGAGTTTGGTTATAGTTAGTGTATATAACCATTCGAATTTGAGGCATAGCGTTGAGCATTCGTACGTAAGTAGGTTAAGACAAGATGAGATCAAATTAGTGATTAAAATGCATCGAAATATGGTGAAAGCTAAAGAAATATTGAATCCACTTAAAAGAAATGATTTTTCCAATTCAACAACCATCAAAACGATATATAATGTCATTAGTGCAAAAAATTCAATTGAACAAGGAGGTTGTTCACAAATTCAATATTTGTTTAGTAAACTAAAAGAGTTCGGATTTTTTGAATGGCATCGAGAAACTTTGGATGGTAATGATGCAACCAAGGTTATTTTTTTGGGCACATCCGATGAGTTTGGAATTATGAAGAACATTCCTTCGAGTTATGATGTTTGATTATACAAAAAAAAAAAAAATTGTAATATATTTCTTTACTAAAGATAGTCGGTGTTACATCTACGTATCACACATTCTATCTTCTTATTTCTTATTTAATGGTGAAAGGCGAGGAAAATTATATTTGGGCATTAGAATGGTTGAAATCCGTTATGCTTGACTACGAGGGGCAATACCTAATGTGTTTATTAGTGATCGCGAGCTAGCATTTATTAATGCTATTAAGTCAATTTTTCCAAATTCCGCTTACATGTTGTGCAAGTGGCATATCAAAAAACAACAGTCTTACTTCTATCAAAGGAAAAAGAACAAGATGAAATTTAGGTCAATGATAAAAATTCTTTCTTAGGTGATTGGAATGAGCTTGTATGCTCGAAAAAAGCACCATGTGTAATGAAAATCTGCATTGGTTGCACGAAAGATATGGAAAATATAGTTTTGTATTGAAATATGTACAAGAGCAGTGGTTAGATCCATATAAGAATAAATGTGTTCAGTTATGGACTGATGAGTTTATGTACTTCGGAACTATACATCAAATAGGTAATTTAATATTTTCCTTCAATTTTAATATGTTCTAGTACTGTGATAAATTATTTATCTCCTTTGTGAGTAATATGTTGTTCCTTAAATACAAGGTAGAATCTGCTCATTTGAAATTGAAAAAAAAAATTAGCTACTTGTTTATGCAATTTCGAGCACGGTTGGAGTAAAAAGAATTCATTATTGGAGTTATTTTTCATTGAATTAAGAGCTTTGTTCAAACAATGCTTAACAAGAGTGAAACATAATTTTCACAATCGGGAGCTTAAAAACTTAAGAGGCGTGGTAAGTAACGTTTGCTTGACTTGCTCCATTCAGAATTACTTTAAATGATATCCATAGGAAAATAATGAATTTCTTTGTGGATGTGTTATCTGAAAGGAAAACAGACTATAAACTAGATAATTTATAGACAACGACCTTTTTCCTCAAAAAAGGGCAGCCTCCCTCCTTCGCCTTTAGCTAATTGTTTTATTTTAACGATTGATTCTGATTTACTATTCGATTTTACTCTGCTCTCTGATAGTTTTGCTCCGGTACTTTCTTATTTTTAGCATTGCCCTAATTGTGATCGTTATGGCATTGCTAGTGTTTAATGTCTTCGGGTGTGCCTAATTCTTTCTTCTGTGCTTTTGGTTCATTTGGCAGTTATTGTCCCGAGGTTGCCTTGATTCTTGAGGTTGTGCGTTCAGTGGTAGGAGTGCCGATGGTCGTTGCATAGGTTGGTTTTTCTTCGGTTTTGGTTCAACTAGTTGCTTTATTGGATTTCTTGGCTCTTTCTCACCACTGTTATGTTGTGGTTGGTTTGATGTTCTTAGAGTTGGTTCCTTGTAATTTTTTACTCCTGAAATCCAATCTCTTTCCCCTTCTAAGTGTGTTATTCTGCAGCGTTCATGTAGCAGGTCCTCTGGGACTCTTTATTTTCAGTGAGGCTGTTTCATGGTGTCATGCTGGTTTCGGGGATTTGGTTCCTCCTATTTTCCTTTTGCTGAAGTCACCTCCTACTATTCTCCACCTTTGGTGGAGTGACCAGATATCGAGGTGCCTGTTGGTATTTCTAAGTGCTCTAAGCATAGGAGAATACATCGTCAGCCTATTATGGTCTCAACAATTAGACCCCCTTCTCCACCTTCTCGTTCGTACAAAGCACTCAATCTGGCTATCGCAAGTGGTAGCACGCTCGTGCACTCCTCCCTTTGCAACATGTAATATATTTGCTCCTCTGAATTTTGATTTCGATTCGGTTGAGCCCTTTAGTGTTTGTTGTGTTTTGTCTGCTCGTACTTTGCCTCAGCAAGGTTAGCTTCAGGGTGGAATGTTTAGACGTTGGCTTGCCTCTACTAGTTCGGATGTGGTGAAGTGGGATACCTTAAGACTCCGGATGCATCTGATGATTTCATCTAGCATGGCATTCAAGACTATTGTTAAGGCTGTGGATGTTTTCTTGGATGTGGGTTTATCAACGTTGCATTCTCGGTTTGGTGTCCCCTTCAAGTTTGTTCCCTTAACATGTCAACTATTTGTTCTCGTTATTCTTGTGTGGCTTTGTGATTGGTTGTAATGGGAAGCTCAATTTCCCAACAATTCTATTGGCGAATGAGGTTGTTTCATCTGATGGATGTTTAGAGCTTCGGGTTGTGTTTTTGTGCCTCTGCCCAGTTTTTTTTGGCTGATCCCGTTGTGATTCAGTCTTCTTTCAAGGGTTTCCCTTCGTTTCATTGTTATGAAGGGGAATCGGGATTCGTCCCTTCTTTCTAGTGTTCTTTTGTCCTTAATAGGTCATTTGGTTTGGTTTGTTTACAGTGTTTGGCATTCCTGCACATAAAGGGGAGCCTACTAAGCTTGGTGGTTTGTGGCATTTGTCCCTTATATTTTGTCGAGGGCTCCTAGTGCCATTTTGTGGTTCCCATATTTGGTTGTTGGTTCAGTTGATTAGGGGTTGGTTCTTTCTTGTCTTTTGGTTTGGTTTGTTCACGGCATATCAATTAATGGTTCTTTGGTGAATTGGTTGGTCTGTGTTTTTTGTGGCTAGTGGGTTGTTTTTACCCTTGATTTTGGTTGGGTTCTTATCGGGTTGCGATCATAGGCATATAACTATCATTCATGGTATATACATATACATATATATATGTATATATATATATATGTATATATATATATATATATATATATATGTTTCCACCGTAGACACCTTGTCTCGAGATGTTCGGTTATTTAAGGAGTTTTATAAGGAAGGCCGCTTTCCCATATTTTTGTATCCACTTGGTCATTGGACACTCTATTCTGTGCAGGACTGTCAATCAGATGACAATTATGCCATAGTAGTGTCCACACAACATGGTGAAACATCGATCCATAGCATTTCTAAATGATGCGTCTCTTCTTTTGTTTCTTCTTCTAGTTTGGATGACTCGTCTTCTTCATCTCTCCTCCTTTTTATCATTCACTTCCTCTTCTTAGTAAGGTAGAGATCGTGATCGTAAACGATCACTTGGCTCTCCTTACCAGGAGCTGCTACTCATGTCAATTTTTTTTGGTGGAACCCTCTTCTTCTTGGATTCCTTAGCTTCTGCTATGGGCCTCGTCCGATCACCCTTCGGTGTATTCTTCTCGTCCCTGTTTTAGGAGTACGCATTCTCAGCCTCATACTCCTTGCGTCATTCACACTCTGTCTCTCATGGCGGCTGAGTAGTCTTCACACCTTTTATTTGCCCTACGTGGGTGGTTTTGTGAGTTTTTGTTGCTTTTAAATCTTGTGTCTTTTCACATTGTTCTAAGGTTATGGAAAACTTTTTATTTTGGAATATCTAGGTTATCGGGAATGATGCCTCTCTACGGCATCTCAAACACATAGTCTAGAAGCATTCTATATTTTTGGTGGCATTGTAGGAACCATTCATGGATACAGTTGTGGTGTCAGGTATCGTCATTCGCCTAATTTTGGGGTAGGAATTTTCAACATTTCCAACAAGATCTAGATTCTCTGGGCCAAAGACGTATCAGTACGTCTGATTTTTAATTCGACTCAACTCCTATATGTGGGGTGCTCGTATCCTTATTTCTTCCCCCTTTCCTCTTCTCGGTAGTTTACATCAAATGCGGTCAGATCGAACGTTTGGATTTATGGTAGGAAATCCTCTCCTTTCCTGAGCACAGGCATTGTGCATCAGTTGCTGGGGGATTTCAATGTTGTCTCGTGCCTAGCAGATAAACATGGTGGATCCTCTATCAACCATGCTGCAATAAAGGATTTTGATTCCTTCATTATCCAATATGGGTTTTCTGAGTTTTCTTTTATTGGGTCGGCTTTCACTTGGTGTAACAGCTAGGAAGGGCCCAGCAAGATCGTTTCTCTTCTTGATTAGGTTTTCAGATTAAAAGGTTGATTTGTCTTTCATTACTCATTCCCGATTAAACATCTCTATCACACTAACTTGGATAATGCTCCTATGATTATGAAGTGCACCCCTTTTTCTTTATTTGGTCCTTTATCTTTCGATTTTCAGTCAATGTGGCAGTCCCACCATACATTTATACCTATAGTGAAGACTCTTGGGAGCTGGCAGCTTTAGGCAGTCGTATCGTTGTTTTCTATCTTAAACTATGTTGCCTTAAAACTTGCATAAAGACTTGGAACACTCATGTTTTTAAGAATATTTTCGATAAAGTTCATGCAACGGAAGAAGCTCTCATTTTGGAGGAAGGTTTTTTGGTGCAAATCGGTCGCCTCCCAATAAGGCGGAATGGGTTCAAGCCCAACTCACCTTCAACTCAAAGCTAAACATTGAGAATAAGTTCCTTCGTCGGATATCTAGAATCAAGTGGGTCATTGATTATGACTCCAAATCGAAATTATTCTATTCTACTATTAGAAAGAAGAAGAATATCCTTGCTATTTGCCAAGTCTTTCGTTCTGACCTTTTCATGGATTCAACTCCTTCGAAGGTTGATGAAACTATCCTTTCTCATTTTCAGACCCTTATGCAGGAGCCATCTATCGATCATTCAGATCATGTTCATATGTCCTTTATTCCCCATGTAGTTCTTCCTTCGGAGGTCTCTATTCTTTGCAGCCCTCCTTATATGGAGGAAATTCAATCTTGTATTTTTTTTCGCTCATCAAGGACAACGCAAGTAGCCTAAATGGTTACAACAGGGACTTTTACCAATGTGCCTTGGAGGTTATGCATCAAGATTTCTTTTCGGTGATTCAATCTATCTTTTATGGTGGTATGATCCCTAGGGGACGGAGTTCACCAATCTTTTCCTCTTCCCTGAAGTTTAGAACACTCAATCTTGTTCCGATTTCAAGCCGATCAGTCTCTGTAACTTCTTGAACAAGGTCATTTTCAAGATTTTGTCTTCTTGACTCTCCCTCTTCCTGGACTGAGTCGTTTCCTTTTCCCAGGCTAGTTTAGTCAAAGGTTATCTGATCATAGACAATGTTCTCCTAGCCCTGGAACTTATCTCTCAAATCAGTCAAAAGATCCAAGGTTCTAATGTGATGATTAAGCTGGATATGGCTAAAGCTTATGACCGCATGTCGTGGTTTTTCTTCATTCGTGTACTCAGATATTTTGATTTTTTGGAGCCCTTAATAGATCTTATTTGGAGACTTATTTCGAACTATTGTTTCTTGGTTCTTATCAGCGGAACATCCAAAGGTTTATTCTCATCTAGAAGGGGACTAAGATAGGGTGATCCCCTTCGCCTTTTGTTACCGCTGCCGAGGCTCTTTATAGAGTTTTGCAAGCTCTAACTAATTCAGGATAAATTCACCATTTTGGCATCCCGAACGTATGGCCTATGATTTCCTTTCTTTATTTTGCTAATGGCATAGTTATATTTCTAATTGGAATCGTCATTCTATCCCACGACTCCTGGATTTTCTTCATCTTTACGAACGGTATTCGAGGCAATTGGTAAATGCAATGTAGAGCTGTTTCATCCCCACTAAGTCTATAGACCCATATAGGATCGATACCCTCTCAGGTTAATTTGCTTTCTCTTACTTACCATAGTATTGTTCTTTACCATAGCTGTAAGCACAATGCGATGTCCTGCCCCTTACTGACAAAGAAAGGGGAAAATATTTAGATGGAATTCAACTCTCTTCGCCCAAGCTAGCATGTTTATTCTCATTTAGTCGATGCTCGATTCTCTAGGTCTCATATCTTCGCAGTTATGACTCCGACTTCGTCTTTCTTTCTTTCCTATCATTCTTTGGCATCGTCTTTTTTCTGGGGTAAGAAAGACGATAGTAAGAGAAATCATTAAGTTTCCTAGGATGTTATATGTCATCCCAAACCCGAGGGGGATCTACGTATGTGGAACATAAGAGATATCTGCAAGGCTTACACCTATAAGCTCTGGGTTTGATTCCACTCAAATGACTTTCTTTAGGCTTCAATTCTTCATGCTAAGTATTGTCATCTCTTGCATTCGGACTTTTCCAAGTCCCCCTTTTATGTGAGTGAGACGTGATAATGGATGCAATGGAAAAGGTTTTTCTAATTTCCATGGGCGTGGTTTTGACTGGAATGGGAAGACCTTCACCCTTTGGGTAGCTTGGAATTCTATTAAAATTCCAGTAGCCAGAAATTTGGATTTCTCTTTCATTTGGGACAATCGCATTCCTCCTAAGGTCTCCATCCTTTTATGGAAAATCCTCCATGAGGATCTCCTACTGGATGTGACCTTATATGGATTGTGATCCCAATCGCGTCTCATTGGTGGTGTTGTCTATCTGGCTCACTAGAGTCGATTTCGCACCTATTCTTAAATAGTGAGCATGCTTCCGCGGTCTGGTCCTTTTTTGGAGGGTTGGTTTCCAGGGACTCCACCCATCTCTTATTCACCTACTTTTTTCTTAATGGACTAAGGGGATTGGAAAGTACCTAAGGTCCATCCTTTGTAGGCTTATTTCTTGCTTCATCTATTGGTACCTCTGATGTTCCTGGAATAAGGTAGTTTTTGACAAATCACAAATGTTATCGTCTTCCATCATTCATAAGGTTTCGGACGATGTCTTTTTTACTTGCAGAGTTGGCCTTTCAGAGGCAACCCTTGTCCTAATTGCTGTTTTTAGTTAATTTTTCATTATGACCCGAGGATCCCATCCTTGAGCAGGGGTAGTTTGGTTTTTTTAGGTACTAACGCAGGTGAGTGTAAGAGGGAAAGAGATGAGAAAATCATTTCCGTTGGAGATGGAGCAGGAGGTTCTAGATATTGGAGATTTATTTGGCTGATAACCCTGATTGGCTTTAATAGAGCAATTTGGGTGCTTTCAGGAGCTTTGTGACTTGCAGATTGGTGCCTTGAGTTTAGGGATGGGTTCCCTTCAATGGACAGTGGTCGGCTTTTGTTGTTTACCCTGCTTTATTTTGTGAGGCTTATGGATTTAGATTTGTTGGCCCGTGTGTGTTTTTTGTTGATCTTATGAATGTTGTTTTCCTTTTTTTAAGGTTTTCTGCTATTATGGCCGCCATGGTGCTGTTTAGTTTGTGCTCTGTTTTGCTTCACTGTCGCAGTTGCATTCTTCGCACCGCTGTACTGTTTTTATGAGCCATCAAAGAAAGCATTTTTTCTCCATCTTTGGTATTCATAGAAACGACAAATGGACTTCCATGCACACATGAGTTAGTCTGTCTTGATCCAATTGTATCCATTCCACTTGAGTTGATTGATAATCATTGGACAAGGCTATATTTGGTTGAGCAAAATTGGAAGACAGATGCCGAAGCAGTAGAAAAATGGAAATTTCATTGAATGATGTTAAAAAAATGGACATACCACATCAACTTTATTTATTTTTAAATGATGGAAGTTGTCAAACCTTAAACTAATATTCTCAATTCTCTGAAGAATAAGGTGGAAACTAAAGGAAGAGAGAGTAAAAAATCAGCTCATACTTTAGCAAAAACAACACCTTCATTATTTGAGCTAGTAGAAAGTCTTTCATTGCATAACCCATCTATTATCAAAGAACCAACAATCGAATGAACGACAAACTACAAATCAAAAACCTATATAGGTATTTTATTTATAAATGGTGAATTATTAATACTATTTTTTTTGTAAGTAGTTGAAAAATTGTACTCGTAATATGAGATTGTACATAAGATAAATTCCACTAGAGATCAAATCATATGTAACTAATATTGTTGATGTTCATACAGATGGTAACTATGAATTTCATTTTGTTGTAGCATTGCTTGGTATGGGGGAGTCCATCTGGCCTTAAATTTAATCATATTCATACGAAGAATTATATAAAAATCAAGAACTGTATGAGCAAGCTTTATAGAACGTGGTAGATGCACTGAATTACTAACCCAACTACCACATGAAGGAGATGGATTTGCTCCTCGAGATAAGACGACGACAATGCTAAAAATGGGATATGTTACCATGACAAAGTATAACATTGTGTTATTTAGCATAAGTGAACGATTAATTCTAACTATACCACTGATCGAAGGTGGAGTGTCACCTCCAATTCAATGTGCCGAAATAGCAATAACATTCAATAATGATAATCATTTGTATATGTACATGGTTTTTTTAATTTGATTGTTATGTCGTATTTAATTGATTTTCGAAATGCAGGTTAAGCTAGAAAAGAAACATCCTATACCACCAATTTTTATGAAATGGTTTACAGCTCAACATTTGGATGAAACACTTAGGAGTGTGTCTGTGTGTATGTATGTATGTATGTGTGTGTGTGTGTGTGTGTATGTATATATGACGATCGAAGGTAAGCGTGGGTTAAACGAACTCAATTTGCACAATGGAGTTAATGTTTTACAATATGTTTGAAATGTGGATGTATTGGATATTTCTTGAATTGTGTTTGAATTGTATTGCATTTGAATTTTATTGTTTATGACAATTGAATTATGGTTATATGGTTTATGGACTAAATAAGTTTGTGAATCTGATCGAATGATTATGCACATTTATTATGGTTTGTGGATTGAATTTTATTGTTTGTGGATTGATTATGGTTTGTGGTTTATGGCAAATCGAATATGGTTTGTGAATCGAATATGCACATTGTTGTATGATTTGTGGATTGATTATAAGGAAACAGTTCTTTCTTTCATAACCTTAACAACTACACAGTCAGAATACATTAATCTTTTTTTATTTTAAAAATCATGTAATATGAGCACGTGGTGTTGTCCTCGGGTCGTAAGATGTCTATATGGAATCTTGAACAGCCATGTACCGCTCCCACATTAGTCTATACTGATTTTCGTTTTTCCAATGCATAGAAAGTAAAAAATTTGAATGCCCTAACAACCACATTTTGTGCCTATAGAGTATTGTCTTTAGATTGGGATAACACTACATGGTAGTTGATATCACCCCATGCTGCCTATGCGTGACTAATTCAACATCCATGTTCTAACAGTACATGAGTGCTGCAAATTTTGAAAACAAAAAATCCTGTTACAATTTTACCATACAAACACTTATATGAAACCAAAAGAAAGAATTTAAACATAATTTTAACATTGATATGAAAATTGATATAAACATTGAAAAGTTCACTAATACCTACATAAATGCATAGGACACAATCATATAAACAATGATTTAACCATACAAAATCCACACCTATATGAACACAAATACAAGAACATTCATGTCCACAAATGGCGCATACACACAAACATTCCAATCCTTCCGAGCGACACAAATATTCAATACATATACATAAAACATAAGATGTGATTACACAAATGTTCCAATTCCATGATTTAGTTAAGCCTATAAACATAGCGACCACCAGAAACTTTAGCCATTGTAGCTTTTTCTTCATTTGCATCTTCTAGCAATCCATGTACGTCGGTTAATGTTTGAAAAAAAAATCTTTTAAATAGAGCTCCAAACATGAGATTGTTCAACAATCATGTATGAAGATAGATTATACAACACATTCTCAAATTTGAATTTATGTCTTACCATGTATAATTACTCATAAGTACGTTTTAAAACTTGGTGCTCCAAGCATGGTATTGTCAGGAAAATTTCTAGATTTTGCACCCCCACCACACTATGAAATTGCATCCACTACAAACAATTATCTATGAAACTCAAATATGATTGATTTAGTGTAATGGATCGTTGTCCCGGTGCAAGAACATGATTATACCACTGCATCCATATAATTTCCAAAAACCGGTAATAAACAAGACCATATGTAGTCGATGTATGACCTCTACGAGCATCGGTACTAACGGGAGGAATTGGAGGTCTAGGGGTATTTTACACTCTTCCAAACCGTCTCAAAACTGTATTAGGGTGGTATGACTCTACACTATTAAGGGAACTAATGCACCCAATATACTAAGCAGTATAAGAAAATGGACGATAATCACGTGCGTATACATATAGGTCAAAGATCACTTAACTGAATTTTACAATCAAACATATATCAATATGATAAGAATTGTATTAAATAAGAATATTAGTGCTAAACAAGAATATACCTGATTAATATGAATATTATTAAGAGATATATGGATATCTTTAACCAATACATGACTATCGAAAAATGGGTTCCATCTAGTAACTCATGGTAGATTATCGGAATATATCTTTATAGAAGGGTGAAAACATGGAAAATGCTCAAATATCCATGTCTCCAATATGCATAGGTATCATGCAGTCTGCTTAATTGCTAAACGACCAGCTAAACCTAGTTGTCTATACTTATATGCAAGTGTCGATGAACCCCACAAATATGTATTAACTTCATTCAAATCTTTTAACATGTCCAATAGTCACATAGGCACATGAGACTTGCTTTTATTGGCGAACAATGTATTACCAAGCAAGAGCATAAGGTAAGCACGAGCAGCGCGTCTAATAGCTCATACGGTTCACTCATCACTGCCATCTTTAAATTTATTGAATAACATAGACAAACTCAATTTATAGCCTACTCGGTCGTTCATTTTTGTTCTAGCTTCTTCTCTACTAATGCCTATATATTTTCAACCAACTCTAACTGCTTGCTCCATATCGTACGTAATACCCTGCATAGGCTTTCGTTCTATTAGAATGTGTAATAAAGAAGCTACATCATCAAGGGTTATAGTGATCTCACCAAATGACATGTGAAAAAGATTGGTTTCAAGATACCAATGCTTTACAAAAGCAAATATAAGACGTTTGTTCATATTTCTATAACAACACCAAACATTTGGGAAACCAGATGGCTCAATTATATTTCAAAAAGTAATAGCAATATTGCTTGGAATTTTCCACTCAGCGATATTATGAGCATGATTAACTGCCTTAAGTGGTGCTCGTTCCTAGTAAACAAACATAATATACTTTATTTATTACTTACTGAAGAAGAAAAATTAAAACTATGAAGTAGTTAGTTTATCGTACATCGTCCTTCCATATAAGAGAAAGTACATGTGTATTGGAGTCTATGATAACATCAGTAGACTTTGGACCTCTATCCCATGTTGCTTCTTTTTCCTTGCTTCCCCTCCTCTTTCTCTTTGGTTATATCCTCTCCGCTTTTATGTTGATCAGTCCGTGTTTCCGCATCATTGGACTTACCTCCCCCCTCACCATCACCATTACCCCCTCACCATCGCATCACCTCCCTCACTATCACCATCATGGTCTTCCTCATCAATAACAATATTCCTAGTAGCATCATGACTATTGCTAACACCATCACCCTAATCCATATGTTCATGACTCTGTTGTCCAGCTCGTTCTCCTTTGGTTGTTGCTTCTTGGTCTTGTCTTCTGTTTGCTAATCACTTTTCTACTCTTCTATGACATTTTAAAGCAGTCAATCATGTCCGACTCAACTGGACAAATGCACAAAAACAAGAGTATAGATCAAAAGCAATTAAAGATAGAGTATGAGAATACATAGATTTGTTAACTAAATTATTTGGTAAGATTGTTCAACACGGATTTATTAAGTAAATTTGTTGCTATATATATTATCAACTAAATTAGTACGTTATTAAGTTGCTATATTAATTCTATATAAACTAGTTACTTAACTTAGTAAATAGTTTTGTAACTTGATAACAAAATTTAGAAAATAATCTAGCAAAACATACTAAGTTAGTAAATTAACTAACTCAAGTACTAAATCGTATGAAAATAAATATTCCTGCATGGTGTGCATTGTGAATAGTAAATTTTTTGCAAATGAAATAACTCAATAATTTAAGTTGTTATATTATCAAATACTAAACAATTTAAGTTGCTATATTATTAAGTACTAACTCATACAAAATTAATTAACTCAAGTACAAAATTAACTACCTCAAATAATTTAGCAAAAAGTAAAAATAGTTTTTTTGGTAACTACCACCACCATTCGCAAGCACTATGTGGTGTACATTGCAACCCCGTGTAAGCTCTACATAGTCAATATCTACAACGACGCACGCGCTTCGTGTGATTTCTCAATACTACACACAACACTTGTACATGATAATTACCCAAGCACGCAGGTTTCAATAGCCATTCGGAGAAAAAAGGGCACAAGTTTCTTACCGTCGATGCAAGTTTAGGTGTCCAGCTACTCACCACTGCTACTCTTTCACGTCGCGAATTCAGGATTAGAAGATTTAGGCTTTTTTAGTTTTTTATTCAATTTGAGAATAGTTTTTACTGAAGCAAGAATGATAAAGATACCACGCTGGGTTGATGAAAAGTAAAAAAAGGGAAAAGTGGAAATGTGGGGGAAACTTAGAGAAAACAAGGGCATGTGATTTTTTTGGAAACTCACCAGTAACCCGAGGTTAAATAGAATTATCCAAAGTGATTTAGGAAATGTTATGGAAATTAATATATGCAACAAGGCGATTGCGGCTTATCTCTAAAATGTCTAAATATTTCAGAGAGATGTTGGCAACATTATGGAAATTAAACTTTCGAAGTAGTAGAAGAAGAGTTACCTATCATGTACTTGGAAATTCCTCTGTCAATTTGGCCAGATTAAATATCTGGTAGTTGGGAAAACTCACATGTCTCAGCTTTCACTCTCTATGTTCTAATTATAACAAAAATAACATAGTTAAATAGTTGTTGCCATTAAGATATTTATTTATTTTAGATACAATTATGCTACTATAAGCATAGATGAGAATAAAGGATTCATGCAAGAGATGGACAACTTTTATTACAAATAATAAGAAATAAGCAACATCTATGCAGAGCTTAGTTTTTGCTTTGTAGTTCCCGGTGCAATGTTCATACTGCTGAACTGGTTTTGTGAACCATTAGAGAAAGATATATTTCTCCATTCTTGAATATATTTTGAAACACCCCACCTCCGTTAAGGTCACACACAAAGGGAATGCATTAACTTTGGTGAAGCATTTTAGGTAAAAGACACAGATAATTTACAAGACAGACATATAAACAGCGAAAAACTGAAATTATTTATTTAATAGTGTGGTTCAGTCAAAACATTACAAGCATTGTCTCAAAACCCAACTTCTAAATTATTACAACAAAACATCTGTCTTGATTTAAATCTCCAAGTACATAAAGAAGCATAAAATAGAAGTAAAGCAACATAAATCCTCAATAAAAGTGTAACCACAACCATAGCCCAAGAAAAGAGAATCCAAGCAATACATCTACTCTCTTCAAGCTTGAAAAGGTTTGCACTAAGCTGAAGTATTCCCTCCCTGCGGACCTGGGGGGAGGGGGCGGAAGAAAAGAAGGCAAAAGAAAATGGGTCAGACATAAGTCTGGTAAGTCCAGTGATTATTCAGCATGTAAATAGGTAAAAGGATCATGACATGAATAAACTGAACGTAGGACAATACCATAAAGATAAGACAACATAAAATAAGATAAACTGAGTATGCTGTCGCACTCATTTCTATTTTTATGCACCTACTACGAAGGTTTCAACTACCATCATGTGTTCATAACAAAGTGAACCCCTTCTCGATCAGCTTTTACTCGCATGCATTTATTTCTTGTGTCATTCGGCCCCGCTAGATTGTAGAAACCTGTGCTGGTCCCACCATAAGGTGTATCAATTCCTATGGCGGCAACTCGACACAAATTCTAGATGCATAGTGTATACTACTGATGCCCAGTGCCTACTTTTCCCGTTCTGGAGCACGTGCACGCCCATACTCCTTCGAGACCTACACCACCGCACCACCCGCCGCTATTTTGACCGCTTATAATATGCCCAGTAATCGTGCCCCACCCTGCCTAGTTCAGGGTACCGTGATACATCTGTGTGGGTTACTGCTGAAATGGGTCCCCATTACTAGGGTTTCCTAATCAACATGTTAAAATGGTTAAGTGTTCTCAAATTAACCTAACCCCACCCATTTGTTAAATTAACATGTTGCATTGGTTAAGTGTTGCCTTAATTAACTTAACCCTACCATTCTTAGCCTGTATGTTTCTTAGCTTTAATTCATTCATTAAAGAACCTACCTCTCACATTAGATCTATATTGTTGCAGTCGCTGGATGTGCAGGGAGGTTCCGGGTAGTTTTACACCGCAATTCAATCTAACCTCGGGTTTTTGGGCTTAATGCGCTAACCTCTCACATTAGATCTATATTGTTACGGTTGCTGGATGTGTCGGGCAGTTCCGGGCAGTCTTATACCATAACCCGATCTAACCTCGGGTTAGGCATATTCATCATTTAATTAATTTACATATTTACAATTTATGTTCATATGTAAATTATCCACAAGCGTTGTCAATTCAAGTCATTCCCCGTTTGCCCTGTAAATTATGTCCATAATTCTAGGTATACAAATTCTACCATTTCATGCTACTAATCATTTACATGATTATGAGTCAATCTATGCCAATAGCATGTAGTTTAATATTTTTCCCCAACGTCTCCCCCGTTATTCGTTCGCATAATTCACATAGAACGTTAGGCTCGCAAATTAGCCTAACTTATAAACAAAAGGGAAAAGAAAGGGTCATGTAACATTCCAACAAGAATAAACAATTTAGATCAACATGCATAGTATAAATTTCGGATAGAACGACATAAACTTAATTAAGCACATGATCGTGATCTTACATTTAAATTAGATCCAATTAACATGTGAACTAGCATAGATCTAATTGTATAAGCATGAACTTATATAGATCTTAAACATGGGTACTAGCTTGGATCTAAACATGTAAGCATGTATGAACATAACTTATCATGTAATTTGCATATACAACATGGTAGATTCAATTGTGTCAGTCCAATAGTCTCATAGGCATAGCATGTACAACATGATAAATTAATCACAATAGTCCCATAGGCATGATAGGTTCCATTTTGTCAATCCAACAGTCTCATAGGCATGTTAGGTTTCATTATGTCAATTACAATAGTCTCATAAGCACGATAGGTGCCATTGCATCAATCACAATAGTCTCATAGGCATAGGCAATTCAGAATTGACAAATGGATTGGCACGAATAGAATTAGGCATAGTTCTAGATCCATTTATTATAGTCATGATTTCTTATTAGGTGTTCACATCTAAACAATAACTGTACTTATAGAAAAAGGACGGATCTTGATTTCTGGGATCTGATTTCTGAATTTGAAAAGCTATCCTTTGATGTAGACGATTGATTCTCTAGCTCTTCTAATTGATTCCTAGTTTGAATTTGATTCTCTAGTTTGGGTTGATAAATGGAGGCTAGGCCAATTTGTAGACGAACAACATGACGGCTTCATAGAATGAGTTCTAGGGTTGAGGTTTGGGGTGATTATATAGAAGTCTTGGTTCAATTCTAGCCTTTAGATTAGTCTAGGAGAAATCAGAGCCATCAAACCAAAGAGATGTGTCATCCAACCAACCATAGCATGACACATATGCCCTAATACCTTAGAAATCAGTCATTGGCCAATCAAAGAAGGCCACATCAGGATAAGCTTGTAAAAATTCGTCACAGGAGCTGGATCTAAAAGGAGTCGACTCCCTACAGATTGGGTCGACACCTATGTCGACTCCCCCTGGGGGGTCGACACCCTGAGCGGGAAATTTCCCGCTCAATCGATTTTGAATTTTGAACTGTTTTTATTATTTAATTATTATTTATATTTATTTTCTACTTGAACTTGAAATCTTCTGAACTCCATAACTTGTTCATACGGAGTCCGATTCCCGCAAACTCGGACTCTATATCAAGCAGAATTCCGAGATGAACGCAAAGGCGTAACCCGTTTCCCTAAATTCCCACTTTTAAAATTAAGTATTCTTTAATTCATTACTTTAATGTTCACAGAAAATACGGGGTGTTACATTCTCCCCTCCTTAAAGGATTTCGTCCCCGAAATCTCTAAGTTAAGAAGAATGTATCCTAACATCCATCATCCATCTACTCAGCCATCAATCACAGGCATCCATTGTCTTTAAAAAGATTTCTAATGCTTTCATGATCATATGCATAGTGTGTGTATATGTCCTTATCTAATGCAAAATCAGGTGGTCCACTGATTCAGTTGACCTCCTTGATGCGAATCATGTCGGTGCCATGAGTCCATTATGTATGAAATTATTCCTAATTATACTTTCTACATGAGTGCACAATCATTCATTCAAATGCAACGTCCATATGATAACACATCAAGTTCCAGTCCAAATATAAATACATATATGCATATGCAATATGAAATTGACTGAGCCAGTCTAGTACCTAGTATGTGTGTGTGTATATGCATCCACGAGCAACCACGAGCAACCACTTGCAACCATCAATCATAACATGTTTACATCTATTGGTTTCTACCTAGGGATCAAGAAAAGGACCGAGGAGATATACTTAAAAGGATAGATATACGCATGCATAAATTTTATGGAAAACAAGAGATCAAAGATGTACCCTAAAAAAATAAGGGTAGGCTGCGTGTATCTTGTCCTCAGTCTCCCAAGTCGCGTCTTCCTCTGCATCACTCCATTGTACTTTAACTAGCTTGACTTCACGATTGCGTAGCCTTTTAACTTATATACCCAAGATACGAGTTGGAACTCTTCTCACCGTCGCTTCTCGCTCCACTTCTGTTTCCTCTAGTATGCTTGGCTCCACAACTTCTGCCAACTCATGTAAGCACTTTCGTAGATGAGAGACATGAAAAACATTATGAACTCCAGCCAATCTTTCGGGCAGCTCTACTTTATAAGCCATCTTCCCAATCCTTTCAATGATAGGAAATAACCCTACAAATCTTGGTGCTAATTTTCTTGCAAACCCAAAGCGAACGACATTACTCAAAGGAGATACTTTAAGGAAAACCCTGTCTCCAACCTCAAACTCAAGGTCAGTCCTTCTTTTATATGCATAGGACTTCTGTCTATCTTGTGCGGTCTTCATTCGTCTTCGTATCAAGTCCACCTTCTCTGAAGTTTCTCTGATCATGTCAGGCCCAAGTACGAGCTTGTCTGTAGACTCCCACCAACAAGTTGGTGATCGGTATGGTCTTCCATATAAAGCCTCGAAGGGTGCCATGCCTATGGTGGCTTGGTATCTATTGTTTTAGGCGAACTCCACCAAAGGAAGGTGATCCTCCCATGTTCCCCCAAAATCAAGAATGCACAATCTCAAGAGATCTTCTAATACTCTGTTCACCCTTTTCGTCTGACGATCGGTTTGAGGGTGATAGGCAGTGCTTAAGCATAGCCGTGTGCCTACAGCCTCTTGCAAACTCTTCGAAAACCCGCTCGTAAATATAGGATCTCGATCACTCACTATGCTAGAGGGTATTCCATGCAGTCGAACCACCTCCTTAAGATAAATGGATGCTAACGATGAGGCAGTCCTCCTACTTTTAACAGGTATAAAGTGAGCGCTTTTAGTGAGCCTGTCCATTATTACCCCAATACTGGTATTGCCCCTTCTTGACCTAGGCAACCCATCAATAAAGTCCATTGAAATGCTATTCCAATTCCACTGTGGGACCTCTAGAGGATGAAGTAGACCACCAGGCTTCTTTTTCTCTGCCTTGACTTGCTGGCATATCAAGCATTTAGAGACAAACTCAGCTACATCCTTCTTCATGCCATTCCAAAAGAAAACCCATTTTATGTCTTTATACATCTTGTCTCCACCTAGATGTATGGTCAGCTTAGAATGGTGTGCTTCTTCGAGAATCGTCTTCACCAAATCCCTTGCTTGTGGGACACATAATCTTCCATCCCGTCTCAACCAACCCTTGTCATCGATGGAGTATCCATTGAGGTGACTAGAAGTCTCACCTCTAATTAGCTTACCCACCACATCAACTAGCTGAGGATCTTCACGTTGCGCGGTTCCCATTGAGTCCAAAAGCGTAGGCCGCACCTCTAGCGATGCTAACAAACCAGGTACAAATTCAAAGGAGGGTCTAAAGTCAAAGTTTGCTATGTACTCCAAGATTTTCCTTTCTACAAAGAGAGGACTCAAGGTCAGCTTTTTCCTACTCAAGCCGTCTGCTACCACATTGCCCTTGCCAGGGGTATAAGCAATCTCAAAATCGCATGAGGCGAGAAATTCCATCCACCTTTGTTGTCTTAAGTTAAGATCTTTCCATGAGAAAAGGTACTTTAACAATTTATGGTTAGTAAACAATTCAAACCTTTCTCCTAGTAGGTAATGACGCCATGACTTAAGAGCGAAAACAATGGCAGCTAGCTCTAAATCATGAGTTGGGTAGTTCTTCTCATGTACCTTCAACTGCCTTCCTCCATAGCAAACTATCTCACCTTCTTGCATCAAGACAGTGCCTAATCCTGTACCGCATGCGTCTGTGTATACGCTAAACATCTTGCTTCCATCAGGCAATGTCAGAACTGGGGTTGTTGTCAGAGCCCTTTTCAATCGTTGGAAAGCAATGTCGCAATCCAAATCCCAAACAAAAGT
Organism: Allium sativum; assembly: GCA_030737875.1. NCBI lineage: Eukaryota > Viridiplantae > Streptophyta > Magnoliopsida > Asparagales > Amaryllidaceae > Allium > Allium sativum. The sequence continues at coordinate 719,296,466 of CM060924.1, read as the reverse complement.
TAGGTTCTTCTTTGTCAGTCTAGTAAGTGGGGCCGAGATCTTCGCAAAGTCCTTAATGAACTTTCTGTAAAAGCCTGCTAGCCCGAGAAAACTTCATACTTCGGTTGCATTCCGTGAAATCTTCCAATCTTGCACCGCAACTACTTTTGCGGGATTCACAGCTATCCCCTCTTTGGACACCACATGTCCAAGAAACCTTACTTCTCTCCAAAAATGGCATTTGGAGAATTTTGCTTTCAGCTAGTGTGCACGAAGAGTATCCATAACTTCCCTTAAATGGAGACATGTTCTTCCTCACTTTTTGAGAAAATCAAAATGTCATCCACGAAGACCACTAAAAATTTATTAAGGAACTCTTTGAACACCCTACTCATCAGGTATATGAAATAGGCCGGTGCGTTTGTCAAGCCGAAAGGTATGACAAGCCATTCGAAGAAACCATCCGGGGTCCTGTACGCGGTCTTATCTATGCTGTCTTCAGTCACTCTTAGCTGACGAAAGCCGGTGGCCAGATCTAGTTGGGAGAAAATCGAGGCACGTACGAGTTGGTCAAACAAGTCGTCTATTCTAGGGAGTGGGTGTCTATTCTTCTTGGTCAGCTTGTTTAGCTCCCTATAGTCCACGCACAGGTGAATTGAACCATCTTCTTTGGTTGCAAACACCACTGGAGCACCCCATTCAGAGATACTCCGCCTTATGAACCCCTTTTCAAGCAACTCTTTAACTTGCTTGCTGAGCTCTTTCCTTTCCCTTGGAGCCATGTGTCTAACGGGTAAAGCAACAGGTATTGCATTATCAACAAGGTATATGCGGAAGTCTATCTCTTGCTTTGGAGGCAAACCTTTCACCTCTTCAAAGACATCCGAGTATTCACGGACTACTCTAACAAATTGGAAGTTTTCAACAGACGCATCAAGAGATTCTAGATAACTAAGCGTAACAGAATTCATGGGATTACAAGAAATTTCGAGAGTGTTACCAAGGCGAGTCATAAGTCTAACCACTCTCTTTTCACAATCGAGGATGGCACTATTACTGGATAACTAATCCATGCCTAAAATCAACCCGTAGCCCGTGAAGCCCAAAACATAAGCATTACATCTAAACCCAACGCTTAGTATAGAAATTTCCAAATCCAAACAAATCATTAACAAGTAAGACGAAACCCCAATTGGATTTGAAACAACCATGGGATCCTCTACTATAGTGGTATCTAGGTGCAGAGATTCAACTAAAGCAGTAGATATAAAAGAGTGTGATGCGATAGAATCAAAATGAGTACGAACTGGATGATCAGAAAGATAAACTAAACTCTCAACAGAAATATTTCTACCTCTTTCTTGCGGAGGTGCAATGAGAGCATGAACCTGCCCTCCAGAAGTGGGTCCAGTCCTCTGCCCTTGCCCTTGCCTTTTTGGGCAATCCTTAGTAATATGTCCTGCCTTGCCGCATTGAAAGCAGCCACCCATCTTCCTCTTCTTCTTCCTGCAGTCTTTAATTAGATGTCCGGGTATGCCATGAAATTTGCACTTCCTCTTTTCATAGGGTTTGTTATTCTTCCCGCCTTTCTTGGAATTAGTCTTCTTATTCTGCGATCCCTCCACTTTCTTGTCTAGAGGTTTTTCCACCTTTGCCTCTTTCTTGCCATTCTTGTCTTCCTCCTATAACAGTGCCATGTCCACCAGTCTCTCAAAAGTCTCACCCATAGGTATATGGGACATAGCTAGGCTGTGCAGTGGCTCATTCAACCCTTTAACAAAACGGAGAGCCTTCTTATGTGGAGTGTTTACTAACTCCAGTCCAAATCTAGTCAGCTGGTTGAATTGGTTGATGTATTCCCTAACCGATAGGCTTTCCTATTTGAGTGCTAAGAACTTCTCCATCTATAGGCTTCGTTCATCTTGCGAGAGGAACTTCATTTTAAATCTCATTTTGAATCCTCCCAAGTTTCAACTGGTCTCTCAGCATTAGTAGCTTCCCACCAGTAAGAGGCCTCGTCCTTAAGCAACCATACAGCCAATTGTATCTTCTGCCTATCGTCCACTTCGAAGATAACAAACAAATCTTCTATTTTCTTGAGCCAGTTTCTTACTTCCACAAATGATTCAGTCCCATTAAAGTTCTTTCCACCCATGGCTCGAAAGTCTCTATATATCTTCAAGAAAGCATTCACACGAGGAGGAGGAGGAACATCTACAACTGGGGAAGGAGGAACGTCTTCTGGGCCTGCGTCATTAGCCCTAGCCTCCAAGTACCTTCTGAACCGACCAGGTACCGGTACACCCTCAGGAAGATTAAGATCCCCAGACATGCTGAAACGAAAAGAAAAAGATTCAAAACAAAGGATAGAAAGATAGTGCATATGGCTTTGGGGATTATGCCTTTATAATAAAACAACATTTTTCTTGAAAATGCTTCTTTAAACTTCTTTTTGAAAAATAGTTTTCAAAACTTTTATCTGATCTAGTAAACCATTGCTCTGATACCAAGTGAAACACCCCACCTCCGTTAAGGTCACTCACAAAGGGAATGCATTAACTTTGGTGAAGCATTTTAGGTAAAAGACAAAGATAATTTACAAGACAAACATATAAACAGCGGAAAACTGAAATTATTTATTTAATAGCGTGGTTCAGTCAAAATATTACAAGCATTGTCTCAAAACCCAACTTCTAAATTATTACAACAAAACATCTGTCTTGATTTAAATCTCCAAGTACATAAAGAAGCATAAAACAGAAGTAAATCAGCATAAATCCCCAATAAAAGTGTAACCACAACCATAGCCTAAGAAAAGAGAATCCAAGCAATACATCTACTCTCTTCAAGCTTGAAAAGGTCTGCACTAAGCTGAAGTATTCCCTCCCTGCGGACCTGGGGGGAGGGGGGAACAGAAGAAAAGAAGGCGAAAGAAAACGGGTCAGACATAAGTCTGGTAAGTCCAGTGATTATTCAGCATGTAAACATGTAAAAGGATCATGACATGAATAAACTGAATGTAGGACAATACCATATAGATAAGATAACATAAGATAAGATAAACTGAGTATGTTATCGCACTCATTTCTATTTCTCTGCACTTCTACGAAGGTTTCAACTACCATCATGTGTTCATAACAAAGTGATCCCTTTCCCGATCGGCTTCTACTCGCATGCATTTATTTCTTGTGTCATTCGACCCAGCTAGATTGTAGATACCTGTCCAGGTCCTACCATAAGGTGTATCAATTCCTATGGTGGCAACCCGACACAAATTATAGACGCACAGTGTATACTTCTGATGCCCAGTGCCTGCTTTTCCCGCTCCAGAGCACGTGCACGCCCGTACTTCGTCGAGACCTACACTGCCGCACCACCCTCCGCTATTTTGACTGCTTATAATCAGCCCAGTAATCGTGCCCCACCCTGCCTAGTTTAAGGTACCGTGATACGTCTATGTGAGTTACTGCTGAAATGGGTCCCGGTTACTAGGGTTTCCTAATCAACATGTTAATATGGTTAAGTGTTCTCAAATTAACCTAACCCCACCCATCTGTTAAATTAACATGTTGTATTGGTTAAGTTTTGCATTAATTAACTTAACCCTACCATTCTTAGCCTGTCTGTTTCTTAGCTTTAATTCATTCATTAAAACACCAACCTCTCATATTAGATCTATATTGTTGTGGTCACTGGATGTGCCGGGCGGTTCCGGGAAGTCTTACACCGCAACTCAATCTAACCTTGGGTTTTTGGGCTTAATGCGCTAACCTCTCACATTAGATCTATATTGTTATGGTTCTTGGATGTACCGGGCGGTTACGGGCAGTCTTACACCGTAACTCAATCTAACCTCGGGTTAGGCATATTCATCTTTTAATTAATTTACATATTTACAATTTATGTTCATATGTAAATTATCCACAAGCGTTGTAAATTCAAGTCATGCCCCATTTACCCTCTAAATTATGTCCATAATTCTAGGTATACAAATTCTACCATTTCATGCTACTAATCATTTACATGATTATGATCCAATCTATGCCAATAACATGTAGTTTAATATTTTTCCTCATTGTCTCCCCCGTTATTCGTTCGCATAATTCATATAGAACGTTAGGCTCGCAAATTAGCCTAACTTATAAACAAAAGGGAAAAGAAAGGGACATGTAACATTCCAACAGGCATAAACAATATAGATCAACATGCATAGTATAAATTTGGGATAGAATGACATAAACTTAATTAAGCACATGAACGTGATCTTACATTTAAATTAGATCTAATTAACATGCGAACTAGCATAGATCTAATTGTATAAGCATGAACTTATATAGATCTTAAACATGGGTACTAGCTTGGATCTAAACATGTAAGCATGTATGAACATAACTTATCATGTAATTTGCATATACAGCATGGTAGGTTCAATTGTGTCAGTCCAATAGTCTCATAGGCATAGGATGTACAATATGATAAATTAATCACAATAGTCCCATAAGCATGATAGGTTCCATTTTGTCAATCCAACAGTCTCATAGGCATGTTAGGTTTCATTATGTCAATCACAATAGTCTCATAGGCACGATATGTGTCATTACATCAATCACAATAGTCTCATAGGCATAGGCAATTCAGAATTGACAAAAGGATAGGCACGAATAGAATTAGGCATAGTTCTAGATCCAGTTATTATAGTCATGATTTCTTATTAGGTGTTCATATCTAAACAATAACTGTACTTACAGAAAAAGGACGGATCTTGATTTCTGGGATCTGATTTCTGAATTTGAAAACTATCCTTTGATGTAGACGTTTGATTCTCTAGTTCTTCTAATTGATTCCTAGTTTGAATTTGATTCTCTAGTTTGGGGTAGATGAACGGAGGCTAGGCCAGTTTGTAGACGAACAACATGACGACTTCATAGAATGAGTTCTAGGGTTGAGGTTTGGGGTGATTATATAGAAGTCTATGTTCAATTCTAGCCTTTAGATTAGTCTAGGAGAAATCAGAGCCATCAAACCAAAGAGATGTGTCATCCATCCAACCATAGCATGACACATATGCCTTAATACCTCAGAAATCAGTCATTAGCCAATCAGAGAAGGCCACATCAGCACAGGCTTGTAAAAATTCATCACAGGAGCTGGATCTAAAAGGGGTCGACACCCTACGGGGGTGGACGGGGGGGGGGGGGTTCGACACCTATGTCGACTCTAGGGGTCGACACCAATGTCGACTCCCCCTGGGGGGGGTCGACACCTATGTGTGTCGACCCCCTAGGAGGAGTCGACACCCTGAGCGGGAAATTTCCCGCTCAGCCAATTTTGAATTTTGAACTGTTTTTATTATTTAATTATTATTTATATTTATTTTCTACTTGAACTTGAAATCTTCTGAACTCCATAACTTCTTCATACGGAGTCCGATTCACGCAAACTAGGACTCTATCTCAAGCAGAATTCCAGGACGAACGCAATGGCGTAACCCGTTTCCCTTAATTCCCACTTTTAAAAGTAAGTATTCTTTAATTCGTTACTTTAATGTTCATAGAAAATACAGGGTGTTACATATTTATTGTTAAAAAAAGTAGCAAACCACAAGTTCACATAAACAAAAGTCAATTATTATTCAAATAAAAGGCTGAACATGCTATACAAGTCAATTATTATTCTATAGATTCACTTTAACAACACATTCCTTTCATATTCTTCCTTAATTATTATAAATAATAAAATGTCTAAAATATGTGTGCACATTATTTTAGCAACACATTTCTTTCATATTCCTTAATTTATTGGAATTTGATAAATTATATATTACATATAACATGGATATGTTAACTTTTTGCTTCGTAAACTATATTTATTATTGTAATTTCTACAACATGGATGAGGAGAGCTTGGTATATTCTACCAGGTATATTTATAGTTAAAGTGTGTCTACTTTATAGTTAATCATCTAAGAATTAATTACAAATGTGTAAGTCCATTAAGTGATGAATTTGTAATAAGTTTTTCTCCAGTGAGATACCTGTTGAGTTTGTTGATATTTCTAGTAATGTTAATGATGCTTCAAGCAATGATGGTTTAAGAAATGATGATTCTATAATAATGGATGATCGTATATCAGATACATCAGATGATATTGAAGATCTAACAATGTTTAGTTATTTATTTCCTATCCGGAAAAGTGCTACTAGTAGGAGACTGCGTACATCATCTCTTACTGGAAAGTTTTTAATGTTTGAAATTTTAAACATACATCCATCCATCTGTCTACCATGGAATATTTCACATGCAAAAGCTTATATTTTTGAACTTTTGTTGCTATTTGAAAGAAAAGGGATTACTAAGAAATGGTAAAAAAAAGTCGACGTTGAGGATGGTGTTGCTATGTTTTTAATGATTATAGGGACGTTGAGGAGGCTGTTGCTATGTTTTTGATGATTATAGGACACACTACAGGCTATAGTGTAATTGGTCATTTTCAACATTCTAATCATATAATCTCAAATTGGTTTCATAAAGTTTTATAAGTTGTTTGGTCATTAGGTGTGAAGGTTATTCAACAAAAAAATCAAGGTATTATCCATGAACGTCTTTTGCGGAAATTTCATCATTCCAAAGTGATACAACTAAGTATTTATGATACTTACTTGGCACTTAAATAACAATAATATTATCATTTAATATCATATGATAGAATTGCATTAGTGCAATAGATGGAACACTTGTTCCTGCATGGGTTGCTTGTTCAAAGCAAACATCTTTCCATGAAAGGAAAAATGTTGTGACACAAAATGTGATAGTTGCATATGAATTTTATATTAGATTTAAGTTTGTATGTGCTAGATGAGAAGGTCAACCAACGATTCTCGAGCATCTGTCGATGTAGTTTCAAAATGAAGCAACAAAATTTTCAATGTCATGAGGAGGTATTTTCAAGTAGTTTTATTTATGATAGATAACAACAAATTTACAAATACTTATGTTGATGTGCAAAAGTTGAACGCAACATCTAATGAGTTCCAAGGAAATGAAACTGTACATGCAAAGTGGAAATAAGATGCTGAAAGTAAACGACGCAGAGTTTTATAGTGGTTCGGCCCACGAAGGCCTACATCCACTTTGAATGGATTTTCTCTTTAATTATGCTCTTTGTACAAGTTTGCAATGGTAGGGAAAATGGTTCCATGTTGTTACACTAGTAATGGTGGAAACAAGGTTCTAGTATGTCCAAAGTGGAGGTAAACCCTTTCTTATCGAAATTCCTATGCAGCCCAAAATGGTCCAAGAGTCCAAGAAGTAGCTTACTTCTTCTTTCCAAAGTGATGGAGTATGCTTGAGAGATTCTAGGAAGGTCTTATTCTTCCAAAAGAGTTCAAAAATCCAAGAGTAGACCCTTTTCACGTTGCAGGATTGAGGGTATTTATGGTGGAGCTAAAGGAAGCGGAGTAGGTAGGAGTAGGTGGTGTGTGGGGCCCACATCCATATTTAGGTACGTATCCACGGGGATAGCTTTCTCCTCAGTTTTGCTCTGAAATGCTTCGTATCCCCTCACTTGCTTTTCATATCTGCATATCTCTTATCCCTTTAACTGGTTTAATATGTTTGGGAGATACAAAAGTTGGGGTATGGGTTTTGGTGAGCTATGAGATACGAAATCCTATCGTAGCATCATGATACGAAAACCAGAGAAGCGGGGGATATGAATTATTGAGGAGTAGTGGGATACGAACCAACCTCGAGATGGGGATACAAAATGTGGTGAGCTGTGCTTGCATCGAACCCGGGGTCGTAGCTCGGGTATGAAATGTTGAAGGGAGGTTATAACGACCATGATAGTCATATTGTGGGATATAAAGTTGGACTTGGAGTTTTGAGGAGTTGTTGAGGGACTTCAGGATACAAAATCTTCATGGTGCTGAACACTGATCCCAAGTATTACGCTATATTTGAGCAGGTTGGTCAAGTCGGAACAATTGTTCCTGTATGACTCCATATGGGCTTTAGTCCAAAGTGTTTCGGCAATGCTTCTAGGCTATTGATCCACGTAATGGGCCGAGTCATGTGGGCTTGGAGTGCTTTTGGTAGCCGAGCCAAAAGGACAGTTAACACTTGTCGCCAAAGGATATCTTGTGATCACATGACATGCTTTAAGTAGAGACAAACATTCCTAAGAGTTGGAAAAGTCTTTAAGTCATGTCGAGCGACTGGTCATGACCTTTCCGTTGAGTAGTCGTGAAGCTTTATCGCAGCTTGTCAATGTAAGTACGGAATTCGAGCATTGTTGAGATTTATGATTACTCGAATTGGAATAAAGTCTAATTGCTTAGGTGAACATCCATGTCCTATTGACTAGAGAAATTAAACGCTAGTCACTGACATTCGCTTACACGGAAGTGTAAACGAGTTATTGTTGGCACATAGTCACATATGCACTCATATGTTCGCATGTGATTTCGCACAATACAATCAAAATATGAAATAAGTGATATGGTATTTAAATAACATGTTGTGCACATACGATTACGCAAGTTAACTTCCAAAAAAGTTGTCAAATTAAGACTCGATATTTTGGCGTGTACTCTTGGAATGTTTAAGTTCGCGAGTACACGATTGTTTAAGATTCGAGTCGGTTTTGGACGATCGAGATTCCAAAAGTGTGTATGCATAATAGTACCCGTAGCCTGAACTTATGAGCGTGTAAGTTGTTTATCGAAACGTCATCGAACCAGGACACGATGTTTGGTGCGTACCGTATAATCATTTAAATTCATAAGTACAAAATTGTTTGATGATTCGAGTTGGTTTCAATGGTCGAAGTTTCGAAAAATCGAATCTGCGGTTATCGCCGCCGTTCGAGCTCGGAAGTTATCATCGATCCTAAAGTGTTAGGAATATTTGGTTTTCCATATTCCTTTTATTCCCTTTGTTCTTTTTTCTAGGATCGGTACCAATCTGAGGATGTGTATTGGTCCGATACTTAGAAATGTTTCTTAATTTCTGAACTGCCCCCACTCCTACTATATATATCGAGGTATGAAATTTCATTCCCTATTTCATTTCATACCCGTAGGCTAAATAAAATCGAGAATGCTACCACTTTGTTGTCCCCATTGTTCACCAACTTGGACCATCCTTTACCCCTCCATCCACGAACGCTATCAGGTGGGCATCCTCGTTTGAGATTTTGTAGCCTCGAAATGATCCGAGTTGTTTATGGTTGAGAACGAAGGAAAACGAGGAGGTTTTAGGGAGATAATGGAGTTTCGGGGCCATAGTGGTAGTCGTGGAGGCCATGATCGGAAGTATGAAATTGGAGATAGAGGAGATGTCCTTTTTTCGAATATGAGTTAACTATAGGGATACAAACTTTTGTTCATACCCAATGATTTTTGGCAATTCCTGTTAAGTCAAGAGGGTTATGAAGAGAGGAATTTTGTATCTCATGAGGTAATGGGCAGTACAAAGTGGGGGAAGCATCTTGGAAGATGAAAGGAGAGAGGCAATGATCGGTGCATGAAAAGGAGCGCTCAAGGGATACAAACTGGCCAAGTCTTTCGGGGATACGAAACTGGTTTTCGTATCCCTGGACTTGGTTTTTCCCAGGGATGGCTCGCAATGTGCTTGGGGTTATGAAATTTTTATTTCATACCCCAACACTTAGCCTCGTTATGGAAGTTGGAGACTCGAGGATGGAAAATTCCATGAGCGCATGATGGTACGAAATAGAATTTCATATCCTAGTAACTCGAGAAAATTTCAACTCCGAAACTCCACTTCTGGGATTCGATTTGTCACGCGACATTGCTCGATCGGGTTGGGTTTAAAAATGGAATGTTACATCACATAACGCATTAACATTCAAGAGATAAATTCATTTGAAACGATGATTCAGATATGCACAAAGGATTAGAGCATAAACTCAAACTACAGACACATAACTGAAACATTGTTTTCTGGATCCGATTCTTGACTCGAACGTGTCGTGGCAGCGACTTGACTTGAATTCTACGTCTCCGATTAGCGATGGCGATATTTTAATTCATGAAATTGGAAACCATCGCCGCATCCCGAAGGATTTTAGTATAGTTGTATCAGCATGCATGACATTTGCACGTTCCACGTTAGTTTACACAACCACGGGGAGTGCAGATTTTAGTGCGTTATTTAACGCGACTATCTTGCAAGTATAGTTTGCAATGGTAAGGAGAAGCTCTAGATGACTTCGAGGATTTTCAGCCGAAGCCATAGAATCATCTCCAAGATCTAATGAGTCTTCGTACTGTTCTAGCCCATCGGTTAGTGACCGTGGAGCCTTTGAAGCTTCCACTCGTTCTCAACAAGTTGGCCCATCGAGTGTGCCCGAACAAGAGGGAAAAACCGGATCACAGCATTCGAGCGAGCATATGATGAGCCAGTGGTTCAAGGAGAACGAGAACTTGTAGCAGAGGGCCCGTTGGAAGAGGATAATGCCGACGGTGAACAGAAAGGCTTTTTTGTTGTGTCGGATATGATGGGAGATACAACGATTCTTTAGAATTCCCTTGTCTCGTGAATAGATGAAGCTTAGTTGAGGCGAATCTACGCGAAATATGGAATATATTAGGGAGATGTTTTAGTTTCCGGAAGAGGAGATAGGGCGCATGCTCCTCTGGAAGGGTATACAGCTTGAAACAGGCATATCTGCTCCATCGGATGCGTGCCCCCGTCGTGTTCACATATCCGAGATATTTTATATTTTTCTGACTAGCACCAATGCAGCTTCACCCGAATGCGTATGCCTTCCTGCTTGGCACTTACAACATGTATATAGAGTGGTAAGGCATAGAACTGAATGGGGAAGACATCAGATACCTCTACCATGTAAAGAGAAAAAACACCATTTTTCCTCCCCTTATTTATTTAGAGGCGCATGACAATAGTTGCTTCATTCTGGAAGCTTGGAAAATCTCAGGTATTTTAGGCGTGACTGTTTCTACATTCGATGCCCACCACGTTTTGCGAGGAGGTGACTTGCAGGCTGTAAGTATTCTGAAACTTACACTATACCCTAAGTTAATTGAGTCATAAGCTTAAAACTAATTTGGAATTTTATGTGGCAGATATTCCATGGATTTCGAGGAGTGATGAATATCTTGAATGAGCCCTAACTTTGAGGAATGTACCGAGCGCATATCGTAACACCTAGACTCTGTTATCGAACCATCTATTTCACTTGTTGGATTTGCTTCCCGAGGGTTACTCGATGGGCCGTAGGGATAAAGATGAAGGAGAGGAAGAAGCGGCGGAAGCTGAAGGAGGAGAAATTCCTCCGGGTCTCTAGGAAGAGGTGCCCTCGATCGAGGATGAGATTGTAGGAGCTCAAGGAGATGTAGGTGGCAACGAAGGCGATGACGAGGAGCCTGCCAGAGGGTAGGGTTCACATCCCACTCATGTTCTCTCTCTAATTGATAAGACAAGATTGGGAGAGAGTTTTGAACCAAGTTCTCCAACTACAACCCCCAGGATTGCCGTGTCGATGGAGGTTGAGCACCAATTTAGGGGGTTAGATTTAGTTCTGATAAAGACAACTTCTTTTGGGCGTAGCAGCGCTAGTGTTGAGAGCTTATTGCCAAGTGTTGGGGAAATTACCCCTTCAAGCAAGCCGACACTTGGTCCGTGGGGGGAACACTTAGGATACACACACTCACAAGCACGGCGTAACACAACACTTGATTCATGCTTGTAGGATGTTAAATTCTGATTCAAGGTTTACTTTGTGCAGGTGTCATGCCTCGGGAGAGTGAAAAATATCGTGATCGGGGACACTATCGACGGTTAAAAAGAGGCATTATAGGTGATTTCTTCGAAAGTATGCAGCTGCATAAAAAGAGGTACCATGAGTCTGAAAGTAGCCATGCTATCAAGAATATCATCTGCACTCGGAGCCTCTATCTGCGAACACGAGACTGACGGATGCTAGAAGAGGAACATAGATAGTTGGCATGAAACCGCAGGCGGTGTTTATCCTACCTCCTTACACACCATCCCTCACACCAGTGGCGACAGCCATAGGAAGGGGCAGGCCTTGTGAAGGATAGGGACTAGAGGAAGGGATGTGATGAGTCGAGGCCTGACATGCCCGACATGTCGATGATCCCAGAGTTGAGTGCCACAGAGAAGAAGGCGATACTGAAGAAGTCATTCGTCAGCTTTTACTTCGAAGAGTTGTTTTGGCTACCCGATACTCATCAAATCACATTACACATCGACGAATACATCTGGTCATGTGCACACACTATCTATACCAATATTTGGAGCTGTACAAGTACGCAATGAGACTCTCAGACCTGATCTTCCAAAATAATGCAGAGATTCAGGATTTACAGCTTGAGCTGAAGGCCAAACGGGAGAGTCTCATAACACAGGATGCCAAAATGAGCAAGACAATTTTGATTAGTATCTAGTTCTGTGTATTTGAGTAACATTTTTATGTGCTAACTCTCTATTGCTGAAACAGATACACTGAAGAAGGAAATGGAAATGTGAAAGCAGCCATAGCTGTGGCTTGTGAACAACACAAAGACTTGTTGGACTCCATGTCGATCCGAGCCACCGCAACAGAGAAGGACAATAAGGTTATGTATAAAGAGAAGCTTCGACTATAGAAAGAGAATGAAGTAATGTAGCAGCTCAGGGTAGACAACCAGGCATTGATGGATGAAAAGAAAGGTTCCTAAAGAAGAATAAAGTGACTCAATGCCCAATGAAGGAGAACGAGGGGCTAAGACAAGCGCTTGCAACAAACTATGCCGAGCTCGAACATGCCATAAAGGAGAAAGAGGCAGCAAAAGCTTCAAATAAGGATGTACTTAGCCAGTCTGAGGGGGTCAAGGTCGATTATAAGGCTCGGCTTGGAGACCTCGGGGTCTAAGTCAGTGGAGCCCAAGAGGAGGTAGAGAGAGACATAGAGTGGGCGGTCTTGGGTTTATATGTTTAAACACTTCAACATCGAGGGATCTCGTAGGTCAAAAACTACGCTTGGAACCTCGCTTTGACTTGGGAGAGGACGGTGGAGGACGAAGCTGCTGCCCAAGGGCGGAGTCGGTGGATGAGGCGATCCTGATGTACCAATACTTGACAGAGGAGGAACGTCGAATGTTGGCGGAAGGAAGACAACTGCTTAAGGAAGATGTCGTGGTGGAGGAGGCAGAAAGAGGTGTTGGTGAGATGAGGAAAACGATGGTAACTGACACCATCGTAGTTGCTCACGAGGTCGTTTCCCAACCACAACAAACCGTCCTTTTTGTTTCAGTTGGTGGCCCTTCCGCACCAACTCCAAGTTTCCTTCCGTCAATTTCCGATGGGTCCATGTCAACAAGAGCCACACAGCAGATGCCAGGAGGTATATCCATTAACACAACGGAATCCCAAAGATGATAGAATGAAGTGGAAGTAAACTAATCCATCATTCTCCCAATGTGTAGGTACCATTGAAGTGAGAACAACAAATGGGATTTCACTAAGAAACTTCGAATTCTCCGCCTTTTTGGGATTATCATTCTACTATTTGGACCTTCAAGTTCAAAGAAGTTAATCCCCTGTCTTTGACATCTCTCAGTACATGTTGACTAACCGTTGAAGAACCGAGTATCATGGCTAAGACCAAAGGAAAAGAAGTGCAAGGCGCTAGGGGAAATGATGCTAGAGAAGGTCAGCAAGCCATCGTGATAACAAGGTTACGCGCTCAAATCTCTAGAGCATACCGCTCTGATCAGGAGAATCCGAACCGGATCGGAGGTGCCGATCCGAACCGAGTGGAAGGCTCCGATCAGATCTGATGAAGTCAAGGGCACTTACACTCTCCGTCCGAACCATCCCGACCAAGCTGCTGTGAACCGATCCGATCCGAGCCAGAATGAAGCTGGAACTTCTACTCGAGCTCCCTCCAACGCTCCGATTCCAGCCACGATGACTAATGTTCAACCTGATCCATCTGCACCCATTACCCAGGGAGATTTTTCACGTTTTCTTGACATGCTACAGAGCACTAAAGAAGCATTGGAAGCCCAAAGGTGTGACAACCTTCGCTTGTAGGAAAACATGATCACTATGGGTGGAGAACTACAGGAGCTCCGGAGGCAGAGAACTCCTTCCCCAGCACACCGCCTTGCTACAGATGATTCGTCTTCTTCGGAGGAGGAACGTCCTCGCGAGAGAAGGCCGCTTGAACGACCTCAGAACCTCGATCAGTTGACTTTTGGATCTTTAGGATCCCGAGAGACGCTGCTTGTGTATTGGGTCCTGATGACCCGAGTCTACAACAGCCTATGCTGCTACTTATGCGTGGATCACACGTCTTACCCAGGGATCCTAATATTACCAACCCCACACAGCAACAGCTTCTCCAACCTCTACCTCTAGAGGTCGACCGGGAGCACAGAGAGCAACGTAGAGCAGCTGCCGCCAGAAATAGAAGGTTATCCCCTAATCAGGAACCCAGCGGTAATCTGAACATCAGATCTAGGGAGCCTGTACAGACATTAACCAATGTCGATGTATGGGCAATGGTGCGCCAGATTATGTCTGAAAGCCGGCGGTATACCAATGAATATTGGGGCATTGAGCGAAGTCATACCCCTTTCACAGACGACATACTGAATTTCCAATTCCCCCGGCGATTCAACTTGCCTCATATGGATCGATATTCAGGAAGAACAGATCCAGGACAACACCTGATGAGATATGCATGGTTCATGAATGCAGCAACAACTCCAGATGCCGTAAAATGCAAAGCTTTCCCAATCTATCTTGAAGACGTAGCCTTAATGTGGCTCAACCGACTCCCTCCTCGGTCGGTATCAAATTTCACAGAATTGAGTGAACGTTTCATGAATCAATTCCGACTCCATGCCCAAAAGTCCAAGACCGTCATAGAATTGTCACGGATTAAACAGGCCCCAGGAGAATCTTTGAATTCATATTTGGATCGCTTCAACCTGGCCGTCACTGGAGTCATTGATCCCCATGAGGCCACTATCCTGATAGCCTTGATAGAAGGGGTAGATCCCAATTCAGAGTTTTGGGATTACTTAGCTGGAAAACCACCTCCTACTAGAGAATTGTTCTATGAAAAGGCTAATATCCGCTTGAGGCGAGAAGAGGTTACGGCAAATCGAAAGAGAAAGTCCGAAGGTGCATCGAAGGAAGGTGTCCAGAGTAACATTGCTGTGAAACAATCTGGTGAAAGTTCTGGAAAGGTGGAAGTAAATGTTGGCAACCAGAGTGGTAATAACAACAGAAATGGGAACGACAATAGAAGGAACAGAAACCGAGGGAATAGCTCTAATAAAAGACCCAGATTCCAGACTTTCGAAAATTATACGCCGTTAAATGATACGTTGGAAAATATTTATTTAGACACATATAGCACATTGCAGTACAAAAAGCCACCACCCCAGAGATTCTATTGAGAAAGAGATTGCCACAGGAAAGTTTTGCTTGTTTCATGGAACCCACGGTCATTCCACCAATGAATGCCATCATTTGAGAGATATCGTCGAAAAATTGCTGCGAGAAGGAAAGCTAGACGAGTACAAAGTTGCCCCAAGGGACAGGGGGCAAGCCCCGGACTCAAACCCATCTACCTCGAAACCCACAGCCCAACAAAAAGGCAAGAGGATCGTCATTAATACTATTATAGGCGGACCTCACCTAGTCGGTCGTATTTTTAAAGCTATGGATCAGTACATCAACGCCGCCAAGCATTTTGAGGTTGGAGAGTGCAGTAGCCTTGATGACGTTACCCAGCAAAGCAACAAAATACGATGTCAGACGATGTCGTATTCCGCAATATAGATGATTCCGGAGTTCAATCTCCAACCGACGATCCACTAGTAATCACCACAACAACTGGCCCTACTTTAGTCCATAAAGTATTAGTGGACAATGGAAGCTCGGTCAATATCCTTTTCAAAAAAGCCTTTGAACAGATGAAGCTTGAGGCAAAAGACTTAAAGCCATGTCAAGGATAGATACGTGGCTTTAATGGAGTATCTACAGCTCCGATGGGCTTTGTGGAGTTACCAATCACACTAGGGCAGGGAAGTCGCCATAGAGTAAGGATCCTGCCGTTTGTAGTTTTGGATTTGGAGTCACCTTACAATGCCTTCCTAGGCCGACCGACCCTTGCCGAATTTAGGGCATGTATTGCTCCCTGGTGCTTGCTGCTTAAATTCCCGACCGACTTAGGAGTTGGGGTGATGAGGGGCGACCAAGCCACAGGACGAGCTTGTTACGTGGCAGAGTTAAAGATGTTAATGAAGGGGTTGAACATAGATGCTAAGGATGATTCCGCCCCTCCAAAGGAGGCCTCGGCATAGCAATTAAGGGGTCCTGCCCCAAGAGAGTCGCCCTCGGATGTACTCGAAGATATAGATCCCAGAGAGGACAGTGAACCCGGGGACAGGAAGACAACTCCCAATGAAATAACAATCGATATACCTATTGATGAAACAGATCCAACCAAAGTACTAAAGATCGGCTCGCAACTGGACCCAGTTAGAGCAAGGGAATTGGCTGATTTCTTAAAGGCAAATCTGGATGTGTTTGCCTGGACTCACGCTGACACGTGTGGGATTTCGCCTACCATCATGAGCCACTCTTTGTGTATTGATCCAAAGCACCCACCGGTCAAGCAGAAAAGACGCATGTTAGGCCCAGAGCGGTCAGCGGGTTTGAAAGAAGAAGTAGATAAATTAAAAAATAATGGATTCATCAAGGATTCAAAATATCCCGACTGGATATCGAATCCTGTTCTGGTCAAAAAATCAAACGGAAAGTGGCGAACGTGTATCTACTTTTCTGATTTGAACAAGGCTTGCCCGAAGGATAGTTTTTCTCTTCCCAGAATTGATCAACTAGTAGATTCGACGGCCAGGCATGAACTTTTATCCTTTATGGACGCCTATTCTGGGTACAATCAAATTCCCATGCACATACCAGATCAAGAGCATACCAGCTTTATCACAGATTTGGGGTTGTATTGTTACTTGGTAATGCAATTTGGGTTGAAAAATGCGGGAGCTACGTATCTGCGCCTAGTCAACCGCATGTTTTACAATCAAATCGGTAAATCCATGGAAGTTTATGTAGATGATATGCTCGTGAAATCCAAGCAATCTCCCGATCATACGAAGGACTTAGCAGAAATGTTCGGCATACTACGAAGGTATGGGATGAAGTTGAATCCCTTGAAGTATTCTTTCGGAGTGGCATCAGGCAAGTTCCTTGGCTTTATTGTGAGTTCTGGAGGAATTGAAATCAATCCGGATCAAATAGCAGCAATCCGGAATATAGAGGAGCCGCGGAAGATCAAGGATGTTCAAAGCTTGGCTGGGAAGGTTGCAGCACTGAGCAGGTTCATCTCCAAAGCAACAGACAAGTGTGTACCCTTCTTCGATCTCATAAAACGGGGAAAGCGGAATTTTGAGTGGACTCCCGACTGTGTGGAGGCATTCCAGAATCTTTTAGATTTCCTAGAAAAGCCTCCAATATTATCGAAGCCCGTGGAACATGAGAATTTGTTCGTCTACTTGGCGGTATCATCTCATGCCGTCAGCACAGCACTAGTACGTGAAGAGGAAAAAGTCCAGAAACCTGTGTATTACGTAAGCAAAAAGCTAGCTGCCGCAGAACGTAACTATCCAAAGATAGAGAAGCTTGCTTATAACCTCCTGATTGCTTCCCGCAAACTTCTCCAATATTTCCAGGCACACCCGATAGTCGTATATACCGATCAACCTTTGAGGCAAGTGTTGCAAAAACCTGAAGCATCGGGGCGGTTACTTAAATGGAATATTGAGATGAGTCAATTTGATTTGAACTTTCAACCACGAAGATCAATAAGGGGGCAGGCCTTGGCTGACTTCATAGCTGAATTTACAATTCCTGAAGAAGAAACAGTGGGCGACAAGATAGTTACTTTGGATCAAGAGTTAGAGCTTAGTCCGTGGAGACTATATACGGATGGAGCCAAGAACGATAGAAAGTCCGGCGTTGGAGTTGTTTTAATAACTCCTAAAGGACGATCTATTTATTATGTATTACGGTTGGAATTTGCTGCTAATAACAACGATTCTGAGTATGAAGCCCTGATTGCCGGGTTGAAACTCGCTAAAGACTTGGGAGTGAAGACGCTAGATATATACTGTGATTCCAAGATAGTTGTATGTCAAGTTCGGGAAGAATTTGCTGCTAAAGGACCTCGACTCATCATTTATCTCAAAAAGGTAAAGGAGTTATTGGAAAGTTTGGAGCATTATAGCATAACACACATTCCAAGAGCGGAAAATCAGAAAGCAGATAGACTGGCGAAGCTAGCGAGTTCTGATGACCCTAAGGAAACCGAAATGGTTCCGATAGAGGTGTTGGAATCACTGAGTTTTGACTTAATGGAAACAGAGCTGGCCTTGGAAGTTGAACCAGAAAGAGAGTCCTAGATGAAATCAATTAAGAATTTTCTCAAGAACGGAATCCTCCCGTTAAAAATTAGCGAAAGACGAGCTGTAATACGCAAGGCTGCAAGATACGTTTTACAGGACGACGTCCTTTATCGTCAAGGGTTTTCAATGCCCCTATTACGGTGTATCGCACACGACGACATTAAACGTGTACTGTAAGAAGTACATGAAGGTGAGTGTGGAGATCACACTGGGGGTCAAACCCTGGCAAAGAAAATATTACGGTATGGATATTTCTGGCCTACCGTGAATAAAGACGTGGCTGATTATTCACGACGCTGCGATAGATATCAAAGATATGCCAAAATTCCCAGAGCGCCTCCGACTTAGCTTAAGTCGATGGTGAGTCTGTGGCCGTTTGCGATGTGCGGAATCGACATTATCGGAGTGCTACCTATTGCCAGAGGAGGAGCTAAGTATGCGATCGTTGCCGTGGACTACTTCACAAAATGGGTGGAGGCTGAACCTCTAACAACCATCACTGTGAGGAAAGTGATCAGTTTTGTGGTGAGAAACATTATTTGTCGATTTGGGATACTGAAGACCATCATAACTGATAATGGGACGCAGTTTGACAGCATCGAGTTTAGAAACTTCTGCCAGAAATATAAGATTGATAAACGAACCCGCAGTCAAATGGCCAGGTCGAAGCCATAAACAAGGTCATCAAATCAATTCTGAAGAAGCGGTTGGAGCGGGCCAAAGCTAGATGGGTAGACGAGATGCCATTAGCTTTGTGGGCCTACAGGACAACCTTTAAGACGGCTACCGGCCATACTCCGTATTCACTTTCCATTGGGTCAGAAGCAGTGATCCCGGTAGAATTAGAAGTCCCTTCTCATCGAGTGGCGTACTACGATCCAATGACAAATAAGGCACTCCTCCTAGAATCTCTTGATATGATTGAAGAAAAAAGAGATGAAACCGACTTGCGTGCCTCGAGACATCGACATCAAGTAGCACGTTATTATGACCAAAAAGTTCGCTTAAAAACGTTTGAACCAGGAGACCTAGTACTGAAACGAGTCTTCCCGCCTTCGACCCAATTTGGTCCAAAATGGGAAGGGCCATACACCATCTAACGGAAGCTTGATACAGGAGCATTCAAGCTAACGACCGTGGACGGTGAGGAGATTCCCAGAGCCTGGAACGCCCAGCACTTGCGACGATATCTGAGCTAAATATGAAATGTTATCCCTTGTTGTTTTTATAAGCTATGTAAAAAGGCACAACTTGCCTTAAGAAGTCTTTTTATTTGAACAAAGGATTATGAAGTGGATGTAGGCTATAACTTAGCTGAACCACTATAAAAATATCGTGTGTCATTTACTTTTCTGCATTATTTATATCTTCGACTATTATTCTATCATGACCATGAAACACAAAATGTTAAATTAAATTTTGAAAAGTTGGAGATGACCCATGTGTAGGAACAAATAAAATGACTGCTCGTACGATGAAGCATAAAAGAATGGGAAGAAGACATTCTTAACTCTAACTCTCAAGAATCAAGAGAGAGTAAAAAGGACGGGAAGACGACGTCCCTTGAGGCGTGAAGGTGCACCCAGATGAGAGATTGCCTCAATAATACTCTAACCTGGTTATGAGACAGGAGAGTATAAAGATGCTAGAAAGAATAGGCATCAATGACAAAAGGAATATGGCCCCGTCTGAGAATCGGGGTCAATTGGATTTTTGATTTAGTTAATAATTCTTGCTCAGTTACGCAAGGTTGACTGGGGGCATATATGCGCATACATATTTCCCTCAACAATGACTTCATTATATGACTTTAGCATGACCTGCTTTTGCATTTTTACTTAAGTGCTAAACTAACAACTATCAGACATTGCACGAAATAGAACTATTTTTATTCACAAACGTGTGATTTTATACAAAGAAAACACGCAAAGAAAAGATGCGAGGGCCACATTCGCTGTAACAACGTCGGACCAATTAAGTATCAAAATAAAACAAAGCACTTCATCCCTTGGGCTTTGGATTGGACTTGGATTTTTTAGCAGCCTTCTGAGCATTCTTGGCCTCTTTTTCAGCATCAGTCAAAATGCGCTTTGGCTTTTTCTTCCCTGCAGTCGAAGTGCCGTAATCGGTTGATTTTTTCCCAGGAGTTCGAACACTGGAATCAAGAGAAGACTTTTTAGCAAGCTCTTCTGAAATAGACCTAGTTGAAAGCTTAACGACTAACCTTGATCCAGCATCCACCACTGCAAGAGGCTTAAGGCTTTCGGGGTCCAGGTCTTCAACTTTTAGCTGCATACGTCTGTCTTGCTCGGCTTTCATGTCAGCCAAAGTGATGTCATCAGCGCTTTTTGAATCCCCAATTATAGCCACGTCAGGATCTTCTTCGTTCCCTTCATTGCCACCGTCGTCTTTTAAGGCATCAATCATCTCGTCATCATGAGGAGCATCAGCCTTAGACAGTTCAGTCCCCCCTCCTGACTCTACAGTGGCAGCCTTATCCTTTTCTCCTTGAGCTTTTTCCATGGATTTTGCTCCGGTGGTGCTTCCTTGAGGCCCGCCAGTCTTCTTAGTCGGTTCAACACCTACAGAATGAGAAGCAACAGTTATCAACTCAGGAGAAAATAAAGGATCAGCCATCGATTGCCCAATTATGCGGTGAAAACTAGAGTCGGCCTTGACTAATTGGGGTGAGAAGGTAGAAATACCTTCCGATGATTTCTCAGCTGGAGTGACTACCGTCTCTGACGCAGACTCAGGTATAGGAGATAGGAGAGACACTTGAGGGATCCCCCGGTTCTCAGGATCATATCCCTCAACTTCGGGAGTTTCAGCGGTAGTAGAAGAAGAACCAGGCTTGGCGATACTCTTTTTTTTGGCCATCCACTTCTCTTCCTCCATAGCAGTGGCAATGAGGCGACGCTTCTCGGCCAGACGTGCCGGCTCATCATCTCTTAGATATTTTTCCATAAACTTATCTTCGTCGATGGAATCTACCTTGAGCTCCTCTTTCTCCCATTCAACAATTTGATTCCATACGTGAACCAAGGTAGTCGGATAATCTTCAATCCAAGAGATGTTTCGGCGACGGATTATATGCGCGAAGAATTCAATTAGTAGTCTGCCGAACTAGGGCAGCCATATTCCCGGCCTCCATCAACTTGGATTCCAATTCAGCTTTCGTTTCTCCAATTCAGCATCCTTTCTCACTAACTCGGCTTTTTCTCGCTCAACAGTATTGTAAGCTAGTTGCATTTTGGCGTTATTCGACTTAGCGTCTTCTGCTTGTTTTTTCAACTCCAAGCGCTCTTGACTATGAGATTCTAGCAAGTCATGATAACGCTTTTGTAGCTCCTCAAATTGATGTTTAAAGTTGGTAGCATCTCGTTGACCGATGACAAGTTGGGCCTGTGTGTCCTCAAGGTCCTTCTCCAAATTTTTCAAGGCTTTTGCATCGGCGTCTGCAGTCTTTTTCATCGAATTAACGTCCGTAATCAAAGTCCGAATGATTCTGGAGAGATTACGTGAATACTTGAACATCTCCGAATATTGTTTTTCAACTGCGTCAATCTTCGCTTTGGCCTCATCTGCCCACCTTGAGGAAATAGGCTCGAGGGCAGGTAAGAAAGTTAGATTTTCAAAATAGTGGTCGGGGAATTGCATCTCCAAATATGCCCGCTTGACTTTAGACTCAGCATCTAGCGGTGGAGGTGGGCAATATGTTAGCTTGGTGCCCCTGTGTTTAGTGGGCACGATGGCTGCTTCACCCTTTGCAGGTCGCCTGTCAGAAACCTTATGTTTGTCTCACGAGTCGGTATGCTTCGGTGGACTTTTTTTCCCGATTATATTTGTCTTGAAGAGGAGTTCGGTCTTTGGGCTGCGATGAGTCTTCTACTCGACGGCTCTGATAGCTTTTATATCGGTCTGGATCCGACCGGATGGGGGAGCGAGAGCGCGAGGTGTGTAGCTGGTAAGAATCATGAGTCCTTCTGTCCTCTCTACCCCGGCTTTCGCGGCGTTCACGCTCGACGTCGGAAGGAGTTCTGGTCATGCTGCGACGTATTTTATTTTACTAATGTCATAGTGAGGATGAGACATTGTACCTGCGCAACAATATAAGTAGAATTCAGAATCGATGTTCACATAAAAAGTAAGTGTTGTGAAGTATGGTGTTGTTGTGTTGGGTGCATCCTAAATGGTTTTCCCCCCGACAAACCAAAATCCGAAGCCAGGCTAGCACAAGTGGGCTCTTTGGCCTTAATAGGAGTGGTCTCCTCTGAAGATGTGAAAACTAAAGGATTTATACCAAAGTCCTCTGAAGTGTAGATGGTTTCAGGTAGGGGGAGATCCCCTAAACCCTGAAATGTGGAATCTTCGGTAGTGGGGACATCTCCTTGAGAAGCGTCTGTTGGCAACTCTTTGGGGGACGTTGACTTTTCAGGAGAAATAGCTTCATCAGGGATAGTATACCCATCTCTGTGCTATTCGGCTATGTTGGCTAATTCATCGTCCTGAGTTGAAGATGGAGAGGGTGAAGTCCGAAGAGGTATCTCTGGATCTCTCGAGCCCTCGCCTGTTTTATGAATAATGTCTACTGGGGGTATATATACATACGGGCCCGACCCATGGTCTATGCTACGGGTAATGGATAGTAACCCGAGAAGATGTAGATACTCATCCTTAAGAACTTCGTCGATGGTTAAAAAAAATTGATCGCCATTAAGGAGTCAATGCAATCGATCAAAGTATAATTGATCCGATATTTGCTTTGGGTTATCAACTGCAAACAAAAGAGAAAGCAGGTTAATGTGTTGGCATGAACATTCGAAATTAAAATCTGAAAGATCGATGCTTTACTTGATTTGGTCCATCTCCTAGCGTACCCCGGCTGTTGCCTGATATAAAACCGTTCGAGCTTAGAATCGCCGGCCTTGCTACTAAATGGAGTTGAAATGATTTTCCTTTTCGAAACCGATTCAAAGTAGGAAAAGGAAGGAGTTTCTCGAGTCCGATGCTTGAAATTGTAAAAAAAAGTGAACGTCATCGAAAGTAAGCTCTATACCTAAAACCTCTTTGTATGCTATATATAAGGTATATAAGTAAGCATAGGAGTTGGGATGTAACTGCATGGGGGCGATCCGCATCTATCTCAGGAAGTCGACGACAAAAAGCGGGAATGGTGGAATAGCCCCAACAATACACATCAAGCGAGTAACTGCCATAAATCCTTTCGGAGGATTGTGAGGACGATCATCTTTCGATGGCACCAGGGTATCTCTTTTCAGTATCCCGTGCTTTAAACATATCCGAACAAGTCTGTCGTTATCAATCGTCGATTCGACGGAATCTTTAGGTAATTCCAAAATAATGGCGGACTCAAATTCATCAGGAGCTCGATTATCTCCTATTACACCTTCCTCCTCATCACCCAGAGAAACTTCGCTATTAGAAGATGTTTCACTATTATGTGCTCCTACTTCATAGTCTGAGCCCTCATCGTCCCATTCAGGGTCTGAAGAAGAAGATATGTCATTGAGAGTATATTTCTCAGAAGTTTCCGCAACTTCCATCTTCTTTGCTAATCTAGAAGAACGTCTCTCGGCCATGATCACTAGACTATTGAAGAAACAATGGCAAGGATTAGAGTAAAGTTGCCCGTGTCCCCTGTAACACCCCGCCTCCGCTAGGGTCACTCGCAAGGGAATGCACTAGCTTTAGAGGGGCATTATTGGTAAACATCCACAGAAATATCACAAGACAGAACATATAAAAATAGCGGAAGTAAAAACAAACTTTCATAACATTAATAAATGAGGTCAAAAGCCTTTTTACATCAGAGTACATCAAAACCTGTCTTGCTGAAATAAAGAAGCATGAAACCTTTTTCATAAATTATTCCCCAATTAAAACAGTAAAGTAGCCATAGCCAAGGAAAGTCCAAGCCATCCAAGATGGCCTTCAAGCCGAAGAAGTCTGAACTAAACAACAGTATTTCCTCCCTGTAACCTGGGGGGAAACGGAAGACAAGAAGCGAAAGAAACGGGGTCAGTCATAAAGACTGGTAAGTCCTATCTACTTCCAGTATAAAAACAGGTAAAGGTAACATGACATGCATAAACTGAAAGTAAATATAAGGATGACTACAAGATAGATAAACTAAACCAGGGTAACAGACTGAACTACTGTAGCAAGGTAAACTAAGATATCATGGTAAACTACGGTGTCATGATAAATCAAGATATCACATCGTCAGGTTTCTATCAAGTATACTATCCCAAGGTATCTACCCCGTCTAACATCCCACGGTATCTATTATGTATATTCTTCCTGGTTCTAACATGTATATTTACTCTGCACCCTCCGTACTAGTATCCCAGCCTTGTTATGTGTTAACCATGAATGTCCCTTACTCAAAGTCGTGTAATGGTCCATGTCAACCTAATATATCGCATATATAGGTTACTCAAATCATATGTTTCTTTCCATGTATATAAGTTCAGTCCTTTGCCGTACCTCGTACGGGCTTCCTCATGTCGTATTATCCTTGAAATCGTTTGGACCGTCACCCTTGTTCTAGCTAGGCTCTTCCATATGAATCATTGTTTGAACTACTAGGACTTACGCCACCTAGCACCACTAGGGATTACGCTTACCTATTGCACGCTTTCGTATTTTGGTTTGGGTTAAACCACCTAGGCCACTAGGGATTACGTTAACCGTCAACCGCGCCCTTTTTCCCACGCATTCATCCTGAATCGTTTTTCTATAACTGTATGCACATGTATCACATCGTGCCATCCGAGTCCTGTCACAGGGCAAAACAAGAAATACAGGACTCGGTCGGGAGCTTTAGATTTATCTGCCGATGCAGATACTAAGGTCTGCTTTTCTACACGTGGCTATGGTCCCACGAGACCCCTCCCTCAACTAGTGAAAGGCAACACAAGAGAAAATCTTGCATGAGAACTACACTCCGGCCAGCCCACATCCTACGGCCTACCTCACCCATAATTTGAAAGCAATTATGGTCTGTTGGGTGTTCCCTGCCTTTCCGTACGTGCACGCTTGACTCAAGATGGTAGATGATAGACGAACTTGCTATCTCGGGCACCTTATGTATTCGTCGACTCACTGCTATCCACCTCAGTCTTTAGGTCGCTCGCATAGCAACCAAGGCATATTCTTGGTTCTTCTACCGCAGACCTCAACCTCTCGTGAGCCTAGTATAATGACCTGGCAACTCGCAGAGGGATCCCAAGAATATCCTCACGTTCCCCGAAGCCGCTGCTTCGCTACCCAGTTCGTTGGAGCCTTTATCTAAATCAGATAGCCTGCTCCTACACGCATTATTAAACGTTGACCTAACGTATCGGGTTACTAATTTATCTAAGAAATGGTCCAAATTTCCTTGACTAAGAATTATTACTTAGTTTCCCTTAACTAAGGTTTACCACTTAGCCTTATTTCCATAATCCTTGTTAACTATGGTTATTTACCTAATCCTCCGAATTAGGGTTTATCTAATGGGTTAAGTGTCACTTAAGTTCCTAACTTAGCCCGTCTACAAACCATGTCAAAATTGGCTAAGTATCCAAGTCCAAGACTTAACCCTACAAACCATGTGTCAAGTTGGCTAAGTATATTAAGCAATCCATAACTTAACCTCATCTAATTATCATTTTAGATTGGTTAATTATATAAATTAACTTGACCTTGTCAAATTACCGAGCCAAATCGGTTAAGCGTATTCAAGTGATTCGTGACTTAGCCTTATCATGTTTTCACGTTATATTGGTTAAGTATGGGTTAACTTAACCTCCATAAATTCACGAGTTAGATTGGCTAAGTATAGGTCACTTAACCACATCCAATTAACGAGTTAGATTGGTTAAGTTTAGGTCACTTAACCACATCAAATTAACGAGTTAGATTGGTTAAGTTTAGGTCACTTAACCACATTAAATTAACGAGTTAGATTGGTTAAGTTTAGGTCACTTAACCACATCAAATCATCATGTATAATTGGTTAAGTATAAGTTGCTTAACCCCATTAAATTATCACATTAAGTTGGTTAAGTATTGGTTACTTAACCTCATTGAATTACCAAGTTTAAATTGGTTAAGTGTCATTACGGAAATCAAGCCCGGTCCCACTTAACCTACCCATTCGTGTCATATCGGTTAAGTGTCATTAGTCAAATTTACTTAACCTTATCATGTGGCATTAATTTAATTAATGCACTCTTAACCTCTCACATTAGACCTTGTTGTGGTTACTAGTTAAGCCGGGCGGGTCCGGGTAGATTTACACCACAACTTAGTCTAACCTCGGGTCTTAAGCGCGACATGGCCAACTTCTCACATTGGATCCTATTGTTTGTAGCTACTAGTTAAGCCGGGCGGGTCCGGGTAGATTTGTGCTACAAACTCAACCCAACCTCGAGTTGGCCACTTTCATGTTTAGCCTAGTGTCATGTTTATGGTCAAGTTTTCAAGCAATTGGGTAGACCTAACTTAATAGGTAAATTCCCAATGGGTAGACCTAACTTAATAGGTAAATTCCCAAGCCCATGTTTTTATGCATATTTACATGTTAACTTCCATGTTATATTTAATGTTACATGTTGTCATATTATACCCATTTAACCCAAATCATGTTTCACGTCATCTTTTTTTTTTATGAAACTTCAAGTTAAGTTTCTCATGTATATTCACGCTCGTCTATCCTAACCCCAAAACGTGTTTCCAACGTAAGTATAGACGAGTCAACATAATGGGAATACTATGACTACAAATTGGCCTCGAACATGCATAGTGTCATAAAAAGGGTTTTGGCCACAAACACACAAAATGTCACAAGGGAATTTGGCCACAAACATGCATATTATCAAAAAGGGTTTGGCCATAAACATGCACAACTTAAAAGAGGGGATTGGCCACGAGCATGCATAATCTCATAAAGGATTTGGCCACAAACTTGCATGTTAGCATAAGGGGTTTGGGTTCATAAACATGCATAAGCCCCAAAATCTTGTCTTAGCCAATGTTTCACAAGTAAAGTGGTTCCTAAAGGTTCATGCTAGCATTTCATGCATAAAGATCCAAACTTGCAAGTTAAACTAGGTTATGCATAGCATGAGAGGCATGATTAAGTCACTCCCATGGCCTAAAATCATAAACATGAACACAAGAGGCAAGGTAAGGTTCATATAGGTTCGCATAATCATGTTTAGCCTCATTTTATCCCATGTCAACATTAAAAATACCGTTTTGATCCAAAAGTAGCTAGAACTTACCTAGTTAGGCCTAGGGAAAGGAGCATGAATCATCTTGGCTAAGAAAGGTGCCTCCTTTGTTGAAGAATCGTCACGGAACTCGCATAGCAATGTTGATCTCCCTCCGATTTGGTGTAGCAAGCTTTCTCCTCTTGATTTGAACCCGATTTGAGTGCTTAGGCTTTAGGGATTGGAGATGGAGGCCATGGTCACTTGGCATTTGGGCAGCACTTCGTGGAGAGAGTGATTTATGAGGGTTTAGGAGGGGGCTTAGGGGTGTTTTATAGAGATTAGGAGTGTTTTAGGCCATAGGATTAGATCTAGGATAGATTAGGACCATCAGATCTCGGAAGCTTCCAGAATCAGCCCAAGAACAAGACCAGGTGAGACAAACAGGTGCGCCAGGCAACTTGCCCCGCCCATCCCCTGTCGACAGGCAAGTCGACAGGGCTGTCGACTTGGTCTGGGCGCAAGTCGACAGGCCTGTCGACAGCCCTGTCGATATGGCCTAGGCGGGAAGCTGCCCGCCTAGCCCCCAGATCTGATTTCCAAAACTGTTTCCGAAATTCAAATTTCCAGAAACCTTCTTTGGGCCTTTTACGGGTCATACGGACTCCGATTCTCGAAAACTCGGAATCTATTTCGCGTATTTTTCCGAGACGAACGCAATGGCATAGCCCGTTTCACTTGATTCAGAATTTAAAGTTAAATTCTGCCTTGATTCTCGTTTTAACATGTTATCGAAATACGAGTTGTTACATTCTCCCCACCTTTTAGGATTTCGTCCCCGAAATCTCCAAGTTAGGAAGAACATATCCTACCATCCATCATCCATCTACTCAAAACATCATCCACAAGCAATCATTGTCCTTAGATGATTTCTAATGCTATATGAATATATGCAAAACGTGTGTGTACATGTTCCTTAGCTAATGCTAATGATCAGGCCTGAAAAATCTTTTGAATGCAAAAATATGTTTAGTGCTATGAATCCATCATGTATGCAAATAGTCCTAGTCATATACACTATATGCGTGCACAAACATTCAACCATATGCAACATCTGCATGATAACACATTCAATTTCATCCATAAACAAGTATAAATACTCGTGCATATGCAATATGAAACGTGACCGAGTCGAGCTAATATCTAATGTAAATTCGCGCATCCACGAGCAACCACTTGCAACCATTTGCAACCATATCAACCATAACATGTTTCAAATACATGTTTACATCCATAGGGTTCTACCTAAGATTCCCTAAAATAGGGTCGAGAAGATAAACAAAACAAACTCCGTACGGGGTTTGTAACAGAGACATGACCGAGAGGATATCCATAAAAGATAGCCTACAAGCAAGCTCAACAGAAAAACAGGGGTCGAGGATATATTCCCAGAAGAGATATCATGCACGTATTTAGTCTTCAGTCTCCTGAGTCGCATTACCTTGAGCTTAGTTCCATCGTGCCTTGACCGCCCCTTTTTCTTCACGATTTCGCAGCTTCTTATTTCCTGTTTCCATAACATGAGTTGGAACTCATTTCCTCGTCGCCTCTCGTTCCACTTGCACTTATTCTCCTTCTAGAATACTTGGCGCAAACAGGACTGCGTACACATTATTCCATGCGAGCCCTCAAAATTCACTAGTGAATCCTGGACCTTGTACCATAAGGTATTCCACATAGAAAAACTTTCTCTTGAAAGTAAACAAGTTACCGTGCGCACTTACTAGGGTAATTCCCATAACCCATACATAATCGAAGTAAACCATCCGTCTTATTAGCGAACACCATTCGATCGGGTTTCTAATTTCCAACAAAGGCATCTAGGGATTCTAAGTAACTAATAATGACAGAACCCAAAAGGTTACGCGATACTTCAAGGGTATTACCAAAGCAAGCCAAGAGTCTAACTACCCTCCTTCTAAAACCGAGAGTGGCACCCCTTACTGGATAACCACTTCATCCCTAGAATCCATCCACAACTTATAAACATAAGCATTATTTCCAAGCTCAACACTTGGTATAGACATTCTCAAATCCAAACAAGCCATGAGTAAATGGACCGATCTTCCAATAGGACTTGAGACAAAAACGGGATCCTCTATTACGCTAGTACTAAGGTGCAGAGACTCAACTATCGAAGCGGACTTAAAAGTTGCGGTGATCAAAACAAAGTCCCGACAGGATGATAGAGAAGAAAAGCTAAACCTTTAACAAGATCGTTACCCTCCTTCTGAGGTACCCTAGAAATGAGAGCATACTATTGCCCTCCGAATGATCTTGTCCCTGTTCCATGATACTTAACTATCCGTCCCGTTTCACCATGCCAAAGGTACTCTCTCGTCATGGGTTTCATTGTTCATCTTTCTCCCTCCTTTTAGGACTCAGCCATACCAACATGTTGCTTATCCCTGAGCTCGTATCCTTTATTCTTGTTCTTACTATCCTTTCATGCATAACTCTGCAACGGTCTCTCGAGAACCACCTCCATCGTACGGGAAACACTTACGCAGCTAGAAAGACTAGTCGCAGTCAAAACCACTGTGACTACAGATGGAGGAAAGAAAGGAAAAGAGATTCAATCAAGGAAACAAGGATAATGCTAATGGCCTTTGGGGAATAGCCTTTTTCTTTTTAAAAGAAAATTTTCTTGAAAAATGCTTCTTTGTAAAAGGTTTTTCAAATAATTTTCAGAAGGTCTTTAAAAACTTTTGCCCAGTCTGGTAACCTTCTGCTCTGATACCAAATGTAACACCCCGCCTCTGCTAGGGTCACTCGCAAGGGAATGCACTAGCTTTAGAGGGGCATTATTGGTAAACATCCACAGAAATATCACAAGACAGAACATATAAAAATAGCGGAAGTAAAAACAAACTTTCATAACATTAATAAATGAGGTCAAAAGCCTTTTTACATCAGAGTACATCAAAACCTGTCTTGCTAAAATAAAGAAGCATGAAACCTTTTTCATAAATTATTCCCCAATTAAAACAGTAAAGTAGCCATAGCCAAGGAAAGTCCAAGCCATCCAAGATGGCCTTCAAGCCGAAGAAGTCTGAACTAAACAACAGTATTTCCTCCCTGTAACCTGGGGGGGAAACGGAAGACAAGAAGCGAAAGAAACGGGGTCAGTCATAAAGACTGGTAAGTCCTATCTACTTCCAGTATAAAAACAGGTAAAGGTAACATGACATGCATAAACTGAAAGTAAATATAAGGATGACTACAAGATAGATAAACTAAACCAGGGTAACAGACTGAACTACTGTAGCAAGGTAAACTAAGATATCATGGTAAACTACGGTGTCATGATAAATCAAGGTATCACATCGTCAGGTTTCTATCAAGTATACTATCCCAAGGTATCTACCCCGTCTAACATCCCACGGTATCTATTATGTATATTCTTCCTGGTTCTAACATGTATATTTACTCTGCACCCTCCGTACTAGTATCCCAGCCTTGTTATGTGTTAACCATGAATGTCCCTTACTCAAAGTCGTGTAATGGTCCATGTCAACCTAATATATCGCATATATAGGTTACTCAAATCATATGTTTCTTTCCATGTATATAAGTTCAGTCCTTTGCCGTACCTCGTACGGGCTTCCTCATGTCGTATTATCCTTGAAATCGTTTGGACCGTCACCCTTGTTCTAGCTAGGCTCTTCCATATGAATCATTGTTTGAACTACTAGGACTTACGCCACCTAGCACCACTAGGGATTACGCTTACCTATTGCACGCTTTCGTATTTTGGTTTGGGTTAAACCACCTAGGCCACTAGGGATTACGTTAACCGTCAACCGCGCCCTTTTTCCCACGCATTCATCCTGAATCGTTTTTCTATAACTGTATGCACATGTATCACATCGTGCCATCCGAGTCCTGTCACAGGGCAAAACAAGAAATACAGGACTCGGTCGGGAGCTTTAGATTTATCTGCCGATGCAGATACTAAGGTCTGCTTTTCTACACGTGGCTATGGTCCCACGAGACCCCTCCCTCAACTAGTGAAAGGCAACACAAGAGAAAATCTTGCATGAGAACTACACTCCGGCCAGCCCACATCCTACGGCCTACCTCACCCATAATTAGATAGCAATTATGGTCTGTTGGTGTTCCCTGCCTTTCCGTACGTACACGCTTGACTCAAGATGGTAGATGATCGACGAACTTGCTATCTCGGGCACCTTATGTATTCGTCGACTCACTGCTATCCACCTCAGTCTTTAGGTCGCTCGCATAGCAACCAAGGCATATTCTTGGTTCTTCTACCGCAGACCTCAACCTCTCGTGAGCCTAGTATAATGACCTGGCAGCTCGCAGAGGGATCCCAAGAATATCCTCACGTTCCCCGAAGCCGCTGCTTCGCTACCCAGTTCGTTGGAGCCTTTATCTAAATCAGATAGCCTGCTCCTACACGCATTCTTAAACGTTGACCTAACGTATCGGGTTACTAATTTATCTAAGAAATGGTCCAAATTTCCTTGACTAAGAATTATTACTTAGTTTCCCTTAACTAAGGTTTACCACTTAGCCTTATTTCCATAATCCTTGTTAACTATGGTTATTTACCTAATCCTCCGATTTAGGGTTTATCTAATGGGTTAAGTGTCACTTAAGTTCCTAACTTAGCCCGTCTACAAACCATGTCAAAATTGGCTAAGTATCCAAGTCCAAGACTTAACCCTACAAACCATGTGTCAAGTTGGCTATGTATATTAAGCAACCCATAACTTAACCTCGTCTAATTATCATTTTAGATTGGTTAATTATATAAATTAACTTGACCTTGTCAAATTACCGAGCCAAATCGGTCAAGCGTATTCAAGTGATTCGTGACTTAGCCTTATCATGTTTTCACGTTATATTGGTTAAGTATGGGTTAACTTAACCTCCATAAATTCACGAGTTAGATTGGCTAAGTATAGGTCACTTAACCACATCCAATTAACGAGTTAGATTGGTTAAGTTTAGGTCACTTAACCACATCAAATTAACGAGTTAGATTGGTTAAGTTTAGGTCACTTAACCACATCAAATCATCATGTATAATTGGTTAAGTATAAGTTGCTTAACCCCATTAAATTATCACATTAAGTTGGTTAAGTATTGGTTACTTAACCTCATTGAATTACCAAGTTTAAATTGGTTAAGTGTCATTACGGAAATCAAGCCCGGTCCCACTTAACCTACCCATTCGTGTCATATCGGTTAAGTGTCATTAGTCAAATTTACTTAACCTTATCATGTGGCATTAATTTAATTAATGCACTCTTAACCTCTCACATTAGACCTTGTTGTGGTTACTAGTTAAGCCGGGCGGGTCCGGGTAGATTTACACCACAACTTAGTCTAACCTCGGGTCTTAAGCACGACATGGCCAACTTCTCACATTGGATCCTATTGTTTGTAGCTACTAGTTAAGCCGGGCGGGTCCGGGTAGATTTGTGCTACAAACTCAACCCAACCTCGAGTTGGCCACTTTCAAGTTTAGCCTAGTGTCATGTTCATGGTCAAGTTTTCAAGCAATTGGGTAGACCTAACTTAATAGGTAAATTCCCAATGGGTAGACCTAACTTAATAGGTAAATTCCCAAGCCCATGTTTTTATGCATATTTACATGTTAACTTCCATGTTATATTTAATGTTACATGTTGTCATATTATACCCATTTAACCCAAATCATGTTTCACGTCATCTTTTTTTTTAATGAAACTTCAAGTTAAGTTTCTCATGTATATTCACGCTCGTCTATCCTAACCCCAAAACGTGTTTCCAACGTAAGTATAGACGAGTCAACATAATGGGAATACTATGACTACAAATTGGCCTCGAACATGCATAGTGTCATAAAAAGGGTTTTGGCCACAAACACACAAAATGTCACAAGGGAATTTGGCCACAAACATGCATATTATCAAAAAGGGTTTGGCCATAAACATGCACAACTTAAAAGAGGGGATTGGCCACGAGCATGCATAATCTCATAAAGGATTTGGCCACAAACTTGCATGTTAGCATAAGGGGTTTGGGTTCATAAACATGCATAAGCCCCAAAATCTTGTCTTAGCCAATGTTTCACAAGTAAAGTGGTTCCTAAAGGTTCATGCTAGCATTTCATGCATAAAGATCCAAACTTGCAAGTTAAACTAGGTTATGCATAGCATGAGAGGCATGATTAAGTCACTCCCATGGCCTAAAATTATAAACATGAACACAAGAGGCAAGGTAAGGTTCATATAGGTTCGCATAATCATGTTTAGCCTCATTTTATCCCATGTCAACATTAAAAATACCGTTTTGATCCAAAAGTAGCTAGAACTTACCTAGTTAGGCCTAGGGAAAGGAGCATGAATCATCTTGGCTAAGAAAGGTGCCTCCTTTGTTGAAGAATCATCACGGAACTCGCATAGCAATGTTGATCTCCCTCCGATTTGGTGTAGCAATCTTTCTCCTCTTGATATGAACCCGATTTGAGTGCTTAGGCTTTAGGGATTGGAGATGGAGGCCATGGTCACTTGGCATTTGGGCAGCACTTCGTGGAGAGAGTGATTTATGAGGGTTTAGGAGGGGGCTTAGGGGTGTTTTTATAGAGATTAGGAGTGTTTTAGGCCATAGGATTAGATCTAGGATAGATTAGGACCATCAGATCTCGGAAGCTTCCAGAATCAGCCCAAGAACAAGACCAGGTGAGACAAACAGGTGCGCCAGGCAACTTGCCCCGGCCATCCTCTGTCGACGGGCAAGTCGACAGGGCTGTCGACTTGGTCTGGGCCCAAGTCGACAGGCCTGTCGACAGCCCTGTCGATATGGCCTAGGCGGGAAGCTGCCCGCCTAGCCCCCAGATCTGATTTCCAAAACTGTTTCCGAAATTCAAATTTCCAGAAACCTTCTTTGGGCCTTTTACGGGTCATACGGACTCCGATTCTCGAAAACTCGGACTCTATTTCGCGTATTTTTCCGAGACGAATGCAATGGCATAGCCCGTTTCACTTGATTCAGAATTTAAAGTTAAATTCTGCCTTGATTCTCGTTTTAACATGTTATCGAAATACGAGTTGTTACATCCCCCGTGTGTGTATGTGAACTAAAGTGTGTGCTACGTGTGACAAAGATGCAAAGTAAACACATGAGAGCATGATATACAGATTCAAAAGAGTAATAATGGTTCGGAACAGTTCTTGACGTTTATTATGTTCGTAAGGCGTTATCCTAACTGTTCATTAAGTTGAAGGTTATGCCAAGCATTGATTAAGCTAGTTGGAAAAATTCTTGCACATTAAGTTAGACTGTTTCGGTTCGGTTCGGATATGTATAATGGGGTCGGATCGGGTGGCAAAGTTGTGTTTCACTCAGAAGCAGATGTTCGCACTCAGTGAGTAGAACCGTATCGGTTCGGACGTAGGCTTTTGGATCGGATCGGATCAACTTGAATAACCCTTTTTCTCTTTGTCTCTTGTTCCGATCCGACCCGATCATGTAGGTCTTGTTTTCCCCTTCTTTTTTACCTTTCTCTGCTCCGACCCGATCCGGTCTTGTAAACACCATCCGATCCGGTTAAGTGGGTTTTGTTTTATCTTTTTTTTTCTTTTTCTTTTACTCCGACCCGATCCGGTCTTGCGAACACCACTCCTTTTCTTTCACACCAACGTTTCTTCACCCGAACCGATCCCAGCTCCTCTCTTCTCCTTCATCTCCTCCATTCTCCATCTCGTTGAACCAACACTGAACCCGTTTCAATTTCATAAAACCCAATTGAAACCAAGCACTTACGTGCTCAAGCATACCATAGAACCCTAATTCTCTCTCTCCGCGCCTCCAAGTGGTGACAGATCCACCAATCACGACGGCGAGAAGAGAGGAGGCCAAGGCGTTCAAACCAGGCAAACGCCTTGAACGAATCGCCCAATTTGACCACAAATCTAAACTGAAATCGATGACAGCAAAGTAATTTGAGCTTTTAACCTACCAATTTGTTTGATTTAAGGAAGAACGAGAAGAGTTTCAGAGTATTTGAAATTCTAGGGTTTTGATGCAAATTCTGTTGGACAAGAATAATGAGAGAAGAAGATGGGAGAAAGACTTATATAAAGCTGCGGTGACTACTCGTATTCCCAATTTTCTCTGACCCGTTCGGACCGGAAGTCAAGCCCATAAAGAAACTCTGGCCTGTTAGCCCACTGATAAGCAACGCAGAAGGGAAATCCATTCGGATTGGGACCCGAACCTAAGAAGATTATGCTCAGGGACTTATCATGAAGGTTGAATTCGAGGAGAAATAAAGAAAAACTTACCTGGAGGAATTATTCGACATTAAAAAGAAGCTTTTAAAGTTGTTTGAAAATGAAGAAAGTAATTCGTATGAATTGTGGATACATATAAACAGCAAAAACCTCGATTTTATGAAGTGGCACGACACTACAAGTAAATGAAAGCGATTATTCAATGGTTCCAATCCAAAGGTTGTTTCGTAAACTGCTTCGAAGCACACTTTATCTTAAATAAGAGTGTACTTCGAGGGGGCAAAATGTTAGCCTACTTTGTGAACTAGGCTACACAAAGAGCGAACAGTGAGAAAGCCACCAATCGGTCTGGATCGGAGGGAGATGACGCAAGAAAAAGTAGAGATCGAAGACGCAGAAACCATATCGGTTCGGATCGGAGGAAGATAGCACAGGAAGTAAGTAGAGATCAGAGACGCATGAATCACGTCGAATCGGATCGGAGAAGTACGTCAGCAATATTAAAAATTGCAAGTGGTCACCTCAGTTCGGATCGGAGAAACACTTTAGCTGCATCAAAAGAGAGCAAACACCCGCACCGGATCGGTTCGGAGGCGGCCGATCCGAACCCATTTTTTCTGAACTTGTGACCATTGCAGCATACATATCCTGAAGACTCGGGCCAAGCACGACTGCTTCCTCCCACGATCTCCCACAAAACCGATGCGTTGTCATCATCTTGAAGCCTCCGAACCCGACTCTCAAGGGATGGGTGCCACGCAATTCCGAACCGGAGCCGCTTTGAAGAGATTTTTCACCTATAAATACACCATCTAGAGGCATTTGAAAGGATCTTTTGGCAAATTCTCAATCCTAACTTCCTCCATAGACGAATTTCATAACTACATTCAGATCAAAGTCATCTCTTAAAGTCTATTTTTGAGAGATTTGAGTGAGTTTATGCATTGTAATTGTGAAGTTGAGTGAGAATCATTGCTGTATTTGCATTTGAATCATCAATTAAAAAAAATCAAAGTGGACGTAAGCTCTTTAACGCCGAACCACTATAAATCGTGTGTTCTTCGTTGCTTTTTTGTTCTATTTCATTAAATTCATAGCTTATTTGGGTGTTAGAACCAATTTTTGGTCTAACAGGATTGAAGCGAGAATAGTTGCCAGGATTGGATCGGATGTTGAGGCCTATAAAAGGAAAAATGAAAGAAGAGTTTGGCCAACTCGAAGACGTCGATCTGGAGATGGGAGAGATAGGACTGGGTGGCTATTCCAGACTATTCGAGGAGGATAAGGACAAGTAGGATGCGGGCACCTAGGTGACAGGACAGACAAAGGCCGACGAGCAGTCAATGCACGAGTTGGTCGAGCAATAAAAATCCTAACTACTAATGAAGTCTGAGGAGCTTGAGGCGAAGAGGAAAGCAGACGAGGAGGCCAAGATCAAAGCTTAGGAGGAGGCAAGGGAAAAGGAGAGGAAGTGGCCTGTAAGAAAGTGGAGGATGGGGCATCTTAGGAGAGATCCAAGGATAAATTGAGGAGGTTGAAGGCCTAAGAGGAGGCAAAGCCAAAGGCCCAGTAGTAGGCAAAGAAGAAAGCTGAAAAGAAGGCTAAGAAAACTAAGGAAAAGGTCGAGAAGATTCAAACTTTAGGGACGATCATCGAATCTGTCCCTCCTTCATTGAAGGCGGTCCTTCCTGAATCCGAGACCATAGATATCATGGGGGGAAGAAGAACAAGTGTGTGTCCTCCCTGTTTCCGTGACCAGCGGATAAGAGTTCAGGCCTTGCCCCACTCTAACTCTATCGAAGGAGCAGAGATGATCCGGAGGGAGTGAGGGGACGCGGAGGAAAAGAAAGAAGAAAGAGGAGCTTCCCGAGATTGAGTCTGAGAAGAAGAAGGGCAAGAAGGGCAGCTCGTTTAAGTGATAGTTATATATAAGTTTTGTTCTGTAGGCCGATAGGATGTGCGAGTACGACCCTCGCTTTTTGGAGGCACGATGTGATTTTGATGTACATCGTGTTGTTAATAAAAGAATTCATTTTTACTTGTGAATGAAAGTTTGTTTATTTTGCTTACATTACATGTCATTCTAAGTGTTCAAACACTCTTTACATTTTCCAGCATTGTACTAGTGTAAATTAACTTTTCGTTACATTTGTATTTGAAATTGTTGGAGGAGTCTCGAGACTTTGAGGGTTCGAAGTTGAACCGGAATACACGAGAACCTAGGGAAAGTACATAGGGATATGAATTTTTGACTTAGCATCCCAGGGTATTAGCAAAATTTTCCTATATTTTCGAAAGTTGAAGATTGAGTTGTTTTCTTCGATCCTGAATCGAGTTATCAAGCTTGGATCGTCACGCGATGTCGCACGGTTGGATCGGGATTAAAGTCAAACATAGTGCGGCTGATTAGCATGATGATCGAGAAGCGAAATCATTTGAACTTACCACTCATATAGGAACAAAAGATGTGGACATGCGATTGGGTCGTCATTTCCAAGATTTGATTCTTAACCTAATCACGTCGTAATCGCAATTCAATCTAAGTATTGCATCTGCGATTGGCGATGACAATGACATTAATTATAAAACTGAAGGTTATCACCGCATTCTGAAATGCTTGTTTGTAGAGAGTCTTGGCCTTAAGGGACGTCGGAGGTGACTTCCATGGTGTCGGGACTTTGATTTTGGACCATCTTCTCTGCTTGGCGGGTTCGCTTCCAAAAGGTTTCTCCGTGAGTCGCGGAGAAGATGATAGTAGTTAGGATGTAGGAACTGGTGGAGGATCAGTGCCCCAGGCCTGCTTTCCGTTATGTGCCTCATGTTGCACTTCTCGACGTTCTCCCAACTGACTTTGAGGTTGCCGGAACTTAGGTAGAGGCGAAAGACCATGACAACGACTAAGGGGAGTGTTTGTTAGAGAGGAGGGTTTCTTTCTCACTTCCGTTTCGTCTCCTACGAGGGAGACAAGGTTGGGAGCGAGTGGCAAAATGGTTTCTCCGATGATGACCTCGATGACCATTGCATCGATGGAGACAGTTGCTGGAAATTGTAAAGGACTGGTGACCCTGATCCCACTTCTGTATGTACCTCTAGTAGTGCTTCCCGATATGCCCTCGGCTGACTGGGAGGTGATTGGAGCTTAGGTGGAAGCGTAAGGCCATGAAGACATCGAAGAGGAGGTGTTCATTGGAGAAGAGGGCTCGCTTCTCATTCCTTTTTCATCTCCGATGAGGGAGACAAAGTTGGGAATAATTCGCAAATCGGTTTCTTTTATGACGACCTCATAGACCACTTCGTCGATAGAGACGGTTGCGGCAACTGGTGAAGGACTAGCGGCTCCGGGCTCACTTTTGAATGTGCCACTTGATGTACCCCCGACTGACTGAGGCGTGGTCAGAGCTCAGATGAAGGATTAGGACCATGACAACAGCGAAGAGGAGGTGTTCGTTGGTAAAGAGGGTTTGTTTTTTATTTCCTTTTTGTCTCTGATAAGGGAGACAAAATTGGGAATAGTTCATGAACCATTTTCTCTGATGATGACCTCGGTGACCACTGCATCGATGGAAACTATCCATTTAAGTGATCTAGTACTTCTACGATTTTTGGAAGTTGTACTCGTGTAATATGACTCGGTGTTGCATTTAGTTTCGGATTGTTCAAGACTTCACTCTTAAGAAACTCGAGTT
The DNA here is from genome assembly GCA_030737875.1 of Allium sativum. Lineage (NCBI taxonomy): Eukaryota > Viridiplantae > Streptophyta > Magnoliopsida > Asparagales > Amaryllidaceae > Allium > Allium sativum. The sequence goes on along the minus strand of CM060924.1, from coordinate 719,256,783 downwards.
GTGCAAAGTTTAAATAAGATGACTTCACTCTCCAGACTTCCTTTCATTTGTTAATCTTGAGGCGCTGCAAAGTCGGGATGGTGCTAACAGACCGCCGCATGAGTACGACTGAGCGTGGGTATGTCGGACTAAGTTCGCTAGGCTGAATGATGGTGCCAGTGGATCATCGCCTGAGTATGCCTGAGCGTAGGTAGGTTGGGCTAAATCCATTGGGCTTAATGTACTTGCCCCTTGTCTCGAAGGTAAGTATTGTTGAGCTTGTTTGATTGTACTTGTAGTAGTGGTACCCCAGTGATCCATGGATGAATCTTAAAGGTTGAGGCTAATGTTTTAACACTTCATACAAGGATTACAACTAAGTCAGTTCTGAGATAACTTGAGCATCTTATCGAAATCAAAGATACAATCAAACTACTTATGGAAATGAATATACTAAGTCCATACGAGGAGTAACTTAAGCAATATAAGTCACATGGTGCGTTGTCGATGTCTAAGCCTCTTATTTCTTCCGTAGTCTTGTTGAATTGGAAGGTGGACCCCGAGGATCTAGTGTCTGGGCAAGGTCCTAGTCGGTTGAAATTCTTGGTGAACGTTAGACAACTCGGAAATTTCATGTAATGGACCCTGTGTGTATTGTTTGAGCTTTCCCTTGTGGATGAGATTTTCGATGTTGTCCTGCATGTGGCGATAATAGTTTGTGTCGTGTCCATAGACACTATGGAACCATCAGTATTTTTCGGACTTTATTGTCTCGTCCGACGCCTTCCTAGGCATTGTCTTCTTGTACTATAGGACATTACAGGTTTCAAGGTAGATGTTCTCAGGTGAGTCATTGAGTGGATTGTAGCTGCAGAAAGATGGAAGTCTAGGACTTTTCATCTTATTGTTGTGACTAAATTCGTTGTTTCCAGGCTGAGCAGGTTTGTTTAGATCATTAGGACCGGAATTGTTAGAGCTTTGGACTTTATCTCAAAGTAGGTTACCATGACGAGGAGCTCGATTCGTTTGTACTTCCTCTTGGCGTAGGAAATATTTGACTTTACCGTAGAAGGTTTTCAAAGTCTCTGGCTGCCTTTGGTAAATTCATGCCCCGAATTCTGAGTTTGGAAGGACGCCCTTGGCAAGTTGGGCTATAACAACACGGGGACTCAGGTCTTCGACATCTGCCAATGCATTGTCAAATCCCTCGAGGTAACTCTTCAGAGTTTCGTTGGTACTTTGGTAGATGCATATCCCAAATCATCTGATGAAATCCCTTGTGAGATGATCGAAGGTTGAGATGGTTATCGGAGAAATCCAAGTGAACCACAAAAGAGGTACACCTTCTAGAAAGACGAGAAAGCACTTGCACTTAATGGAGTTTGCATATGAGTAGAATCCATTCACAATTTGTATCGGTTTACGAAGTCTCGAGGGTCTGTTTTCCTCGAGTAAGCCTCTTTCTGCGGCGTATATAAGTGTTTGGACCATTTGGCATTGAGCACATCATCGGTGAGGGGTTACTTCTCGCACTGGTTTCCAAGTCGTCAGTGAAGTGTCCCTAAGATTCTTATTTTGATGCTGGGGATCAGGTTGGCCAGAATAGGAGTTCGTATCTCCATTGGATTCCAATGGTCGTAATCCAACCGAGGAGTGCACAACCTTGGATGTCTTCTTGGATGATCGTCGGCTTCATCTAAAGAATCTTTGACCTTGGTTTTTCGACTCTACGGAGGTTGATAAGCGAGAACTTGGACCCGGTTTGTTGCACGTAGCATGAGCGCAATGTTCTGATTCGCGATAAGTCAATCCTGCCGAGTAAGGGGTCGAGCACTAATCCTTTGGTCAAGATTAGATCCGAGTCAGGAATGACCGATACAACGCATTCCCTCTTCGATGGCGATTCCGATACCATCGTGATCGATTTTCTGATTCGGTGATGGTTATTGCAAGGAGAAACGGGAATGGTGCTCGGGGAGATCCGATTCGGAGGACACTGAGCACTCCTATTTGCTTGAAGATAAAGGATGTCTCGTTGAGCATGTTCTTGAAGCCACCACGTCAATTCAAGATTTTGTACGATTTTCTTGCCGAGGCTTCTTTGTGTTTCTCACAATTTTCTCTTTGTTTCGACAAACTAAGTTAGGGTAATTCGAGCATCAGGATCAGAAGAACTAGCGATATTTGATTGGTTGAACTTTGGTGATTGGATGTTGAGAAGGGTTTTCCGAGTTGGGATTAACTGTAGAAGGTCCAACCATGCATAATGATCTTTCCTGTGGTCACTATTATTGGCAGACTCCATAGGTGATTCTAGGAAGACCTAAGTAGCACTCCAAGTCATGGTGATCGAACGGTAGGAAAGACGAAGTCTTTAGTTTCTCAGCGAAGGCACCAAAATGTTAACGCGTAAAAGTTCGTGAAACATCCAACGAGTTCGAAGGCAATGAAACTATATGTGCATAGTGGAAATAATATGCAGAAATAAACGACAGAGAGTTTTATAGTGGTTCGTCCTGCGAAAGGCCTGCATCCACTTTAAATGGTTTTTCCCTTTTATCATGCTCTTTGTACAAGTTTAAATAGTGGGAATTATAGTTCTATGTTGCTACAATGGCAATGAACGAAGTAAGGTTCTAGTATGTCCAAAGTGGAGGTAAACCCCTTCTTCCCAAAATGCATATGCTGCTCAAAACGGTCCAAGAGTCCAAATAGTAGCTTGCTTCTTCTTCGCGGAGTGATGGACTATGCTTGAGAGGTTCTAGGATGGTATTCTTCTTCCCAAAGAGTTCAAAGAGCCAAGAGCCAACCCTTTTCACATTGCAGAGTCGAGGATATTTATAGGGGAGCTACATGAAGTGGAGCAGGTAGGAGTAGGTGGCGTGTAGGCCCCACGCCCACATTTCATACCCGGGATCGGTACGTATCCCCAAAGATGGCTTTCTCCTGGGTTTTGCTGTAAAGTGCTTCATATCCATTGGCTTTCTTTTCGTATCAACATTTATGTATCCACTTATTTGGTTTAATACGTTTGAGGGATACAAAAGTTAGGATACTGGTTTTGGTGAGCTATGGGATATGAAATCCCACCGGTAGCATCCAGATACGAAAATCGAGGAAGTGAGGGATACGAATTGCTGAGGAGGAGTGGGATACAGACCAACTTGGAGATGGGAATATGAAATGTGGTGAGCTAAGCATGCACTAGCCCCGGGAGTCATATCTCGGGATACAAAATGTTGAAGGGAGGTTATACCCACCCTACGAGTCGTATTATGGGATACAAATTTGGACTTGAGGTTTTAAAGAGTTATTGAGGAACTTTAAGATATGAAATCTTCATGGTGCTGAATATCGATCTCGAATATTAGGCTATACTTGAGCAGCTTGGTCGAGCCGGAACGAATGTTCTTGTACGACTCCATCTGGGCTTGAGTCCCAAGTGTTTCGGCAGCGATTTTGGCTGCTGATCCACGCGATAGGCTGAGTTATGTGAGCATAAACTGCTTTTGGTAGGCAGGCCAAAAGGCCGATTAACAACTTATAATTAACTTATTCAAAAATACAGTTCTTTCATATAATGGTTTTCATAAGTTATTTGCAAAGCAATTTTATCTAATTAATTTTGGATATCCAGAAATACCTGAGTTTCTTTCTCCTGATATGTGGACAAAGATACCATTTACGTGACTACAACGGGCATCGAAGACTACGTGGGAAGGAAGACTTGTTCAACTATAGACACTCATTATGGCGGAACATTATCGAGCATTGTATTGGAGTTCAAAAAGCAGGATTTCTCAATTTGAAGTTGATAATAAATTTTTTGCTCTTTAATTTTTTTTCCAATTATATGTTGTGCAATACACAATTTCATTGGGACAGGGCATGTGTTGGATAATATATTTGTTGAATATTCATAAAAAATATGATATTTCAATCCGTATTGGAGTCAAGCCATGAATATGAAGTTGGGCAGTTTAATGTTAGTCAATCGACCAGGGGTGGAATTAGATGCGTACCGATGGACCCGGACCCAACCTTGCAGGTCTCGGTTCTAGGAGGATCGGGATTTGTTAAGTCTAAGCTATACATTTTGGACCTAACCCGACTCGAGCTTCGGTTCAGGTCGGGTCGGGTCGGTTCAGCTTTGGTTGGGTAGTAATACTAAAAATACATACATTTCAATGCTTTAGGTCAGGTCTTTTGGTTCAGGTTAGTTTTTGTTGGGTTTGATCGGGTATTTATTGTATTTTTCAGCATCTAGACCTAACTCGAGACCCATCCGGTTCAGTTCGGCTCCAAATCTTTTCGTGTCGGTTCAGTTTTTGGGTTCTCGGTTCTAATTGTCTGCCTTTAATCGACTCAAATGGGACATGTTAGGGAGCAAATGACTACAAGTGTAGAATGAGTACGTAACAACTTATCATTTATAGTTCATGTACAATTTTATTTCTACTCCAAATTCAAAATTCATTCCATCTTTATTTCATTAACATATTTGAATTATGTCCATTCAAATTAAAGTTCAAACAATAATTAATTTACCATCTCAATACTATATTATTCATGATACACTTTGGTACATCATCCAATAAAGTAAAAAATCATTTCAAAAAATAGATTATATGCATACTTTTGTTGATTGCTATGAGCATGCAAGGAGTCCTTTCCTTTTAAAAACTTATTTCTGTTGTGAGCCTATTTGTGCATCCCCTAATGTTAGCAACCTTCCATTATAAAAAAAATTATGAGATGCTTTTATTTTAGATAATTTTTTTATATTTATTTGTGTTTTACTTTTATGCTCTGATTCAATAGATGTCTTACTTTCGTACTATCGTGTGTAGATGTGACTCGGAAGACATCACAGATGCGTTGCTTATATAATTTATCAGTGATATAGGTATGTCTGTATGTATACACACACACACACATGTAGGTATGTATGTATGTATATCAAAATAGTGAAAGATGCTTGAATTGTTATCTTTCAACTTTCTCTTTGTCTATTGTATTATATCTTTTATATTGAATATTTGAAACCAAGTTATGAACTTTTTATTGTAATTTTATTCCTATATAATTTAGCCTCGTGTAGTTTGAAATATTGTTTTCTCTTTAATGCTTAATCATTATATTTAGAATTTAGCATATTACATTTTATCTATTATTAATTTTTAATCAGTAACTTGATATAATGACAATTGTTTTTATTTAACTTCATTATATTTGATTTTTTTCATTTTGTTCTTTGTTTGATTTACAACATGCTAAAGTATGTTCACGTAAATATGAAAAATAAATAGTATATAACATATCATATTATTTGTTTTTATTTAACTTCATTATATTTGAATTTTTCATTTTGTTCTTTGTTTGATTTACAACATGCTAAAGTATTTTAGGTGAATATGAAAAATGAATAATATATAATGCAAGTTATCATATTATTCTTTAAATGTAAAAATTTGTTTGAATTGCCAAAATGAAAACTCAAAATTTCAAAATTTGAAAACTATATTTCAAACTAAACGTTTTTTATAATTTTCAATTTTGAAAAAATGTTTTTGAAAAAAACACACTCGAACGCATATTAAGAAACAATGAAGATATTCACTTTTGTTTTTCCCTTAAAGAATAAAGCGATAAGAACGAAAATCATTTCAAATCTATTGATCACTGAATTCAATTACACAAAAATCCGAACATAAGCAAATATTATGAAAAATACCTAATTCCAGAAACTGTAGATTTCAAATACAAACAAGAATTTGGGAGTCGGCAAAGCAGGCCAAGTGAGGCAGCAAAATATGTCATACGTTAAATTTATTCCAAGATTGTTACGTCTTGTGATTACTATTTCTGGATAGACGTGGGTTTGGATTGTCAGTAACATACAGATTTGGGCTTATAATATATATCTGACCCAATCATACAGAGGGAACAATATGTCTTAATGCCTTCAAGCTCTGAGCCAATGCATTCAATTATTCTACTAATATGATTGTGGTCAAAAGAACAAAAAATAAAAGATGCCATATTTGTTGATATGTTATACAGTAACCCTAATTTCTTGAATTTCTTGAATACAACCAAGATTTTTAAAATTCCCAAAACGGATACTGAAATTTCAAACCTTGGTTTTAGCAATCAAAATTTGTGTTTAGTCTTCTTTGCTGATATCTGAAAACTTGGAAGCCTTTTCTATGTTTAATTGTGTTATACAAAGCTAGAATTACTGCACCATCAATGATTTTGCTCATGGTTTGAATATTAGAACTCCACTGAGTGTTTGTTGTGAACTAATGGGACTAAGTCAAATCTATCGTAGTGAAAAGATCATGTCAACAAACAAGAACTAGAAAGACCGAATTTTCAATAGGTTCTGCACTGAGAATGCCTAGTATATATATTTTTGCTTTAGCATATGCTAGTAATTCCAAGCAAAACATGTGAAATTGCAACAAAAAACAAAAGTCAATGAGTCATATCCCACAGTTATCTTCTTCATTCAAAATTTAAACTAATTATATATATGTGGTATGCATGCTAGCTTTAATATAAAACAAATTAGCTCAACTATTCATTCACTATTTTCATAGCATTTGTCCAAAAAAACATCAAATCACTAGCTAGCTTAAGGTGATCAATTTTGTAAATGTATGCATTATGATCTTGGAAAAGTCCACACTAAGAATTCCAACTCCCAACCAACCAAGGCTCCCCATTGATAGAAGCAGGCTCCCCATTGATAGAAGTAGGCTCCCCATTGAAGGACATGAACATAATACAGGAGTGAAGTCAATCATCTCATAAAATGAAGCAGTGTTAACTGTTAATCTACCCCAACCTTCAATTGATTAACTGATATATCATAAGCACACAAAAATCCTAAAAGGGATTAACTAAACATTTGAAGACTGCATGTTCCTTTTTTACTGTATAGAAGTGATGGTATAGTATTGATTCCTTGTGGATTTTAACTATAGAACAAAACATTTAAATGCAGTCAACATGTTGAGTTGAGTTCACACTTCCACTATCTTCTCCCTATGCATTTTTTTTCTATCACCATGTCATTCTATAAAGCCTACATGTTCTTGTTCATTCTAAGTTAGGCTCGCTAACAGTCTAGTAGTGAGGATATTATTGTACTGAAGTAGTGAAGTTCCTAGCAAACTTTGAAAGACAAAAAATGAACCTTAACTGCATTTACTACACTGTCAATTTAAGGAATATGGAAAACAAAAACAAAAAAGGATAAAAGAGTGCTTGTTTTAGTACATATTTGATAACATTTCTCATTATTACTGTATCAAATATGTACAGTATAAAATAAAAATGATAATAACAATGGTAGTAACAGTGATGATAATGGTTATAATGTTGATGATGATCATATATAGGGGGAAAAAAAGAAGAACAGTATCAACAAAACTAACCTGTACTAGTTGTGTTTGAATTTATAATGTCACTATACAGTTCAATGATATGAATTATATGTCTATCATTTGAACCAATAATGTTTTCATCTTTCTAAGTCATAAAAGGCACGTTGGCTTTACTCCTAAATACCAACCAATTAGTGCATGAGTTGTCCCAGCTATGCTCCCCAAATTGGAGTACGATCAGTTATATCTTTGAACAGGACACTCGTAAACGATAAAAACTTTAACTACTACTACGTCGTTGTGGGCTCAGGTTCCCACATGCATTCCTATCTTCTAGTATGTGTGGTTTCTATCAAATATCACTTCACCTTGTTTATTAATTTGTTCCAATGGTCATTTGCATTCGCTGTAGGGTGAAACTTTATTCATTTATTCATGATTCCTTATTCTAATGCAATTGGAACTTCTCTTTTCCAATGCACTTGGACGTTTTGTTTGTTCTTTCTTATCTTGCTTTTTTTTTTTTCCTCCATCTTTATTACCTTTGGTTTCTTTTTACAAAATATATACAATAAAAATTTATCCAGAGTTCACCTTTGACTGTTTGAATGGCTGTCCAGGTGCAATACATATTTTTGCCTTATTCTGTTTCTGTATTATACTATTTCTCAATGGATTTTGCATGTATCTATTAGGGCATCTCCAGTTATTTCAGCCTTGGCTGACTGGAGGGGAAATGAAACCCTAGTGGACTGATGTCTATTTAGTAGGCGTCAGACGTTAGAAACTCATTTAATTGACATATTAGATTATTTAATTCGTACAGTTTATACTAATAATGAATGAAAATTATAAATATAACAAAGTTGGGTGTTCGTTAAATGGACGTATATTAAAATCGAGTGTCTGTTGAATGAACGCTAAGTTTCAATTCAGTTTATTGAGCCAAAAAACCAGAAATTAACCTAAATATTTTGAGTAAATTATTCGACGAGGAGGAAAAAACTAAGTAATTCAATCAAATTAATTGCGACTAGACAAACATTCTTGCTTCAGCTGGTTAAGACGTTGTAATAAAATATGTAAGGGGTTATGGATTCGACCCAATCGGACCCTCTTGTCAGGGTAGTATGTTATGTGCTATCTAAATTTGTATATATAAGTACCCGCTTTCTAAAAGATATTAATTTCGACGAGAGATTCCTTTAGCCAAAAGTAAAAAATTTAAAGCCAAGAAACAAGGGTTGATGAAAGAGGCTACTCTGAGGATGACAATTTTTTCAGGAGTAAATATTAATTTGCACCGATCTTGGAGAGAAGAAATGCTAGTACCAATTTAGTAGGGTGCCATAAATGTCGATCCCCGAAGTGTTAGCCAAACTCATGTTCCTTCGGGGATACGAAATCCCACGCTATTGATCCTCGGTTACGAACTTAGTAATACTGGTCTTGAGAACTTATGTAATTTTCAGTCTTTTGTAATTCCTACCGATCTCTAATGTATTTCAGGCATATATATCGATCTCGAAATACTTAGCCAATAACCTGATATTTTCGAGAATTTTGTCCAAATCGCTCTGAGTTTCCCAAGTTCATACTCAAGTCCTTAGCACTCCAATAGCAAGAAATCCAAAGCGTGACCGCCTTGCAAAAAGGCAGGTCAACACTTGCCCCCCAAAACATGTCTTTCTTTGGAAGACACATGTTTTGGATAATCCAGAAATCCATGAATCCAGAAGCCATAATCCGAAAGAAGTCCAATAACCGAAAACCAAAGGCCAGAAAACCATGATCGCATTAGATTGTATTAATAAAAAACCAAACTTTGAAGCCTGAATAAATCTCACGATCACTTCAGGTCGCATTATAAGAGAAAGCCAAACCAGGAATAACCAAAATTCGAATCCAAGAAATCTGAGTATCTAGAAAACCAGAGAAATCTAAGTATAATCTGTACCTGCAAAAAACCAGATGAATTGTTTTACCAAATCTTGACAAAATAACCCACATCCAATCAACTATAGTCCATACTGGAGCCTTAACCAAGCAATCTTGATAAGTTCTTACAAGACGCCCGACTCTTCCAAGCATAGTCTATATTTGGGTACTGGAGTAAGAGTTTTATACATGATGAGCATAGTCCATACTCATCAAGTCCTTAAAATTTGAAATTCCAATTTCAGATTTCATACTTCACAAGCATAGTCCATACAAGCGAAGTAATTTTATGAAAATTCCAAAAGTTCTATTTTTCTGTAAATCCAAAGGAAAGCTAACGATTTATAGCCAGGCATAGTGCAGGCTTAGAGACAACGTCCTAATCTCGTATGTGAATGAGCCGACGTAGCCGTTTTTTATTACAAATTTATTAACTAGGTATTGGAAGGTTTATTGTCCATAAAGAGCATCCTTAAGAATCTCGCCGGATTTCGTACATGGGCAAGCAGAGTTATCGTTTTAAAACCAAAAGCTAGAAAACCAAAAATCCAACATCCAAAAACCAGAAAAACAAAAGAGCCAAAAACCCAAAAAAGCCAAAGTCCAAAAAGATAGAATCCAAAAGCCAGAAAATCAGAATTCCGGAACACTAAAACCTAAGCGCCATATAGCCAAAACCCATATTACCACAATCTAAAGTCCGAAATCCACAATTCTAAAGAAACCATAGAAATCAAAATCAATCGATGACCAATCCACATTGGCCACGTCCTGGCTCATCTCCATCCCGAGTCGGAGAAGGCAGCTATGCATGTTCCGCTATTGCATTCTGATTTCTAACATATTGTGCGAGCTTGCGACGTCTGACAGGCTCCTCAATCATATCCCTAAGGTGCCCACAATTGAATGTATTGTAGCGCGTTCTTTCATCATAACCCATAGATGCATACAATCGAATGTATTATAGACGTCAAGCTCATTAAACAAACATCGTCTGCTAGAATCCCTTTCCTTTTGAGTCAGCTTCATCCTGAGTGGCTTTTTGATGAGAGCAACCGGGTGAATATCCATATAAATCTCCTTCAGAGAAGAAATTCCTTATATAAATGGAATTTGTGCTCCCTCAGTTGAAATGCATCCCGGTCATTTTCAAAAGACACCTTTCTTTTGCCTTCGTCTTTATCCTTGCCAGATTTGGACGATCCTTCGCCCTTAACTATGTTAATCTCGACAATTTCCTTATCAGTTCTTGCATCGTCTTCCTATAGCAATCTATTTGCTTCAAGGTAAAATTCACCAAGATCCCTCGGCGGATCCCATTGAAGAGAGATCTTGAAATCCATCTTATCCAAAATTCTAGAAACAACAACCATTAATATCATAGACGGGTCAATTGATCAACCGACGCCACTTCCACATTGAACCTTTCCAAAAAAATTCGCAAAGTTTCTCCAGACCTTTGCTTGATTGTAGAAAGAGTCATAACGTTCTTAGGTTGAGAGATATGGATACTGGATTGTTCAATAAACTTTTCAACTAGAATATTCTAACCTTCTAGTACTCTCTGGTTCCAACTTCCATACTCTCTGATTCCAACTTCCTGAATCATATGGCAGTAATATCTGTAAGATAGAGTGGAAAGCATTTGCCATGACGCCGTCTAATGCTACTAGCACTTCCATATGCACATACAATGCATCAAGTGAATAATAAGATCCTTCCTACCATCATAAGCATCAAATGTCGTTAACTTGAAACCCGGTGGGTTCAGTGAATTCCTAATAGCTTGAGTGAATAGGCTGCGATTAACACCTTCCTGATCCGAGTGGGACGCTCCTCCTTGAGTAAACCGCGAATCACATCGGCAATTCGATTTCCATTTCTAAGAAACTTCCTCCAACTAGCACTCGTGTTGCTGATGTCTAATCCAACATTAGCCATTTGTTGGTTTCTAGCATTAACATCTGCTTCATCCCTGACCTAAGGATCTATTATTCTTGGCCCGTCGGCCTTTAAAACCTTTCGTCTAAGTTAAAAAATGTATTCATCGTCTCTGCTTTCCTTTTGAGGAGTTCCTCTTGCTGATGCATGCATGTATGAAAATCCTTAACGACTCAATAAATCTCTTCATGAGTTAGATAGATGGAGGGATTCCCAGGAGAAGAAACCTCATGCTTTCCTTTCAAACCAGCTCCTTCAGTCTTAGTTGTAGCATCAATTTTTTCCATTTCATCATTGTTAAATCCAAGAGTAATATGTTTCCTTAGCAATCCAAAAGTTAGATTTCCTCTTCCCGGTGCATCAAAATGTTAACACGAAAAAGTGGTCACTTCTCAAGTCAACACCCAGTTTCAAATAATCCAGTCACAGAATGCATAAAAAGTAAATAACACCAAAGATTTATAATGGTTCGGTAGGTTATGCCTATATCCACTTTGATGTAACTTCATATATTTATAATGTATGGTTGTAGGTTTAATTCTTTTTTACATGAAAGAAATAAAGATAAAGGAAAGCGAGTTATTGGCTATGGCAATGTCCATGTTTACAGCTATCAGATCCTCTTCAATGTCCAAATATCCAAGACGATCCTTCAGTATCCAAAAGAGTCCTAGTAGCAAGCCAAGTGTCAAGATCTCCAAAACAAATATAAGAAGAAGTTCACAAGTCCAAAGGTGATTCCAAAGTCCATAAAGCCATGAGAGAAGCAATTAAAGTCTCCAAGTCCGAGAATCCCTAGTCCAGCCAGCCAAAAGAAGAAGAATCCCAAATCAGCCCGACAGAGGTATTTATAGCAGTAGGGGACCCCAACTATAAAGGCATGAGGCCAAAATTTCATCTTTTGGGATCAGCACCAACCCAGAAGATTTTGCCAAAATCATGAAGCATCTTGAAGCCTTCAAATCCTTTTTGCTACATCCACTTTAAATTAGAGGATACGAAATTAACCTTCACTGATCTTGAAAAACCTGAATTTACACGGATCCTGGGGTAAACAAAATGCTAATAATGGTCTAGTAGGGTGCAACTGTAACAACCCGAAATTTGAGAAACAATTAAATTTTTTTTTTTTTTTTGGCAAAGCCAGCGGGGATTAATGGCCCCTACCATATATTATGTCATAAGAAGGTCTTACAACATAATTCGAGCATACATAAATAATAATAGATATAAGGGATAGACTATCATTTCCATTTGGTTTTGATAAGAGGATCAAATCCATAGGAAGACATGGAGATTTCATTGCTGATTCTTCAAGCTGTTGCATGATAAACTTCTATTCTGCTTCTTTCTTGTTGATTGAAGACTCGACTATTTATTTCCTTCCATAATTCACTTAGAACAACTTTGAGCATTACCAGAAGCTCATAAGTAGCATCCATTTTCCATCTTGTCGATTTATAAATACTTAGCCACTCCTCCTTGCTGCCAGAAAAAGGAGGAGCAAACCCTCCTCTGCACTTTACTCTTCTCCAAACATAGTGAATGGACAGTTGAAAAAAAGGTAGCTAACATCTTTATCACATGCATTACAAAGAAGACAATGCACCGCCACATTCATCCCTCTGCGATTAAGGTTTTTCATAGTATTTAGCCCATTGTAACAGACCTTCCACATCAAGAAATTTAGATTTTCAGTATTTCTGTTATTCCATATACGTTTGTGCCATGCACTCTTCCTCATTATCTTTTCTCCAGTTAGCGTTTCATAGACAAGGGATACCGCATGCTTTGTGCCATCCATATTCATTTGTAGGAGCATGTACATACTGCTTTCCGGCCACAACTCATTAACATGCACGCAACTGGTTCTCGGCAGAGCAATTTTCCCATCTCTAACATATGATTTAGCCTAAGCATTATGGGGAATACCCGCAAGCATTATGTCTTCATAGGAAAACGCTTCACATAGGATTAGGCCAGCATCAATCCAAGGATTTCTCCAGAAGCTTTCATTGCTATTCACCGATATTCTGATTTTAGAATAGGATTTAATCTTGTCTCTTACTTTTATAATCATTTTCCAAACCCATCTCTGGTTCGGTTTTGATTTCACAATCCAAACATTTTCATTTTTCAAATTGTGCACAGTGCTCCAGGCTACCCATAATGTCTTTTTCTAAGTGACCAAATTAACAAAATGTTTTGATACTGCAGCCACATTCCATTGTTTTATATTTTTAATTCCTAAACCGCCAAATCGTTTCGGTTTTTCAAGCTTATGATACGCAATTGGAGATAGTTTAGTAGAATGGATCGACCCAAACCATAAGAAGTTCCTCATTGCAGTTCTAAGCATTGCCAATAGTTTGTTAGGCAGGAGGAAAGTACTAGACCAGTAGGCAGTCATCGAGAAGATTACTGCATTTAGGATCACTAATCTACCCGGTTGACCAATATAACGATTCTCCCATCGGGAAAAAACAGCGGTTATCTTCTCATATAATAGCATGCACTGCGCAATCGATATTCTTTTGGAGGCTAGAGGGATACCTAGATATGATATGTCATTATCAATAGGTGATAATCTAGTTAAAGATAAGCAGTCAAGGACTTGGTTGGAGGAGAGACCAGCTATGTGAATCTTAGGTTTATTGATGTTCATTTTTAGGCCAGAGAATTTTTGGAATGAGAAGAGTGAATCCATAATGATTTGAAGGGATCTACGGGATGGTTTAGTGAAGATGAGTAGATCATCAGCAAAGGCTAAGGATGTGATTTGAGGGGATTTGCATTTCGGATGAAGATGGCAGTTTTTTTGGCGCATTTGTCTCTCAAGTTCAGAAGTAAGCGCTTCCATGACAATAATAAATAAGTAGGCGGAAATAGGATCACCTTGTCTCAATCCATTTCTACCTTTAAAGTACCCAACTGCATGGGCATTAAAGACCAAAGTGTATCTAACCGTGGATATGCAGAGGAAGATCCACTAAATAATTTTTTCAGGAAAATTCATTTTCAGCATAATATTAGTTAGAGCTGTCCATCTTATCGAGTCAAAGGCCTTCATTATATCTACTTTGAGCATTGCGCGTGGAGATATATTTTTTGCATGGTAACCGTTTAGAAGTTCATGAGTAAGAAGCACATTGTCTAATATACTTCTATTTGGTAGGAAAGTTGCCTAGTTAGGAGAGATGATAGACGGCAATACTAGCTTAAGTCTTCTTGCTAAAATCCTAGAGATTTCTTTGTAATTAACATTAGTGCATGCTATTGGCATATATTGGGTTACATCTTTAGCATCTCTTACTTTAGGAACCAGAGCAAGGTAGGTTGAATTTATGCTGCTTAAGATTTTGCCAGAGATAAAGAAATTATGCACAGCTCGAAGGACAATAGGCGAAATTATATGCCAACAGTGAATATAAAAGGAAACTGTAAATCCATTTAGTCCTGGAGAAGCCGACTTTCTCATAGTAAATATATCATCTTTTATGTCTTCATCCGTAACGTTATTTGTCAATGTACTTTGCATTTCAGGGGAGAGAGTAGATATCGAGATATTGTCAAGGAAAGATAATTCAGATTCAGGAGGATCTTTCCTAAGTAGATCAGAGTAAAAGGAAAGAAATGCATTATATATTGTTGCCGGGCTCGAGTGTTTTGTTCCTTGAGTGTCCTCAATCTAGTGTATATAATCTTTTGCTTGTTTTATCTTCAGTGCCGCATGATATTCCTTTGTGTTTCTGTCACCTTTTATTGCCCATTTTTGATTATTCTTCTGGAAAGCCATATTTTCTTCGGTAGTGAGAGCTTGTTCTAGTTGTATTATTATATCCTTCTTGTTTTGATAGCAACTAAGATCAGCATTGTGTTGAAGAGTTTGTTCCTGCACCTGTTTCAATTGATTAGTGAGAGTAGTAGAAACTTTATTACCTTTCCCATGAATTTCAGCAGACCAAATTTTCAAAGCCTCTTTAGTGTTTTTCAACTTCCTTTGTAGATTAAGCATTGGGTTTCCAAACGTATGAATACTCCATGCATCCTGGACAATCTGCATAAAAGAAGAGTTTGTTATCCAGTCATCAAAAAATTTGAAATTTACTTGTTTATTTAAAATTGCTGAGCCAATCGTAAAGATCAGAGGTCAGTGGTAGGATAGAAGGGGCATAGTGATATTCACGTTTATGGTAGGCCATTTAGTGAGGGTTTTGAGATTCATGAATGCATGATCAATCTTAGTTAATGTCCGCGGACAATCAACACTTTTATTGGACCAAGTATAATAACTTCCAAAGGAAGGAACTTCAATCAGTCAGGCTTTATGCATAGCATTGCTGAGAGGAGAAATGTCAGCCAAGGTTAAAGGCATGCCTCCATGATTATGATCAGAGTTGTAAGAGCAGTTAAAGTCGCCAAAAGCGAGCCAAGGATGGGAGTTTTGACTGAAATGAGGGAGGTAATCAAGGAAAAGATCAGAGGGCAGTGGTCGGATATGAGGGGCATATTGATATTTACGTTTATGGTAGGCCATGTAGTGAGGGTTTTGAGATTCATGAATGCATGATCAATCTTAGTTAATGTCCGCGGACAATCAACACTTTTATTGGACCAAGAATAATAACTTCCAAAGGAAGGAACTTCAATCAGTGAGGCTTTATGCATAGCATTGCTGAGAGGAGAAATGTCAGCCAAGGTTAAAGGCATGCCTCCATGCTTATGATCAGAGCTGTAAGAGCAGTTAAAGTCGCCAAAAGGGAGCCAAGGATGGGAGTTTTAACTGAAATGCTGGCCTAATCCTATGTGAAGCGTTTTCTATGAAGACAAAATGCTTGCGGGTATTCCCCTTAATGCTCAGGCTAAATCATATGTTAGAGATGGGAAAATTGCTCTGCCGAGAACAAATTGCACGCATGTTAATGAGTTATGGCGGAAATACAATGGGAAGCAGTATGTACATGCTCCCACAGATGAATATGAATGGAATGTGGATGGCAAAAAGCATGCAGTATCCCTTGTCTATGAAACGTTAATAGTTATTTTAGCTATTTTAATGGATTTTGGATGCTAAAATTATTTATTTTAAATAATAACAACTAAAAATTTATTTTAATCGAAGTTAGAATGTATAAATTTATTTTAATTATAAAACGAGTTTAAAATGGAGCAGTAGTTTGAAAATTCGATTTTAAATTTCAAATGAATGTACAGGATTCAAAATAAATCGGATTTCAGTAAAACCAGAAATATTTGAATCTTTTTAATTATATCTTTCTAACGAATGTGAAAAATCCATATTTCATAACAAGAATTGAAAGTTATGTCTAGTTTAAAATTTAAAATAGTCGCTATGAATTTAATATAATATATAACCCTTAAAAATAGCCATTTTGCAAACGACCTCCGTTTTTGATGAAACCACTTTTGTTGGATCCGTAATGTCAAATTATTGTTAGGTTTCAAATTTCATAATTTTTGGAATTAATATGTGAGCGTGGGGAATTTAAACATGTTTTGGTACTTTCGGTTTGAATTTAATCGACTGGAAAATGACCATTTTTCAAACGTCCTCTAAATTCAATGAAATTAGTTTTGTTAGGACCGTATCGTCAAAACATAGCTAGATTTATTTTTTGATAATTTTTGGAGTCAGTATGTGGCTCCGGTAAATTAAAATGTACGTTCAAATTTAACATACATTGATTTATATTTTAATTTTGATGAAAACTGATTAAAACAGTCAAATTGGCTTATGAAACATATTTCTTTGTGTCTGGAATGGGGGTATTTAGCTAGAAGCGACAGTCGTTGGGTCTCGTTTAGAGTTCGAATGCAAAAACAAGTTATTTGAGAATTAAATAGTAATAAAAATATAATATATATAACCCTATCCAATTACAAACCCTAACCCCTTTTTCAGGATTTCTGCTGCCTCCTATCAGCGATCGACGTTCTGAAACCTCCCAAACTTCTCCCTTTCAACTCGATATCTACACGATAAAATTCAAAATTTTAAAAAGGAAAATTGAAGATGAGATGGTGATCTAGCTAATCAACGAATAAGATCGTTTTATATATCATCGTTTGGGAGAATGTCTTTTGCAAAATTGTCTGCATCGCATCAGTTTTTGGAGAGAGAGGGGCAGTCGAACTCGAGGTGGTTCCTGATGCAAGGGGATGGAGACAAGGCGAATCTCGTGGAGGCTTTGGATCTCAATCCGGCTACGTGGATGGCAGTGCACAGGGGTTTAATGTATTTGAGGGAGTATCGGCTTTTGTCCAGAAAGGGGGAACGGGACTTGAATGGGGTTAGGGAGAATAAGGATTTAATTAGTTTAATTTAATTAATTATCTTATTAATGTTAATAATGAAATAAATGTTTAAAATACTGTAACTTTGTCTTACGAGCATGGAATTCGACAATTCAAAGTGCGTTGGAATCATCTCAACACGATCTACATTTCAGAACTGACTAGAACAGAAATAAAACATGTAAGAATTTCAGGCAAATTCAAACCCGAATCGTACCAGAAATTCAGAAATAAAAACTGACGGAGTGGAACCCAATGTGAGAACTCCTTCTCACTCAATTTATTTTACCTTCAATTATAAACTAGGTTGCGGATGGGGCTTACTACCCCTCGACACTATTTATTGTACAGACCATAGTTGTTTGGATTGTACTATGGAAAATTGACTGTATTGTGTGTTGATTGTGATGCTGAAATGTTTAAAATTTTAAAAATAACTTAATATTATTTTGAGGTAGTTGAAATTAAATTATAAATATTCATTTATAATTTAAACAGCGAAAATGGGTTAAATAGAAAAATAATTTAAATTGAATTAGAACTGGTTCAAATTTTCAACTAGTGATTATCTTAAATAGACTGTTGTTGTTTAAAAACCCCACATAGGTGTTGGGAGGATATTTGACATGCACGAATCCCAATATTTAGTTAGATGTCAATCGATGGATCGACAAACTGTGATGAGCGTTATTTTAATTATTTAACGTTTATACAGTAGTGAATTGCACTCTGGATGTCGATTGACTGTTTAATAGTTGTTTATCACTATTTTTGAATACATGCGATGTATGGAATCCATATAAATAACATTATATGGTAATTGAATGTGTCTGAATCCAATTCAGAAAGAACGGATAGTTATAAAATAATATTATGTATAGTTTTCAAATAATATTAGTATAGTTTTCAAATAATATTATATATAGTTTTCAAATAATATTCTTTATATTTTTAAAATGTAAAGTTTTAAAATAATATTATGTGCAGATTTAAAATAATATTCAATAAAGGATTAAAATGTGAATTTGATGTCCGATTTTGGATAAACATGAAAATATTGAAATGTGTGAAGCCTTGTTGATTAGATTTGCGCCATTTTAATGCAAACGAGAATTATATCAATTTTATTCAGTTTTATATTGAATATCGAAAAGAATTGATTGCAAAATCAGATATTTTGAAAATAATATCATTTTTATATTTTAATGATATGGAATATTCATTTTTGATGAAAAGGAAGTTAAAATAGATTTAAAATATATTTATAAACGATTTATAAAATACATTTTAAATGGAAATCGACGAAACATATATAATATATATTATATATATTTGATGGTCTGAATAGAATGTGCCGCGCTGCGCCCATTCGCGAATTTCGACCATTGACTTCGAATTGATATTACGAGAGATCCAACCGTCAATTCTCCTAAAACCGGAACCATTGGGTTCATATCAAAAAGAGGTTTCCCTCGAATATAAGAGATTTGAAATCTAATGGTTGGATTTGGAATTATATCCAAATCAAATTTGGAAAAGGTCGCTATAAGTGCAGTTCGATGACCGTTTATGGAAATCGACTGAAAGGGCCTTAATAAAATGATTAAAAATATTAATAATTTGTGCAAAATCATAATAAGTGATTTGGGAAGAATTTAGATGAAAAATTTCACGTTTGTAAAGATAAATATATATTTTTATCAAAATGAACTAGTTACTAACTAGATTTGAAATACAACAATTTTTAAATAAATAAATTGGATTTGTAAAAGAGTTTTAATATAACCAAAAATTTCCGATTTATGAATTGGATTTGAATGGAAATTATCTTCAGATATTTCGATATTGGATTCCATGATTATACAGATATTGTTGAGGAATTAGAAAGATATATATATATTGTTATTCCCAATACGATATTGGTTGGTTTCAGAATTTTATATTGAACATAAGCCGATACAATTTCTATTTTGAGCCTTGTATTTAATATCAAATTGGATTTGGTTTTGTCGTGAATGGTGTCTTCAGTAACACTGTTCTTAAACCCCGTGTGAAAAGAATAAATCTTTTAATTAAGATTATTAGAGTTTCCAGTTATATTTAGTAATTGGAATAAAATGAGATGCGAATTGGGTTTATTGTGAACTGTGTTTTAACAACATTCGTTCTTTAACCCAATTAATAGTGAAATGTGATTTAGGATTTATAAATCTTTTAATTAAAATTAATGGGAATTTTCCAAAGTAACGTTTTTCCAATTTAATATAATAAATTGGAATGGAATGGAATTCGATTTAGTAATAATCGAAGTGAGCTTCTGTGGAGGAAGAATGTTAATATATATGGAATTTAAAAGGCTTTGGCATTATTCCATTTATATTATTAGTCGGATACGGAAATTTATATCGATTATATATATTGATCTCTTTTTCCATGAAGATTCCATGGATAATGGAATGTGATTTTGGGTTTATAGTGAACTGTGTTTTAAATGAATTCGTTCTTTAACCCAGTTAAAGACATGAGAACATGTCTAACATTGTATTTAGAACCTTGTTGTTGATCCCTGCTAAATATATATCTGTTTGGTGGTGGAGAATTTATTCTCTTGCTTAACACCCTTCTCTAAGACGTACAAGCTTAGAGGTCATATATTGCCAAAAATCAATGGTATGGTGCAGATTGTCGATACGGCATGTTTGATTTCCCAAAGTTAAATAATCATTAATAATGATTATTGGGAAGATTAAAAGTAAGTGGAGTTTCATTGAATCTTTAATTAGATTGAAATGAGAATGTGATAATTTAAAATTATCAAATTGGGAAAATGATCGAGAATAGAGTACCACCAGTTTTTACTCCAAGCGATAGTAAAATCTTTAATTAGATTTGAACGTGAAATGGTAATCAATTTTACCGATAACACTGTGATGTTAGATATGGAGTGCTACCAGTTTTGCTCTATGGGATGAATAAGTTATGATTGGGAAATATAACAAATGATTACTTTGGTAAGGTGCGCTAATCCCGACTAGTGGATAAACCTCAATTTGGTTTAAAATTGATATCTATTGGAAGATTAAAGTATAATTTTAAATGAATTTATATTTGATAAAATTAATGGGAACCTTTCCCTAATGATATGAATATTTAAATAAAAGAATATTCAGAATTGGAATGAGGCGTATGTTGTGTTTTATAGCACATGATTATAAGATACGTGAATTATTCAGAAAGACCGGGTTTATACCCATTCTAAATAATTGATTCGACGATAAGTCGACGATGAAGATGGTGGTTGAAGACCGGAGTTCTTAATATCGTTTGGATGATTACTGATGTCTTAATTGGGCTGTACAGCCAAGACAAGGTAATAAGTGGTGATCGTCCAGACGTACTTGGAGATCGACTGGATATGCAAGGACCTCCTTCCTGTATTAGACATATGGGACGAGGAATAAGGTGCCTCCAGTTTCGTTCAGACCCAGAATGAACTAGTAAATGGATGTGTGTCTGACATTGGATTTTATTCTATGTTGATTGTTCTCTATTATATATATGTATCTACTTGGTGGGGGGAATTTATTCTCTTGCTTAACACCCTTCTCTAAGACATATGAGCCTAAAGGTTATATATTGATAGAATCAGTTGCATGGCGTGAATTGCCTGTGTGGCATGCTGAGATGCAAATAATCAAGGCTTCTGTTGAAAAGCAGATTCTTGTGGTTGATGATCAAAGCACGACTTTAAATAGCATAGCTTTGTGTATAGCGTTAATTCGTGAGCGTCACACCGCGGTATGAGTCAAAAACGAGATCGTGACTGCAGGGAGTGCACGACATTTCTTTCTAGCTATGGGTGGGGTCATGGTATGGAGCCCATACATTTATTTATTTTTTACCTATGTGGATGATGGATAGCGAGGCGCCTCGGTTATATCGGTCACTACGGAGCTGATGGATAGGTCCGATAGGACCGGGAAACGTGTGTTCAGGAATAACTAATCCACTAAAGTATTTGTGGACCAGCCCTAAAGATCCAAGGGTTGCCCCATGGTGTGTAATCCTGAGGCATTTGCTAGAGTGTCTTGAATTAGTGAGGTGTCATCCCTTGCCTCGACTCATAGATGGAATCCAATTTCCAATACGTGATATTTTGGTTTTGATTGTAGTGCCTAGTATGGTGACATGATATATGGTACCTATGTCGTTTGTGATTGATATATTTATATTTAAAGTTGATTTTGACACTATACGCTTATAGTAATATCAAAATGATTTGTTTTAAACGTACCAAGCATGTTTGACTATTATAAGGAAAAACTCTATCCTCCGGCTTGCGTTGCATTGTGTGATGGGACCCGAGTCTTATAATAGCTTCATTTTTTATGAAAAGCATTACGTTGCTTGTTTCATGCACTGGTATTCTTGGGAGGAAACCTGTTCTGTGTTATACAGCGTGGTCCCTTGATTTACCCAACTTTAAAATAAAGTTTAAAATAATTGTTTTAGTTCTCACACCAGTCCCATGACTGACCTGGAGTTTATTGTTTTAACCTAAACTCTGGGTGCCTCTATTTCCCGCGGGTAGCTAGTAGTTTTGGTTTTGCAGATTTATTTTTACAAGATCCTAGTTTACAGTTGGAGCTATATTCGGAAAGCTCTGTATCTGTGTATCTCTTTCAGTTGTGTTATGTATTATTTTTCCGCTGCTATGTAAATTATTTGAATCTCTGATATTTTTCTGATGTATATTGTTTATTCATACTCAGTTATATTCTTGAACTCTAAAGTAAATTCTTGTAATAGCAATGAAATGTTATATTGTTTGCGTTCTGATTTGTCGTGTTCCCAACTCAATTCGGGCTTTCTCGTAAGGGCAAGTTTGGGTTATTACAGTTTGGTATCAGAGCTTCGGTTTACAGAGATCGAGAACAAGAAACATTTGAACCAAACGAAAGAATTCATTAGAGAATGGATTAGTCATATCCAATGAGAATGACTCGTTAGAGATAGGATCAATAGTATCCTAGAATGAGTTAAAAGAATATTATTTATTAAAAGAAAATTTAGTTTTCAAAATTTAAGTCTAATTATACGTGTTTGAGTTTTTTATATTAAATTTGGACAATCGAGTATATGAAGATTTTGCATATATGCGTCATGAACGTATATTCGAAGTCTCAAATATACTGGATGGATATAGAATCACACTCTAGTCACTCGGGCATGATTCTGATAATGAAGTATACCATCACTAGTATTTATATTCGAGTTTCGAAAGTGGGATATCTATATATTTCCAATTGACTGGTGTGAGAACCAAAACTAGATAGGGTATATTGTTGTGATTTGGCACTAAAAATATGATTTTGAGTATATATAAAAATTATATGTTTGAAAAGTTAACCGACTAATTGATTGCTGGTTATGTTGTTTGATTATTAATTTAACTAATAAAATTATGAAACCAACATGAAAATGAATGGTAAATTTATCCAAATCGAATCAAATATTGAATTGAATTGAAAATTGATTGAAATTGCATATATGTACATGGATATACATTGAACAGGTCATGGAAAGGAAGCTAAGAAGAGGATTAAAATTGAATGCTTGACAAATTGGTACATGTTTACTACATTTCTTGGGTTTTGATGATTTTATGAGCTAATTGGCTAGCCGCTTGGCTTTTTCTTTTGGATTGGTGAGGGCCCTGTGAGGCAAGTTGCGGTTTTAAAGGTCTCCCCGTACAAAGGAGGTTATGGCAAAAAATTTCGAAAATTTAAGGTGTTAGCCAAATTTTTGAAGAATTTGAAAATTTTCAGAAACTGAAAAGTTGAAGAATGAAAGCCAGAATGAAAGTTGAGTGGGTTAGTTAAACAACTTTTAGCTCCGTTCCTTTTCGAGGAAAAAAAGATTGTAAGTGGGGGAGATTGTAACAACCCGGAATTTCAGAACCAATTAATTTTTTTTATTTTAGCTATTTTAATGGATTTTGGATATTTAAAATGATTTATTTTAAATAATAACGAATAAAAATTTATTTTAATCGAAGTTAATGTATAAATTTATTTTAATTATAAAACGAGTTTAAAACGGCACGGTAGTTTGAAAATTTGATTTTAAATTTCAAATGAATGTACATGATTCAAAATAAATGGAATTTTAGTAAAACCATAAATATTTGAATTTGTTTAATTATATCTTTCTAACAAATGTAAAAAAATCCAGATTTAATAACGACAATTGAAAGTTATGTCCAGTTTAAAATTGAAAATAGTCGCTATGGGATTTAATATAATATATAGCCCTTAAAATTAGCCATTTTGCAAATGACCTCTGTTTTCGACCAAATCACTTTTGTTGGATCCAGAATGTCAAATTATTGTTAGGTTTCAAATTTCATAATTTTTGGAATTAATATGTGAGCATGGTGAATTTAAACATGTTTTGGTACTTTCAGTTTGAATTTAATCAACTGGAAATTGGCCATTTTTCAAACGGCCTCCAAATTCGATGAAATTAGTTTTTTAAGGACCGTATCGTAAAAACATAGCTAGATGTATTTTTCATAATTTTTGGAATCAGTATGTAGCCCCGGTAAATCAAAATGTACGCTCAAATTTAATATACATTGATTTATATTTTAATTTTGATGAAAACTGATTAAAACAGTCGAATTGGCTTACGAAATATATACCCTTGTGTACGTAATGGGGTTGTTTAGCTAGGGGCGACAGTCTTTGGGTCTCGTTTGGAGTTCGAATGCAAAAACAAGTTATTTGAGAATTAAACAATAATAAAAATATAATATATATAACCCTATCCAATTACAAACCCTAAACCCTTTTTAAGAATTGCCACTGCCTCCTATCAGCGAACGACGTTCTGAAACCTCCCAAACTCCTCCCTTTCAAACTCAAAACCGACACAATAAAATTTGAAATTTTAAAAAGGAAAATTGAGAGGAGATGGTGATCAACTAATCAACGGATAAGATCGTTTTTATGTCATCGTTTGGGAGAATTTCTTCCCCAAAATCGTCTGCACCGGTAGTCAAACTCAAGGTGGTTCCTGGCGCTAGGGGATGGAGGCAGGGCGGATCTCGTGAAGGCGTTGAATCTCAATCCGGCTGCATGGATGGCGGTGCATAGGGGTTTGATGGGTTTGAGGGAGTATTGGCTTTTGTAAAGGAAGGGGGTACAGGATTTGAACGTGGTGAGGGAGGATAAGGATTTAATTAGTTTAATTTAATTAATTAATTATCTTCTTAATGTTAATAATGAAATAAATGTTTAAAATACTGTAACTTTATCACACGAGCATGGAATTCGATAATTCAAAGTGCGTTGGAATCGACTCAATACGATCTACATTTCAAAACTGACCAGAACAGAAATAGAGCATGTAAGAAATTCAAGCAAATTCAAACCCGAACCGTACCAGAAATTCAAAAATAAAAACAGATGGAGTGGAATCCAATGTGAGAACTCATTCTCACTCAATTTATTTTAATGTCAAATATATACTAGGTTGCAGATGGGGCATAGTAGCCCCCGACACTATTTATTGTACAAACCATAGTTGTTTATTTAGATTGTATTATGGAAAATTGATTGTATTGTGTGTTGATTGTGATGCTGAAATGTTTAAAATATTAAAAATAATTTAATATTATTTTGAGGTACATGAAATTAAATTATAAATATTCATTTATAATTTAAACAGCGAAAATAGGTTAAATTGAAAAATAATCCAAACTGAATTAGAACTGGTTAAAATTTTCAACCAGTGATTATTTTAAATAGATTGTTGTTTGAAAACCCCACAAGAGTGTTGGGATGATATTTGACATGCACGAACCCCAATATTTAGTTATATGTCAATCGATGGATCGACAAACTGTTATAAGCGTTATTTTAATTATTTAACGCTTACACAGTACTTAATTGCACTCTGGATGTGAATTGACTATTTAATAGTTGTTTATCACTATTTTTGAATACATGCGATGTATGGAATCCATATAAATATCATTATATGGTAATTGGCTGTGTTTGATTCCAATTCAGAAAGAACGAATAGTTTTAAAATAATATTATGTATAGTTTTCAAATAATATTAGTATAGTTTTAAAATAATATTTGTATAGTTTTGAAATAATATTATGTATAGTTTTCAAATAATATTCTGTAGAGTTTTCAAACAATATTCTATAAAGTTTTAAAATAATATTATGTATAGATTTAAAATAATATGCAGTAAACGATAAAATGTGAATTTGATGTCCGATTTTGGATGGACACAAAAATATTGAAGTGTGTGAACCCATGTTAATTAGATTTGTGCCATTTTAACGCAAACAAGATTTATATTGATTTTATCCGTTTTTATAATGAATATTTAAAAGAATTGATTTCAAAATCAAATATTTTGAAAATAATATCGTTTTAATATTTTACTGATATGAAATATTCAATTTTGATGAAAAATTGAAAATGAAGTTAAAATCGATTTAAAATGTATTTATAAACGATTTATAAAATACGTTTTAAATGGAAATCGACGAAATATATATATTATATATATTTAACGGCCTGAATACAACGTGCCGTGCCGCGACCGTTTGCGAATTTTGACCATTGACTTCGAATTGATATTATGGGAGATCAGACTGTCTGATTCTCCTAAAACTCGAACCATTGGGTTCGTATCGGAAAGAGTTTTCCAATGAATATAAGAGATTTGAATCTAACGGTTAGATTTGGAATTATGTCCAAATCAAATTTGGAAAAGGTCATTGTAAGTGCAGTTCGATGACCGTTTATGGAAATCGACTGAAAGGGCCTTAACAAAATTATTAAAAATATTAATAATTTGTTTAAAATCATAATAATGATTTGCGAAGAATTTAGATGAAAAATTCCACGTTTGTAAAGATAAAAATAATTTTATCAAAATGAACTAGCTATTAACTAGATTTGAAATCTAGTAATTTTTAAATAAATAAATTGATTTGTAAAAGAGTTTAATATAACCAGAAATTTCCAATCTATGAATTAGATTTGAATGGAAATTATCTTTGGATATTTCAATATTGGATTTTGTGATTATATGGATATTTTGAGGAATTAGGAAGATATATATCGTTATTCCCAATACGATATTGGTTGGTTTCAGAATTTGATATTGAATATAAGCCGATATAATTTCCATTTAGAGCCTTGTATTTGATATGAAATTGGATTTGGGTTTGTCATGAATGGTGTCTTCAGTAACACTGTTCTTAAACCCCATGTGAAAAGAATAAATCTTTTAATTAAGATTATTAGAATTTCCAGTTATATTTAGTAATTGGAATAAAATGGGATGTAAATTGGGTTTATCGTGAACCGTGTCTTAATGACATTCGTTTCTAACCCAATTATAATTTTAATGTGATTTGGAATTTATAAATATTTTAATTAATATTAATGAAATTTTCCAAAGTAAAGTTTTTCCAATTTAATATAATAAATTGGAATGAAATGGAATTCGAGTTGGTAGTAATCGAAATGAGCTTCTGTGGAGGAAGACTGCTTATATATATGGAATTTAAAAGGCTTTGTCGTTATTACATTTATATTATTAGTCGGATATGGAAACTTATATCGATTATATATACTGATCTATTTTACGTGAAGATTCCATGGTTAATGGAATGTGATTTTGCGTTTATCGTAAACTGTGTTTTAAATGACATTAGTTCTTTAACCCAGTTTAAGACAGAAGTACATGGCTGTAACACCCCACCTCCGCTAGGGTCACTCACAAAGGGAATGCACTAGTTTTGGAGGAGCGTTATCGTGGTAAACAATCACAGAAATATTACAAGACAGAACATAAATAAAACAGCGGAAGAATCAAAAGCTAAATTTCATTACTTTCAAAATAGTCAAAGCCTTTTACATCCAAAGTACCAAATAGCCAAAGTCATTATTTTCCATTACAACAAATTATGTCTTGCATAAATAAAGAAGCATAAAAGCTTAAACAACAAAAATAGCATAATTCCCCAAGATAGCAGAGATGCATCCATAGCAGAGCTCAAGACCAAACCGTACATGAGATGAACCGAAAGCAAGAGAAATCCAAGCTAAGTGCTAGAGTTTCCTCCATGAGAACCTTGGGGGGGGGGGACGAAAGAAAAAGAGGTGAAAGAAAATTGGTCAGTTATGTCCTAATGTCTTTCAGCATAAAAATAGGTAAAGGTAACATGACATGTATAAACTGAAAGTAAACATAAGGATGTGGTCAAGATGGGCAAGATAGACTAAGATAACATGATAATTCAAGTGTAATCAAGTATGGCATCGCATGTTCAAGATTCGCTGCACCAACTGTACTAGTATCCCAAACCCATGTCATATATTAACTCTGAAATGATCCCTTGGCCCAATATCATGAAATGACCTATTACTAGGTCCAACGGAATGATCCACTAATCGATCGGCTCCCTATAAATTCTAGCTCGTCGTGTGTTTGTGTCATACGACCCTATCACGAATGTAGTCACCTGTGCTAGGTCCACCATAGGGTGTATCAAGCCCTAGGGTGCCAACCATCGACACGAATCAAGCATGCACAATGTAAACCTACTGATGCCCAATGCCTACTTTTTCAACTCCGGACTACGTGCACGACCATAGTTCGCCTGAACCTACACTGGTGCACTAACTCAGCCATCGTTCTGGTCGCTTACAATTCAGCCCAGTAATCGTGCCCCACCCTGCCTAGTTCCAGGGTACCATGATACATCTAAGTGGGTTACTGCTGAAATGGACCGCGTAACTAGGGTTTCCATCCAACAGTTTAAGTGTTGTCATTTAAATTTGTGACTTAACCCTTATCAGTCAAGCATGTCAAGTTGGTTAAGTGTTGTCTCTCAATTTCATGACTTAACCTCACTAATCCTGTGTCAAGTTGGTTAAATGTTGTCTTTCACGTTCATAACTTAACCCTATCATGTGGCATTAATTCACTAATGCACCCCAACCTCTCACATCAGACCTGTTGTTGTGGTCACTGGATATGCCGGGCGGTTCCGGGCAGAATTACACCACAACTCAGTCTGACCTCGGGTTTCAAGCGCGATATGATCAACTACCCACATTGGACCCTATTGTTTGCAGTCACTGGATTTGTCGGGCGGTTCCAGGCAGAAATACACTGCAAACTCAACCCAACCTCGAGTTGGCCATTTTCAAGTTCATTCTAGTGTCATGTCCATGTTCAAATTTCATGTCAAGTTCGAGTCAAGGTTCATGGCAAATTTCGTGTCAAGTTTCAACTTATGCCTATTGTCAAGTTCATGATTCATGTTCATAACAAATTCATGTTTTGCCTAATCTACCCAAATCGTATTCCCATCGCATGTAAACGTGAATCGATCTAAATTACAAGTAGATCCAAATCCAGAAATAAAGGGAATAACATCAAAACTATGATAGGCAAAAAGGACGGACATAAGGTGATAAAAGGGATTACAAGACTAGCATGACATAACTTGAGATAATTGGCTACAACATCACTGGCATATAGAAAATAATAGGATTTCAAATCTAGCATAATAAGGTGATAGTCACGACATAAGGTGATAGTCACAGCATAAAGTGATAGTCCCAAACTTGTAAATAATAGACTGATTCAACATTACAAGCATAATAATGTTATGGACATGAAAGAGTTTAATTTACAACATGAATAGGTCCAAACTGATTTCACAGCAATATCCCCAAATGTCAAGATCCAAGATGGAAACTAGAATAGATGTGAATCGATTATCATACTTAAGTCCAATTTCACTTTATCTCATGTCCAATATTACAATTAACAAGTTTTAATCTCAAAGTAACTAAAACTTACAGATCGTGGTCTAAGAAATTGAGATGCAGAAGTTGAATCTATAAACTAGTCGTCGAATTGTTGAATCGTTGAATCTTGATTTGATTGTAGAAGCAAATCCCCAATATGCAATTCCTAGCCGTAGTCTTCAAGAAATAGTCTTCGTGTTTTATTTTAGTTTAATTTAATTAGGAAGAAGCCATGTCCATCAAAAATTTGTGTAGCATAAGGTTAGAGAAGAATGGTGTAAAGAGAATGAGGCTAGGAGGCTGTTTATATAGGATTAGGCGGATGAATCTAGACTGAAATCGAGACCAGATACATCAGAATGAACCCAGGCTTAAAACTGGGTTCTGGCA
Organism: Allium sativum; assembly: GCA_030737875.1. NCBI lineage: Eukaryota > Viridiplantae > Streptophyta > Magnoliopsida > Asparagales > Amaryllidaceae > Allium > Allium sativum. Next base: position 719,226,971 of record CM060924.1, on the reverse strand, counting down.
CCAGGTCGACCCCCAGGTCGACCATAGGGTCGACATGGTCCCTGGGAGGTCGACCATAGTGTCGACCCCCAGGTCGACCTGGTCCTAGGCGGGAAAATTCCTGCCCAGTCCACACTGGGGTTTGAATTCGAATTTCGAGCTGTTTTCGATTCTGAAAATTCCTGAAACTTCGGAGGGTCATATCTCCCTCATACGGAATACGTTTCTCGAAAACTCGGACTCGTTTCCAAGCATAATTTCGAGACGAACGCAATGGCGCAACCCGTTTCCCTAGATTCTTATTTTAAAATTTAATTCTACCTTGATTTATGGTTTTAACATGTTATAAAAATACGGGTTGTTACATTCTCCCCTCCTTAAAGGATTTCGTCCCCGAAATCTTCAAGTTAAGAAGAATGCATCCTATCATCCAATCATCCATCTACTCAACCATCATCTACAAGCAACCATTGTCCTTAAAAGATTTCTAATGTTGTATGAACTTATGCAAGAGTGTGTATATATGTACTTATCTATTACAAAAGATCAGGCGGTTACTGATTCAGTAGACCTCCTTAATGCAAAATATGTTAGTGTAATGAGTCCAACATGTATGCAAATTCCTAACATACTTTATAATCTCTACATGAGTGCACAAACATTCATTCATATGCAACATCCAAATGATAACATATCAAATTTCCAACCATATACAAGTATAAGCACTCATGCATATGCAACATGAAAAATGTGATTGAACCGATCTAGTGCCTAATGTGTGTTATGCAACCATGAGAAACCACTTGCAGCCACTTGCAATCATCAACCATAACATGTTTCAATCACATGTTTACATCCAAAAGGGTTCTACCTAAGGTTCTCAAGATAGGGTCGAGGAGATAACAAGACAAACATGGATAGCAAAAGCATGTACATAATACGAAGGTATGTAAACTTATAGGGAAAAAGAGATCGAGAAAGTACCCTAAAAAAGAATTGGGTATAGCGCGCGTATCTTCTCTTCGGTTTCCCAAGTTGCGTCTTCTTGGGCTTCACTCCACTGTACTTTAACTAGCTTGACTTCTCGATTCCTTAGCTTCTTGATCTCCATTCCTAAGATACGAATTGGAACTCGCCTAAACGTTGCTTCTTTCTCCACTTCTACGCCTTCAAGGATGCTTAGCTCAACCACTTCGACAGACTCATGTAAGCACTTTCGGAGATGCGAAACGTGAAAGACATTGTGTACTCAGGCCAACCTCTCGGGTAAATCTACCTTATAGGCCATCTGTCCAATCCTCTCGATGATTGGGAACGGTCCTACAAACCTCGGTGCTAACTTTCCAACCGCTCCAATGCGAACCACATTGCTAAAGGAGAAACTTTTATAAAGACCATATCTCCGACTTCGAACTTTAGGTCGGTCCTTCTCTTGTCCGCGTAGGATTTCTGTCTATATTGGGACGTTTTCATCCGTCTTCGTATCAACTCAACCTTCTTGGAAGTGTCCCTTATCATGTCGGGTCCAAGTATGAGCTTGTCTGTTGACTCCCACCAACAAGTTGGTGACTTGCACGGTCTTCCGTATAAAGCTTCGAATGGTGCCATTCCTTTGCTAACTTGGTAACTATTATTATACGCGAACTCAATGATAGGTAGGTGATCTTCCCAAGTACCACCAAAGTCAAGAATGCATAGTCTCAAAAGACCCTTTAGTACCCTATTTACCCTTTCGGTTTGTCCATCCGTCTATGGGTGATAGGCCATGCTTAAACTTAGTCATGTACCCATTGCTTCTTGCAAACTATTCCAAAATTCGCTAGTGAAAATCGGGTCATGATCGCTAACTATACTAGAAGGAAATCCGTGCAATCGTACTATTTCTCGAAGGTATATAGATGCTAGCCATGATGCGGTCCTCTTACTCTTCACAGGAATCAGGTGAGTGCTCTTCGTGAGTCTATCTACTATAACCCATATGCTAGTATTGCCCTTCCTTGACCTAGGAAATCCATCCACGAAATCCATCGAGACACTCTCCCATTTCCACAGCGGAACCTCCAAAGGACGCAATAGCCCACCGGGCTTTTTCGACTCGGCCTTTACTTGTTGGCACACCATGCACTTAGAAACGAATTCCGCCACGTCCTTTTTCATCCCGTTCCAAAAGAAAATGCGCTTCATATCCTTGTACATTTTATCCCCTCCGGGATGTATAGTCATCTTCGAGTGACGCGCCTCTTCGAGAATTCTCTTTACTAAGTCTCCTACTTGTGGGACACATAGTCTACCATCAAGCCTTAGCCACCCTTTGTCATCTATGGCATACCTACTGAGGTGACTTGACATCTCACCTCTAATCAACTTATCCATGATCTCGACTATCTGTGGGTCTTCCTTCTGTGAAGTCCCTACTTGGTCTAGAAGCGAAGGTCTTAACTCAAGAGATGATAACGTCCCAGCCAACGACTCAACAACTGGTGTGAAATCAAAGGTTGCTATAAACTCCAGACTTTCCCTTTCAACAAACAAAGGAATCAAAGTCAACCTTTTCCTACTTAGCGCATCCGCCACCACGATACCCTTGCCAGGGGTATAAGTGCTATCAAAGTCATATGATGCCAAGAATTCCATCCACCTCTGATGCCTTAGATTCAAATCTTTTTGCGAAAAGAGGTACTTAAGCGATTTGTGATCGGTATACAACTCGAACTTCTCACCTAGAAGATAGTGGCGCCAAGACTTAAGCGCAAAAACAATCGCGGCCAATTCCAAGTCATGTGTGGGATAGTTTTTCTCATGAACTTTAAGTTGTCTACCCCCGTGCATACCAATTTCCCTTCTTGCATTAGGACAGCGCCTAATCCCGTGCCGCATGCATCTGTGTACACCGTAAAAATCTTACCTCCGTCGGGTAATGCCAAAACTGGAGTTGTGGTAAGGGTTTTCTTAAGCCTTTGAAAAGCAACGTCACACTTTATGTCTCATGCAAAAGCTAGGTTCTTCTTCGTTAACCTAGTAAGAGGGGCTGAAATCTTAGCGAAATCCTTAATGAACATCTTATAGTAGCCCGCCAAACCGAGAAAGCTTCTCACTTCCGTTGCATTCTTAGGAACTTTCCAGTCTTGCACCGCAGCTACCTTTGCGGTTCCACAGCTATACCTTGCTCAGAAACTACATGTCCAAGAAACCGAACTTCTTTTCTCCAAAAATGACATTTGGAGAACTTAGCCTTTAACTCGTGTGCTCTAAGCGTATCCATGACTTCCTTAAGATGTCTAGCATGTTTTTCCTCATCCTTTGAGAAGATCAAAATATCGTCCATGAAGACCACCACAAACTTGTTAAGGAACTCCCTAAACACCCTACTCATCAGGTCTACGAAGTACGCGGGTGCATTCGTCAAACCAAACGGCATGACGAGCCATTCGAAGAAACCATCCGGAATCGTAAATGAAGTCTTGTTAATGCTATCCTCAGCCACTCTAAGGTGATGGAATCCTATCGCTAGATCGAGTTGAGAGAAAACAGACGCTCCTACAAGCTGGTCGAACAAGTCGTCGATTCTCGGTAGTGGGTGCCTATTCTTCTTAGTTAGCTTGTTTAACTCACGATAATCTACGCATAGACGAAGAGAACCATCCGCCGTAGTAGCGAATACCACCGGAGCACCTCATTCAGAAATGTTTCGCCTAATGAAATTTTTCTCAAGCAACTCCTTAACTTGCTTACTAAGCTCTTTTCTCTCTCGCGGGGCCATGTGTCTAAAGGGCAATGCAACTGGCTTAGCATTATCAAAAAGATATATATGGAAATCTATCTCGTGTTTAGGGGGTAACCCCTTAACCTCATCAAAGACATCGGGATATTCTCGGACTACCCTTACTGATTGCAAATCATCGATAGACGAGTCAAGAGATTCTAGATAACATAACATGACAAGACCCATAGGGTTACAAGAAATTTCAAGGGTATTACCAAGGCGAGTCACGAGTCTGACTACCCTTCATTCACAATCGAGAATGGCTCCTTTATTGGACAACCAATCCATGCCTAGAATCAAACCGTATCCCGTAAATCCGAGAACATAAGCATTACACATGAATTCTACGCTTAAGATAGAAATCCTCAAATCCACACAAATCATAGATAAATGAGCGGAGCCACCAATTGGATTTGAAACAATACGTGATCTTCAACTAGACTAGTACTTAGGTGCAGAGTTTCAACAATATCATAAGAAATAAAAGTATGCGATGCACCAAAATCAAACAAGGTTCGAACAGGATGATCAAAAAATAGACTAAACTTTCGACAGAAATATTACTACCTCGTTCTTGCGGAGGTACCGTGAGAGCGTGGACTTGTCCTCCAGAAGAAGGTCCAGCTCCCTGCCTTTGGGGCCTTGGGCAGGCCTTAGCCATGTGTCCTGTCTCACCACAGTGGAAACAGCCACCCATCTTCCTTTTCTTCTTCCTGCAATCTTTGACCAGATGTCCAGAAATGCCACAGAAATTACACTTTCTCTTCTCACGGGGTTTGTTGTTCTTCCCGCCTTTCTTTGGATCAACCTTCTTGTTCTGCGAGCCTTCCCCCTTCTTATCTTGAGGCACTTCTGTTTTTGCCTCATTCTTGCCCTTGTCTTCCTCATTTAAGAGTGCCATGTCCACTAACCTTTCGTAAGTAGCCCCCATGGGTATGTGGATCATAGCCAAGCTATGAAGTGGCTCATTCAATCCCTTGACAAAACGGAGAGCCTTTTTATGAGGAGTATTCGCTAAGTCCAGTCCAAATCGGGCCAGCTGATTGAATTGATTGACATACTCCTTGACCGTCATACTTCCTTGCTTAAGAGATAAGAACTTTTCCAGCTGTAGACTTCATTCAGCTTGTAAGAGGAATTTCATCTCAAACCTTACCCTGAAATCTATCCATGTGTCAACAGGTCTTTCAGCGTTAGTGACTTCCCACCAATAGGCAGCTTCGTCCTTGAGCAACCATACTGCCAATTGTACCTTCTGCCTATCGTCCACCTCGAAGATAACGAACAGATCCTCAGTTTCTTTCAGCCAGATCCTCGCTTCTATGAATGATTCAGTTCCTTTGAAATCCTTTCCGCCCATGGCCCTAAAATCTCTACAGATCTTTGAGAAAGCATTTGCACGAGGAGGGGGAGGAGAAGGAGCCGCTGCAGCTGGAGGAGGAATATCTGCTGGGCCTGCATCATTGGCCCTAGCCTCTAAGTACCTCCTGAACCAGCCAGGTATTGGCACGCCCTCTGGAAGTTTAAGATTCCCAGACATGCTGAAATGAAAAAGAAGAGATTCAAATAAGGAAACAAAGGATAATGCTAATGGATTTTGGGGAATATCCTTTAAATAAAACAAGACTTTTCTTGAAAAATGCTTCTTTGTAAACGGTTTTGAAAATAGTTTTAGATGGTTTTCTTAAAACTTTTGCCCAGTCTGGTAACCTTCTGCTCTGATACCAAGTGTAACACCCTACCTCCGCTAGGGTCACTCACAAAGGGAATGCACTAGTTTTGGAAGAGCGTTATCGAGGTAAACAATCACAGAAATATTAGAAGATAGAACATAAATAAAACAGCGGAAGAATCAAAAGCTAAATTTCATTACTTTCAAAATATTCAAAGCCTTTTACATCCAAAGTACCAAATAGCCAAAGTCATTATTTTCCATTACAACAAATTCTGTCTTGCATAAATAAAGAAGCATAAAAGCTTAAACAGCAAAAATAGCATATTTCCCAAGATAGCAGAGATGCAGCCATAGCAGAGCTCAAGACCAAACCGTACTTGAGCTGAACAAAAAGCAATAGAAATCCAAGCTAAGTGATAGAGTTTCCTCCCTAAGAACCTTGGGGGAAGGGGGAACGAAAGAAAAAGATGCGAAAGAAAACAGGTCAATCATAAAGACTGGTAAGTCCTAGTGACTTCCATCATAAAAACAGGTAAAGGTAACATGACATATATAAACTGAAAGTAAACATAAGGATGTGGTCAAGATGGGCAAGATAGACTAAGATAGCATAATAATTCAAGAGTAATCAAGTATGGCATCGCGTTTTCAAGGTTCGCTGCACCAACTGTACTAGTATCCCAAACCCATGTCATATATTAACTCTGAAATGATCCCTTGGCCCAATATCATGAAATGTCCCATTACTAGGTCCAACGGAACGATCCACTAATCGATCGGCTCCCTACAAGTTCTAGCTCGTCGTGTGTATGTGTCATACGACCCTATCACGAATGTAGTCACCTGTGCTAGGTCCACCATAGGGTGTATCAAGCCCTAGGGTGCCAACCATCGACACAGATCAAGCATGCACGGTGTAAACCTACTGATGCCCAATGCCTACTTTTTCAACTCCGGACTACGTGCACAGCCATATCCCGCCTGAACCTACACTGGCGCACCAACTCAGCCGTCGTTCTGGTCGCTTACAATTCAGCCCAGTAATAGTGCCCCACCCTGCCTAGTTCCAGGGTACCATGATACATCTAAGTGGGTTACTGCTGAAATGGACCGCGTAACTAGGGTTTCCATCCAACAGGTTAAGAGTTGTCATTTAAATTCGTGACTTAACCCTTATCAGTCTAGCATGTAAAGTTGGTTAAGTGCTTTCTCTCAATTTAATGACTTAACCCCACTAATCCGGTGTCAAGTTGGTTAAGTGTTGTCTTTCATGTTCATGACTTAACCCTATCATGTGGCATTAATTCATTAATGCACCCCAACCTCTCACATCAGACCTGTTGTTGTGGTCACTGGATATGCCGGGCGGTTCCGGGCAGAATTACACCACAACTCGGTCTGACCTCGGGTTTCAAGCGCGATGTGACCAACTACCCATATTGGATCCTATTGTTTGCAGTCACTGGATTTTCCGGGCGGTTCCGAGCAAAATTACACTGCAAACTCAACCCAACCTCGAGTTGGCCATTTTCAAGTTAATTCTAGTGTCATGTCCATGTTCAAATTTCATGTCATGTTCGAGTCAAGTTTCATGGAAAGTTTCAACTTATGCCTATTATCAAGTTCATGATTCACGTTTATAACCAATTCATGTTTTGCCTAATCTACCCAAATCGTATTCCCATCACATGCAAACGTGAATCGATCTAAATTACTAGTAGAAGGAAATCCAGAAATAAAGGGAATAACATCAAAACTATGATAGGCGAAAAGGACGGACATAAGGTGATAAAAGGGATTACAATACTAGCATGACATAACTTGAGATAATTGGTTACAACATCACTGGCATATAGAAAAATAATAGGATTTCAAATCTAGCATAATAAGGTGATATTCACGGTAAAAGGTGATAGTCACGGCATAAGGTGATAGTCCCAAACTTGTAAATAATAGAATGATTCAACATCACAGGTATGATAATGTTATGGACAAGAAAGAGTTTAATTTACAACATGAGTAGGTCCAAACTGATTTCACAGCAATATCCCTAAATGTCAAGATCCAAGGTGGAAACAAGAATAGATGTGAACCGATTATCATACTTAAGTCCAGTTTCACTTTATCTCATGTCCAATATTACAATTAACAAGTTTAAATCTCAAAGTATCTAGAACTTATAGATCATGGTCTAAGAAATTGAGATGCAAAAGTTGAATCTATAAACTAGTCGTCGAATTGTTGAATCGTTGAATCTTGATTTGATTGTAGAAGCAAATCCCTAATATGCAATTCCTAGCCGTAGTTTTCAAGAAATTGTTGTCGTGTTTTATTTTAATTTAATTTAATTAAGAAGAAGCAGTGTCCATCAAGAATTTGTGCAGCATAAGGTTAGAGAAGAATGGTGTAAAGAGAATGAGGCTAGGAGGCTGTTTACATAGGATTAGGCGGACGAATCTAGACTGAAAACGAGACTAGATACATCAGAATGAACCCAGGCTCAAAACTAGGTTCTGGCACCAGGTCGACCCCCAGGTCGTCCATATGGTCGACCCGGTCCCTAGGAGGTCGACCTGGTCCTAGGTGGGAAAATTCCCGCCCAGTCCGCACTGGGGTTTGAATTCGAATTTCGAATTCGAATTTCGAGCTGTTTTCGATTCCGAAAATTCCTGAAACTTCGGAGGGTCATATCTCCCTCATATGAACTCCGTTTCTCGAAAACTCGGACTCATTTCCAAGAAAAATTTCGAGACGAACGCAATGGCGCAACCCATTTCCCTTTATTCTTATTTTAAAATTTAATTCTGCCTTGATTTATGGTTTTAACATGTTATAAAAATACGGGTTGTTACAATGTCTAACATTGTATTTCGAACTGTATTGTTGATCTCTGCTAAACATATATCTGTTTGGTAGCAGATAATATATTCTCTTGCTTAACACCCTTCTCTAAGACGTACGAGCTCAGAGGTTATATATCGGTAGAAATCAATGGTACGACGTAGATTGTCGATGCGACATGTTTGATTTCCCAAAGTTAAATAATCATTAATAATGATTTTTGGGAAGATTAAAACTAAGTGGATTTTTAATGAATCTTTAATTAGATTGCAATGAGAATGTGATAAATTAAAATTATCACACTGGGAAAATGATCGAGAATGGAGTACCACCGGTTTTTAGTCCAAGCGATAGTAAATTCTTTAATTAGATTTGAACGTGAAATGGTAATTAATTTTACCGATAACACCGTAGTGTTAGCTATGTAGTTCTACCAGTTTTGCTTCATAGGATGAATAGGTTGGGATTGGGAAATATAACAAATGATTACTTTGGAAACGTGTGCTAATCCCGACTAGTGGATAAACCTCAATTTGGTTTAAAATTGATATCCAAAGGAAGAGTAAAGTATATATTTAAAAGAGTTTATATTTGATAAAATTAATGGGAACCTCTCCCTAATGATGTGAATATTTGAATAAAAGAATATTCAGAATTGGAATAAGGCGTATGTTGTGTTTTTATAGCAATTGATTATAAGATACATGAATTGTTCAAAAAGGATAGGTTTATACCCATTCTGAATAATTGATTCGACGATAAGTCAACAATGAAGACGGTGGTTGAAGACTGGAGTTCTTCGCATCGTTTGAATGACTATTTACACCCAAGACAAGGTAATAAGTGGTGATCATCCAGACGTACTTGGAGATCGACCGAATATATGAGGACCTCTCTCCTGTATCTGACATATGGGACGAAGAATAAGGTGCCCTTGGTTTCGTTTAGACCCAGAATGAACTAGTAAATGGATGTGTGTCTAACATCGGATTATATTCTATGTTGATTGATCTCTATTAAATATATATCTGTTTGGTGGCGGAGAATTTATTCTCTTGCTTAACACCCTTCTCTGAGATGTACAAGCTTAGAGGTTATACATTGATAGACATCAGTTGCATGGCGTGAATTGCCTGTGTGGCATGCTGAGATGCAAATGATCAAGGCTTCTGTTGAAAAGCATATTCTTGTGGTTGATGATCAAAGCATGGCTTTAAATAGCATAACTTTGTGTATAGCGTTAATTCGCAAGCCTTACACCTCGGTATGAGTCAAAAACTGGATCGTGACTGCAGGGAGTGCACGACGTTTCTTTCTAGCTATGGGTGGTGTCATGGTATGGAGCCCAGACATTTATATATATATTTTTACCTATGTGGATGATGGATAGGGAGGCACCTCGGTTCAGTCACTACGGGGCCGATGGATAGGTCCGATAGGTCCTGGAAACGTGTATTCAGGAATATCCAATCCACTAAAGTATGCGTGGACCAGCCCTGAAGATCCAAGAGTTTCCCCGTGGTGTGTAATCCAGAGGCGTTTTCTAGAGTGTCTCGAATCAACGAGGAGCCATCCCTCGCCTCGACTCATAGATGGAATCCAATTTCCAACACGTGACATTTCGGTTTTAATTGCAGAGCCTAGTATGGCGACATGATATGTGGTACCCATGCTGTCTATGATTGATACATTTATATTTGAAGTTGATTTTGATACTATACACTTATAGTAATATCAAAATGATTTGTTTTAAACGTACCAAGCATGTTTGGCTATTATTAGGGAAAACTCTATCCTCCAGCTTGCGTTGCATTGTGTGATGGGACCTGAGTCTTATAATAGCTTCATTTTTTTTTTGAAAAGCATTGCGTTGTTTGTTTCATGCACTGGTATTCTTGGGAGGAAACCTGTTCCGTGTTATACAGCGTGGTCCCTTGATTTACCCAACTTTAAAATAAAGTTTAAAATAACTGTTTTAGTTCTCACACCAGTCCCATGACTGACTGGAGTTTATTGTTTTAACCTAAACTCTGGGTGCCTCTATTTTCCACGGGTAGCTAATAGTTTTGGATTTGCAGATTTATTTTTACAGGATCCTGGTTTACAGCTGGAGCTATATTTTGAAAGCTCTGTATCCGTGTATCCCTTTCAGTTGTGTTATGTATTATTTTTCCGCTGCTATGTAAATTATTTTAATCTCTGATATTTTTCTGATGTATATTATTTATTCGTAGTCTGTTATGTTCTTGTACTCTAATGTAAATTGTTGTAATAACAATGAAATGTTCTATTGTTTGCGTTCTGATTTGTCGTGTTCTCAACTCAATACGGGCTTTCCTGTAAGGGCAAGTTTGGATCGTTAGAGCCACCAACACCCAACCCTGAAGTGTTAGCCAAATTCATGCGTGTTGAGGGATATTAAATACTACACTACAGATCCCGACATACGAACTTAGCAACACCGATCCTGAGAACTTGAGTATTTTCCAGCTTTCCATGATTTCTACTGATCCTTGATGTGTTTTAGGGATAAGTCCCGATCCCGAAACACTTAGCCTAAATCTGAATTTTTAAAGAACTCTGTAACTTCATCCAAATCACTCTGATTTTCCCAAGATCATACTCAAATCCTGAGCATTCCAATAGCCAGAAATCCAAGGTGTGACTACCTCGTAAAATTAAGTGTCATCATATGTAATCATAACAAACCTTATGTAAGTCTATCGTAAACATATATGTTATAGGCGTAAAAAATACGTTACTTAATCAGATACCCCACTTGTCCATAGCAGTAGTAAATGAGAACTTATTTCATTTTTGATTTATTTGACTATTTTCCTATATTTAGACGATTTCAATTCCTTGTTAGTATCCATCTTCAACTGAATTTTTCCCCTTTCCTTGTCAGCGTTTTCTTTCATTGGGTTCATTCCCTCTATCTTAGTTTTCTTTTTTGAAAATAAGTTTTTTGGAATGTTGTAAGCTTTGACTCTAATACCAAAATGAAACACCCTTCACTCCTTAGTTTCTCCAAAATAAGAAGTACTAAAGATTGTGTAGCATTTGTAGATATAACTGAATAATATCACAGAGGCTAAAGTAAACATGGCATACAAAAATAAGGTAAATGGATAGACTTAGTAATAGTTCTGTGTTCGTGCACAAAAGAGATGGCTGCAATAATAAGTCTTATAACTTTTGACAACAAGATTTTGATCGATACCAACGAATGAAGTTGCAACGGGAATCATATCATAGAGATAAGGTTATATATATATATATACATACACACACACACACACACACACATTGAGTCGTGTTAGAATTATGTTAAAATCTATCCTCAAGCTTACACAAATGTGCAAAATAAAGTAATATATATATTTAAACCTTCAAAAGCCAGATGTATGCAGAAAAACCAGTCGACTGGTAGGAAAAGGACCAGTCGGCTGGTCAGCCTATTTTTGCATACAACGGCTAGTTTTAAAAAAAATTATTTATACGATTTAGTTCTACCAGTTAACTAATGATTTTTAACTAGTCGACTGATTCAACCCAGAAATTATTTTGTGAAGAGTCACCATCTTTCATGAAGAGATTCCTCTTTATTAATCAAAGGAAATGGACATATCTTTTTATAAAACCTCTTTATGAAGGATTGCTACTCATACTATTATATAAACAACTTCAATCATGTTTTACAATAACCGAATTTAATTGAATTTTACCGGTTTTACTGATCATTATTCTATTCTCTCCATTTACATTCTTTGCAAACAAAAGCTCTCCAATTCAAATACTTGTTGAATCCTTGAATCAATTTAATATCGTTTGATTCAACAAGCAATCTTTTCCCTAAAATCTTCGCGTTCAAATCATATACTCAAGGATCAGATTATATGAAGGTTGTACTTAAACTATTGGCTATCCGTGTTGATTCAAGAACACAAATCAAAAGTCAAACACTTGTAATTGTTGAAGACCTGTGTAGTTGCTCAGGCGAGAGGCATCCTTGTTGGGGATCGGGTGTACTGACCTATTCCTCCGGGTTAAGAGAGGGCATTATTAGTGAATTCCGAAGAGGAGCTTTAGGACTGGACGTAGCGTGGGAAGTCTGAACTAGTATAAAAATTCCTGGTGTCACTTTACTTAATTTACCGAATTTATTTACTTGTGATATATTTCTATAACTTAGATTTTAATTGTGTAACCATTGCATATTAACAAGTTATCATATCATCTACATTTCCGCTATATCCATATAGATCCTCCTTAAGTCGTACACATCGACTTTTCATTTGGTATCAGAGCAAGGCCATCATATAACCGTAAAACTGTTATTTGATATTTAGATAATATGGATAATAATACTAGTACTAGCATTAACACCGGATATTCTAAAGGCTAATCAACTGTTAGACCACCCTTCTTTAATGGAATGAATTATAGTTACTGGGCTACAAGAATGAGAATATACATGCAAGCAAATAGTTACGATGCATGGAATATTACTCAAAAAGAGTATACATCACCTACCACTGCATACACTGAATGGTCAAATATTGAGAAAAATGAAACTACTGCAAATGCTAAGGCCATGAACATGCTACATTGTGCACTAGATAGAAATGAGTTCAATCGGATTTGTATGTGCAACACTGCATATGAAATCTGGAGAACACTTAAAATTACTCTTGAAGGAACTAACAAAGTTAAACAAAGTAAAATATCTATGCTTAAGAATCAGTTTCAAAATTTTAGGATGAATCAAAACGAATCCATAAATGATATGTATTCACGTTTTCAAAACATTTATCATTCTTTATTAGGACTAGGAGAAAAGTATTCCGACTTTGGCATAGTTTCTAAAATTTTGAATTCTTTAACGGATGAATGGGAGAGAAAAGTATTAGCGATCGAAGAAGCTAATGATCTCTCTACCAAGAAACTAGAAGAATTAATCGGTAATCTAATGTCTTATGTAGTGAATTTGCAGGCAAAGAAAGCACAGGTACAAGATAAGAAAGATTTAGCTTTCCATGCAGAAAAAGAAGATTCTGATTCAGATGAAGAAGATATAACATTTGTTGCTAAGAATTTTAGAAAATTTCTAAAATATAGAAAAAGTCAAAGCAAAAATATAAAGAAGAATTCATCAAAAGAACCTGATCCTGCTCTAGTAGAATGCTTCAACTGTCACAAGATCGAACATTATCAAAAGAATTGTCCAGAGCTAAAGAGAGATCGCAAAAATGAAAAATAAAATAAATGAGCTTTTTCAGTCACTTGGGACAACTCGGTTTCATCTTCTAAAAGTGATAGCGACAGTGATAGTGAGTAAGCAAACATGTGCTTCATGGCTAAGGACGATGATGTCCCACTCAACAAAAACAGAGAAAAATAGATACTAGACAGTGGTTGCTCAAAACATATGATAGGAGACAAGGTAATGCTATCAAATATCACTTACTCAAAAGGAGGAACTGTCATATTTGGAGATAATGCCAAAGGATACATCATCAACAAAGGCGATGTGAGCAATTACGGTATATCTAATTCACCTCTTATTCATATGTTTTATTAGTTAAGAGCTTAAAAAAAATTATTAAGTATAAGTCAATTGTGTGATAAAGGTTTAAAATAACATTTTCTAAAAATAAATGTAGTATATTTGATTCAAATCAAAATATTATTTTTGAAGGAAATCGAGATAAAAATATTTATATTTTAAATATGAAAATTAATAATAATCCAAGCATGTGTTTATTAGCCAAAGATAATGATCTCGGTTATGGCATAAACGACTTCGCCATATTAACTTCAAAACAATAAACAAATTATCTAAAAATGATCTTGTAAGAGGATTACCCAAAATAAAGTTCAAAAATGAAAATTTATGTGATGCTTGTCAACTCAGATAGTTAACCAAATCCTCTTTTAAATCTGAAAAGGTCATATCAGCCTTACAACCACTTGAGTTACTACACATGGAATTATTCAGACCAACTCAAGTTCAGTCCATAAATCATAGTAGATATGTGTTTGTAATTGTTGATGATTTTTCATGATATACTTGGACTTTGTTTTTAAAGAATAAAACCGATACTTATGATATTTTTAAGAACTTCGTCAAACAAATTCAAAATCTAACTGATTTAAAAATAAAATAAAATATGAAGTGATCATGGAGGAGAATTTGAAAATGAAAATTTTGATTTGTTTTGTCAAAAGAAAGGAATTTTTCATAACTTTTCATTTACTAGAACTCCACAACAAAATGGAGTTATAGAACGTAAGAATAGAACTTTACAAGAATATGTGAGAACACTATTAAATGGAAGTACACTACCAAAACATTTTTGGGCTGAAGCAGTCACAACAGCTTGTTATGTTTTGAATCATGTTTCCATTCGACCTCTTACTAAAAATACTTCATACGAGCTTTTTACTGGTAGAAAACCAAATATATCTTATTTTAAAGTTTTTGGTTCAAAATGCTTCATTTTAAATACAAAAGATCAACTTGGAAAATTTGATTCAAAATCTGACGAAGGAATATTTTTAGGATATTCTGATCGTAGCAAAGCTTATCGTATTTTCAATAAAAGAACTAGTAAAATAGAAGAATCGCTTCATGTTTCGTTTAACGAAAATTTTATTCAAAATTCCTTAAAAACATATATTATAACAAATAACTCTTCTCATGATGATGATTTAATAATATATAGAGAAGATGAAAACATTGTTCATAACAACGTAGAGAATAATACTACAAAAACACAAGATAATATCAATAATCAAAATATTCCTGTTAATGAAGTCAGATCTCCACCGCAAATATTACAAGATCATCCAACGCAAAATATTATTGGAGAAAAAACTTCAAATGTTAGAACAAGAAGTCAACTTAATTTGGTAAGTAATGTAGCCTTCTTGCCAAAAATCAAATCCAAAAATCCTAAAGAAGCATCCACAGATGAAAATTAGATAAGTGCCATGCAAGAAGAATTGAACCAGTTTGAACGTAATGAAGTCTGAGAATTAGTTCCATGACCCAGTGATCAAACTGTTATTGGAACAAAATGGGTTTACAAAAACAAAGAAGATGAATTGGGAAACATCACTAGAAATAAATCTAGACTTGTTGCACAAGGTTACAATCAAGAAGAAGGCATGGATTATGAAGAAACTTTTGCTTCAGTCGCACGACTAGAAGCAATTCGAATATTATTAGCATACGCTTGTCATCATAACTTTAAATTATATCAGATGGACGTTAAAAGCGCTTTCTTAAATGGTTACATTAAAGAACGAGTATATGTTGAACAACCTCCAGTATTCACTCATGAAAAATATCCTGGTCGTGTTTATAAACTGAAAAAGGCATTATATGGATTGAAACAAGCACCTCGTGTGTGGTATGAACATCACAAAACTTACTTATTAGATTCATGATTTCAAATTGGAAAGGTTGATCAAACACTTTTTTATCAAGAAAGACAATAAAAATATTCTAATAGTTTAAATATATGTAGATGACAATATCTTTGGATCGAGAAATGATCAGTTATGTCAAGAATTTTCAAAAATAATGACCTATGAATTTGAAATGTCACACATGGAAGAACTATCTAAAATGACCCAAACTCGCCCTTACGGAAAGCTCAGATTGAGTTGAGAACATGACAAATCAGAACACAAACAGAAGAACATTTCATTTCTTATTACAACAATTACATCAGGGTATAAGAATATCCCAGAGTATGAATAAATAATATACATTTGACAAATATCAGAGATTTAGATTACATTCAAATACATAACAACGGAAAATAATACATAACACAACTGTAAGAGATACATGGATACAGAGCATTCCGAATATAGCTCCAACTATAAACCAGGATCCTGTAAACTAGGAATCTACAAAATCAAAACTACTAGACGCCCGTATGGAAAAAAGGGGCACCCAGAGTTTAGTTTAAAACAATAAACTCCAGGTCAGTCATGTGACTGGTGTGAGAACTAAAACAGTTAAAAAAAATTAATTTAAAATAAAATAAATCAAGGGACCACGCTGTATAAAACCAAACGGGTTTCCTCCCAAGAATAAAGTGCATAAACAGTTATAAGCAGCGCAATGTTTTTTTGGAAAAAATTAAGCTATTATAAGACTCAGGTCTCATCACACAATGCAACGCAAGTTGGGGGATAGAGTTTTACCTTATAATAACCAAACATGCTTGGTACGTCTAAAACAAATCATTTTGATATTACTATAAGTGCATGGTGCATAGTGTTCAAATATAAATGTATTAATAGACGGCATAGTATCCCATGCTACTATGTCGCCATATAGGTTTACAACTAAAATTGAAATATCACGTGTTGTTTCAAGACACTCTAGCAAATGCCTCACGATCCCCCGCAGTGAACCCTTGGATTGGTTGGTCTAGTCCTCCCTTATGTTTGACGATTAGTTATTCCTGAAAACATGTTTCCCGGTCCTATCGGACCTATATCCATCAGCTCCGTAGTAACCGATATATCTGAGGCGCCTCGCTATCCATCATCCACATAGGTAAAAATATAATAAATGTCTGGGCTCTATACCATGACACCACCCATAGCTAGAAAGAAACGTCATGTTCTCTCAATGGTCCGATCCTGTTTTTGACTCATACCGAGGTGTAAGGCTTGCGAATTAATGCTATACACAAAGCTATTCCCTTTAAAGTCGTGCTTTGATCGTCAACCACAAGACTCTGCTTTTCAACAGAATCCTTGATCAATTGCATCTCAGCATGCCACATAGGCAATTCACGCCATGCAACTGATGTCTATCGATATATAACCTCTGAGCTCTTACGCCTCAGAGAGGGGTATTAAGCAAGAGAATAAATTCTCCGCCACCAAATAGATATATATTTAATAGAGATCAATCAACACAGAATAAAATTCAATGTCAGACACACATCCATTTACAAGTTCGTTCTGGGTCTGAACGAAACCGGAGGCACCTTATTCCTCGTCCCATATGTCCAATACAGGAGAGAGGTCCTCGCATATCTGGTCGATCTCCAAGTACGTCTGGACGATCACCACTTATCACCTTGTCTTGTGTGCACAGCCCAATCAAGACATCAGTAATCATCCAAATGATGTGAAGACCTCCGGTCTTCAAGCACCATCTTCATCATCGACTTATCGTCGAATCAGTTATTCAGAATGGGTATAAACCCGGCCTTCTAGAATAACTCGCATATATTATAAACAAGTGCTACATAAACACAACATATGCCTCATTCCAATTTAGAATATTCTTTTATTCAAATATTCACATAATTAGGGAAAGGTTCCTATTAATTTTATCAAAGATAAATTCTCTAAAATTTATTCTTTAATCTTCCTTTGGATATCATTTCTAAACCAAATTAAGGTTTATCAACTAGTCGGGATTAGAGAAACTTACCAAAGTAATAATTTGTTTAATTTCCCAATCCCAACCTATTCATCCCATAGAAAAAAACTGGTAATACTCGATATCTAACACCACAGTGTTATCGGTAAATTTAATTACCATTTCACGTTCAAATCTAATTAAAGATTTAACTATCGCTTGGAGTAAAACTGGTGCTACTCCATTCTCGATCATTTCCCGAATTTGATAATTTAAATTATCACATTCTCTTTTCAATCTAATTAAAGATTCATTTAAAACACACTTAGTTTCAATCTTCCCAAAAATCAATATTAATGATTATTTAACATTGGAAACACAAACATGCCGCATCAACAATCTACATTGTATTATTGATTTCTGCCGATATATAACCTCTAAGCTCGTACGTCTTAGAGAAGGGTGTTAAGCAAGAGAATAAATTCTCCGCCACCAAAAAGATATATATTTAGCAGAGATCAACCATACAGTTTGAAATACAATGTTAGACATGTAATCGTGTCATCAACTTGGTTAAAGAACTAATGTCATTTAAAACACAGTTCACGATAAACCCAAATCACATTCCATTAATTATCAAATCTTCATGGACAACAAATCGAGATATATATATGTATATATATATATATATATATATTCGATATTTATTTCTGTATCTGACTAATAATATAAATGGAATAACGACCAAGACTTTTAACTTCCATATATATTACCAGTCTTCCTCCATAGAAGTTCACTTCGATTATTATCAAATCGAATTCCATTCCATTCCAATTTGTTGTATTAAATTGGAAAACTTTACTTTGGAAAATTTCCTTTAAATCTAAATAAAGGATTTATAAATTCGAAATCACATTTCATTATGAATCGGGTTAAAGAACGAATGTCGTTAAAAACACAGTTCACAATAAACCCAATTCACATTCCATCTTATTCCAATTATTAAATATAATTGGAAACTCTAATAATCTAAATTAAAAGATTTATTCATTTCACATGGGGTTCAAGAACAGTATTACTGAAAACACAATTCACAACAAACCCAAAAATCCGATTATTTTATTCAATTCCAATTAAATATTAATTAATTGGTAAACTTCTCTAAATCTTAATTAAAAGATTTATTCTTTTCTCAACTGGGCCTAAGAACAGTGTTAGTGAAAACACTTTCACAACAAACCCAAAATCCAATTTGATATTAAATACATGGCTCTGAATAGAAATTATATCGGCTTATATTCAATATCAAATTCTGAAACCAACAAATATCGTATTGGAAATAACGATATAAAATATATCTTCCAAATTTCCATAACAATATCCATATAATCACGGAATCCAATATCGAAATATTCCAAAGATTTTTTCCATTCAAATCCACTCCAACTCATATATTGGAAATTCTGGTTATATTAAACCCATTCTCAATCCAATTCATTTATTTAAAATTAATTGGATTATAATTCTAGTTAATAACTAGTTCATTTCGATATAAACATATTTTTATCTGTTCAAATATGGAATTTTTCATCCTAATTCTTTCTAAATCATTTATTATGATTTTACGCAAATTATCAGTATTTTTAATAATTTTATTCAGGCCCTTTCAGTCGATTTCCACAAACGGTCATCGAACTGCACTTACTGTGATCTTTTCCAAATTTGATTTGGTCATAATTCCAAATCCAAGCATTAGATTTCAAATTTTTTGTATTCGTTGAAAAGCACTTTTCGATACGAACCTAACAGTTCTGGTTTTAGGAGAATCCGACGGTCGGATCTCCCGTAATATCAATTCGAAGTCAATGGTCAAAACTCGCGAACGGCCACGGCGCGGCGCGTTCTATTCCGGCCATTATATTATACATATAATATATATAATAAATACTTCGTCGATTTCCATTTAAAACGTATTTTATAAATCCTTTTAAATTCGTTATTAAAAACGAATCCAACTTCATTTTCAATTTTAAATCAAAATTGAATATTCTATATCCTTATAATATATAAATGATAATATTTTCAAAATATCAGATTTTGAAATCATTTCTTTTCGATATTCATTATAAAAATGAATAAAATTGATATAAATATCGTTTACGTCAAAATGATGTTAACCAAATCAACACGACTTCATATATTTAAATATTTTCGTGTCCATCACAAATTGGACATCGAAATCATATTTTATTCCTTTACAAAATATTATTTTAAAATATTCGTTATTTTAAAATATTCGTTCTTTTCGAATTGGAATCAGACACAGTCAATTACCATATAATGTTATTTATCTGGATTTCATACATCATATGTATCCAACAACAATGATAAACCATCAACCATCATCCAGAGTGCACTACACAACTGCATAAGCATTAATTATGAATAATTAACGCTTACAACAGTCTGTCAACCAATCGATTGACATACAACTAAACAATTAGGGTTAGTGTATTTCGAATATCATCCCAATATCTGTGTGGGGTTTCAATCAACACACACAGAGAATTTATTTGTGCAATTGGGCGATGTGTAAAAAATATCGTCCCAATCAATATAAGTCAAATGAGTGTTTATAAACAAATCGTTCAATTTGTAAATGAATATTTATTCTCATTCATATACACACTAAAAATTATATTTTTAACCATAAAATATTTATTTCAACACATGAATATTTTATACATTTCATTTATACAATAAAAATGATATTTTTATTGTTCTAACATATTTTAGAAAATTTTGGCAGCATAACGGCGCGATACTAGAACCGGAATAAAGTTTAACCTTATGCCTTGCCTAATACTGGCTCGCGCCATACACATACCAATTCTAATCAATTCAATTCACATCCCAAACCAAATTCAAACAAATGAATCAATCCAAACAAACAATAAAACATCCATTGATTTCAATCAATGGTGTCGGGTGCTACTAAGCACCATCTGCCTCTTAGTATATATTTAACTATAAATAAAATTAGAGTGAGAAGTTCTCACCTTTGGTTTCCACTTCGCTAGTTTATTTCTGAATTTCTGAATAGTTTGGATTTGGCCTAAATTCCAACGCAACCCTTTTCACGCTGTTCATAGTGAAAATCACATTTTTAATATGATGCTTATATATTTAAAAATCATATTTTTAAAACTTTCTATATATATATTAAAAATCAAATTTCTATTTCGCTATTCATATAATAAAAATCATATTTTTATATCGCTACTCATATATAAAAAAAAATATTTTTACAATGCTACTTCATATATAAAAATTATATTTTTTGTATCGCTGCTCAAACAATAAAAATCATATTTTTATCTTGCTATTTAAACAATAAAAATCAGATTTTTTTCTTGCTTTAATATATATAAAAATCCATTTTTTATTCGCTATTCATAAATATAAAAATCAAAATTTTTATTCGCTATTAATATATATATAAATCAAATTTTTATTCGCTATTCATATATATGAAAATCAAATTTTTATTCGCTACTCATATATAAAAATCATATTTTTCGAACGATGTTTATATAATAAAAATCATATTTTTCTAACGATGTTTATATAATAAAAATCATATTTTTCTGACAATGTTTATATAATAAAAATCATATTTTTCTAACGATGTTTATATAATAAAAATCATATTTTTCTTCTCTAATTAAAAATTGTATGTTTACTTAACTAAAAATAACATTTTTATATAATAAAAATCAGAGGATAAATTAGGGATATATATATTATAATTTGAAAACAAAATTCAAAGTAATTTACCTCTTTTTCTTTCTTTTTTTCCGCAAGGGCCCCACGGCCAGAGGAGGAGCGACGCTTGAGCTTGGAGGTAGCGGGGGAGGCGAGTGGATGCGGCGGTGGGTGGTTAGGTGGCGATTTCTGTCTAGGGCTTGGGGTTTTTGGGTGGTCATGGTTTTAAATTGTAGAGGAGGAGGAACGGGGGTTGGAGGGGCGTCGGAGCAGCCAGAGGTGGTGGCCGTGGCGGCGGCAGCTGGTGGGAGAGCATGGCGGCGCTGTGGTTGGCTGAGGCGTGGTGGTTCTACGTTATTTTTTTTAATTTCTTTTTCAGATCTGAAATCGATCATGGAAGGAGGGGGGAGATAAAGGGGGGATTTTATAATTTATTTAATTATTATTTTTATTCTATTTTAATTCCAACTAGGTTGACTTTCCATTTGAACTCCAAACGAGGCTCAACGACTGTCGCCTCTAGGTAATTACCCCCGTTACGGACACAATGGGATATGTCGGTAAGCCAATTCCACTGTTTCGATCGGTTTTCATCAAAATTCAAAATTGATTTCAACGTACATTTTAATTTACCGGGGTCATAGACCGAGTCCAAAAATTCCAAAAAATAAATCTAGCTATGTTTTGACGATACGGTCCTAACAAAACTAATTTTGTTGAATTTGAAGACCGTTTGAAAAACGGTCATTTTCCAGTTGATAAAATTCAAACTGAAATTACCAAACACGTTTAAATTCACCAAGCTCACATATTGAGTTCAAAAATTATGAAAATTGGAATCTAGCAATAATTTGATATTCCGGATCCAACAAAAGTGGTTTTGCCGATAGCGGAGGTCATTTGCAAAATGGCTATTTTTAAGGGCTATATATAATATAATGGGTGCGTTTTTTACAGGTCCCTATTAAGTATTAAAATATAAGAAAAGTCCAGCCGTAGAAATTATAGAAATTTCATCCCTATTTTCAAAACGTGGCACATAAAATTCCGTCTTTGTCTTTTAAACCCCAAAAGTTCTTCGTTCTGGAAAATATCTCTTCATTTATCGCGCCGCATCTTGAGGAGTGACAATCAAAGAGGAAAATCACAAATTTTTAGTCGATTTTCTTTATTTAATTCTCGATCAAGTGGAAATGCATAAAATCAAAGCCGATTAGATCAGAAAATATTATCGACCTGGCGAGAACGAAGGTAAAAATTTAATTTTTTTAATTTTTTCTGTCATACAACATCTAATCTTATCATATTTTATTTTTAAATATGTATTAACTTCGACTTGTTGCATGATTATATGAATACATACAAATCTTTATGCAAATTTGATTTAAAAAATGATTTCGGTTGCAAAAAAAATCCGTACAATCGCTTTTTACAAATTTGAAACTATCAGCAGATTCATGCAACTATAAGCAGATTAATGCATAAATGTACGCATTTAATCCCAACTGTTGCATGTAATTGTGCAACTATTATCTGAGTGCTGAATAATTATATGCGTTTATCTAAAAATGTAGAATGCAATTTTGATTTTATTACATAATTGTTGCATAATTCTATGCACGTAATTAGAAATTTTGCATGCAATTCTGGAACTATCAACATATTATATGCAATTCTGGTAATATTTACATGTTTACATGCAGATAATAAAAATAGCTGCATACTTTTACGCACATATTTTGGATAGTTGAATATTCATGTAAACACGTAATAAGTGCATACTTGTATGCATGAATTCATAATTTTTACAAACTTGTATGCATAAAATATGATGACTTGCATACTTTTATATTGATTCCGTAAATATTATCATATTAATGCAGATATTGAGATTGTTTGCATATTTCTATGCATGTTTTCATACTAAATAGAATAATTCTAACAAATTGATAATTATTTTACATTTTCTGCAGCATCAATTGGGAAATGTTTGTAATAAATATAATGAAACAAAGAAGTGAGGACAAACAAGTCGACAAAGATGATGAAGTATACAAGCCTGATTCTGTAAAACTACAATGAGCTGTGATTACTGCTCGAATTCTAAGTTGCAAATTTTACAGTTGGACTGTAGATGATGACCTAACACAGGCATTCCTGCTATTAACCGAAAACAAACCTTCTGATTAAAATTATTAAAAATGGTGCTTAGATGTGTGTACAAATATGTTGACTGATTTTTTGTATTCAAACTACTATGACATTATTATGTATTTTCTGTACTGAATTACTGTGGAAGTTTATGTACTGAATTTAGTTTTTCTATTCTTAAACAATATTGTGAATTGTTTCTTTCTTGTATACAGTTATTCATAATACTTGCATGTTTAAATGCAAATATTGTTATATGTTATGCATATGTGAAATTACAAAATATGTAGGATAATTTCAAGATTTAAAAAAAGGGAAGTAAACTTCAAAATTAAAAGAGGGTACGCATCCACAATGAACATTTGCATACTTGCATGCACATAATAAGAATAATTGCATACGTCTATGCAAAAACTGAGAATATTTGTATACATTAGCCAGTTATAAAGATACTTTCGTACCTATATGTAACTATTACGAACTGTTTCATGCATTTATGCAGCAATGCAAAATAGTAGGAAAAAATAATACAAATATTCAATATAATTGCATACATGTACGCAACTATACTGAATAATTGCATATGTATAAGCCTAAAAAAATAACTATAAAAATCACAGAATTTAACATTAAAAAACTGAACTAAATTTAAAGCAGAATGTGAATGTTCACAAAAGTATACAGTATAACTTTGTTAAAAAAAATACAATAAAAAACATATAATAGTCTTTTGAAGAACGTCTCATCTTCTACGATCATCTTTCGGAAAGTTTTTGATTTATTGACAATACAATCCAATTGTCTTCATCTTCTCCGGACACAATAGATATTGCTACAGGGAAAAAACCTATGAAATAAATAAATAAAAAATATTAAAAGAATAAAATAAACTACAAAACAAATAGTACAAAATAGAAGTAAAGCATGCACAAATAATTAATACACTAGAACGCAAATTTACAGTAAAATCACATTCGTACATGCAATTATGTTTTATTTTTCAATTTGTAATCAAATTTGCATACATGCATTCATATTCTAAAAATATTTGCATACATGAATGCACATATCTATAACAGTTGAAAACAATCTGTACAGTAATAATAATTGTATTCAAGTATGCATATATCCAAATTAAATGCATACCTTTATGCAAATAATTCAATATTCAGAACAATTATATAATTTTGTTTACAATTTCTGCATTATTGCATGCTAGTATTAACAAAAAAAATCATATTTAAAAGCATATATACAAAAGAATATTATACTATTCAGATTAAATTTATGAACACATGCAAATATTCAGAAAAGTTGCATACATGTATGCTTAAAAACACAATAGTTGATGTTAATAGTGAAAAATAAACTTTAACAAAACATACTTTTATTTCCATTTTTTCCGGTAGCAGCTACTAAACATCCTTAACCACATCTATCATTACCAGACATCAACAGCGCCAAAACACCATTATCAGCTTCTGAATACATATATGAAAATTTCCTGAATATATGCAAAGCCCTATACACAGAATATAACGACAGTTGCATATTTTATGCAAATATTATCAACTTATGCATATTCGTATACACATATTCATAATATAAGAACAAATGTATTGCCAAACTTAATAAATAAATCTGTACGATCTATTATTACACGTATCAAAACTATATACGATAATTAAAATGTCCATCGACAAATCTATACAATTAAAGAAGATAAGATTAATCAATTAAATAAGATCAAGCAAAAAATGATACCCGTAGAAAATAAAAACGATTAAATTATCTTGAAGAATAAACACTCATTGTATACATCAAAGATGGATCTAATTTAATCATAGAAAGAATTCCGAGCACCGTAAATTCTAGATCGACGAACGCAAAAAATGAGAATAGCGCCGCCATGACACAGAATTGTATGATTTTGGAAAAAATAAAACCCTAACATGTGTTCCATATTAGATTAATTACGGTGATAATTAAGGAAGAAGGGCAGTTCTGTAACAAAAAAGGCCGCTATTCAAAAATAGGGATGAAATTTATATGTTTCAAAAGGGGAGGATGTGAGCCTAATTAAGTTTAGTTTTAAGGATGTGAGCCTAATTTTCACTAATATAATGCATATATAAATTCCGTAGCGACTTTTCTGAATTTTAAACTGGACATAATTTTTTATTCCTGTTATGAAATCTGGATTTTTCACATTCGTTGAAAAGATATTTTCAAACAGATTCAAATATTTCTGGTTTTACTAAAATCCGATTTGTTTTGAATCCTGTACATTCATTTAAAGTTAGAAATCGAATTTTCAAACTGTCGCGCCATTTCAGGCTCGTTTTATAATTGAAATAAATTGTGTACGTTCTAACATCGATTTAAATAAATTTTTAGTAATTATTATTTAAAATAAATCATTTTAAATATTCAAAATACATTAAAATTACCAAAATAAAATTTTTTAATTGGTTCTGAAAATCTGGGTTGTTACATTCTCCCCCACTTAAAATCTTTTTGTCCTCGAAAAGGAACGGAGTTGAAAGTTGCTTAACTAATAAACTCAACTTTCTTTCTAGCTTTCGTTCTTCAATTTTTCAGTTTCTAAGAATTTTCAAATTCTTCAAAAATTTGGCTAACACCCTAAATTTTCAAATTTTTTTGCCGTAACCTCCTTTGTATGGGGAGACATTTAAAACCGCAAGTAACCTCACAGGGACCTCACCAATCCAAAAGAAAAAGAAAAATCCAAGCGGATAGCTAATCGGCTCATAAAATCATCAAAACCCAATAAATTAGTAAACATGTACCTATCTGTCGGGCATACAATTTTATTCCTCTTCTCTAGCCTGCTTGCTATGACTTGTTCACACACACACACACACACACACACACACACACATATATATATATACATGCAATTTCAATCAACTTTAAATTTAATTTAATCATTTAATTGTTATTTGGCCTAATGGATCAAAATTTAATTAATCAAACCAACAATCAAACAACACAGTCAGCGATCAATTAGTTGGTTATCGTTTCAAACACATAAATTGTTGCATATACTAAAAATCCATTTTTGATGCCAAATCACAACAAATAAATCCTATCTAATTTTGGTTCTCACACCAGTCAAATGGAAATATATAGACATCCCACCTTCGGAACTCGAGCACAGATGCCGATGATGTGGCCACATCATCAGAATCATCCCCGGGCGACTAAAGTGTGATTCTATATCTATCCAGTATACTTGTGGCTTCAAATACACATTAATTACGCGTATATGCAAAATCTCCAAATACTCGATTGTCCCAAATCAATTTAAAATGAATATTTAAATACGTATAATAAGATTTAAATTTTCAAAACAAAATTTGTTTTTGATTTTTATTCTTTTAAAAAACAACAATCTTTAACTCATTCTTGGATACAACCGATCCTATCTCTAACGAGTCATTCCCATTGGATATTACTAATCTAATCTCTGATGAATTCTTTCGTTTGGTTCTAACGTTTCTTGTTCTCCAGCTCTGTAAACCAAATCTCTGATACCAAACTGAAACGACCTAAGCTAACCCTTACGGGAAAGCTCGGGATGAGTTGAGAACACAACAAATCAGAACACAAACAGAAGAACATTTCATTTCTTATGACAACAATTACATCAAAGTGCAAGAATATTCCAGAGTATGAATAAATAATATACATTTGACAAATATCAGAGATTTAGATTACATTTAAATACATAGCAGCGGAAAATAATACATAACACAACTGTAAGAGATACAAGGATACAGAGCGTTCCGAATATAGCTCCAATTGTTAACTAGGATCCTGTAAACTAGGAATATGCAAAACCAAAACTACTAGCTACCCGTGTGGAAAATAGGGGCACCCAGAGTTTAGGTTAAAACAATAAACTCCAGGTCAGTCATGTGACTGGTGTGACAACTAAAACAGTTATTTAAAACTTTACTTTAAATTAAAGTAAATCAAACGACCACGCCGTATAACAGGGAACGTGCTTCCTCCCAAGAATACCAATGCATAAACAGTTATAAACAACGCAATGCTTTTTGAAAAAATGAATCTATTATAAGACTCAGGTCCCATCACACAAAGCAATGCAAGCTGGAGGATAGAGTTTTATCTTATAATAGCCAAACATGCTTGGTACGTTTAAAACAAATCATTTTGATATTACTATAAGTCCATAGTGTATCAAACAACTTCAAAAATAAATGTATCAATCATAGACGGCATAGTATCCCATGCTACTATGTTGCCATATAGGTTTACAACTAAAACCGAAATGTCACGTATTGGAAATTGGATTTCCGTCATGAGTCGGGGCAAGTGATGGCTCCTCTCCGATTCAAGACACTCTAGCAAATGCCTATGGATCCCCCGCAGTGAACCCATGGATCGGTTGGGCTGGTCCTTCTTTACGTTTGAGGATTAATTATTCTTAAACACGCGTTTCCCGGTCCTATCGGACATATATCCATTAGCTCCATAGTAACCGATATATCCGAGGCGCCTCGCTATCCATCACCCACATAGGTAAAAATATAATAAATGTCTGGGCTCCATACCATGACACCATCCATAGCTAGAAATAAATGTCATGTTCTCCTAACGGTCCGATCCCGTTTTTGACTCATACCGAGGTGTGAGGATCGCGAATTAACGCTATACACAAAGCTAGGCCCTTTAAGGTCGTGCTTTGATCATCAACCGCAAGACTCTGCTTTTCAACAGAAGCCTTGATCATTTGCATCTCAGCATGCCACACAGGAATTTCACGCCATGCGACTGATGTCCATCGATATATAACCTCTGAGCTCGTACGTCTCAGAGAAGGGTGTTAAGCAAGAGAATAAATACTCTGCCACCAAACAGATATATATCTAATAGAGATCAATCAACATTGAAAAAATACAATGTCAGACACGCATCCATTTACAAGTTCTTTTTGGGTATGAACGAAACCAGAGGCACTTTATTCCTCGTCCAATATGTCCAATACAGGAGAGTGGTCCTCGCATATCCGGCCAATCTCCAAGTACATCTGGATGATCACCACTTATTACCTTGTCTTGGGTGTACAACCGAATCAAGACATCAGTAATCATCCAAACGATGTGAAGACCTCTGGTCATCAACCACCGTCTTCATCGTCGAATCAGTTATTCAGAATGGATATAAACCCTGCCTTCCCAAATAACTCACGTATGTTATAAACAAGTGCTACACAAACACAACATACGCCTCATTCCAATTCATAATATTCTTTTATTCAAATATTCACATCATTAGGGAAAGGTTCCCATTAATTTTATCAAAGATAAATTCTTTAAAATTTATTCTTTAATCTTCCTTTGGATATCATTTCTAAACCAAATTAAGGTTTATCAACTAGTCGTGATTAGCGAACCTTATCGAAGTAATCATTTGTTTAATTTCCTAATCCCAACCTATTTGTCCCATGGAGAAAATCTAGTAACACTCCATATCTAACACCACGGTGTTATTAGTAAAATTAGTTACCATTTCACGTTCAAATCTAATTAAATATTTAACTATCGCTTGGAGTAAAACTAGTGCTACTCCATCCTCGATCATTTCCCGAATTTGATAATTTAAATTATCACATTCTCTTTTCAATCTAATTAAAGATTCATTTAAAACTCCACTTAGTTTTAATCTTCCTAAAAATCAATATTAATGATTATTTGACATTGGAAACACAAACATGATGCATCGACAATTTACACCGTACTATTGATTTCTGCTGATATATAACCTCTAAGCTCGTACGTCTTAGAGAAGGGTGTTAAGCAAGAGAAGAAATTCCCCGCCACCAAACAGATATATATTTAGCAGAGATCAACCATATAGTTCGAAATACAATGTTAGACATGTAATCCTGTCTTTAACTGGGTTAAAGAACTAGTGACATTTAAAACTCAGTTCACGATAAACCTAAATCGCATTCCATTAATTATGGAATCTTCACGGAAAACAGATCGATATATATATATATATAATCAATATCAATTTCTGTATCTGACTAATAATATAAATGGAATAACGACCAAGCCTTTGAAATTCCATATATAGTACCAGTCTTCCACCATAGAAGTTCACTTTGATTATTATCAAATCGAATTCCGTTCCATTCCAATTTATTGTACTAAATTGGAAAACTTTACTTTGGAAAATTTCCTTTAAATCTAAACAAAAGATTTATAATTTCCAAATCACATTTCATTGTAAATCGGGTTAAAGAACGAATGTCGTTAAAAACACGGTTCACAATAAACCCAATTCACGACAAACCCAAAAAATCCAATTATTTTATTCAATTCCAATTAAATATTAGTTAATTGGTAAACTTCTCTAAATCTTAATTAAAAGATTTATTCTTTTCTCAATTGGGCCTAAGAACAGTGTTAATGAAGACACTATTCACGACAAACCCAAAATCCAATTTGATATTAATGTAACACCCCGAATTTTCTGTTAACAGTAAATTAACAAATTAAAGTATAATTAATTCTAAATGATATAATTAAGGGAAACGGGTTACGCCATTGCGTTCGTCTCGGAATTCTGCTTGAGATGGAGTCTGAGTTTGCGTAAATCGGACTCTTATGAAGGAGTTATGACTTCCGAAAGTTTCAGAATTCGATTTATAATTCAAACAGCCCGAAAACAACGTTTATCTATCCAAAGGAAAGCACTGCAAATTCAGAACTCAGAATCCAGAATTCAAGTTCATCGTTTGTTGTAAGTATAATGATTTTTCCGATGGGAATAAAATTGATACCTGATTCAATGTAAAATGGAAATGGAATTTTACTATTGTATAACGACGATGCTAATTCATATCTGTGTATTGTAATGATTGTATTGTGAATGGTTGGGATGTTTGTGGTATAATTGATTTGAAGTTGATCCTATTGTACATTTAGAATGAAAGCAACATCACATACAAGTATATGGTTAATGTTAGAATTTACACCTATATGTTTATATGTTTAATATAGGTTGTATGTATATACTTTATGCTAAAACCCCTATGCCAAAATGATTAAGTTCATATACATGCTCATATGTTTATACAAAAGTTGCAAGTTCATAATTGGATCCATGCCAAGATCCATTTTAATACAAGTTTCATGTTATAATAGTAAACATGATTGGATCTAGTTCACACATGAGATAAAATTATACATACTTTATGGACATGTCATATTCTTGTCATATGCTAATGATGTTCGATGTTATGCCTAGATCTAAACATGTTTAGGCATATGTTGTTTAAATCATATGCTAATTCATGTGACACCTATCAGATCCCTATTTCAATGTAAGTTCACATATATGTAAGTTGATTTAGTCTATGTTGCAAATTCACATATATGTATGTTGATTTAGTCTACGTCACAAGTTCACACCTATGATATTCATGTTGACTATTTTGCAAGTTCACACCTATGATGTTCATATTCACTATGCCGAAAATGCCAAGTTTACACCTATGTCATGTTTATGTTAATGAATTTCTTTATGCCAATTTTGTATACGCTAAATTAGGCTAAGTTTTTAGCTTAATATTATATGTTAAAAATCATGCGGACGAAAGATTAGGCTAAGATTGTTAGCCTAATATTTAGATGGGGTAACGTTGGGAAAAATTGGTAATTATAGGAAACTTGACATAAATTGGTGAAAAATATATGTATTGGCATGTTTGGCATATGCCAATAATTGGTGGCACTTAAATGGTATAAAATTCTTATACCAAAAATGATGAACTTGGAAAGTGGGCCACAACATTTAATTGTTAACAAATTTACATATAATAAGTAATAGAGACAAATATATAAATTTAGAAAATACGAGTACGCTTAACTCGAGGTTGGATTGAGTTGTGATGTAAACCTGCCCGGACCCGTCCGGCTGTCCAGTAATCACAACAATACCTATACAATGTGAGAGGTTAAGGATTGAACCTAATAAGGACCCGAGGTTAGACTGAGTTACGTTGTAAACCTGCCCGGAACTGACCGGCACATCCAGTAACCGTAACAATACCTGTCTAATGTGAATGGTCGGTGCTTTAAAAAGCTAAGGACAGACAAGTCAGGATGGTAGGGTTAAGTTAACTAAAACACTTAACCAATTCAACATGTTAATTAAACTGATGGGTGGGGTTAGGTAAATACAGACACTTAGCCACATAACATGTTTGACTAGAAAACCCTAGTAACGGGGACCTATTTCAGCAGTAACCCAATTAGGTATCATGGTACCCTGAAACTAGGCAAGGTGGGGCGCGATTACTGGGTTGATTGTAAGCAGTCAAAATAGACGGCGGTTGTGCAGCAGTGTGGGTTCTAACGGAGTGCGGGCGTGCACACACTTCGGAGCAGACAAATAGGGCACTAGGCACCAGTAGTATAACCTATGCATTCTAGGATTGTGTCGGGCCGCCACCATGGGACTTGATACACCCCATGGTGGGACCAGCATAGGTATCTCCAATCATTGAGTGTCGTATGACACGTATGATTTTGCGAGTAGGAGCCGATCTTTAGAAAGGGGATCACCTCACCTCGATCATGGGGTGCCAGTTGAGACAATGCAATTAGGTGAAGAGATATAGTTTGGGGTGCGATAGTATATTCGGTTCAAACTGCTTAATCTTAGTTTATGACACTTTCCTATTTCCAGTTTATACCTATCATGCCCTCTTTCTTATTCTCATACTGAAGAGTCACTAGATTTACCAGGCTTTATGTCTGACTCTATTTTTCTTTCGTCTTCTTTTCTTCCGTTTCCCTCCCCCCTTCCCTCCCAGGTTCACAGGGAGGAAACAAACCAGCTTAGTCAGACTCTCTGCAAGCTTCAAGATAGTAGATGTATGGTTTGGACTCTCTTTCCTTGGCTATGGCTTTTGGACACGTTCTATGGGGATTTATGTAGCTTTTATTATGTTTTATGCTTCTTTATTTAATAATCAAGACAGAAATGATGATGTAATGTTTTGGAAGTTATTATGAGGCAATTATGGAAATGTTTTGTATGAACATGTATTTTTGACATGAAAGTATGTTTGTTTTCCGCTGCTTATACATATTTGTTTATATCTGTCTTGTGTTTTATCTGTGACTTTTACTTATAAACCTCCACCGAAGTTAAGGCATTCCCTTTGTGAGTGACCTTAATGGAGGTGGGGTGTTTCACTTGGGATCAGAGCACAGGTTTACCAGATTAGATAAAGGTTTTTGAAGCTATTTTCAAAAAGAAGTTTAAAGAAGCATTTTTTTTAAGAAAAAGCGTTGTTTTTAAAAGGTATAATTCCCCAAAGCCATATGTACTATCTCTCTATCCTTTTGTTTTGAATCTTTCTTTCCTTTTTCGTTTCAGCATGTCTGGGGACCTTACTCCCCAGCTACAGACGCGTTTACTCCTCCTCTACATGAAACAGCAAGCAGAAGAATCGCAGAACAAGAAGACGGATAATAGTCAAGGAGGAAAGGACCACAATAATAATAACAAGGCACGTGAGAAAAGGAAATGTTATTTCTATGGCATTGTTGAGCATATAGTCCAGTATTGTAGAAAGAAGAAGATGAAGATGGGAGCTTGCTTTCAGTGTGGTGATACTGGACATATCAGCAAGAACTGCCCTAAGAAGCAAGGGCAAGGCCCGCAAGCAGGACCTTCTGGGGGTACCTCTTTAACTTCTTCTCCTAAATGCTTTGTTTTATCTCGCTTATCTTCTCAATCCAATCTTGAGAACCTTAGGTAGAGATATTTCTGTAGAAAGCTTAGTTTATCTCTATGATCATCCAGTTCGCACTCTCTTTGATTCTGGTGCATCGCACTCCTTTATTTCATCTGCTTTAGTAGAATCTCTGCACCTAGACACTAGTATGATAGAAGATCCCTTGGTTGTTTCAAATCCAATTGGGGGCTCAGCTTATTTGTCAATGGTTTGTTTGGATTTGAAAATCTCTATTCTAAGTGTTGAGTTTAGATGTAGTGCCTTTGTTTTTGGGCTTCTCGGGATATGGACTGATCTTAGGCATGGACTGGTTATCCAGTAATGGTGTCATTCATGATTGTGAGAAAAGAGTAGTTAGACTCTTGACTCGGCTCGGTAACACTCTAGAAATTTCTTGTAATCCCTTGAATGCTGTTATGCTTAGTTATCTAGAGTTGCTTGATGCTTCTGTTGAGAACTTGCAGTCGGTTAGAGTAGTCCGTGAATATCCGGATGCCTTTGAAGAGGTGAAGGGCTTACCTCCGAGGCGGGAAATAGACTTCCGCATATATCTTGTTGATAATGCAAAGCCCGTAGCTTTACCTGTCAGACACATAGCTCCAAAGGAGAGAAAGGAGCTTAGTAAGCAAGTTAAGGAGCTTCTCGAGAAGGGGTTTATAAGGCGGAGTATCTCGGAATGGGTGCTCCAGTGGTGTTCGCCACCAAAGCAGATGGCTCACTAAATATTTGTGTGGACTATAGTGATCTAAACAAGCTGACTAAGAAGAATAGGCACCCGCTTCCCAGAATAGACGATTTGTTTGATCAGCTTGTAGGTGCGTCGGTCTTCTCCCAACTTGATCTGGCTACTGGGTTCCATCAGCTAAGGGCAGCTGAAGATAGCATTGATAAGACGGCGTTCATAACCCCAGACGGTTTCTTCGAGTGGCTTGTCATGCCTTTCGGCTTGACAAACGCACCCGCTTATTTCATAAACCTAATGAGCAGGGTGTTTCCTTAATAAGTTCGTGGTGGTCTTCGTAGATGATATTTTGATCTTCTCAAAGAATGAGGAAGAACATGCTCAGCATCTGAAGGAAATCATGGATACTCTCCGTGCACATCAGCTAAAAGCAAAATTCTCCAAGTGCCACTTCTGGAGAGAAGAGGTAAGGTTTCTTGGACATGTAGTGTCAAAAGAGGGGTTAGTTGTGGACCCCGCGAAAGTGGAGGCAGTTCAAGATTGGAAGCCACCAAGAAATGCAACCGAAGTCCGAAGCTTTCTTGGGCTAGTCGGTTTTTACCGAAAGTTCATTAGAGATTTCGCAAAAATCTCAACTCCACTCACAAGGCTAACAAAGAAGAATGTAGCGTTCGCTTGAGATTTGGATTGTGATATTGTTTTCCAACGCTTAAAAAGGGCTCTTACAACAGCCCCAGTTCTGACTTTGCCTGATGGAAGCAAGAAGTTCACAGTATACACGGATGCTTTTGGTATGAGACTAGGCGCTGTTCTGATGCAAGAAGGGAAGGTAGTAGCTTATGGTGGAAGACAATTGAAAGTTCATAAAAAGAACTACCCAACCCACGATCTTGAGTTGGCCGCCATCGTCTTTGCGCTTAAGTCTTGGCGCCATTATCTCCTAGGTGAGAAGTTCGAATTGTATACTGACCATAAATCGTTGAAGTATCTTTTCTCGTAGAAAGATCTTAACTTGAGGTAGCAAAGGTGGATGGAGTTCCTTGCCATGTATGATTTTGAGATTTCTTATACTCCTGGAAAGGGCAACGTAGTAGCAGACGCCTTGAGTAGAAAGAAGCTAACCTTAAGCCCTCTCTTTGTAGAAAGGCAAAGCTTGGAGTACATAGCCAGTTTTGACTTTAAGCCCTCCTCTGATTTTGTACCTGGTTTGTTGGCATCACTAGAAGTACGACCCACTCTTTTAGACTTAATAGGGGCCGCACAACATGAAGACCCTCAGCTTGTGGATGTGATTGATAAACTAATTAGGGGTCAAACTTCCAGTCACCTCAATAGGTACTCCATCGATGATAAGGGTTGGCTAAGGCGAGACGGAAGACTATGCATCCCACAAGCAAGGGATTCAGTAAAAATGGTTCTCGAGGAAGCACACCATTCCAAGATAACAATACACCCAGGTGGAGACAAGATGTACAACGACGAAAAGAGAGTTTTCTTTTGGAGTGGCATGAAAAGGATGTGGCAGATTTTGTTTCTAAGTGCGTGATATGCCAACAGGTCAAGGCGGAACAAAAGAAGCCTGAAGGACTGCTTCATCCTCTAGAAGTCCCACAATGGAAGTGGGATAGCGTTTCAATGGACTTCATTGATGGGTTGCCTAGGTCAAAAAGGGGCAATACTAGTATTTGGGTAATAGTGGACAGGCTCACAAAAAGCGCCCACTTTATACCTATCAAGAGTAGAAGGACTGCCTCGTTTCTAGCTTCTCTTTATCTCAAGGAAATAGTTCGACTCCATGGAATACCCTCCAGCATAGTGAGTGACCAAGATCCTATCTTTACAAGCGAATTTTGGCGGAGTCTGCAAGAAGCTGTAGGCACACAGTTATGCTTGAGCACGGCCTATCACCCCCAAACTGATGGTCAGACAGAAAGGGTGAACAGAGTATTAGAAGATCTTCTGAGACTGTGCGTTCTTGACTTTGGAGGAACATGGAGGATCATCTTCCTTTTGTGGAATTCGCCTACAACAACAGCTACCAAGCCACCATCGGCATGGCGCCCGTCGAAGCTTTGTATGGAAGACTATGCCGATCACCAACTTGTTGGTGGGAGTCTACAGACAAGCTTATACTTGGGTTTGACATGATTAGAGAGACTTCAAAAAAAGTGGACTTGATACGAAGGAGAATGAAGGCTGCCCAACATAAACAGAAATCCTACGCAGACAAAAAAAGGACCGACCTTGAGTTTGAGGTTGGGGACAGGGTTTTCCTTAAGGTATCTCCCTTAAGGAACGTCGTTCGCTTTGGATCTGCAGGAAAGCTAGCATCAAGATTTGTAGGACCGTTCCCTATCATCGAGAAGATTGGGAAGATGGCTTATAGAGTAGATCTGCCCGAAAGGTTGGCTGGAATTCACAATGTTTTTCATGTTTCTCATCTACGGGAATATTTACATGAGTCTACGGAAGTGGTGGAGCCAAGCATTCTAGAAGAAGCCGAAGTGGAACGCGAAGCAACTGTGAGGAGAATTCCCACCCGCATCCTAGGAACTAAAGTGAAAAAGCTACGCAACCGCGAAGTCAAGCTTGTCAAAATTCAGTGGAGTGACGCCGAGGAAGACGCAACTTGGGAAACTGAGGACAGAATATGCGCGACATACCCTTTTCTTTTTGAGGGTACATCTTTGATTTCTCTTTTTCCTTAAGTTGTGCTTGTATCTATCTTTTTAGGTATATCTCCTCGATATTATCCTTTATCCTTAGGTAGAAACTCCTTTAGATGTAAACATGTAATTGAAACATGTTATGATTGATGGCAGCAAGTGGTTGCTAGTGGTTGCTCGTGGATTCATATACACACACAACCTAGGTTTTAAATCGGCTCAGTCACTTCATATTGCATATGCATATATGTATTCATATTTGTATGTGGTTGAAACTTGATATGTTGTCATATAGATGTCGAATTTGTATGAATGATTGCGCACTCATGTAGAATTATGAGTAGGGAAAATTTGCATACATAATGGATTCATGACACTTACATGATTCGCATTAAGGAGGTCAACTGAATCAGTAGACCGCCTAATTTTTGCATTAGATAAGGACATATACACACACTATGCATATGATCATGAAGCATTAGAAGTCTTTTAAGGACAATGGATGCCTGTGTTTGTTGGTTGAGTAGATGGACGATTGGATGTTAGGATACACGTTCTTCTAGACCTGAAGATTTCGGGGATGAAATCCTTTAAGGAGGGGAGAATGTAACACCCCAAATTTTCTGTTAACAGTAAATTAAAAAAATTAAAGTATAATTAATTATAAATGATAGAATTAAGGGAAACGGGTTACGCCATTGCGTTCGTCTCGGAATTCTGCTTGAGATAGAGTCCGAGTTTGCGTAAATCGGTGTAAAGACCCGCAACTTCCCCGTAAAGGAAAGCGTCGGATAGTTCGAGAACAAACCACAACAGAACACATACAGAAGAACGTTTCGTTGTATATTACAACAATGCATCAGATTACAAGAATATACAGAGTATAAATAAATATTACACAGAAATATCAGAGATTTAAATTACATTTAAATACATCGCAGCGGAAAATAATACAATACACAACTAGAAGAGATATACGGATACAAAGCTTTCCGGATATCGTTCCAGCTGTAAACCAGGATCCTGTGAATATAAATCTGCAAAACCAAAACTACTAGCTGCCCGTGTCAAAATAGGGGCACCCAGTGTTTAGGTCAAAACAATAAACTCCAGGTCAGTCATGGGACTGGTGTGAGAACTAAAACAGTTATTAATCTTTATTTTAAAGATAGGTAAATCAAGGGACCAAGCCGTATAACATGGAACGGGTTTTCTCCCAAGAATACAAGTGCATAAAACAAACAGCGCAATGCTAAATAAAGAAAAATGAAGCTGTTATATGACCCAGGTCCTATCACACAATGCAACGCAAGCCGGGGGATAGGGTTTTCCCTTATAACAGCCAAAGAATGCTTGATACGTTTAAAACAGATTGTTTGATACTATTATAAGTGCATAGTGTATAAAACAACTTCAAATCATAAGTATCAATCATAGGCGGCATGAATGGCCCATAACACTATGTCGCCACATATAAGTTTACAATCAAAACCGCAAGACGTCGTATTGGAAGTTGGGTTATCATTTATGGTATGAACCGAGGCTAGGGGCAAGATCCTCACCGATTCGAGACGCTCTAGCCCGTGTCTCAGGATCAGAGCTCGAGTGACCCTCGGAGCGACAGGGCCGGTCCACCGATGTGGATTAAAATTCCTGAACACTGCATTTCCCCGCCCTTTGGGGCGTAAGCCTGGCCCGTCAGCCGACCAGAAGCATCGGCCGAAACCGATATCACGAGGCGCCTCGCTTTTCAGCAAGTAATAATAAGTAACATCCACATGAGTCAAACTCGTCAGCCAGTTCAAGCACTGACGCCACTCATAACTAGAAAGAAACGCATGCCCTCCCTGAGGTCCGTCTCCCGTTTTTGATTCATACCGGGTGTGATACTCGCGAATCAACGTTACACAAAGCTACGCCACAAAGGCCGTGCTTCGATCATCAACAACAAGACTTTGCTTTTCAACAGAAGCCTTGATCATTTGCCACTTAGGCATGCCACACAGGCAATTCACTCCATGCGATTGATATCCATCAATATATAACCCCTGAGCTCGTACGTCTCAGAGAAGGGCGTTAAGCAAGAGAATAAATTCTCCGCCGCCAAACAGATATATATTTAATAGAGATCAATCACACGGACTAAAATCCAATGTCAGACACACAGTCCATTTACAAGTCCGTTCTGGGTCTGAACGAAGCCGGAGGCACCTAGTACCCCGCATATCCATCGATCTCCAAGTACGTCTGGACGATCACTAACTGTTTCCATCTTCTTGGGTGTACAGCCCAATCAAGATCATCAGTTATCACCCAAACGACGTGAAGACTTCCGGTCTTCGACCATCGTCTTCATCTTCGACTTATCGTCGTATCAGTTATTCAGAATGGGATAAACCCGGTCTTTCCGAATAACTCGCGTATATTTTAAATAAGTGTTACACAAACACATCATACGCCTCATTCCAATTCATCAGTCATTAACCATAAATTAATCAAGAGAATAATTCCCCGAATATTAACCCCGAAGGCCGAAACCAACATCAGATCAATATCCAGAAAACCATTCTACTTGGCTAACCGACAGTTAATTTCTAATTTCACATTCATAGGGAAAGGTTCCCATTAATTTTATCAAAGATAAATTCTTTAATTTATTCTTTAATCTACTTTTGAATATCAATTCAAACTAGTCGGGATTAACGAAACTTACCGAAGTAATCATTTGTTTTAATTTCCCAATCCCAACCTATTTATCCCATGAAGTAAAACTGGTAATACTTCATATCTAACACCACAGTGTTATCGGTAAATTCAATTACCATTTCACGTTCAAATCTAATTAAAGATTTAACTATCGCCTGGAGTAAAACTGGTGATACTCCATTCTCGATCTTTTCAATCTAATTAAAGATTCATTAAAACTCCACTTAGTTTTAATCTTTGACTGGGTTAAAGAATCAGTGTCATTTAAAACACAGTTCACGATAAACCCAAAGTCACATTCATTAATTATCGGGTTAAAGAACGAGTGTTGTTTAAAACACTGTTCACGATAAACCCAAAAATCAATATCCATTCAATTCCAATTAAATATTATTTAATTGGTACACTTCATTAAATCTAAATAAAAAGATTTAATCTTTTCTCAACTGGGTTCAAGAACAGTGTTAGTGAAGACACCATTCACGACAAACCCAAATCACATTCGATATTCAATACAAGGCTCTGAATAGAAAATATATCGGCTTATATTCAATATCGAATTCCACGATTGACAAATGTCGTATTGGAAATAACGATATAAATATATATCTTTCAAATTTCCATAACCACACCTGTATAATCACGAATTCCAACATCGAAATATTCCGAAGACAATTTCGATTCAAATCCACTCCAATGCAATCATTGGAAATTTTGGTTATTTTCAAAACCATTTCAAATTCAATTTATTTATTTAAAAATAAATAGAATTATAATTCTAGTTCAAAACTAGTTCATTTCGATAAAAATCTATTTTTATCTTTTCAAATATGGAATTTTTCATCCCAATTCTTCTCAAATCATTTCTTATGATTTTACACAAATTATTACTATTTTTAATAATTTTATCAAGGCCCGTACAGTCGATTTCCATTAACGGCCATCGAACTGCACTTACAGCGACCTTTTTCGAATTTGATTTGGACGTATCTCCAAATCCAACCGTTAGATTTAAAATTTCTAACATTCATTAGAAAGCTCTTTTCGATACGAACCCAACGGTTTCGGTTTTAGGAGAATCCGACGGTCGGATCTCCCGCAATGTCCATTTGAAATAAATGGTCGAAATTCACGAACTGCCGCGGCGCGGCGCGTTCTATTCAGGCCATTATATTATATATATAATATATATATAATATATTTCGTCGATTTCTATTTAAAACGAATTATATAAATAGTTTTAAATTCGTTTCAAAAGCAATTTCAACTTCCGTTTCAATTCAAATCAAAATTGAATTCTTCTCTATAAATTCGTTTTAAAACTTATTTCTATTCAATTTAAATTTCAATTCAATTTGAATTCATTTCAATTCGCTTTCAATTCAATTTGAATTCGTTTTCAATTCAATTCATTTTGAAATCGTTTTCAATTCAATTCATTTTGAAATCGTTTTCAATTCAATTCATTTCGAAATCGTTTTCAATTCAATTCATTTCGAAATCGTTTTCAATTCATTTCATTTCGAAATCGTTTTCAATTCATTTCATTTCGAAATCGTTTTCAATTCAATTCATTTCGAAATCGTTTTCAATTCAATTCATTTCGAAATCGTTTTCAATTCAATTCATTTCGAAATCGATTTCAATTCAATTCATTTCGAAATCGATTTCAATTCAATTCATTTCGAAATCGATTTCAATTCAATTCATTTCGAAATCGTTTTCAATTCAATTCATTTCGAAATCGTTTTCAATTCAATTCATTTCGAAATCGTTTTCAATTCAATTCATTTCGAAATCGATTTAAAATCGATATAAATATCGATCACGTCAAAATGGCTTCAATCTAATCAACACGGCTTCATAAATTTCTTTATTTTCAAATATTTTATTTCAAATATTTCTTTTTCAAATATTTCTTTTTCAAAACTGGAATGAGGCCCAATCAATTACCATATAAAATTAATTATATGGATTTTCATACAACACATGTATATAATAGCATTGAAAATAATCAACCATCAACCAAAGTGCACTACACTGTATAAGCATCAAATATAGATATTCAACGCTTATAACAGCCTGTCAATCAATCGATCGACATATTTAATCAATCAGGATGAGTGAACTTCAAATTTCATCCCAACACCCGTGTAGGGTTTCAAACAATCAAACAAATATTTTATTTGTGCAGTTGGGCGATGTGTAAAATTTATCGACCCAATCAATGTCAGTCAAATAGGTGTACATAAACAAACCGTCTGGTTTGTAAATGAATATTCTATTTTATTCGCATTCACGTTAAAAATTATATTTTTAACGATAAAACATTTTATTTCAATCTATGAATTTCTATTATTCATTTACACAATAAAATGATATTTTTATTTTCTAACATATTTTAGAAAATTTCGGCGGCATAACGGCACGATACTAGAAACGGGACAAGGCCTAGCCTTATCCCCGGTCTAGTGAAGGCCCACGCCATTCACACATCATCATATCAATTTCATTTCACCACACAATTCAATTTCAATCAAATAATCCAACTAATCTACGCAACCAAACAAACAAGTCCATGGTCTGTGGACGATTGTGTCGGGTGCTACTAAGCACCGTCTGCATCCTAGTATGTATATAACTAGAAAAATAAATTGAAAGGTGAGAAATTCTCACCTATAGCTATCCTAGCTCCACGACTCTTCATTTGCAGAAGTCTTCGTCGTTTCGCCTTTTTGTCACCTTCGTTGCCCAAGGCCACTATATATATAAAATCGAATTTTTACTTCGCTATTCAATATATAAAAATCCATTTTTCTATCGAAGTTCAATATATAAAAATTCTATTTTTCTATCGAAGTTCAATATATAAAAATCGACTTTTTCTATCGCTATGTCAAATAGATAAAAATTATATTTTCATCACGCTATTTTCCACATAAAGATTTCGCCTTTTCTAAAATAAAGATTTAGCCTTTTCAAAAATAAAGTTTTCGTCTTTATAAAAATAAAGTTTTCGCCTTTATAAAAATTACCACTTTATCTCAACGTATATAAAATAAAAATCAGATTTTTATTTCGCTACATATACAAAGATGATATTTTTATATTCTCTATCCTATAAAGATTATATTTTTAATACTTTAAAAATATAAAAATCAAATTTTTAATATTTCTATATAGTAAAGACTATATTTTTAATTCTTTAAAAATATAAAAACTATATTTTTACTTCTTCTACTCAATAAAAATTCCGCCTTTTCTACTTTAAAGTTTAAACCCTTTTTTTCTATTTCAAACCTTTAAAATAAAAATCAATTTCAAAATTCCTTTTTAAATCAGTTTTTAAAACAAAATAAAATTCAGATTTTAAGATAAAATAAAATCAGTTTTAACTTCATATAATTTCAGTTTTAACTTAATAAAAACAGTTTTAACTTAAAAATAAAAATCAGAAATAAAATATTAATAAATAAAAAAAAAACGAACACTTACAGCTGAGGGGGGGTTTGGCAGTGGTCTTCGTCGAAGGAGGGAGCTGGAAACAGAGGAGGGGGTCGCGCGAGCGGTGGCTCCAGTCAGTAGGCGGTGCTGGAGTTCGACGAGGGGGGGGGGGGGGTTCAGGGCTTGGGTCGCGACCTGGAGGAGGTCGGAGCAAAGGGGGAGCGGTGGGTTCGGCGATCTGAGGGGAGGCGGCGGCGATGGCTACGGGGGGGGGGGGGGGGGGGGATCGGCGTTAATCGCCTGAGCGATTTAGTTAGTTTTTTTTTCTTTTTGATTTTGATTTTGAAATAAACGAACGGGGGGGGGGGGCTATTATAAAGAAGGATATATTAATTTATATTTTTAATTTAATTTTATCTTCAAAAAGTTACTTTAGAAATTCGAACTCCTTTTTGAGCCCACCGACTGTCG
Source organism: Allium sativum (assembly GCA_030737875.1). Classification (NCBI taxonomy): domain Eukaryota; kingdom Viridiplantae; phylum Streptophyta; class Magnoliopsida; order Asparagales; family Amaryllidaceae; genus Allium; species Allium sativum. The sequence goes on along the minus strand of CM060924.1, from coordinate 719,183,623 downwards.
TCCCTAGGGTAATACCCCCATTCCGAACACAATGGGATATGTATCACAAGCTGGTTTGATCGTTTGAATCAGTTTCCGTGGAATTTACATTCAAAATCATTATATTGAATTTTAAACGTGCATTTCAATTTACCGGGGTCACATAACAACTAGAAAAATTCCAGAAAAATATTTTCTAGCTTCGTATTGACGATACGGTCCTAACAAAACTAGTTTCGTCGAATTCTGAGACCGTTTGAAAAATGGCCAATTTCCAGTCGATTAAAATCAACTGAAACTGGTCAAACGCGTTTTCCTTTGCCACGCTCACATATTGATTCGAAAAATTATGAAATTTGAAATCTAACAATAGTTTGACATCCCGGACCCAACAAAAGTGGTTTCGTCGAATTCCGAGGTCATTTGCAAAATGTACATTTTTAAGGGCCTGAATTCCGTAGCGACTATTCAGAATTTTCAACTGGAAATATCTTTTGATTCCCGATATGAAATCTTGATTTTTCGGATTCGTTGGAAAGATATTCACTATTAGATTCCATTATTTTTGGTTTCACTAAAATCCGGATTATTTTGCACCCGGTACATTCAATTGAAGTTTGAAATCGAATTATCGAACTACCGCGCCATTTTCAATTCTATTTATAATTATATATAAATATTTATATTCTAACGACGACGCGTATAATATATACGTTCGAATTATATTCAAAATAAATTTCTCGTCGATATTATTTAAAATAATTCATATTAAATAATCAGAATTCGCTAAAATTGCCAAAATAAAAATTTCAAACTGGCTTGCATTTTACGGGTTGTTACAATCTCCCCCACTTAAAACTTTTCGTCCCCGAAAAGGAACAAAGTCGAAAGTGGTTTGATTATTCAGCTCTACGATCGATCAGGCTTCCATTCTCCAATTCTTTAGTTTCTGAGAATTTTCAAAATTTCAAAAATTTGGCTAACACCCTAAATTTTTGAAAAATTTCGCCATAACCTCCCCTGCACCGGGAGCATCGGGGAATTTCAAATAGCTTCCCCGGTCCTTCAGATCTCAAAAAGAAAAAGAAAAAGCCAAGCGGCTAGCCAATAGGCTCACAAAATCATCATCACCCAAACAAAACAGTAAATTATGTAGTAAACATGTACCTATTTGTCGGGCAAACAAATTTTATTCTCTGCTCTAGCCTCCTTGCTATGACCTGTTCAATGTAAGTATATGTATATGCAAGCAAATGCAACCAATTTTCAATATAATTCAATATGTGATTCAATTAGGCTAAATGGCTAAAAATTAGCAAACAAATAAACAAATAACACAAACATCAATCAATTAGTGAATTATCATTTCAAATTCATAATTTTGATATATAGTCAAAAATCAGATTTTTGATGCCAAATCACAACAATAAGCCCTATCTAATTTTGGTTCTCACACCAGCCTAATGGAAATATATAGATATCACACCTTCGTCACTCGAAAATAAATACTGGTAACGCTGCAGCATTATCAGAATCATCCCCGGGCAACTAGAATGTGATTCTATATCTACCCAATATATTAAAACTTTGAATATACGTTTGCAAGGCGTATATGCAAATTCTTTATATACTGAATTGTCCAAAATCAATATAAATAACTAATCAAATACGAATAATTGATTTAAATTTTCAAAACAAAATTTGTTTTCACTTTAAAAATATACTCTTCACACTCGTTCTAGGATACTACTAATCCTATCTCTAACGAGTCATTCTAATTGGATATTACTAATCCAATATCTGATGAATTCTTTCGTATGGTTCTAATGTGCCTTGTTCTCTGAGCTTTGCAAACCAAAGCTCTGATACCACGTGTAAAGACCCGCAACTTCCCCGTAAAGGAAAGCGTCGGATAGTTCGAGAACAAACCACAACAGAACACATACTGAAGAACGTTTCATTGTATATTACAACAATGCATCAGATTACAAGAATATACAGAGTATAAATAAATATTACACAGAAATATCAGAGATTTAAATTACATTTAAATACATCGCAGCGGAAAATAATACAATACACAACTAGAAGAGATATACGGATACAAAGCTTTCCGGATATCGTTCCAGCTGTAAACCAGGATCCTGTGAATATAAATCTGCAAAACCAAAACTACTAGCTGCCCGTGTCAAAATAGGGGCACCCAGAGTTTAGGTCAAAACAATAAACTCCAGGTCAGTCATGGGACTGGTGTGAGAACTAAAACAGTTATTAATCTTTATTTTAAAGATAGGTAAATCAAGGGACCACGCCGTATAACACGGAACGGGTTTTCTCCCAAGAATACAAGTGCATAAAACAAACAGCGCAATGCTAAATAAAGAAAAATGAAGCTGTTATAAGACCCAGGTCCTATCACACAATGCAACGCAAGCCGGGGGATAGGGTTTTCCCTTATAACAGCCAAAGAATGCTTGATACGTTTAAAACAGATTGTTTGATACTATTATAAGTGCATAGTGTATAAAACAACTTCAAATCATAAGTATCAATCATAGGCGGCATGAATAGCCCATAACACTATGTCGCCACATATAAGTTTACAATCAAAACCGCAAGACGTCGTATTGGAAGTTGGGTTATCATTTATGGTATGAACCGAGGCTAGGGGCAAGATCCTCACCGATTCGAGACGCTCTAGCCCGTGTCTCAGGATCAGAGCTCGAGTGACCCTCGGAGCGACAGGGCCGGTCCACCGATGTGGATTAAAATTCCTGAACACTGCGTTTCCCCGCCCTTTGGGGCGTAAGCCTGGCCTGTCAGCCGACCAGAAGCATCGGCCGAAACCGATATCACGAGGCGCCTCGCTTTTCAGCAAGTAATAATAAGTAACATCCACATGAGTCAAACTCGTCAGCCAGTTCAAGCACTGACGCCACTCATAACTAGAAAGAAACGCATGCCCTCCCTGAGGTCCGTCTCCCGTTTTTGATTCATACCGGGTGTGATACTCGCGAATCAACGTTACACAAAGCTACGCCACAAAGGCCGTGCTTCGATCATCAACAACAAGACTTTGCTTTTCAACAGAAGCCTTGATCATTTGCCACTTAGGCATGCCACACAGGCAATTCACTCCATGCGATTGATATCCATCAATATATAACCCCTGAGCTCGTACGTCTCAGAGAAGGGCGTTAAGCAAGAGAATAAATTCTCCGCCGCCAAACAAATATATATTTAATAGAGATCAATCACACGGACTAAAATCCAATGTCAGACACACAGTCCATTTACAAGTCCGTTCTGGGTCTGAACGAAGCCGGAGGCACCTAGTACCCCGCATATCCATCGATCTCCAAGTACGTCTGGACGATCACTAACTGTTTCCATCTTCTTGGGTGTACAGCCCAATCAAGATCATCAGTTATCACCCAAACGACGTGAAGACTTCCGGTCTTCGACCATCGTCTTCATCTTCGACTTATCGTCGTATCAGTTATTCAGAATGGGATAAACCCGGTCTTTCCGAATAACTCGCGTATATTTTAAATAAGTGTTACACAAACACATCATACGCCTCATTCCAATTCATCAGTCATTAACCATAAATTAATCAAGAGAATAATTCCCCGAATATTAACCCCGAAGGCCGAAACCAACATCAGATCAATATCCAGAAAACCATTCTACTTGGCTAACCGACAGTTAATTTCTAATTTCACATTCATAGGGAAAGGTTCCCATTAATTTTATCAAAGATAAATTCTTTAATTTATTCTTTAATCTACTTTTGAATATCAATTCAAACTAGTCGGGATCAACGAAACTTACCGAAGTAATCATTTGTTTTAATTTCCCAATCCCAACCTATTTATCCCATGAAGTAAAACTGGTAATACTTCATATCTAACACCACAGTGTTATCGGTAAATTCAATTACCATTTCACGTTCAAATCTAATTAAAGATTTAACTATCGCCTGGAGTAAAACTGGTGATACTCCATTCTCGATCTTTTCAATCTAATTAAAGATTCATTAAAACTCCACTTAGTTTTAATCTTTGACTGGGTTAAAGAATCAGTGTCATTTAAAACACAGTTCACGATAAACCCAAAGTCACATTCATTAATTATCGGGTTAAAGAACGAGTGTTGTTTAAAACACTGTTCACGATAAACCCAAAAATCAATATCCATTCAATTCCAATTAAATATTATTTAATTGGTACACTTCATTAAATCTAAATAAAAAGATTTAATCTTTTCTCAACTGGGTTCAAGAACAGTGTTAGTGAAGACACCATTCACGACAAACCCAAATCACATTCGATATTCAATACAAGGCTCTGAATAGAAAATATATCGGCTTATATTCAATATCGAATTCCACGATTGACAAATGTCGTATTGGAAATAACGATATAAATATATATCTTTCAAATTTCCATAACCACACCTGTATAATCACGAATTCCAACATTGAAATATTCCGAAGACAATTTCGATTCAAATCCACTCCAATGCAATCATTGGAAATTTTGGTTATTTTCAAAACCATTTCAAATTCAATTTATTTATTTAAAAATAAATAGAATTATAATTCTAGTTCAAAACTAGTTCATTTCGATAAAAATCTATTTTTATCTTTTCAAATATGGAATTTTTCATCCCAATTCTTCTCAAATCATTTCTTATGATTTTACACAAATTATTACTATTTTTAATAATTTTATCAAGGCCCGTACAGTCGATTTCCATTAACGGCCATCGAACTGCACTTACAACGACCTTTTTCGAATTTGATTTGGACGTATCTCCAAATCCAACCGTTAGATTTAAAATTTATAACATTCATTAGAAAGCTCTTTTTGATACGAACCCAACGGTTCCGGTTTTAGGAGAATCCGACGGTCGGATCTCCCGCAATGTCCATTTGAAATAAATGGTCGAAATTCACGAACTGCCGCGGCGCGGCGCGTTCTATTCAGGCCATTATATTATATATATAATATATATATAATATATTTCGTCGATTTCTATTTAAAACGAATTATATAAATAGTTTTAAATTCGTTTCAAAAGCAATTTCAACTTCCGTTTCAATTCAAATCAAAATTGAATTCTTCTCTATAAATTCGTTTTAAAACTTATTTCTATTCAATTTAAATTTCAATTCAATTTGAATTCATTTCAATTCGCTTTCAATTCAATTTGAATTCGTTTTCAATTCAATTCATTTTGAAATCGTTTTCAATTCAATTCATTTTGAAATCGTTTTCAATTCAATTCATTTCGAAATCGTTTTCAATTCAATTCATTTCGAAATCGTTTTCAATTCATTTCATTTCGAAATCGTTTTCAATTCAATTCATTTCGAAATCTTTTTCAATTCAATTCATTTCGAAATCGTTTTCAATTCATTTCGAAATCGATTTCAATTCAATTCATTTCGAAATCGATTTCAATTCAATTCATTTCGAAATCGATTTCAATTCAATTCATTTCGAAATCGATTTCAATTCAATTCATTTCGAAATCGTTTTCAATTCAATTCATTTCGAAATCGATTTAAAATCGATATAAATATCGATCACGACAAAATGGCGTCAATCTAATCAACACGGCTTCATAAATTTCTTTATTTTCAAATATTTTATTTCAAATATTTCTTTTTCAAATATTTCTTTTTCAAATATTTCTTTTTCAAATATTTCTTTTTCAAAACTGGAATGAGGCCCAATCAATTACCATATAAAATTAATTATATGGATTTTCATACAACACATGTATATAATAGCATTGAAAATAATCAACCATCAACCAAAGTGCACTACACTGTATAAGCATCAAATATAGATATTCAACGCTTATAACAGTCTGTCAATCAATCGATCGACATATTTAATCAATCAGGATGAGTGAACTTCAAATTTCATCCCAACACCCGTGTAGGGTTTCAAACAATCAAACAAATATTTTATTTGTGCAGTTGGGCGATGTGTAAAATTTATCGACCCAATCAATGTCAGTCAAATAGGTGTACATAAACAAACCGTCTGGTTTGTAAATGAATATTCTATTTTATTCGCATTCACGTTAAAAATTATATTTTTAACGATAAAACATTTTATTTCAATCTATGAATTTCTATTATTCATTTACACAATAAAATGATATTTTTATTTTCTAACATATTTTAGAAAATTTCGGCGGCATAACGGCACGATACTAGAAACGGGACAAGGCCTAGCCTTATCCCCGGTCTAGTGAAGGCCCACGCCATTCACACATCATCATATCAATTTCATTTCACCACACAATTCAATTTCAATCAAATAATCCAACTAATCTACGCAACCAAACAAACAAGTCCATGGTCTGTGGACGATTGTGTCGAGTGCTACTAAGCACCGTCTGCATCCTAGTATGTATATAACTAGAAAAATAAATTGAAAGGTGAGAAATTCTCACCTATAGCTATCCTAGCTCCACGGCTCTTCATTTGCAGAAGTCTTCGTCGTTTCGCCTTTTTGTCACCTTCGTTGCCCAAGGCCACTATATATATAAAATCGAATTTTTACTTCGCTATTCAATATATAAAAATCCATTTTTCTATCGAAGTTCAATATATAAAAATTCTATTTTTCTATCGAAGTTCAATATATAAAAATCGACTTTTTCTATCGCTATGTCAAATAGATAAAAATTATATTTTCATCACGCTATTTTCCACATAAAGATTTCGCCTTTTCTAAAATAAAGATTTAGCCTTTTCAAAAATAAAGTTTTCGTCTTTATAAAAATAAAGTTTTCGCCTTTATAAAAATTACCACTTTATCTCAACGTATATAAAATAAAAATCAGATTTTTATTTCGCTACATATACAAAGATGATATTTTTATATTCTCTATCCTATAAAGATTATATTTTTAATACTTTAAAAATATAAAAATCAAATTTTTAATATTTCTATATAGTAAAGACTATATTTTTAATTCTTTAAAAATATAAAAACTATATTTTTACTTCTTCTACTCAATAAAAATTCCGCCTTTTCTACTTTAAAGTTTAAACCCTTTTTTTCTATTTCAAACCTCTAAAATAAAAATCAATTTCAAAATTCCTTTTTAAATCAGTTTTTAAAACAAAATAAAATTCAGATTTTAAGATAAAATAAAATCAGTTTTAACTTCATATAATTTCATTTTTAACTTAATAAAAACAGTTTTAACTTAAAAATAAAAATCAGAAATAAAATATTAATAAATAAAAAAAAACGAACACTTACAGCCGAGGGGGGGGTTTGGCAGTGGTCTTCGTCGAAGGAGGGAGCTGGAAACAGAGGAGGGGGTCGCGCGAGCGGTGCCGCCAGTCAGTAGGCGGTGCTGGAGTTCGACGAGGGGGGGGGGGGTTCAGGGCTTGGGTCGCGACCTGGAGGAGGTCGGAGCAAAGGGGGAGCGTTGGGTTCGGCGATCTGAGGGGAGGCGGCGGCGATGGCTACGGGGGGGGGGGGGGGGGGGAGGGGGGGCGATCGGCGTTAATCGCCTGAGCGATTTAGTTAGTTTTTTTTTCCTTTTTGATTTTGATTTTGAAATAAACGAACGGGGGGGGGCCTATTATAAAGAAGGATATATTAATTTATATTTTTAATTTAATTTTATCTTCAAAAAGTTACTTTAGAAATTCGAACTTCTTTTTGAGCCCACCGACTGTCGTCCCTAGGGTAATACCCCCATTCCGAACACAATGGGATATGTATCACAAGCTGGTCTGATCGTTTGAATCAGTTTCCGTGGAATTTACATTCAAAATCATTATATTGAATTTTAAACGTACATTTCAATTTACCGGGGTCACATAACAACTAGAAAAATTCCAGAAAAATATTTTCTAGCTTCGTATTGACGATACGGTCCTAACAAAACTAGTTTCGTCGAATTCTGAGACCGTTTGAAAAATGGCCAATTTCCAGTCGATTAAAATCAACTGAAACTGGTCAAACGCGTTTTCCTTTGCCACGCTCACATATTGATTCGAAAAATTATGAAATTTGAAATCTAACAATAGTTTGACATCCCGGACCCAACAAAAGTGGTTTCGTCGAATTCCGAGGTCATTTGCAAAATGTCCATTTTTAAGGGCCTGAATTCCATAGCGACTATTCAGAATTTTCAACTGGACATATCTTTTGATTCCCGATATGAAATCTTGATTTTTCGGATTCGTTGGAAAGATATTCACTATTAGATTCCATTATTTTTGGTTTCACTAAAATCCGGATTGTTTTGCACCCGGTACATTCAATTGAAGTTTGAAATCGAATTATCGAACTACCGCGCCATTTTCAATTCTATTTATAATTATATATAAATATTTATATTCTAACGACGATGCGTATAATATATACGTTCGAATTATATTCAAAATAAATTTCTCGTCGATATTATTTAAAATAATTCATATTAAATAATCAGAATTCGCTAAAATTGCCAAAATAAAAATTTCAAACTGGCTCGCATTTTACGGGTTGTTACAATCGGGCTCCGTATGAAGGAGTTATGACCTCCGGAAGTTTCAGAATTCGATTTAAAATTCAAACAGCCCAAAAACAACGTTTATCTACCGAAAGGAAAGCATTGCAAATTCAGAACTCAGAATCCAGAATTCAAGTTCGTCGTTTGTTGTAAGTATTGTGATTTTTCCGATGGGAATAAAATTGAGACTTGATTCGATGTAAAATGGAAATGGAATTTTACTATTGTATAACGACGATGCTAATTCATATCTGTGTATTGTAATGATTGTATTGTGAATGGTTGGGATGTTTGTGGTATAATTGATTTGATGTTGATCCTATTGTACATTTAGAATGAAAGCAACATCACATACAAGTATATGGTTAATGTTAGAATTTACACCTATATGTTTATATGTTTAATATAGGTTGTATGTATATACTTTATGCTAAAACCCCTATGCCAAAATGATTAAGTTCATATACATGCTCATATGTTTATACAAAAGTTGCAAGTTCATAATTGGATCCATGCCAAGATCCATTTTAATACAAGTTTCATGTTATAGTAGTAAACATGATTGGATCTAGTTCACACATGTGATAAAATTATACATACTTTATGGACATGTCATATTCTTGTCATATGCTAGCGATGTTCGATGTTATGCCTAGATCTAAACATGTTTAGGCTTATGTTGTTTAAATCATATGCTAATTCATGTGACAACTATTAAGTTAGATCCCTATTTCAATGCAAGTTCACATATATGTAAGTTGATTTAGTCTGTGTTGCAAATTCACATATATGTATGTTGATTTAGTCTACGTCGCAAGTTCACACCTATGATATTCATGTTGACTATTTTGCAAGTTCACACCTATGATGTTCATATTGACTATGCCGAAAATGTCAAGTTTACACCAACGTCATGTTTATGTTAATGAATTTCTTTATGCCAATTTTGCGTATGCTAAATTAGGCTAAGTTTTAAGCCTAATTTTATATGTTAAAAATAATGCGGACGAAAAATTAGGCTAAGATTGTTAGCCTAATATTTAGATGGGGTAACGTTTGAAAAAATTGGTAATTATAGGAAACTTGACATAAATTGGTGAAAAATATATGTATTGGCATGTTTGGCATATGCCAATAATTGGTGGCACTTAAATGGTACAAAATTCTTATACCAAAAATGATGAACTTGGAAAGTGGGCCACAACATTTAATTGTTAACAAATTTACATATAACAAGTAATAGAGACAAATACGTAAATTTAAAAAATACGAGTACGCTTAACCCGAGGTTGGATTGAGTTGTGATGTAAACCTGTCCGGACCCGCCTGGCTATCCAGTAATCACAACAATACCTATCAAATGTGAGAGGTTAAGCATTGAGCCCAATAAGGACCCAAGGTTAGACTGAGTTACGGTGTAAACCTTCCCGGAACCGACCGGCACATCCAGTAATCGTAACAATACCTGTCTAATATGTGTGGTTGGTGCTTTAAAAAGCTAAGGACAGACAAGTCAGGATGGTAGGGTTAAGTTAACTAAAACGCTTAACCAATTCAACATGTTAATTAAACTGATGGGTGGGGTTAGGTAAATACAGACACTTAACCACTTAACATGTTTGACTAGAAAACCCTAGTAACGGGGGCCCATTTCAGCAGTAACCCAATTAGGTATCATGGTACCCTGAAACTAGGCAGGGTGGGGCACGATTACTGGGCTGATTGTAAGCGGTCAAAAGCGACGGCGGTTGGTGCAGCAGTGTGGGTTCTAACGGAGTACAGGCGTGCACACACTTCGGAGCAGACAAACAGGGCACTGGGCACCAGTAGTATAACCTATGCATTCTAGGATTGTGTCGGGCCGCCAGCATGGGACTTGATACACCTCATGGTGGGAGCAGCATAGGTATCTATAATCATTGGGGGTCGTATGACACATATGATTTTGCGAGTAGGAGCCGATCTTTAGAAAGGGGATCACTTCACCCCGATCTTAGGGTGCCAGTTAAGAAAATGCAAGTAGGTGTAGAGATATAGTGTGGGGTGCGATAGTATATTCGGTTCAAACTGCTTTATCTTAGTTTATGACACTTTCCTATTTCTAATTTATACCTATCATGCCCTCTTTCTTATTCTCATACTGAAGAGTCACTAAACTTACCAGGCTTTATGTCTGACTCTATTTTTCTTTCGTCTTCTCTTCTTCCGTTCCCCCCTCCCCCTGGTCCACAGGGAGGAAACAACCCAGCTTAGTCAGACTCTTTGCAAGCTTCAAGATAGTAGATGTATGGTTTGGACTCTCTTTCCTTGGCTATGGCTTTTGGACACGTTCTATGGGGATTTATGCAGCTTCTATTATGTTTTATGCTTCTTTATTTAATAATCAAGACAGAAATGATGATGTAATGTTTTGGAAGTTGTTATGAGACAATTATGGAAATGTTTTGTATGAACACATATTTATGAAATGAAAGTCTGTTTGTTTTCCGCTGCTTGTACATATGTGTTTATATCTGTCTTGTGTTTTATTTGTGACTTTTACTTATAAACCTCCACCGAAGTTAAGGCATTCCCTTTGTGAGTGACCTTAATGGAGGTGGGGTGTTTCAATTAAATACAAGGCTCTGAATATAAATTATATTGGTTTATATTTAATATCAAATTCTGATACCAACAAATATCGTATTAGAAATAACGATATAAAATATATCTTCCAAATTTCCCTAAAAATATCCGTATAATCACGGAATCCGATATCGAAAAATTTCGAAGATTATTTCTTTTCAAATCCACTCCAATTCATATATTGGAAATTCTAGTTATATTAAACCCATTCTCAATCCAATTCATTTATTTAAAAATAATTGGATTATAAGTCTAGTTAATAACTGGTTTATTTCGATAAAAATATATTTTTATCTTTTCAAATATGGAATTTTTCATCCCAATTCTTTCTAAATCATTTATCATGATTTTACACAAATTATCAATATTTTTAATAATTTTATTAAGGCCTTTTCAGTCGATTTCCATAAATGGTCATCGAACTGCACTTACAGCGACCTTATCCAGATTTGATTTGGACATAAGTCCAAATCTAACCATTAGATTTCAAATCTCTTATATTCTTTGGAAAACTCTTTTCGATACGAACCTAACAGTTCTGGTTTTAGGAGAATCCGACGGTAGGATCTTCCGCAATGTCAATTCGAAGTCAATGGTCAAAATTCGCGAACGGTCGCGGTGCAGCGCGTTCTATTTAAGCCATTATATTGTATATAAAATACATACTTCATCAATTTCCATTTAAAACATATTTTACAAATCGTTTTACATTCATTTTTAAAAACGAATCCAACTTCATTTTCAATTTTTAATCAAAATTGAATATTCTATATCCTTATAATATATAAATGATAATATTTTCAAAATATCAGAATTTGAAATCATTTCCTTTTCGATATTCATTATAAAAATGAATAAAATCGATGTAAATATCGTTTACGTCAAAATGGCGTTAATCTAATTAACATGGCTTCATATATTTAAATATTTTCGTGTCCATCCCAAATCGGACATCAAAATCGTATTTTAATCATTTACAAAATATTATTTTAAAATATTCGTTATTTTAAAATATTTGTTCTTTCCGAATTGGAATCAGACACAGTCAATTACCATATAATGTTATTTATATGGATTTTATACATCATATGTATACAACAACAATGATAAACCATCAACCATCATCTAGAGTACACTACACATCTGCATAAGCATTCATTATGAATAACTAACGCTTACAACAGTCTGTCAACCAATCGATTGACATACAACTATACAATTGGGATTAGCGTATATCGAATATCATCCCAATACCCGTGTGGGGTTTCAACCAACACACACAGAGAATTTTTTGTGTAGTTGCATGATGTGTAAAATATATCGTCCCAATCAATATAAGTCAAATGATTGTTTATAAAAAAATCGTCCGATTTGTAAATGAATATTTATTCTCATTCATGTACACGTTAAAAATATAAATTTTTAATGATAAAATATTCATTACAAGACATGAATATTTTATACATTTCATTTATACAATAAAAATGATATTTTTATTGTTCTAACATATTTTAGAAAATTTTGGCAGCATAACGGCGCGATACTAGAACCAGAATAAGGTCTAGCCTTATCCCTCGCTTAATACTGGCTCGCGCCATACACATACCAATTCTAATCAACTCAATTCACATCCCAAACCAAATTCAAACAAATGAATCAATCCAAACAAATAGCTAAAAATCCAAGGTTTCAATCAAAGGTGTCGGGCGCTACTAAGCACCGTTTACATCATAGTATATATTTAACCCTCTGTTAGTAAACATCCATGGTTTCAGAATATTCTTTTATTCAAATATTCACATAATTAGGGAAAGGTTCCCATTAATTTTATCAAAGATAAATTCTCTAATATTTATTCTTTAATCTTCCTTTGGATATCATTTCTAAACCAAACTACGGTTTATCAACTAGTCGGGATTAGCGAAACTTACCAAAGTAATAATTTGTTTAATTTCCCAATCCCAACCTATTCATCCCATAGAGAAAAACTGGTAATACTCCATATATAACACCACAGTGTTATCGGTAAATTTAATTACCATTTCATGTTCAAATCTAATTAAGGATTTAACTATCGCTTGGAGTAAAACTGGTGCTACTCCATTCTCGATCATTTCCCGAATTTGATAATTTAAATTATCACATTCTCTTTTCAATCTAATTAATGATTCATTTAAAACTCACTTAGTTTTAATCTTCCCAAAAATCAATATTAATGATTATTTAACATTGGAAGCACAAACATGCAGCATAGACAATCTACACCGTACTATTGATTTCTGCCGATATATAACCTCTAAGATCGTACGTCTTAGAGAAGGGTGTTAAGAAAGAGAATAAATTCTCCGCCACCAAAAAGATATATATTTAGCAGAGATCAACCATACAGTTCGAAATACAATGTTAGACACGTAATCTTGTCTTCGACTTGGTTAAAGAACTAATGTCAATTTAAACACAGTTCACGATAAACCCAAATCACATTCCATTAGTTTTCGAATCTTCACAGAAAACAAATCGATATATATATATAATCGATATCTATTTCCGTATCTGACTAATAATACAAAATGGAATAACGACCAAGCCTTTTAACTTCCATATATATTACCAGTCTTCCTCCATAGAAGTTCAATTATTATCAAATAGAATTCCATTCCATTCCAATTTGTTGTATTAAATTGGAAAACATTATTTTGGAAAATTTCCTTTAAATCTAAATAAAAGATTTATAAATTCCAAATCACATTTCATTGTAAATCGGGTTAAAAAACGAATGTCGTTAAAAACACAGTTCACAATAAACCCAATTCACATCCCATTTTATTCCAGTTATAAAATATAATTGGAAACTCTAATAATCTTAATTAAAAGATTTATTCATTTCACACGGGGTTCAAGAATAGTATTACTGAAAACACCATTCACGACAAACCCAAAAATCCAATTACTTTATTCAATTCCAATTAAATATTAATTAATTGGTAAACTTCTCTAAATCTTAATTAAAAGATTTATTCTTTTCTCAACCGGGCCTAAGAACAGTGTTAATGAAGACACGATTCACGACAAACCCAAAATCCAATTTGATATTAAATACATGGCTCTGAATAGAAATTATATCGGCTTATATTCAATATCAAATTCTGAAACCAACAAATATCGTATTGGAAATAACGAAATAAAATATATCTTCCAAATTTCCATAATAATATCTGTATAATCACGGAATCCAATATCGAAATATTCCAAAGATTTTTTTCCATTCAAATCCACTCCAACTCATATATTGGAAATTTTGGTTATATTAAACCCATTCTCAATCCAATTCATTTATTTAAAATTAACTGGATTATAATTCTAGTTAATAACTAGTTCATTCCAATAAAAACATATTTTTACCTTTTTAAGTATGGAATTTTTCATCCTAATTCTTTCTAAATCATTTATTATGATTTTACACAAATTATCAATATTTTTAATAATTTTATTAAGGTCCTTTCAGTCAATTTCCATAAATGGTCATCGAACTGCACTTACATCGATCTTTTACAAATTTGATTTGGACATAATTCCAAAACCAAGCATTAGATTTCAAATCTCTTGTATTCTTTGAAAAGCACTTTTCGATACGAACCTAACAGTTCTAGTTTTAGGAGAATCCGACAGTCGGATCTCCCTTAATGTCAACTCGAAGTCAATGGTCAAAACTCGCGAACGGCCACGGCGCGTTCTATTTCGGCCATTATATTATACATATAATATATATAATAAATACTTCGTCGATTTCCATTTAAAACGTATTTTATAAATCCTTTTATATTCGTTATTAAAAACGAATCCAACTTCATTTTCAATTTTAAATCAAAATTGAATATTCTGTATCCTTATAATAAATAAATGATAATATTTTCAAAATATCATATTTTGAAATCATTTCTTTTTGATATTCATTATAAAAATGAATAAAAACGATATAAATATCGTTTACGTCAAAACGATGTTAATCTAATCAACATGTATTCATATATTTAAATATTTTCGTGTCCATCACAAATCAGACATCGAAATCATATTTTATTCCTTTGAAGAATATTATTTTAAAATATTTGTTATTTGAAAATATTCGTTATTTTAAAATATTCGTTCTTTCTGAATTGGAATCAGACACAGTCAATTACCATATAGTGTTATTTATATGGATTTCATACATCATATGTATGCAACAACAATGATAAACCATCAACCATCATCCAGTGTGCACTATACAACTGCATAAGCATTAATTATGAATAATTAACGCTTACAATAGTCTGTCAACCAATCGATTGACATACAACTAAACAATTGGGATTAGTGTATTTCGAATATCATCCCGATACCCGTGTAGGGTTTCAATCAACACACACAGAGATTTATTTGTGTAGTTGGGCGATGTGTAAAATATATCGTCCCAATCAATATCAGTCAAATGAGTGTTTATAAACAAATCGTTCAATTTGTAAATGAATATTTATTCTCATTCATATACATGTTAAAAATTATATTTTTAACAATAAAATATTTATTTTAACACATGAATATTTTATACATTTCATTTATACAATAAAAATGATATTTTTATTGTTCCAACATATTTTAGAAAATTTTGGCAGCATAACGGCGCGATACTAGAACCGGAATAAGGTTTAACCTTATCCCTTGCCTAATACTGGCTCGCGCCATACACATACCAATTCTAATCAATTCAATTCACATCCCAAATCAAATTCAAACAAATGAATCAATCCAAACAAACAACCAAACATCCATGGTTTCAATCAAAGGTGTCGAGTTCTACTAAGCACCGTCTGCATCCTAGTATATATTTAACTATAAATAAAATTAGAGTGAGAAGTTCTCACCTTTGGTTTCCACTCCGCCAGTTTTATTTCTGAATTTATGAAAAGCTTGGATTTGGCCGAAATTCCAACGCAACCCTTTTCACGTTGTTCATAGTAAAAATCACATTTTTGATATGATGCTTATATAATTAAAAATCGCATTTTTAAACGTTCCTATATATATTAAAAATCATATTTTTATTTCTCAATTCATATAATAAAAATCATATTTTTTATATTGCTACTCATATATAAAAATTATATTTTTACAATGCTACATCATACATAAAAATTATATTTTTATATCGCTGCTCAAACAATAAAAATCATATTTTTGTCTTGTTATTTAAACAATAAAAATCATATTTTTACCTTGCTTTAATGTATATAAAAATCCAATTTTTATTTGCTATTCATACATATAAAAATCAATTTTTTTATTCACTATTCATATATATAAAAAACAATTTTTTACTCGCTATTCATATGTATAATAATCAAATTTTTATTCGCTATTATATATATATATATATATATCAAATTTTTATTCACTACTCATATATAAAAATCATATTTTCTAACGATGTTTATGTAATAAAAATCATATTTTTCTAACAATGTTTATATAATAAAAATCATATTTTTCTAATGATGTTTATATAGTAAAATTCATATTTTTCTAACGATATTTATATAATAAAAGTCATATTTTTCTTCGTTAATTAAAAATTGTAATTTTACTTAACTAAAATTTCATTTTTATATAATAAAAATCAGAGAATAAATCAGGGATATATATTATAATCTGAAAATGAAATTCAAAGTAATTTACCTCTTTTTCTTTCTTTTTTTCACAGGGGCCCCACGGCCAGAGGAGGAGCGGCGCCTGAGCTTGGAGGTGGCAGGGGAGGCAAGTGGATGCGGCGGTGGGTGGTCAGGTGGTTGTTTCCGTCGAAGGCTTGAGGTTTTTGGGTGGTCACGGTTTTAAATCGAAGAGGAGGAGGAACGAGGATCGGAGAGGGCGTTGGTGCTGTAGGAGGTGGTGGTCGTGGCGGCGGCAGGCCGGTAGGAGAGCATGGCAATTGTGCGGTTGGCTGAGGCGCGGCAGTTCTACCTTTTTTTATTTCTTTTTCAGATCTGAAATCGATCGTGGAAGGAGGGGGAGACAAAGGGGGATTTTATAATTTATTTAATTTTTTTTCTATTTTAATCCCACCTGAGTTGACTTTCCATTTGAACTCCAAATAAGGCACAACAACTGTCTTTTCTGGCTAATTACCCCTATTTTGGACACAATGGGATATGTTCAGTAAGCCATTTCCACTGTTTCGATTAGTTTTCATCAAAATTCAAATATAAAATATTTTAATGTTCAAAATTGATTTCAACGTACATTTTAATTTGTCGGGGTCACATATTGACTCCAAAAATTCCTGAAAAATAAATGTAGCTATGTTTTGACGATGCGGTCTTAACAAAACAAATTTTGTCAAATTTGGAGACCTTTTGAAAATCGGTCATTTTCCAGTCGATAAAATTCAAACTGAAATTACCAAACACGTTTAAATTCACCACGCTCACATATTAATTCCAAAAATTATGAAAATTTGAATCTAGCAATAATTTGACATTTCGGATCGAATAAAAGTGATTTCGTCGAAAACGGAGATCATTAGCAAAATGGCCATTTTTAAGGGCTATATATAATACAATATATATATATATATATATAAATTCCATAGCAACTTTTCTGAATTTTAAACTGGACATAACTTTTTATTCTTGTTATGAAATCTGGATTTTTCACATTCATTGAAAAGATATTTTCAAACAGATTCGAATATTTCTGGTTTTACTGAAATCCGAGTTATTTTGAATCCTGTACATTCATTTAAAGTTTGAAATCGAATTTTCAAACTACCGCGCCATTTCAAGCTCGTTTTATGATTAAAATAAATTTTTACATTCTAACATCGATTTAAATATATTTTTAGTCGTTATTATTTAAAATAAATTATTTTAAATATTCAAAATACATTAAAATTACCAAAATACAAATTTTAAATTGGTTCTGAAAATTTGGATTGTCACAATCTCCCCCACTTAAAATATTTTCGTCCTTGAAAAGGAATGGAGTTGAAAGTTGTTTAAGTAATCAACTCAACTTTCTTTCTAGCTTTCATTCTTCAACTTTTCAGTTTCTAAGAATTTTCAAATTCTTCAAAAATTTGGCTAACACCCTAAATTTTTGAAAAATTTCGCCATAACCTCCTTTGTACGGGGAGACATTTAAAACTGCAACTAGCCTCACATGTCCTCGCCCATCCAAAAGGAAAAGAAAAAGACAATCGTCTCATAAAATCATCAAAACCCAATAAATTAGTAAACATGTAATTATTTGTTGGGCATACAATTTTATTCCTCGTCTCTAGCCTCCTTGCTATGACCTGTTCACACATATATATGTATATGCACGCAATTTCAATCAACTTTCAATTTAATTTAATCATTAAAATTTTATTTGGCCTAATGGTTCCAAATTTAATTAATCAAACCAATAATCAAACAACACAATCAGCAATCAATTAGTTGGTTATCGTTTCAAACACACAAATTGTTACATATACTAAAATTCCGTTTTTGGTGCCAAATCACAACAAATAAATCCTATATAGTTTTGGTTCTCACACCAGTCAACTGGAAATATATAGATATCCTACCTTCGAAACTCGAGCACAGATGCCGATGATGTGGCCACATCATCAGAATCATCCTCGGGCGACTAGAGTGTGATTCTATATCTATCCAGTATATTTGAGGCTCCGATAAACACGTTAATTACGCGTATATTCAAAATATTCATATAGACGATTGTCCAAAATCAATTTAAAATAAATATTCAAATACGTATGATAAGATTTAAATTTTCAAAGCAAAATTTGTTTTTCATTTTCATTTTTTTAAAAAAAACACTCTTCACACTCGTTTTAGGATAGTACCGATCCTATTTCTAATGAGTCATTCCCATTGGATACTACTACTCCAATCTTTGATGAATTCTTTCATTTGGTTCTTACGTGTCATGTTCTCGAGCTCCGTAAAGCAAAGCTCTTATACCAAACTGAAATGACCCAAACTTGCCCTTACGGGAAAGCTCAGATTGAGTTGAGAACACGACAAATCAGAACACAAACAGAAGAACATTTCATTTCTTATTACAACAATTACATCATAGTACAAGAATATTCCAGAGTATGAATAAATAGTATACATTTGACAAATATCAGAGATTTAGATTACATTTAAATGCATAACAGTGGAAAATAATACATAATACAAATGTAAGAGATACACAGATAAAGAGCGTTTCGAATATAGCTCCAACTGTAAACCAGGATCCTGTAAACTAGGAATCTGCAAAACCAAAACTACTAGCTGCCCATATGGAAAATAGGGGCACCCAGAGTTTAGGTTAAAACAATAAACTCCAGGTCAGTCATATGACTGGTGTGAGAACTAAAACAGTTATTTAAAACTTTACTTTAAAATAAAGTAAATCAAGGGACCACACCGTATAACACGGAACGGGTTTCCTCCCAAGAATACGAGTGCATAAATAGTTATAAACAGCGAATGTTTTTTTGGAAAAAATGAAGCTATTATAAGACCTAGGTCCCATCACACAATGCAACGCAAGCTGGAGGATAGAGTTTTACCTTATAATAGCCAAACATGCTTGATATGTTTAAATCAAATCATTTTGATATTATGTAACGACCCAGAAAATCTGAACCAATTTAAAAAATTTAAATTGGCTAAAATAGTGGATTTTAAATATTTAAAATAAATATTTTAAATAATAGCAATGAAAATTGAGTTTGAATCGACGTTTGAAAACTAATATAATTAATTCTAATTATAAACAAGGCCTGAAAAGGCGCTGTAGTTTCAAAAATTGAATTCAAACTTTGTCGGACTGTACCGGGCGCAAAACAAAACGGATTTGACTGAAACCAAAAATATTTAAATCTGTTAGTGAATACCTTTCTAACAAATCTGAAAAATCAAATTTTCATAGCGGAAAGCAAAAGTTATGGCCAAATGAATTTTCAGAAAGGTCGCTATGGAATTTATGTATCCCGTGAAATTGGCCATTTTGCATACGACCTCGGAATTCGACGAAACCACTTTTGTTAGATCCGGGATGTGAAGTTATTGCTAGATTTCAAATTTCATAATTTTTGAAGCTAATATTTGAGCGTGGCAAAGGAAAACGTGTTTTGATTAATTATAGTTAAATTGGATCGACCAGAAATAGGCCTTTTTGCAAACGGTCTCAGAATTCGGCGAAACTAGTTTTATTGGGACCGTATCGTCAAAACATAGCCAGATTTATTTTTCTGGAATTTTTCGAATCAGTTTGTGGCCCTGGCAAATTGAAATGTACGTTCAAATTGAATATTCTATATTTTAATCTGAATGAAAACTGACTGAAACTGTCGAATGAGCCTGCGAAACATATCCCATTGTGTTCGGAATGGGTGTAAAACGCTAGGAACGACAGTCGTTGGGTTTAGATTGATGGTCGTGTCAGAAAACCCCTTTAAAACCCACCGGCCAATCATAATTTTTATTAAAAAAAAAAGAAAATTCTAATTTTCTCTCTCCCTGATCGAAGGCGAAAGAGGCTTCAAACTTTCCTTCTCCGATTCCGGCCGCCATGCTCACCAAAACCACCCCACCCTTTGGAACTTTTTGAAGAGCCCAACGCCACCTTCAAATCCATACTGTAGCGCCCTCCCTCGTTGCTCCACCTTCGGGATCCGTCGATCGGAAGTTCGCGACTTTGAAGAGCCGCCGCCCCTTCCTCCTTGCATCGAACGGAGTGCCTCCTCCAGCGGTGGTGCACGACTCCAAGCACTACAAGGTGGCAGAGGCCGATCATCACCAAGCTACACGGATTTCGAGAAAAGTTGAAACCTAGTTTTGAACAAATCAAAGTGGTAACGGCTGTTTTATTTTTAACTGTTCTATAGCACTTCTAAACGCTACGGATTTTGATTTCACTATAAAAATCATATATTTTTCTTTTGTGGTCGAAATTCAGTGAAACAAGAGACAGTGCGATCGTGTGGACGTCTTCTACATTCTAGAAGAGACCGCATATTTTTCTGAGCCTTCTTCTATTTTTGGTGGAGTGGAACCCAATGTGAGATTTCTAATTTATAAATGATATGGAAAACGACGATGTATAAATTATATAGTCGATGTATGGGTTATATAAGCGTTGTACACCTCATGTATAAGCGTTGTATAAGTTGTACGTTCGATGTATAAGTTATATATGCGTTGTAAAAATTATATATGTGTTGAAATAGAAGTGAATTGCTATATATATATATACATGCCCCTCGTCCACAAACCATGGATGATATTTATTGGTTGTGATTGGTGTGAAAATTGATTGATAGTGAATAGTTGATATGAACTGTTTGTGATTGATATAGATTGATTGTGGTTGAAAAATACCCATTTGTGGTTGAGAAATATTTGGTTGAAACAACATAGGATTAGTTTGTGGGAATGAAATAAATATACATGCCACCTGCGTGCGAACTAGATGCATGACTCCCCATTGTCAAAAACCGTGAGGTTTTAAGGTAGAGCGAGGAGCCGTACTAGGGACGGTCCCGGTTTTAACTACCCTACCGTTATGCTGCTGAAATTTTGAATAATATTCATGTGTTTGAATTATTTTCATTTGTTGAAACTATATTTATTCGTTGAATAGAAAACCTTCATGTGTTGAGTCGATATCCATTCGTCGGATAGAAATTCATGTGTTGAATGGTGTTCGTGTTTTAAATATAAAAATCACATTTTTATCTATATATATATATATATATATAAACTATAGAAATTCTTCATGTGTTGAATCGATATACATTCGTTGAATTGAAATTCATGTGTTGAATGGTATTCATATTTTGAAATAAATGGTTTTATAATAAAAATCACATTTTTATCATCTATATGAATTATATAAAATAATCTAGTTTTGAAAGAAATTGTTTTATAATAAAAATACTATTTTTATTACCTATATGAACTATATAGAATAATAGTGTTTTGAAATGAATTGTTTTACAATAAAAATCACATTTTTATTATATACATGAATTGTTAAATATAGTGAAGTGTTGAAATAGAAGACAGTTAGATAAAAATATCATTTTTATCAAATGTATGAAAAGAATATAGCTTTAAAATCGAAGAATAGATATATATATATATATAAATAGAATTAAAATATATCGAATAACGAAGCCGCAGTTCGTATTTTGAAACCGTGATTTCAAACGATTATACCGGGAGATACAACCATCGGATTTTTCCGAAATCGCAACCGTTGGGTTCGCTTTGGAAAAATCTTTCCAACGGCACCAACTTTGTAAAAATCCCAACGGTTGGATTGTCTGGAATGTTTAATTTAAATCTGGAGAAAAACAGCGCCAGAATCGATTATATTTATATATATATAAATATAATTATAATTAATCGAATAACGACGCTGCAGTTCGTATTTTGAAATCGAAACTTCAAACGATTATACCGGGAGATCCGACCGTCGGATTTTCCCAAAACTGGAACCGTTGGATTCGTTTTGAAAAGATCTTTCTAATGATGTAAATTTTTTGAAGATCCAACGGTTAGATTTTCAGATATGTGTAAATCAAATCTGAAGAAAAACAGCGCCACGGCCGCGTTATGGCCCGAAGCGTCGTTTTGAATAAATTGGCTATTTTAAAATAAATAAAAATGGTGATAAATCGTTATAAAATATCATAAACGATATGGAATGGAAATAAACTGAATTTGCTCGATTTATGTGGTAATTGATGGTTGAATGTGTTTGGTGTGAAAATTACATTAAAGAACAAAATTGGTGTTGTCGAATGATTTAACCATTGAAATAAATTGATTTGAAATTCTAAATATCCGTGAATTATTTGAAAAGGCCGAGTTAATTCTCATTTCAAATAATTGACCGACGATTGAAAGTCGAAGATGAAGACGGTGGTCGAAGACCGGAGATCTCCACCTCGTTTGGATGGTAACCGAGGTCCTGATTGGGAGGCATCCCGAAATATGGATAATGAGTGGTGATCGTCCAGACGTACGTGGTGGTCGATAGGTTTGCGAGGTATATAGTGCCTCCGGTTTCGTTCAGACCCAGAACGGACTTGTAAATGGACTGTGTGTCTGACATTGGATTTTATTCTGTGTTGATTGATCTCTATTAAATATACATCTGTTTTGGCGGTGGAGAATTTATTCTTTTGCTTAATGCCCTTCTCTGAAACGCACGAGCTCAGAGGTTGTATATCGATGGACATCAGTCGCATGACATGAATTGCTAGTGTGGCATGCCTAAGTGGCAAATGATCAGGGCTTCTGTTGAAAAGCAAAGTCTTGTGGTGATGATCAAAGCACCGCCTGTGTGGCGTAGCTTTGTGTATAACGTGAATTCGCGAGCCTCACTCCCCGGTATGAGCCAGAAACGGGAGAAGGACCTTAGGGAGGGCATGCGTTTCTTTCTAGCTAGGAGTTGTGTCGGTGTTTTTACACGGCCCGACATTATACTTATGTTGATGATGGATAACGAGGCGCCTCTGATATATCGGTCGATCCGGGACTGATGGAGTCATTCGTTGGCTCACTTACGCCCCATAGGGCGGGGAAACATAGTGCTCAGGAATTTTAATCCACATCGGTGGACTGGCCCTGTCGCTCCAAGGGTCGATGTGTTCTGATCCTGAGGGGCGGGCTAGAGCATCTCGAATTCGGTAAGGACTATCTTTTGCCTTGGTTCATGATGGAAATCCAATTTCCAAATACGTGACTGTGCGGTTTTGATTGTATACCTATATATGGCGACATAGTGGTATGGGGCATTAATGCCGTCTATGATTGATAGTTATGATTTGAAATTGTTTTCAAAACATATAAACACTAGCAATAATATCAAATGCCTTTATTTTATTCGTATCAAGCATATTTTGGCCGTTATAAGGTAAAAACTCTATCCTCCGGTTTGCGTTGCATTGTGTGATGGGAACTGAGTCTTATAATGGCTTCATTTTTATAAAAAGCATTGCGATGTTTAAAAGAAAGATTTGTTTTTAAAGCACTGGCAATCCAATGGAGTAAACCCGTTCCACGAAAGTGGCATGGTCCTGTGATTAGCTATATTATAAATGTGTTGAGTAGATTTCTCATACGAGTCCCATGACCGACTCGTAGTTTGTTTCACTTTCAAACTCGGGTGCCCCTTTTTCTACATGGGCAGCCTTGTATTCAGGTTTAGCTGGTTCGTTCTGGATAGCTGGAGCTAAAGATGGATTCTGTCATTTATCTCTTTTTATGCTGTTCAGCTCCTATTGTACATATTTTGTTTGTTTCCGCTGTAGACATTTATGTATAGCTGAACTGTATGTGTACCAAGTATGATCCTGTATACTATGTAACTCTGATGATTATGTTTATCCAGCGTATTCTATTGTACATTATCTGGTGTATTTATTTATTTCTGTTCTGCTATTATCTGTTTCTGTGTTATATTCCAAGGATTACCCTTGCCTCCGTTAGTACGGGGTTTGGGGTAGTCACAACGTGGTATCAGAGCATTGGTTAAGCTTAGTTCTGGAATATAACATATAACGATATCGTCAGAAATAGAACCAGTAGTGTTTTAGGATGGGTAACTTTATACAGATGGGATCAGTAATATCCTAGTATGAGTAAAGAAGAATAAAATTACACCTCGATAGACACATTTACATTTGAAGTATTTGTCTCTATATTTTGAAATATCTTTTCTGTTGACCTGACACTTGATCTGCTATTTGCAGAAGTACTAGAAAATGAGTGTTAGAAACAGAAGGAATGCAGAACCGTATATTGAGGCCCTATTAATCAAATATCGAAATATGGGTGGAATGCCGTTCTCTGGTGAAGAATCTATTATGAAGACACAGGCTTGGATTCGTTCTGCCGAAAAGATCTTTGATGGTTTAAAGCTGAGGGATGACCAGAAAAGGTTACTAGCATCCTGGGCACTCAAAGATGAAGCTTTGTTCTGGTGGGATTCAGTTATTGAGAATAATCCAGAAGGTGATATCACCTGGGATAAATTTAAAGTGATTTTCCTAGAAAGATTTACTCCTCCCGAAGCGACTGAGCGATTATGTGATGAATTCTCTTATCTGATACAAGGAGATATGACCATTCCTGAATATCATAAGAAATTCAACTAACTCGCTCATTTTGCCCCTCATCTGATTAAAGACCCAAAGAGGAAGAATCTGAGATTTATTCATGGCCTGCAAAGAAAATATCAGAATAGTGTGATGAGGAGCGTGAAGTTCCCCTTTTCTGAAATGATATACATGGCTTACCAATACGAGGATCTCGACAAGAAAGGTATGTTACAGTACGATGAGGAAGTCAGCTCTAGTAATAAAAATGAGTCTGAAACTGATCGTCCTGAGGCTAGTACAACGTCTGAGGTCAGTAAAAATCCCAGTGCCAAGAGAAAAGGGTTAAATCTGACAAGGACCCGGTAGTGACTGCCACATGCTCAAGTTGCAATAGGCAAGGACATTTGGCGATAAGTTGTAAATCTTGGAACAAAAGAAGAAAGGATAAATTTAAATCCAAGGACAAGTTCCTGGAGAATAGGAAATGCTGTCAATGCCATCAGACTGGTCATCTTGAAAAGGATTGCAGGCAATTTAAGGAATCCAAAGCAGTGCATGTAAATGAGGTGGTAGAAGTACCTGCATCTTCGTCTGCTCAGGAAAGGTCTGATGTTTTAGAAGGCACGCTCAATGTCAAGAACATTCTAGTTAAAGTGTTGTTCGATACAGGCGCGTCACGAAGCTTTATTGCAAAGAGTGCAGTCAAAAATTTGGATTTAAAATTGAAGAAGCTTAAAGAACCAATGACTGTCCGAAATCCAGTTGGGGGTTCCATCGATCTCAGTTGGGTTTGTGGGGTGCCTGTCTCTTTCTCCTGCTATAAATTCCTTACTATCTCTATCGTCATGAATTTTAATGAATTCGATCTTATTTTGGGATTGGATTGGCTAACCAGATATGAGGCAGAGGTTAGATGCGCTGAGAGAGTTGTTAAGGCAAGGCCCAATTGGGGAATTATATAACCATACCATGTAATGGCCCGACTTCAAATAGAAAGGACTTCTAGGCAGCTCTCGATATCTCTCCAGCCCAGATAGAAAATATCTCTGAAGTTACAGAGAATATTCCTGACCTCATCAAAGACATTCCTGTCGTCAAAAATTACGCGGATGTGTTTGAAGAAGTTGTTCGCTTACCTTTGCAGAGAGAAATAGATTTCAAGATTTCTTTGTTTCCGAATGCAAGGCCGGTAGTTCACGCTATTCGAAGAATGTCCTTGAAAGAGAAAGAGGAATTAGACAATCAAACACGATAGCTAGTATGGAAGGGTCTAATCAGGCCTAGTTTCTCTGATTGGGGGGCAGCAGTGGTGTTTGTCCCAAAATCTGACGGTACTCTACGTCTATGTGTGGATTATCGTGATTTGAACAAGCAGACCATAAAGAACAAATATCCACTGCCGCGGATTGATGATTTGTTGGATCGATTAAATGGAGCACAGGTATTTTCAAGGATGGACCTAGCTACAGGCTTCCATCAGCTTCGTATTGCCGAAGAATGTGTTCCTATGACAACATTCAGAGGTCCCGACTTATTCTACGAGTGGTTAGTAATGTCGTTCGGCTTATGTAACGCTCCAGCTTACTTCGTCGACCTGATGAATAGAGTATTCAGAGGGGTATTGAACAAATTTGTTCTGGTTTTTATTGACGATATTCTAATCTTCTCTAAATCAAAGGCCGAACATGAAAAGCATTTGGAACAGGTTCTAGAAATCCTCAGAAGGAATGTATTAAAAGCCAAACTATTCAAATGTATATTCTGGCAAGATGAAGTGAAATTTCTGGGCCATGTCGTATCGAAAGAAGGAATTGTTGTGGATACAAGTAAAATCACAGCTATTCAAAATTGAAAACAGCCTAGTACTCCTATAGAGGTTCGCAGTTTTCTCAGATTGGCTAGTTATTATCGGAAGTTCGTTAAAAACTTTTCAAAAATACCTGGTCACTTAACGAAGCATACAAAGAAGCACTCTAAATTCAAATGGACTCCAGAAAGTGAAGAGGCTTTTGAAGAGCTAAAGTTAAGATTAACGACAGCTCTAGTGTTAACCATCATCGATGGCAATCAGGATTTAAAGGTCTGGACTGATGCTTCTAGAGAAGACCTTGGCGCAGTGTTAATGCAAAGGGGTCAAGTGATTGCTTATGCTAGTCGTCAGCTGAAGCCGCACGAGAAAACTACGTAACTCATGATCTTGAGTTATTGGCTATAGTATTCGCCTTGAAAATCTGGAGGCACTATCTTTTGGGTGAGAGATTTGAACTATTTACGGATCACCAGTCGTTAAAGTATCTGTTCACCCAGAAGGACTTGAATCTAAGGCAGCAACGTTGGCTGGAGTTCCTTGTAGCATACGATTTTGAAATTATATACACTCCACGGAAAGCCAATGTCGTGGTTGATGCGCTGAGTCGAAAGAATGTAATGATCGCCAGCTTTGTTATTACGACTTCCTTGATTGACAAAATATCCATTCTTCAGAAGGATGATAACTTTATTAAGGATATGATCAAAAGGTTTCAGAAAGGCGAACCCTCGTGTTTTCAAATGGATAACGATGGAATCCTGAGATTGAAAGGAAGGATTTGTGTTCCTGGCATTCCCGAGATCAAAAGGGAAGTGTTAGACGAGTGTCACAAGTCCAAGTTGAGTATCCATCCTGGTGTAGCCAAAATGTATAACGATCTCAAGCGAACATTCTGGTGGAAGGCTATGAAAATGGACGTTTCAATATATGTTAGCCGATGCCCTACTTGCCAGCTAGTCAAGAGCGACCAACAGAAACTGGCTGGATTGTTACAACCGCTAGACGTTCCTGGTTGGAAGTGGGAACATATTTCCATGGACTTCATTGATGGTTTGCCCAGAACCAGAAAAGGAAATGACAGTATTTGGGTGATCGTAGATCGCTTCACGAAGACCGCCCATTTCATACCTGTCAGATCAAGCAGAACTGCTCAGAGTCTGGCGCAGATATATTTCAAGGAAATAGTTAGACTACATGGAGTGCCGCTCGATATAGTCAGTGATAGAGATACAATATTTACTAATAAATTCTGGGAGGCATTTCAAGTCGAACTGGGAACGAAGCTGAATCTAAGCTCCGCTTATCATCCTCAGACAGACGGTCAGACTGAGAGGGTGAACCATATATTAGAAGATCTATTGCGGGCTTGTGTTCTAGATTTAGGTGGATCATGGGAAGACCATCTACATTTGGCTGAATTCTCATATAACAACAGCTACCTGGCGAGCCTGACAATGTCGCCATTCGAAGCATTATATGGTAGACCGTGCCGATTTCCTGCTTGTTGGGTCGAACCCGGAAATAGACTGGTGTTGGGGCCAGATATGATCCGAGAAGCCGCCGACAAAGTCGATTTTATTAAGAAACGATTACTCGCCGCTCAAAGCCGACAAAAGAGTTATGCCGATAGGAGAAGAAGAGATATATCCTTTGCAGTTGGCGACTATGTATATTTGAAAGTATCGTTGATGAGAGGAGTTATCCGGTTCGGTAAAACTGGAAAGTTGGTGCCCAAATTCATTGGTTTGTTTCCTGTTCTGGAATGGATCGGAACTCTTGCTTATAGGGTTAAATTGCCTGATTGGTTGCCTAGGGTGCATGATGTATTTCACATATCTCAACTTCGAAAGCACGTTCATGATCCAGACTTGATCGTGGAAGAAGCAGCTCAACAGGATATTGAAATTACTCCAGAATTAGCTGTGAGAAGAGAGCCGCTCAAGATAATCGACAAAGAAACCAAAGAGCTGAGGAACAAGAAGTTTCACTTAGTCAAAGTGCAATGGAGTGGAGAACCGCGAGATTGTACTTGGGAAACTGAGGAGAGCATTCAGAAAGCTTATCCTAGATGCCGAGTGGATATCTCTGATTGACTCCGGTGCAAGGTACATTTACCATACTTTGCATTACCAATTAATTCTCTACTTTGTTGTTATTTTCTTTCCATGGATGTGCACTTTTAATTCTATAGTCTGAATGGTTTTAAAAGAGTATAGAAATTGATTAGTATATTTTTGAAAAGGTAAAAACAATTTGATTGTTGTTTATGTTGTGTGATTGTAGATTTGACTAATTGAATTATTGAAACAATAGTTAATTTAATCAACAATAGAATAATGGTAGAATTTATTCATTTAAATCACACATTGAACTGATTAGAAAATAGATAGAAATATATATACATGTGCATTATATATGTTTAAACAGGTAAATGGATAGCTGTTGAGTAAAGATTTTATTTGCGTGGCCGACAAATAGGTAAACCTTAATGAGTTGGATGCGAAATATTATTATATCGACTCCTGTGAATGCCATTGGATGCGGAGTGCTGGTTATTCTGTGTGTAAAAATAAACGTCGCCATAGGATAGTAACAATTAATTTTGAACTACACTGCATGGCATACTTCTTGAAGATAGGCATACTTCATCATATACCACATAAGCATTTGGAGCTTGTGTGACGAGGTGGAAGATTTACCATACGAGCGAGAGGCTTGTATGGCGATGACTATATTTTACAGGTTGAACTGATGACTGATATGGACTATTTAAATTGTAACGATTAAATTGCCAGATTAATAAAAACCCAACACGGGTCTGGAGTTGACAATAATCACGTCTCTCTAGTTATTAGATACGACACATGGACTATTTATTTCCCATACGGGACGAGGTTTTGAGGATTTATCCTCTGGAGCATTTAAAATACACACTCCCTCAGGCTTTGACAGGGTGACGAGAATTTATTCTTTGGAGTTATTATCAATACACGCTCCCCTGTAAACACCAGAATATATCACTATGAATATGTGTATGCTTATTAGGATTTATTGGGTACCTAATACGGCCCAATAAATTTCCAAACCTCTCTCCGTATAAAGGAGGTTATGGCGAAATTTTCCGAAAATTCCGGGTGTTAGCCAAATTTTTGAGGAATTTGAAAATTCTCAGAAACTGAAAAGTTGGAGAATGGAAGCCAGATCGAACGTAGAGTTGATTAATCAAACCACTTTCGACTTTGTTCCTTTTCGGGGACGAAAAGTTTTAAGTGGGGAAGATTGTAACGACCCAGAAAATCCGAACCAATTTAAAAATTTTAAATTGGCCAAAATAGTGGATTTTAAATATTTAAAATAAATATTTTAAATAATAGCAATGAAAAGTGAGTTTGAATCGACGTTTGAAAACGAATATAATTAATTCTAATTATAAACAAGGCCTGAAAAGGCGCTGTAGTTTCAAAAATTGAATTCAAACTTTGTCGGACTGTACCGGGTGCAAAACAAAACAGATTTGAGTGAAACCAAAAATATTTAAATCTGTTAGTGAATACCTTTCTAACGAATCTGAAAAATCGAATTTTCATAGCGGAAAGCAAAAGTTATGGCCAAATGAATTTTCAGAAAGGTCGCTATGGAATTTATATAGCCCGTGAAATTGGCCATTTTGCATACGACCTCAGAATTCGACGAAACCACTTTTGTTGGATCCGGGATGTGAAGTTATTACTAGGTTTCAAATTTCATAATTTTTGAAGCTAATATGTGTGCGTGGAAAAGGAAAACGTTTTTCAATCAATTATAGTTAACTTGGATCGACCAGAAATGGGCCTTTTTGCAAACAGTCTCAGAATTCGACGAAACTAGTTTTATTGGGACCGTATCGTCAAAACATAGCCAGATTTATTTTTCTGGAATTTTTCGAATCAGTTTGTGGCCCTGGCATATTGAAATGTACGTTCAAATCGAATATTGAATATTCTATATTTTAATCTGAATGAAAACTGACTGAAACAGTCGAATGGGCCTACGAAACATATCCCATTGTGTTCGGAATGGGGGTAAAACGCTAGACAGTCGTTGGGTTTAGATTCGTGGTCGTGTCAGAAAACCCCTTTAAAACCCACCGGCCAATCAAAATTTTTATAAAAAAAAGAAAATTCTAATTTTCTCTCTCCCCGATCGAAGGCGGAAGAGGCTTCAAACCTTCCTCCTCCGATTCCGGCCACCACGCTCACCAAAACCACCCCCTCCTTTGGAACTTTTTAAAGAGCCCAACGCCACCTTCAAATCCATACTGGTAGCGCCCTCCCTCGTTGCTCCACCTTCGAGATCCGTCGATCGGAAGTTCCCGACTTTGAAGAGCCGCCTCCCCTTCCTCCTTGCATAGAACGGAGTGCCTCCTCCAGCGGTGGTGCGCGACTCCAAGCACTACAAGGTGGCAGAGGCCGATCATCACCAAGCTACACGGATTTCGAGAAAAGTTGAAACCTAATTTTGAACAAATCAGAGTGGTAACGGCTGTTTTATTTTTAACTGTTCTATAGCACTTCTAAACACTACGGATTTTGATTTCGCTATAAAAATCATATCTTTTTCGTTTATGGTCGAAATTCAGTGAAACAAGAGACAGTGGGATCGTGTGGACGTCTTCTACATTCTAGAAGAGACCACATATTTTTCTGAGCCTTCTGCTATTTTTGGTGGAGTGGAACCCAATGTGAGATTTCTAATTTATAAACGATATGGAAAACGACGATGTATAAATTATATAGTCGATGTATGGGTAATATAAGCGTTGTACACCTCATGTATAAGCATTGTATAAGTTGTACGTTCGATGTATAAGTTATATATGCGTTGTAAAAATTATATATGTGTTGAAATAGAAGTGAATTGCCTATATATATATATATATATATATATATATATATATATATATATATATACGCCCCTCGTCCACAAATCATGGATGATATTTATTGGTTGTGATTCGTGTGAAAATTGATTGATAGTGAATGGTTGATTGGAATTGTTTGTGATTGATATAGATTGATTGTGGTTGAAAAATACCCATTTATGGTTGAGAAATATTTGGTTGAAACCACATAGGATTAGTTTGTGGAAATGAAATAAATATACATGCCGCCTGCGTGCGAACTAGATGCATGACTCCCCATTGTCAAAAACCGCGAGGTTTTAAGGTAGAGCGAGGAGCCGTACTAGGGACGGTCCCGGTTTTAACTACCCTGCCGTTATGCTGCCGAAATTTTGAATAATATTCCTGTGTTTGAATTATTTTCATTTGTTGAAACTATATTTATTCGTTTAATAGAAAACCTTCATGTGTTGAGTCGATATCCATTCGTCGGATAGAAATTCATGTGTTGAATGGTGTTCGTGTTTTAAATATAAAAATCACATTTTTATCTATATATATAAACTATAGAAAACCTTCATGTGTTGAATCGATATTCATTCATTGAATTGAAATTCATGTGTTGAATGGTATTCATATTTTGAAATAAATGGTTTTATAATAAAAATCACATTTTTATCATCTATATGAACTATATAAAATAATCTAGTTTTGAAAGAAATTGTTTTATAATAAAAATCCTATTTTTATTACCAATATGAACTATATAGAATTATAATATTTTGAAATGAATTGTTTTACAATAAAAATCACATTTTTATTATATACATAAATTGTTAAATATAGTGAAGTGTTGAAATAGAAGATAGTTAGATAAAAATATCATTTTTATCAAATGTATGAAAAGAATATAGCTTTGAAATCGAAGAATTGATATATATATATATATATATACATATATATATATAGAATTAAAATATATCGAATAACGAAGCTGCAGTTCGTATTTTGAAACCGTGATTTCAAACGATTATACCGGGAGATCCGACCATCGGATTTTCCCGAAACCGCAACCGTTGGGTTCGCTTTGGAAAAATCTTTCCAACGGCACCAACTTTGTAAAAAGCCAACGGTTGGATTGTCTGGAATGTTTAATTCAAATCTGGAGAAAAACAGCGCCAGAATCGATTATATATATATATATATAATTATAATTAATCGAATAACGACTGCAGTTCGTATTTTGAAATTGAAACTTCAAACGATTATACCGGGAGATCCGACCGTCGGATTTTCCCGAAACTAGAACCGTTGGATTTGTTTTGAAAAGATATTTCTAATGATGTAAATTTTGTGAAGATCCAACGGTTAGATTTTCAGATATGTGTAAATCAAATCTGAAGAAAAACAGGGCCACGGCTGCGTTATGGCCCGAAGCGTCGTTTTGAATAAATTGGCTATTTTAAAATAAATAAAAATGGCGATAAATCGTTATAAAATATCATAAACGATATGGAATGGAAATAAACTGAATTTGCTTGATTTATGTGGTATTTGATGGTTGAATGTGTTTGGTGTGAAAATTACATTAAAGAACAAAATTGGTGTTGTCGAATGATTTAACCATTGAAATAAATTGATTTGAAATTCTAAATATCCGTGAATTATTTGAAAAGGCCGAGTTACTTCTCATTTCAAATAATTGACCGACGATTGAAAGTCGAAGATGAAGACGGTGGTCGAAGACCGGAGATCTTCACCTCGTTTGGATGGTAACCGAGGTCCTGATTGGGAGGCATCCCGAAATATGGATAATGAGTGGTGATCGTCCAGACATACGTGGTGGTCGATGGGTTTGCGAGGTATATAGTGCCTCCGTTTTCGTTCAGACCCAGAACGGACTTGTAAATGGACTGTGTGTCTGACATTGGATTATATTCTATGTTGATTGATCTCTATTAAATATACATCTGTTTTGGCGGCAGAGAATTTATTCTTTTGCTTAACGCCCTTCTCTGAAACGCACGAGCTCAGAGGTTGTATATTGATGGACATAAGTCGCGTGGCATCAATTGCTAGTGTGGCATGCCTAAGTGGCAAATGATCAGGGCTTCTATTGAAAAGCAAAGTCTTGTGGTGATGATCAAAGCACCGCCTGTGTGGCGTAGCTTTGTGTATAACCTGAATTCGCGAGCCTCACTCCCCGGTATGAGCCAAAAACGGGAGAAGGAACTCAGGGAGGGCATGCGTTGCTTTCTAGCTAGGAGTTGTGTCAGTGTTTTTACACGGCCCGACATTATACTTATGTGGATGATGGATAGCGAGGCGCCTCGGATATATCGGTCGATCCGGGACCGATGGAGTCATTCGTTGGCTCACTTACGCCCCATAGGATGGGGAAACGTAGTGCTCAGAAATTTTAATCCACATCGGTGGACCGGCCCTGTCGCTCCAAGGGTCGATGCATTCTGATCCTGAGGGGCGGGCTAGAGCGTCTCGAATTCGGTAAGGACTATCTTTTGCCTTGGTTCATGACGAAAATCCAATTTCCATATATGTGATTGTGCGGTTTTGATTGTATACCTATATATGACGACATAGTGGTATGGGGCATTAATGCCGTCTATGATTGATAGTTATGATTTGAAATTATTTTCAAAACATATAAACACTAGCAATAATATCAAATGCCTTTGTTTTATTCGTATCAAGCATATTTTGGCCGTTATAAGGTAAAAACTCTATCCTCCGGTTTGCGTTGCATTGTGTGATGGGAACTGAGTCTTATAATGGCTTCATTTTTATAAAAAGTATTGCGATGTTTAAAAGAAAGATTTGTTTTTAAAGCACTGGCAATCCAATGGAGTAAACCCGTTCCACGAAAGTGGCGTGGTCCTGTGATTAGCCATATTATAAATGTGTTGAGTAGATTTCTCATACCAGTCCCATGACTGACTCGTAGTTTATTTCACTTTCAAACTCGGGTGCCCCTTTTTCTATACAGGAAGCCTTGTATTCAGGTTTAGCAGGTTCTTTTTGGATAGCTGGAGCTGAAGATGGATTCTATCATTTATCTCTTTTTATGCTGTTTAGCTTCTATTATACATATTTTGTTTGTTTCCGCTGTAGACATTTATGTATAGCTGAACTGTATTTGTACTAAGTATGATCCTGTATACTGTGTAACTCTGATGATTACGTTTATCCAGTGTATTCTATTGTACATTATCTGGTGTATTTATTTAATTCTGTTCTGCTATTATCTGTTTCTGTGTTATATTCCAAGGATTACCCTTGCCTCCGTCAGTACGGGGTTTGGGGTAGTCACATATTACTATAAGTGCATAGTGTTCAAATATAAATGTATCAAACATAGACGGCATAGTATCTCATGCTACTATGTCGCCATATAGGTTTACAACTAAAACTGAAATGTCACGTATTGGAAATTGGATTTCCGTCATGAGTCAAGGTAATGGATGGCTCCTTTTCGATTCAAGACACTCTAGCAAATTCCTCCAGATCCCCTGTAGTGAACCCTTGGATCGGTTGGGCCGGTCCTCCCTTACGTTTGAGGATTAGTTATTCCTGAACACACGTTTCCCGGTCCTATCGGACCTATATCCATCGGCTTTGTAGTAACCGATATATCCGAGGCACCTCGCTGTCCATCATCCACATAGGTAAAAATACAATAAATGTTTGGGCTCCATACCATGACACTACCCATAGCTAGAAAGAAACGACATGTTCTCCCAACGGTTCGATCCCGTTTTTGACTCATACCGAGGTGTGAGGCTCGCGAATTAACGCTATACACAAAGTTATGCACTGTAAGGCCGTGCTTTGACCATCAACCACAAGACTCTGCTTTTCAACAGAAGCCTTGATCATTTGCATCTCACCATGCCACACAGGCAATTCACGCCATGCAACTAATGTCTATCGATATATAACCTCTGAGCTCGTACGTCTGGAGAAAAGTGTTAAACAAGAGAATAAATTCTCTACCACCAAACAGATATATATTTAATAGAGATCAATTAACACAGAATAAAATCCAATGTCAGACACACATCCATTTACAAGTTCGTTACGGGTCAAAATGAAACCGAAGGCACCTTAATCCTCATCCCATATGTCCAATACAGGAGAGAGGTCCTCAGATATCTGGTCGATCTCCAAGTACGTGATCACCACTTATTATCTTGTCTTGGGTGTACAGCCCAATCAAGACATCAGTAATCATCCAAACGATGTGAAGACCTCTGGTCTTCAACCACCGTCTTCACCGTCGACTTATCGTCGAATCATTTATTCAGAATGGGTATAAACCCGGCCTTCCCGAATAACTCGCGCATATTATAAACAAGTGCTACACAAACACAACATACTCCTCATTGCAATTCATTATATTCTTTTATTCAATTATTCACATCATTAGGGAAAGGTGCCCATTAATTTTATCAAAGATAAATTCTTTAAAATTTATTCTTTAATCTTCCTTTGGATATCATTCCTAAACCAAATTAAGGTTTATCAACTAGTCTGGATTAGCGAACCTTATCGAAGTAATCATTTGTTTAATTTCCCAATCCCAACCTATTCATCCCATGGAGCAAAACTGGTAATAATCCATATCTAACACCACAGTGTTATCGGTAAATTTAATACCATTTCACGTTCAAATCTATTTGAAGATTTTACTACCGCCTGGAGTAAAACTGGTGCTACTCCATTCTCGATCATTTCCTGAATTTGATAATTTAAATTATCACATTATCTTTTCAATCTAACTAAAGATTCATTTAAAACTCCACTTAGTTTTAATCTTCTCAAAAATCAATATTAATGATTATTTAACATTGGAAACACAAACATGTCGCATCAACAATCTGCACCGTACTATTGATTTCTGCCGATATATAACTTCTAAGCTCGTACGTTTTAGAGAAGGGTGTTAAGCAAAAGAATAAATTCTCCCCCACCAAACAGATATATATTTAGCAGAGATCAACCATACAGTTCAAAATACAATGTTAGACATGTAATCCTGTCTTTAACTGGGTTAAAGAACTAATGTCATTTAAAACACAGTTAACGATAAACCCAAATCACATTCCATTAATTATGGAATCTTCACGGAAAGCAAATCGATAAATATATATATATATATATATATATATATATATATATAATCGATATCAATTTCTGTATCTGACTAATAATATAAATGGAATAACGACCAAGCCTTTTAAATTCCATATATATTACCATTCTTCCTCCACAGAGGTTCACTTTGATTATTATCAAATCGAATTCCATTCCAATCCAATTTGTTGAATTAAATTGGAAAACTTTACTTTGGAAAATTTCCTTTAAATCAAAATAAAAAGATTTATAAATTCCAAATCATGTTTCATTGTAAATCGGGTTAAAGAACGAATGTCGTTAAAAACACAGTTCACAGTAAACCCAATTCACATCCATTTTATTCCAATTATTAAATATAATTGTAAACTCTAATATTCTTAATTAAAAGATTTATTCTTTTCACACGGGGTTCAAGAACAGTATTACTGAAAACACCATTCACGACAAATCCAAAAATCTAATGATTTTATTCAATTCTAATTAAATATTAATTGGTAAACTTCTCTAAATCTTAATTAAAAGATTTATTCTTTTCTCAACTGGGCCTAAGAACAGTGTTCATGAAGACACTATTCATGACAAACCCAAAATCCAATTTGATATTAAATACAAGGCTCTGAATAGAACTTATATCGACTTATATTCAATATCAAATTCTGAAACCAACAAATATCGTATTGGAAATAATGACATAAAATAAATCTTCCAAATTTCCATAACAATATTCGTATAATCACGGAATCCATTATCGAAATATTCCGAAGATTATTTCCATTCAAATCCACTCCAATTCATATATAGTAAATTCTAGTTATATTAAACCCATTCTCAATCTAATTCATTTATTTAAAAATAATTGGATTATAATTCTAGTTAATAACTAGTTCATTTCGATAAAAATATATTTTTATTTTTTCAAATATGGAATTTTTCATCCTAATTCTTTCTAAATCATTTATTATGATTTTACACAAATTATCAAAAAAATTAATAATTTTATTAAGGCCCTTTCAGTCGATTTCCATAAATGGTCATCGAACTGCACTTACAACGACCTTTTCCAAATTTAATTTGGACATAATTCCAAATCCAACCGTTATATTTCTAATCTCTTGTATTCATTGGAAATCTCTTTTCGATACGAACCTAACGGTTCTAGTTTTAGGAGAATCCGATGGTCGAATCTCCCGTAATGTCAATTCGAAGTCAATGGTCAAAATTCGCGAACGGCCGCAGTGCGGCGCATTCTATTCAGGCCATTATATTACATATATAATATATACTTCGTCGATTTCCATTTAAAACATATTTTATAAATAGTTTTAAATTCATTTTTAAAAACAATTCCAACTTCATTTTCAATTTTAAATCAAAATTGAATATTCTATATCCTCATAATATATAAATGATAATATTTTCAAAATATCCGATTTTGAAATCATTTCCTTTTCGATATTAGTTATAAAAATGAATAAAATTGATATAAATATCGTTTACGTCAAAATGGCATTAATCTAATCAACATGGCTTCATATATTTAAATATTTTCATGTCCATCCCAAATCGAACATCAAAATCATATTTTAACCCTTTACAGAATATTATTTTAAAATATTCATTATTTTAAAATATTCGTTGTTTCCAGATTGGAATCAGACACGGTCAATTACCATATAATGTTATTTATATGGATTTCATACATCATATGTATACAACAACAATGATAAACCATCAACCATCATCCAGAGTGCACTTCACAACTGCATAAGCATTAATTATGAATAATTAATGCTTACAACAGTCTCTCAACCAATCGATTGACATACAACTAAACAATTGGGATTAGTGTATTTCGAATATCATCCCAATGTCCGTGTGAGGTTTTAATCAACACACACAGAGAATTTATTTGTGCAGTTGGGCGATGTGTAAAATATATCGTCCCAATCAATATCAGTCAAATAAGTGTTTATAAACAAATCGTTCAATTTGTAAATGAATATTTATTCTCTTTCATATACACGTTAACAATTATATTTTTAACGATAAAATATTTATTTCAACACATGAATATTTTATACATTTCATTTATACAAGAAAAATGATATTTTTATTATTTTAACATATTTCAGAAAATTTTGGCAGCGTAGCGGCGCGATACTAGAACCAGAATAAGGTCTAGCCTTATCCCTCACCTAATACTGGCTCGCGCCATACACATACCAATTCTAATCAATTCAATTCACATCCCAAACCAAATTCAAATAAATGAATCAATCTAAACAAACAACCAAACATCCATGGTTTCAATCAAAGGTGTCGGGTGCTACTAAGCACTGTCTGCATCGTAGTATATATTTAACTGTAAATAAAATTAGAGTGAGAAGTTATCACCTTTGGTTTCCACTCCTCTAGTTTTATTTCTGAATTTTTGAACAGCTTGGATTTGCCCAAAATTCCAACGCAACCCTTTTCACACTGTTCATAGTAAAAATCACATTTTTAATATGATGCTTATATATTTAAAAATCGCATTTTTATACCTTTCTATATATATTAAAAATCTTATTTTTATTTCGCTATTCATATAATAAAAATCATATTTTTATATTGCTACTCATATATAAAAATTATATTTTTACAATGCTACTTCATATATAAAAATTATATTTTTATATCGCTACTGAAACAATAAAAATCATATTTTTATCTTTCTTTAATATATATATAAATAAATACAATTTTTGTTCGCTATTCATACATATAAAAATCAAATTTTTTATTCGTTGTTCATATATATATAAATCAAATTTTTATTCTCTATTTATATATATAAAAATCAAAATTTTATTCGCTATTCATATGTATAAAAATCAAATTTTTATTTGCTATTCATATATAAAAATCATATTTTTCTAGCGATGTTTATATAATAAAAATCATATTTTTCTAACAATTTTTATATAATAAAAATCATATTTTTCTAACGATGTTTATATAATAAAAATCATATTTTTCTTCTCTAATTAAAAATTGTATTTTTTACTTAACTAAAAATTTCATTTTTATATAATAAAAATCATAGAACAAATCAGGGATATATATATATATATTATAATCTAAAAAAGATATTCGAAGTAATTTACCTCTTTTTCCATCTTTTTTTCCTTTTCTTTTCCGTAGGGGCCACACGGCCACAGGAGGGGCGGCGCTTGAGCTTGGAGGTGGCAGGGGAGGTGAGTGGATGCTCAGGTGGCGGTTTCCGTCTAGGGCTTGGGGATTTTGGGTGGTCACGTTTTTAAATCGAAGAGGAGGAGGAACGAGCGTCGGAGGGGGCGTCGGAGCTGCCGGAGGTGGTGGCCTTGGCGGCGGCAGGCCGGTGAGAGATCTGGCGGCAGTGCGGTTGGCTGAGGCGTAGCGATTCTACATTTTTTCATTTTTTTTTCAAATCCGAAATCGATTGTGGAAGGGGGTGGGGGGGAGATAAAGGGGGATTTTATAATTTAATTAATTATTATTTTTATTCTATTTTAATTCCAACTAGGTTGACTTTCTATTTGAACTCCAAACGAGGCTCAACGACTATCGCCCCTAGCTAATTACCCCCATTCCGGATACAATGGGATATGTTCGGTAAGCCAATTCCACTGTTTCGATCAGTTTTCATCAAAATTCAAATACAAATTAATTTAATGTTAAAATTGATTTCAATGTACATTTTAATTTACCGGGGTCACATACTGACTCCAAAAATTCCAGAAAAATTAATCTAGCTATGTTTTGATGAAACGGTCCTAACAAAACTAATTTCGTCGAATTTGGAGACCGTTTGAAAAACAGTCATTTTCCAGTCGAAAAAATTCAAAATGAAATTACCAAACACGTTTAAATTCACCACACTCACATATTGATTCCAAAAAGTATGAAAATTGGAATCTATCAATAATTTGACATTCCGGATCCAACAAAAGTGGTTTCGTTGAAACCGGAGGTCGGTTGCAAAATGGCTATTTTTAAGGGCTATGTATAATATAAAATATATATAAATTCCATAGCGACTTTTCTGAATTTTAAACTGGACATAACTTTTTATTCATGCTATGAAATCTGGATTTTTCACATTTGTTGGAAAGATATTTTCAAACAGATTCAAATATTTCTGGTTTTACTAAAATCCGATTTATTTTGAATCCTGTACATTCATTTAAAGTTTGAAATTGAATTTTCAAACTACCGCACCATTTCAGGCTCATTTTATTATTAAAATAAATTTATACATTCTAACATCGGTTTAAATAAAATTTTAGTCGTTATTATTTAAAATAAATCATTTTAAATATTCAAAATACATTAAAATTACCAAAATAAAAATTTTAAATTGGTTCTGAAAATCCGGGTTGTTACACTATCTTACTTTCTAGGTTTGCAAATTATGCAATTATCTGATGGAATTTTCATCAATCAAGAAAAATATTGTACTAGTTTAATAAAACATTTTGGAATGGAAAACAAGTCAAGAAAACCTACACCAATGAGTACGACGACACATTTAGATAAAGATGAAAATGGTAAAAGTGTCGATCAAAAGTTATATTGAAGCATGATAGGCTCACTTCTTATTTAACCGCAAGTAGACTAGATATTATGATGAGTTTTTGCTTATGTGCACGATTTCAAGCTAATCCAAAAGAGTCACATTTAAGAGCGGTTAAACGAATATTACGATATCTAAGTAGTACCAAAGGTTTTGGACTCTTCTATCTGAAAGATTGTTTCTTTGAATTGGTTTCATATAGCGATGTTGATTTTAGAGGATCATAAACAGATCGTAAGAGTACAAGTGGAACATATCACTTTATAGGTAAATCGCATATACCTTTGTTTAACAAGAAGCAAAATTGTGTTTCATTATCAACATGTGAAGCTGAATACATATCTGCTGCACTAACTTGTGCTCAGGTATTATATATGTAGCAAACACTAAAAGATTTCAATGTAAATTTGTCAAATTCCATAATTTATTGTGATAATACAAGCGCAATAAATTTATCTAAGAATCCAGTAAACCATTCCAGAACTAAACATATTGGTATCAGACATCACTTCTTGAGAGATATTATTGAAAAACAAACAATTAATTTGGAATTTGTTAACTCAGAAAATCAAATTGCAGATATCTTTACTAAATCCCTTTTAGAGAACTCTTTCGTTAAACTCCGACGAGAACCAGGAATTGTATCATTCAAAGATGTCTAAAAAGTTCTTCGATTATTCTGTGCTTATAATGTCTTAATTTCTTTTTAGTCGTTGAAAAGAGGGGAGAAAATATCTCTCATGCTATCTATGTTATATACCATTCTTATAATTCCATGCTAATACTCTTATGTTTTCCATACTATTGGAAAATTATGCTAACATTTGTGAATGCAGGAATCAAATAGTAAGGTTATAAAATTATGAACTAACAAATTTGTGTAGAAATTCAGGGGGAGAAAATTCAAAGTGTTGTCATCAATCAAAAAGGAGGAGAATGTTGATAACAAGGTTTTGATCGATGCCAACGAATGAAGTTGCAATGGGAATCATATCATAGAGATAAGGTTTTATATATATATATATATATATATATATATATATATATGCATTGTGTCGTGTTAGAATTATGTTAAAATCTATCCTCAAGTATACACGAATGTACAAAACAAAGTAATATATATATATATATATGTATATATATATATATATATAAACCTTCAAAAGCCAGATGTATGCAGGAATTGGCCTACCAGTCGACTGGTAGGAAAAGGACCAGTCGACTGGTCAGCCTGTTTTTGCAAACAACGACTAGTTTTGAACAAATTTATTTATACAATTTAATTCTACCAGTCAACTGATGATTTTTTACCAGTCGACTGATTCGACCCAGAAATTATTTTGTGAAGATTCACCATCTTTCATAAAGAGATTCCTCTTTATTAATCAAAGGGAATGGACATATCTTTTTATAGAAACTCTTCATGAAGGATTGATACTCTTATACTATTATATAAACAACTTCAATCATGTTTTGCAATAACCAAATTTAATTAAATTTTACTGATCATCATTTTA
This sequence comes from Allium sativum, assembly GCA_030737875.1. Taxonomy (NCBI): domain Eukaryota; kingdom Viridiplantae; phylum Streptophyta; class Magnoliopsida; order Asparagales; family Amaryllidaceae; genus Allium; species Allium sativum. Next base: position 719,140,384 of record CM060924.1, on the reverse strand, counting down.
TTTTCTCCATTTAGATTCTTTGCAAACAAAAGCTCTCCAATTCAAATACTTGTTGAATCCATGAATCAATTTAATATCGTTTGATTCAACAAGCAATCTTTTTCCTAAAATCTTCTCATTCAAATTATATAATCGAGGATCAGATTATAGGAAGGTTGTACTTAAACTATTGGCTATCCGTGTTGATTCAAGAACACAAATCAGAAGTCAAACACTTGTAATTGTTGAAGACCCGTGTAGTTGCTCAGGCGAGAGGCATCCTTGTTGGGGCTCGGGTGTACTGACCTATTCCTATGGGTTAAGAGAGGGCATTGTTAGTGAATCCCGAAGAGGAGCTTCGGGATTGAACGTAGCGCGGGAAGTTTGAACCAGTATAAAAATTCCTGGTGTCACTTTACTTAATTTACCGCATTTATTTACTTGTGATATATCTCTATAACTTAGATTTTACCTACGTAACTATTGCATATTAACAAGTTAGCGTATCATCTACATTTCCGCTATATCCATATAGATCCTGCTTAAGTCGTACACATCGACTTTTCAATAACTAAGTTTGTTCTTTGATTGTTTGCACTTTCTATTCTGAACTCTCTTAGATTTTAATTAGCTTTCCTAATTCTACCCTTTGATCGAGTCTTACCCTATTCCATTGTCATCCTTTGGCCTTTGCCATCATGTGGTAACATGCCACTAGTAGTCCTTGCCTACTAGCAAAAAGACATGTAAATTTGTGCATGTCATAATAGTCTCCGATTAAAATATGCATGCTCTGAAAGCACCAAATGCCCTACTAATCAAACTCTATAGACCTCTTATACCATTGTTCCACCTAAGCATGCATGGTTTTCCTAAAACTGTTTGCGATTAACAATTGTAAACAATTATTTAATTCGGCTTTCCTAAAGAATAAGGGTTGTTGCAAGGGTGTCGAACTCTGGGACCAATAATATTTTTTTAATAAATCCAATCAAGTTATTCCGAAATTTTGATTGTTTGAAAATAACAGAAAATAAAGAAAAAGAGATTTTTTTTCTTCTAATAAATGAAAGCAATTAGGGAGTTATGGCATAAATTGGATTGATAATTATCAATAGCTAAACAGATTAATAGATCTAACTCATGCTTCTGTCACAAACATGAATCAATGATAATTAGGTATTTAAAAATAAACATGTGAATAACGATAAGCATAGCCTATGCAGGAGCTAAGCTCTTAAACAACCATAGGATATCAGGACAGATTCACTACTTTATTTCTAAAACCTTAAACATTAGATCTAAATCTGATAAGTGTTAGACCGAACACTAATATACCCTATGAAGGAGCATAGCTCTTAAATGACACAGAATATGAAGGTTTAGATCTAACTCTTGGTTCAAATCCAGATCTATATGTATAAAGTCCTAATCTATTTGGCTATGTGATTCATATTGAATCCAATCTATAAGCATCATCACCCCCTAACTAAAGGGGACTAGCTAGACATAGCTAAATTGATAAAATGTGAAAAATAAAAGAACAAACATAAATAAAATAAAACTAAAACTAAAGAGAACAGTGGAAGAATAGTTTTATTCCAAGAGAAGAATTAAAGTATAAAACCCAATGTAATTCTAAATGAAAGAGATACAGTGTATTTATAGCTTCCATGACCAAGACTAGGTGGCCAAATACAAGACGTGGGACGAAAAGCTTTGCCCAAATAACAACTAGACCAATCTGAACACAAGTGAACGGACATGCAAATGTCATGGAAAAATAGCTTGCGGGTTTCAAACGACATCAACTTCAATTGCTTTACACATGAATAAGAACTCCATAACTTATGAGACAAGCGATCATTATGAAAAGGCATTGAATATTGACTTTAAAATATGCAGCAGAAGGTAGTTGAACAACAACAATTCTTCAGGTCTTCATGCTTTAATCCATCTCTAGAAATCAACACTCTTCTTGCACCAATCCTTCGAGCTTTTCAACAATTAAGTGTATCATTGCATTTATTTTAAATAATCTAAAAACACAACTATAAGTACACAATATCAATTATTTTAAAGAGAAAATAAGATAAATAAGCGGATAAAATATTCACATTTACGTGTATATTAGAAACCATCAAATCCTGTCTAAAGGGGAAGGTGGTATAATGAGTCATATTTAACAAATAAACCATAGTTTTGCATCCCAACCCAATTTTATTCTGTTGACCTCTTACAATCGTTGTTCCGCCTAAGTGTGTTTGTCCAAAGACCAACAGATCTTGTTTGAAATGGGCAGTTGTCAGAGTAGGTATTAACTACTAATCTGTATTTTCTTTTATTCTTAGCCAATTCTAGATATGGGACCAACCTCTTGACCTAGTTCCTGAATTAGTAATAATATAATTGGTTTGGTTCTTTTTCTCCTTATTATGATTTTTCTTCTATTTTGAAATTATAATAATCTAATTACTTTTTATGTGTCTTATGAATTATAATACTAGTCATAATTCATTGTAGATTTTCTAAAAATCTACATAACTGAGCATAATTCCATTCTATTGTAAATCTGCAAATTGTACAATAATAACATACCATCGTGAAGTCCTATGTGATTATTATAATCCAAGCGCGAAAGGAGGAAAAAAAACTGTGTCTATAAACTAACATTTATAGCTCTCTAAAAAAATGTAAATGCTTGTAGAAAGAATGAAATAAATGATAGAAATAGCTACTAAGGAAAAAGACTGAAAAGAAAGATATTTTTAGAAAGAAACTGTAAGAAAACAGAAAAGGATTTATGGAACTTAAATAAATAAAATAAGTTGTAAGAAAAATAGTAAATTACTTATAGGAAAAAACTATTAGATAAACTATATGTAAAACTGTAAATAAACTATTAAAAATTCTAAACTTTTAAACTACTTATAATCTAAATATTTATTGTACTCACTCGTAGTTTGAAACACTTTCTCCATGGCTGTTGTAGATCCCGACTCTAAAAGGATTATGTAAATATTTTATTTTATAAACCCTTTTCTCGGAATTTTTTTGGTCAGGTCCATCTTAGAAGAGAGAACCCAGAGGGGAAAAGATTATGTTATGAAGGAGTAGCTTGATTTATGTGTCTATTAATAGTGTAGCCTGGGGATATCTAACCACTGGATTTGTAGATTCAATCCGAACTAGCAACATCACTAACAAAATTAGGGTCGTCGGATATCTTACCTAACGCACCAGAATCAGCCACATAAGCAAAAAATAGAACTCCTGCTACGCTACGCACGTAGAAGATTTTTATCTCAGGCTTATTCTCGAGTCGACCCAACCCAATACGGGTCGACTTGGGTTGACCCATGCCTATATACATAAATTTTTCTTTTTATATATGATTTATTGATTTATTTTGCTTCTCTCATATAATCTTCATACTAGCTCGAATTCTAACATGTTATACGCGAAAATTGACCAAAAAATTTATATGGACACCATGGAAAAGGTTATGTACCCAAATTCGAACATCTATACAAATTCTCTTTTTATGTTATTTTTATATTTATAATTAATCTCCTTTTATTAAACTCACAACTCGTTCCTCTTTATTAATATTATTTAACTTCTAATAAATTCCTTTAATACTCAACTTAATTGATATTTTATTATGCTGGTTACTTTCTCAAATTCAAACGCGCTTGTCAACATTTGAGAATTAATTCTTTTGTTACTTTTTAATGTTACGATTATAACGTTAGTCTTTAATTCCTCAATATGTTCATTTATAATATTTCTATTTATTACCTTGTAACATTGTATTTTCATAACATCAGCTTTAATATTCAAATTTCTTACATAATTATAATTAAACTTTAGGTTGTTACAACGAATATTTGATTAATAGGCTTAGTTGATTCATTTCATGAAGACTTACATCTAACGAAGCTTAATTAAGCTTAATTATGATTAAAATATTATAAACTCTCTTCATCATGACTCTAAATAGAAATTACTCAGGATGATTTTTGCTATCATCGAATCATATGATAGCTAAGTATTTCTCATCTTTCTTAATCACATTCTATTATTCCATATGGAAGATTACAATTCTACCCAGGTTGATCGATGCCTTTGGAACACTACAACAGAATCACTATATTACAACAGTACAACATAGTTGTAAAAGACTTTTTACAACGGTGATTACACCGTCATATATTAAGAAGTTGTAATTGACTAAAATCTTTTACAACTGTGTATTACCGCTACAACTAACAGTTGTAGTAATAGATACTACAACTGTTATACATCGTAGTGACATCATAAGTTTAACAACTCTTTCTGACAGTTGTAATAGACTTTATTTCAACTATAATTGACAGTTGCGGTTTAAATCCAAAAAAGTAATATATGCACTAATTGTTAACATATTAATAGTCATAAATTTCATTTATGTATTAATAATAATATGATTCATTATATCAATACAACAAATATAAATAAATCATCTTTATTTTGTATATATTAAAAATCATAGTATTCGATCAAAATACAATACAAACCGAACAAAAAAATCTGAAGTAGTAACGCACATCACCAGCTAAACCGATACAAAAACATAATCATTCCAAAATATATACATCGAAACAACAAAAAAGGTACATATGAAAGATAAAAGTTTCGCCCATAAAAGATTGCATACCCGCAGGAATATACTAATCAAAGACAACAAAATCTTTATAACAAACCACGATTGACCCAACAGCTTCTCAAATGGTACCCATATAGGAATTTGACTTCCATAAGAAAGCATTATGCTCTTTTATATTATACTGCAAATTCAAAAACAACCAATATTAAGAAACAAAAAATAATACTACATTAACAATAACAAAAAAACTGCAGTTGCTTTAAGAAAAAGTTGGGTTTATATTGTACATTTGAACTTACCTTTACTATGCAGTCGGCAAAAACGGAGTTCAGAGGTCTCAATTTTTTTTATATATATTCCTTCTTCCAATCTTGCAAACATTTTTTACTCATGAGGTGTGGAAGTTTATTTTCTTCTCTCATAGTTTTAAATCTTTGGCTTGTTTCCTATAAGATGAATTTAATAAATATGATTAGCAAAGCTAAAGCCTAAATTGTGCATGACTTTCTCATGAACCAAAATGTAATTTTAACCCAAGTTGAATAAAAACAAACTGCTAGTCATAATTGATCGCATATTTGTAAAATAAGGCCATAAAGTTCATCACTTCAAAAGACGAAACCGAAAGAAAATCCATTGTAAACATTCAAACTAATGAATATTTGTAAAATAAAGTCACAATGTTTATAACTTCAAAAGATGAAACCAAAAGAAAATCCATTGTAAACACTCAATCTAATAACTAACGTTCCAGTACATTTCTTCGACCTAGTGAAACTTATCTCTAAGGCGTGACTAACTAACAACTCTTAATTCCAGCAATATAAAGAATTATCAAAACCAATTCACAAATCAATTGCTTTGTTGATAGGTTAGGTTAAAACTGAGTACATACAGCATGTTAATGACGATAATTAAAATGAACAGACATAAATAAGAAAAACTTATAGCTTCTATTTCGATTCTATAAAAAGCAACTTCTTCCTTTCTCTACAGCTATAGGTAACAACAATATGAGCTACAACCAGGCTCAACGAACTGAAAAATAATGCATTAATAGTTGCACTATCACCGCTTCCTACAGCAAGCAATCATCTCTAAACCAAATGAATATAATAGACTAAATAATATAGACGACTTATTATTTGACAAACCAAATGAATGTGAATACACAAAGAACAAGTCAAAGAACAAATAACAAGTCGTTAAAAAGTTAGTCTAAACAAAACATGATACCACAACTTCAGTTGATGGATATATTTTGATAGCGTTCTAACAGCAGCATGGCAACGTACATTTTCTAACTGACAACAAAATAATTGTAGGATTAGTCATTGATAGTTAAAAATTACCACATAGTAAATTACAACTGTAGGTTTCGATGCAGACATTTGCTGTGGTAGTTTTTTTGATTTTATAAAAAGAACTGCAATGTCACCATAGAAAAATATAATAAAAAGAAGACAGTATCATGCTCTATGACCGATACCACTTGGATTACATCATTGGGTGGTCATTTTCTGTTCTTTCTTCTGTTTAAGTTTGGTACCGCAGTCTAAAATTTTACAATATTATTTAGTGATGTTGAGATGGTAAAACTATAATCCCTGGTTGATGGAAGAAAACCTGGTTTCTAATATCAGTAAAAAAACATGAGACCAAGTTGACAAAATTGTACAGGCGACACGGACTATCATTTTGAATGCATGGATCCAAATATTTCAAACTGGAAATTAGTTCATATTTGTACTTCATTATATGCGTTGTCTAACTAGCAGCAAATAGAAGTAAAATTGCCTCAAAGTTTAGATAAATAATAAGTCATTAAAAATGCTATTATTGTCAACGAACAAATCTAGATAGTATGAAAAGTAATATTTGCATGTGAACCCACAAGCCAAATGAATGTGAACTCACAAAGTCTAGATAGTCAAAGAACAAGTCTAGATAGTCACAAACTGTTAGTTGGTCTATGCTATTCCAAAGTTATCTTATCCTTTGTTTGCTGGAGTGAACATGCGTTCCTTGGCCTAAAGGCAAATTTTAATTTTATTTACTTCTTCCACTGATAAAATATTTCTCAAATTAATGCCTTTTTCACCTAGGGTTCACGTCAGAAGCTTACTGCTCCTCTCGCATGAACTTCACACTTAAATAATGGAAGCAAACCTTAAATAATGGAAGTAAACCAAATGAATGTGAACCCACAAACCAAATAAAAGTTCACAAAGGTCTGGACCAGTAGTGCCATATACATAAATAAGTGCATTTAAACCACTTTAAGCACTCCATAAGGTTTTATCGAAGTCCCAGTTACAACAGCATCATAATTTTTCTTAGAAAACAAAGTGAACAATGGTAATGAATGCCTATTTCTTGATTCAATAGAAGCCCAAAGAAGTGAATATGGTACCCAAATAACGATAGATATGTCAAAAGCAAGCCTGATTACGCCTATTCCTAATCCTAACTTTCTTTTAAAAATTTTGTATGGGTTACCCGGGACTTGAACCTGGAACGAGTCAGATGAAGTAGATCTTTTTTCTTGTTGCAATAGAGGAAAAAGACCAAAAAAATAGGATTTTTAGCCATTGGAAGTTGTTGTCAGTATGCATTGAAGTGGTGCTTAGCCAAGAAGAAGGTAAGACACCAAGATTAATATACTTGGCCTCTGTCTTTGTTCGTGAGAATGGATTGATAAGGTATGAATACGAAGCAAAATAGCTTGGTTCAACTGGAAGGAAAGCAGTCCTTCTTGTTTATTCATTCTACTCGTAAGCTCAATGACACTGATCTTGGAGAGGGACTACAGATACTAACTCTAATATGTTATTTCTAGCGCGATATACATGGCATCCAGATAAAGATGTTGGACAACCCGTTATCTCGCTGACTTCCGCCTTAATATTTATAGGAGAGAGCGCAAAGACTATGGATTTCTTTTTTTAAGTGAATGTTGAGTAATGAATAATTTAAAAACATTTCACCTCTTCCTCTCTCCTAGCCGCCTGAGTTTCTCGTCTGCGAATGAAACAAAAGTCAATCAACACGAAAAGCCGTTTCATTACGAAACTTCACTTAAAATGAAAGTGAGCCAGTTGAACTAGATCCGTTGATGCGCGAGGCAGGAAAGGAGTGAGCCCCAAAAAGGTAAGGTTATAGGTCCAAGGGTCACTCCTTACATTTTTATCTATCATATCCTAGATAACTTACTACACTTCCCCGTGATGACTAACCTCCTTCTTTATTTCGGGGCTTGGCGTAGGAGCAATGGCTTTACAGGCGTAGAAACTTTTCCCCGATTATTGTTTCTGTTGCAAGCAAGGGGTTTCCATATTAAAGTGAAGTATAGTACTTAAATTTTTTCTTTAATTTAATGCCCATTGGTGTTCCAAAAGTACCTTTTCGAAGTCCTGGAGAGGAAGATGCAGTTTGGGTTGACGTATGGTGCGACTTGTCAGACATATTAGGTCATATGGAATTTCCCCATTTTCTCCTCCGACCAAGATATCCATAATATGCTCTCCTAGAACGAGACCGGACAGAAAGAGGGGAAGGTGCATAGCTTAGGACCAGCTAGACGTAGGAGGAATCAAAGGCTCTCGCAGCTAAATGGTAATGAGTCATATCGGTCAACCATAACCTTCGCGTTTGTAGATGGAATCCCCCAAGAAGGGTTAGAATGGTAGTTCCCAGAGCACTGAAGACAAATGAGAGGCTCAACACCACATCATTGCAAGGGGAGCTCGCTCAGTTTGCAGATATGTCCGACTCGTAATTCACTTCTGACTCTGTGTTCGATAGCCCAACTATAGTGATGTTAATTGCAAATTGAAGAAATGACCTTAAATCTTTGTGTACTGACCCCTAATCAAATTATTTTGGATTCAGAAGTGAAAGAAATCATTTTATCTGTTCCTCTTGAACACCCCAATTCAGGGGCAAAGAATTTCCTGTGGCTACTATATAATATTCATCTCTATTTGGTGATAAATAAATTATCTGTTCCTCTTTTGACCTCTCAGACATTTCATAAAGAAACATCAAATTATTCACGGAGATATACAATATGTTCCCTATGGTGACCGGGTTCATAAGTTTTGATCAACAAACAATACAGGCGGTAAGGTACATTGGTCAAAATTTCATAACTACCAACTTAGGACCAGAATAAGGAAATGAGCATCGGTGGTCAGATCAAAGGCCAGACCATAGGAACTGACTTCCAAAGAATAGTTTGGATTGCTCCTTCGATCCACTCCAGCGTCCACTCATTCTATTCGTGCTCTCTTAGTTCGACACAGTTATAATACCTGTGTTCCGCGTACCTTGTTAAAAAATCTCCCTCTTGTTGTTTCTAGAGCTGCTCGTTACTTTACTTTGTTCCGGTCATAAGAGCGAAGGATGTGTGCCCATGGATCTCTCTGGTTCGAGAAATAAGAGGATCAAACCATTTCTTCTGAGTCTCTTTCAAATTCAATAAATGTTGGTTGATCGTATATTTCATTATAGCTATATGATTCAGAGTATCATTTCCTCTTTTTTTGAGTGTCTATTTATTTGTAATTGGTATCTGTGGATTGATCACAAGTCGAAACATGGTTAGAGCACTTACGTGTCTTGAACTTATACTAAATTCAGTTAATATTAATCTCATACTATTTTCTGATATATTTGATAGTCGCCAATTAAAAGGTGATATTTTCTCAATCTTTATTACACCAATTGCAGCGATGGAAGCTGTTATTGGGCTAGCTATTGTTTCTTCGATATACCGTAACAGAAAATCAACTCCTTTACAGTGTTGTACCTCACACTTCCTGTCAACTCGCCGGACAACTGGAGGAGGAGAGCTTCGATGCATAGAACAGGCCCCCATGAATCATCGAGCTTCGAGTCAACAAGTCAAGAAAACAAGGCAAGCTTCGAGTCAAATCCTTGCCTTAGACAACAGAAATCTTAAAAATGGAATAGGTGTAAACACCCAGGAAAATATCTCTATTTAAAAAAACCAATCCTAGACCTAGCGGATAAGGCGGGTAAGAAGCACATTAGTTTTCATGACATAATAACCAAAAGAAAGTCTAGAGCTATTTGACATGGGAAATGCACTTGAACTGGAATGATCCACGTTTATATGGTCATTTCCTAGGTGAAGGAAGACATAAAATATAGCAAAGGTAAAGGATAACAAGGAACGATACACACCTTGATGAGTTCCATTTGAAAAAGGATTTTAATTGCTTACCTCTTGGCAACATATCAGAACTGGCAACAATTTTGAATGATGTACATCGAACACTACATCAAGAGGAAGCATATCCGAAACCTGCAGAAATATTAAACAAATATTCAAATGAATTGAATAGATATTACTGTAGTGGAATTATCATTTTTAATTCAAATCCCATAAACGGCAGTCCACCTCTTCCTTAAACAATATCAAAACATCCAAAACTGACATACCACTCTCAACATCATGTATTCACCGGAAAATCCACAACAACATGCTTCATCAACCAAATTCGACTATAAATGTAACACCCCACCTCCGTTAAGGACACTCACAAAAGGAATGCCTTAACTTTGGTGGAGCATTTTAGTAAACAGAACAGAAAATTTCAAGACAGATAAACAATACTTGAGAAATTATAACTTTATTACAGCAGAAAACAGAAATCAGTATGGTTACATCTTCACCAATAACTCAAGTACATAAATATCAGTCTTGTTCAGAAAGTCATCAGAGTACAAAACTTTAAAATCGTTATCCCCACAGAAGATGCCATAAGAAGTTAAGCCATACTTTACGCACTTCAAGTACTTCAAGCAGAAGAAATCTGGATCAAGCTAAAGTATTCCCTCCTTGGAAAACCTGGGGGGAAACGGAAGAAAAGGGGCGAAAACAAGCAAGGTCAGACATAAAGTCTGGCAAGTCCAGTGACTTTCAGCATATGAACAGATAATAATAATCATGGCATGCAAATAAAACTGGATGAGAGATAACGGTAACAGGAGTAGTAGATATACTTAGGTTAAACAGAAGAAACAGAATGATATAAGCTATTACTTTTCGCTTCTATGCATTAATACTAGTATAACAGGATTAGGTGTCACCCCAATGTCTAAACTGAAACAGAAACGGGAACAGAATGATTTCCACAGAAGAAAATGCTAATAATGGGCCTTTACCACCCCAACAGAAACAGACAGAAACAGAATGCTAATAATGGGCCTTTACCACCCGAACAGAAACAGACAGAAACAGAATGCTAATAATGGGCCTTTACCACCCGAACAGAAGGTACAGAAACAGATTTATCCCTACGGAAACAGAATGTAGAATTAGGTGTACACTAGTAAATGGGCCTTTACCACCCGAATAAACGGTACCACGCAGAAACAGACAGGTGTTGCCACCCAACAGAAACAGACGGTACCAACAGAAACAGACAGAACTAAGTGTACCCTAAAACCCTACTCCAAGCGATCGGCTCCCTAATACATAAATACCCTGTGTCGGCCCCACAGTAGGGTGTATCACTCCCTAAAGTGACAACCAATTGGCACATACCTATTTACAGATGTCACGGCGTCTTACATCCTCAGATGCCGACTGGGATCCATGCACGCACATGACCCAGTTGGAACGCACCATCAACACCCCTCGCCATTATCAGAATGAACCGCTTATAATTAGTTCAATAAGCGTGCCCGGACCCTACCTACTGTTGGGTCAAAGTTTTGATACCAGAAAGGGTTACTGACTAATATGAGTCCCAAACAACAGATGATACAAGTAATTTCCTCCTAACCTTGTGTCCCCAGACTAACAGATTTCAGATTAACTTGTTTACAAGTTCAGACATACAGAGTTCAGATCAACTAGTTCACAGATCAGACAAGTTTTCAGACTAACGGATCAGATATACGGATTTAACAGATTTACAGATTTGTCTAACTTTGTAATTGGGCCTACAGATTCACGAAATGGGTTTGTTAAATTCATTAGTCAATTGGTTTAACCCTATCCACCCAAAACGTTTTAGACATCATATTTACCCCAGATTTGCATTAATTAAATATTAATGCATAAACCTCTCACATTAGGTCGGTAGCTTGGGGCCGCTGGATATGCCGGGCGGTTCCGGGCAGACTTCTGCCACAAGCCAGACCTAACCTCGTGTCTAAGCATATTTTAGTTATGCCTACGACCTCTCACATTAGACTGGCAGTTTGCGGTCGCTGGTTAAGCTGGTTGGTTTCGGGCAGGCTTTTACCGCAAACAGAGCCTAACCTCGTGTCATAGCCAATTCATTCCAATACAGATTTTCAGATATCAGACTAATTCTGTTTATTTAACAGATTAAACTTCTTCATAGGATACAACAGATTAATCAAATTTCCATGGTTTACTAAATCTTAGGTCGAGCCTACGGATTTCCAAACCCAGATTACCATTATCTAGTTTTCAACAGATCAGACAATTCAACAGGTAGCAGATCTAGCAGTTTAAGCGATTCAACAGATTTAGCAGATAACAGATTTAGCAGTTTTAGGCAATTCAACAGTTTTAGTAGATAATAAATTAGGCAATTTAACAGATTTAGCAGATCTAAAACTCTATTTGCATATCTTTCCTAATCATAAATTTAGCCTAAACTTGAATGCCTAAATCAAGGTCATAATTCATAATACAATATATGCCCCAAATTTTAGCCTTAATATTCCCATTTACAGTTTATGTCAAAACTAGATTTAATAGTCTAGTTCACCATTTATGTCCAAGACTAATACACATGTAATTCATTCTCTATTATAGCCAATTCAGGTTATGCCAACATATTTGCTATGCCAGATTTACTTAATTAAGCTATGCCCAATCCCCGTATAACATGTTTCCACAAGTTCTCTAAATACTCATGAAATGGCCCTAACAAAAGGAATAGGGGATAAGCACAAGAATTGAGATACAAGAATAGGCATGCAATAATGAACTAAATACAATAATAATGGCCCAATAGGCTCGACGTACATAACAGTGGATGGGAATAAACTAGCAAAGTTACATACTAAATATGAGATCCAACATCATTAAGGGAATAGGCATAAGAAACTAACTACAATAGTTATAGGCAACTAACCACAATAGTCATGGGCGACTAATCACAGTAGTTTCTTATTCAATGTCATAGGCAATAGTCTCATAGTCATGAATCATAGTCAATAGTTTCATAGGCGTGAATCATAGTCATAGGCAATAGTCTCACAGGCATGAATTATAGTCATAGGCAATAGTCTCATAGGAATTAGTTTTATGTCCAATTATGCATTATTATTTGTCCCAAAATTTAGCATTCGTGCGTTAATCTCTTATGAGATGTGTCGCAGGCTCATAGTAGCCTGGCTATAGAACAGAAAGAAGAAAGAGATACAGAATAGAACGTACACAACCTCAAATTCAGATTTACAATCATGTCACAATTATAGTTACAGTTTATAGCGGAAAATAACTGTACTTGCCTTTCGTGGTTTTAAGAAAGGATAATAAATTGTTGTTGATGCAGAAAGGCTGAATTACTCTTCTTTAATTGTTGTTGAAGCTCTAAACTTTGATTTGAGATTTGATTTAGCTTTTAATTCTGTTTAGGTTGGAAGAAGATGCATCAGTCCAAGTTTTGATTCCAGCAGAGTAGCGACGCCATTTTTATTTTTAATTAGAACAGAGGAAGAGTATAGACAGAATGAAATTGTGTAGAGAAAATGAGGCTAGGGGGCTGTTTATATAGGATTAGGCGGACAAATCTAGACAGAAAACGAGACCAGATACATCAGAATGAATCAGGTTCAAAAACTGGGTTTTGGGAGTAGGTCGACCCTCAGGTCGACTCCCCAGTCGACCTGGTCATGGGGAGTTCGACACCCCAGTCGACTCCCCAGCCGACCTGGTTGGGGGGTCGACTCCCCAGTCGACCTGGGTATATGGGCGGGAATTTTCCCGCCAGCCTTCTCTAAGTTTGAATTTCGAATTTCTGGCTTTATTTTCGAGCTGTTTTATTTTATTTAAATTCCTGAAACTTCGGAGGGTCATATCTTGGTCATACGGACTCCGATTTTCGAAAACTCGGACTCGATTTCATGCACAATTTAGAGACGAACGCAATGGCGCAACCCGTTTCCCTTGATTATTATTTTAAAAATTAATTATTCTCTGATTTGTTACTTATACGTTCACAGAAAATACGGGGTGTTACAATAAATCCTATTTAAACTGCAAAAGCACAATATCCCTACACTAATTCCCAATCACAATCACCCACCATCACAAGTAGACATGTAACCTCTACAAACCCGAGGTAGCCCATTATCTATCATCACTGTCCCCAAACCTTTGCTATTACATAAGAACCCCTCTCCACAAAATCACACCCTAATTAAAACTATATCCGATCTCATTATAAACCCAAAACAGTTAAAGAATCCACCAACTACAAAACCTACAACGGAAATATCACTTACCTCAGACTAAGACGAGACATTGACCCGACCCCATCCCTCATTGGATAATTGGAAATACTCAACACAACATCAATTTTTAGAAGAAACGAGAAAAGAAAGAGGGGAGAGTTCACGGATTGTGTAGGAAGTAATAATGAAAAGAACAGGAAAAAGGAATTAGGGAAATTTTTCGAAGTGGAGAAGGGTAACATTGATTTCTTGAGGAAGTGGAAAATCAATTGAATAAGTTAAACGAATCACTGGTACAGGGAGCCAGAAAAGTGATGCGGAAGGGGGAGGGGGGAAAGTAGGATGTTAGAGCTAAAAATTTTGATTTTTGCAAAATGTTTTGGTTTGAAGCCAGAAGTTCTGTTGTGGAGCGAAAGTTGGGTTCGGGTTTAGTATCTTGTAATGTCATTTGTAATATACCCTCGCTGAAAAATGGTGATAAGTGAAAATAGAACATTATCAATAAATGATGGAGGAAATTATTATGTTAATCACTAAATATTTATATAGTAGAAAAAAATTGTTACTTTTCATTTTTTTTTCTTATTTATTCTTACTTCTTATTTTTTGTTTACTATTCTTACTTCTTAACTTTTACTTAATATTGCCTTGCCAAAAAAACTTTTACTTGCTATTATTAATTTAATTAATTTTTGTGACTTCTTAATTATAATTTAGTTTCCAATAGTGGTTGGTTAACTACTCTAGACAAATAAATCAATTCTGTTATTACAAGTCATATTGATTATATAGTTTAAGTATTAACATCATCTTTGAAGTTCATTTATTGTAAGAAATAAAAAGATAATTTGACGCTAAAATTTTGGAAAAGCGGAAACCAAAATGTTTTTTAACTTACAAGTATTTTGTGAAAATTTAAATTTATTTAAAAAATTATATTTTAAATTTTGAATTTATGAAATTTTAAAAGTTGATATACTTTAAAATTCGATTAATTTTTTTAAAACTTTCTAACATTTTAAACATTAAATATAATTATCAACTACAATTACTAAATATTGATTAATATATTTTAATTAAATATTAGTAATATATAATTATAAATAATAAATAGTACTTCTTAGTTATTAAACATTACACACTAATTAATTGCAACAAATTAATTGTTAAATAGTAAATATTAAAATTTGGTTTTAGTTATAAATAAATAAATTAATTGTAAATTATTAATAATCAATAACAATTATTAATTATTTTATTTTAATTATTAGTTATATATTATTAATTACTTAATATTAATTATTTATTATATTTTTTAATTATTCTTCTTAATTGAATAATATTAATTAAATATTACTTCTTAATTACAAATATAAATTATTAATTATTACTTGTTAATTATTAATATTTATTATTACTACTTAACTATTAGCTATTAAAAATTATTTATTATTTTTTGATTATTAGTTATTTAATGATTATTATAAATTAATATTTATTAGTTAATTTTTTATTATTATTTGGTAGCAATAATTAGCATAATTGTTTTATATTTATAATTATATATTAATTGTTGTTATAACTAACAGAAAAAAAGTTGTAACATACGTCTATTATAACTTTCAAAAAATAGAAGTTGTTAAATATAGTCATACATTATAACAATCACCAAGATATCTATTACAACCAGCAAAGTAGAAGAGTTGTTGAAAGTAAGTTTATTACAACTTCCAAAAAAAGAGTTATAAAAAGCCTTTATTACAACTGTCATTCTCTGACAGTTGTAAAAGGGTCTTTTTATTACAGCGGAAAGCTTTATCGTCTTGGTCGATAAGGGCCTTCGAGATATTTTCCATTGTATAAACTCTTATCGGTCAAGTCGATACAAGCTGACCAGTCAAAAAAGAGGGATCCATTAAGTTAAAAGGTCTTGTCGATAATGTTGATAAGAGTGT
The DNA here is from genome assembly GCA_030737875.1 of Allium sativum. NCBI lineage: Eukaryota > Viridiplantae > Streptophyta > Magnoliopsida > Asparagales > Amaryllidaceae > Allium > Allium sativum. The sequence goes on along the minus strand of CM060924.1, from coordinate 719,124,334 downwards.
TCTAGTTCAGGAGAGTTAGGAATCCTTGGGTGGTAGATCATATTGATCATGCCAATAAGGGCTTGTTATCAACTATGTCGCTATGGTCCAATTATTGACCATGTTGAAAAGGGTCTACCCATAACTAGAAACTTTATTGGTTATGTCACTAAGGATTAGTTGCTGTTTGCACCAAAAATGGTACAAGCACCCTAGAATCATATGTAAAGCCTAAAATATGAAGAAATAACAGCTAAAAAGGGGAAAAAAGAAAGACAACAAGATTTTATAGTAGTGCCTAGGTCATTGGATGTAATTTATCATTTGTTATACTGTACAATTACAAACATCGTCATTTTTCAAGCAAGAAAGAAGAAGAAAAATTGAGTTCTGGCAATAGCAACGTCCTTGCGTGAGTAAGCTAGAGATATCAGAAATCAATCCCTTCAAATGTCAAAATCTCGTGTATTTATAGTTGACGCCGAATCCTGTAAGGCACAGACACATGTAGGTCGATCTAAAAATAGTGTGGTCGTGACTTTTCTAGGTAAGTAATGGAGGACGTGAAGCGAGTCAGCAGCAACTTCCCAATCTGAATCGGTATGGGTCCAGCATGACATAGTTGAACCAAATGCTAGTTGATTCGGAAATGACACCTTCATCTTTACCGATCCGAAAGTAGGGTTGTCTTATAGCTGGTGGGCTACACGCCGAAACAGGATATGTTGGACCGAAGTAACCAATCCTAGACTTGGTACAATCATGATGGTCAAGCCGACATAGCGGAACCAAAATGAACAAGCAGGATTCACCAATCTGAAAGTGGTCGACTGAAAGTCCAATGCACACAAATTCCAAGTCTTTGAGTTATATAGCTTCAACCAAGAATGTCCGGGCTTGCCCAAGTCCATGCTCAAATCTTTAGCGATCCAGTATGAAAAGTCCAAAGTGTGATGGCCTTGTAGAAAAGTAGGTCAAAATTTTGTTGGGTTTTTCTAGATCTAATCAATTAAAATGGCAATGGAATAATAAAATGAATCGACCCAGATACAAGGATCTAAGCGAAATTAATAAATCAAATAAAAGAGCATGCCGATTTTACTTTGCAAAATCACGAATCGAATAGCGTCTGGATTGAATCAAATGTTGAACGCTCGCCAAATCGGATGGCATATGTACGATATCCACACGAACAATTTTCGATCTGCTGATTGAATCGAAAAAGGGGAAGAAAAAGGTGCTAGCTATGGCCGATATCATTCGTTTTTATTTGGTTTTGATTTTTTGTAATTTTTGAAGGAGAGACTATCTCATTTTAAAATATCCGTGAGCCAAAGAACGAATAATACGTTATACTGTTTCTCTTGTAATTAAACATATCAACGGTTGATATTTTTTATTGTTTAAACAACAGTTCTCCCCTTTTAATCTCCTAAGTGTCTGACCCCTACAGGTTAATATAACATTAGCTATAATTTTAATTCACATTTAAAATTAAAAACAGTGAGCAACATCTAGTAATACATAGTTGTTACCCAAGTTACAATAAAATCAACAAGTCGATACAACCTTTTCTACGACCAATATCTCAATGTAATTTAATCCTTTTAACTATTATATACAAGATCAAACTTGAGGCATGGATCGTATCAACCTCTTTATAATTTAATCCTATTATCTTGATTTATGAGTAGACTATATAAAACAAATCTATATTTGAGCAAGGCCATGCATTTTATAATCATACTCAATCGAGAGGCCAATTGCTATCTCTACTTATATTGTAAGGTTACTTTCCATCTAGATCATTAATATTATTTAATCGATTCGATATGTGTCCGATAATCACCTTCATCATCTGGTCTATTAAAAGTAACTTTTGATGATATCAAAACATAAATATCCAAATAAAATATATAATGATTTCAGGTCCGAGGACCATTACATCTCTTTCACTATGAGAATTACTTACGACACTATTAATCATGATCGATGAAGTTTTTTCATAATAGATCTTCCCAATACACTATTCTCTAATACACATTTATGTATTGACATAATTATCACATATATTAATCACCAATGAGGTATGATCATCAGTCAATCAACATACTAGTCTCAATATTTCATTGTTGTCCTATATATACAATAAAACTTGACTAAGGATATTTGAGTATTACAACACTTATTGTATTATATAATCTCATGTTCAAGTCACTTACTTGAAACTATATAAGTCTGTGTTATTATTCTAAGGACTTCTATTTTATGTTAATATTTATATTACGTAGTAATATAACATAGTAGAATCTTTTATTCAAAATTAAAAATAACATCAATAATGTTATTAATCACATCAAATGGATTGCCTCTAGGGAATAATCTCTAAAAATCTACCCCTTGCACTATAGTCAGTCACTCATATATCGTATACTCATGAAACTAGTGTGACTATCATTCTTCTACTACAACATAGTTTAAGTCAATGGGTCTGTAATAGTATTATACGTTGGTACTTTGCAGAAATTTGTATCTCCTCTGTCAACAATTTCACGGATGAGATGATATCCCCTAAGTGTGTGCTTGGATTCATGATGAGATCCATGTTTCTTAGCCTGATCAATAGCCCATAGTTATCACAATATAAATCTATTGGATCAACAATGGATGGAACTAAGTTCAATAATGAAATTCTTATTCCAAAACAGTCTCCTTTGTGGAATCAACAACTGGTTCTTGCTTTAAACTAACATCATTCCCAATATGTAATATATCATCAATATATAATGCTAGGAATTATAATGTCACTCCCACTAAATTTCTTGTACACACAAGGTTCATCTTCATTCTTAATGAAGATTCCTGCTCGAAGATGCTTGCTTTAATCCATAAATAGAGCGTTGCAGTTTACAATCCTTTTTGGCATCTTGTGGATTGATTGTGGATTGACAGAACCTTTAGGTTGTGTCATGTACACATGCTCGACGAGATTCCCGTTAAGGAATGCAGTTTTGACATCCATTTGCCAGATCTCGTATTCTAAAGGGGCTACAATTGCAAACATAATCTAAATGGACTTAACCATTGCCACTAGGGAGAAGGATTCATCATAGTCAACTCCTTGAACTTATTTGAAACCTTTTGCCATCATTCGGCCTTTATAGTTTTGTACTTTACCATTCATTTCAGTTTTCTTCTTGAAAATCCACTTGCATCCAATGGGTTTTACCTAGTCAGATGGATCAATCAAAGTCTATACTTGGTTGGTGTACATGGAATCCATTTCAGATTTCATGGCTTTTAGCCATTTCTCAAATTCCGGTTCATTCATAGCCTCTTTGTAAGAAGTGGGCTTACCTTGGCTATGAGCATTACGTCTCCAGTTTGGCTGCAAGAAATCCGAAATATCTATCTGGCTCGCGATGTATTCTAACAGATCTACGAATTATCTTGTGTAATTTGAGCAGGCTTAGTTTGCACGACAGTTTGTGGTTCTTGATCAATTTTTAGTTCAGGTTCAACGGTATCTTGTGTTCCCGAATTTCTTTGAGTTCTACTTTATTCCCATTGGTACTTTTAGAGACTAGTTCTCTTTCCAGAAAAATACTAGTTTGAGAAATAAACACTTTATTCTCAACAGGTTTGTAGACTCAATATCCTTTTTTTTATATCCCACAAAATAACACATATTTCATTGGGTCCAAGCTTGTTGGAAGCAATACTTTTAACAAACGCTTCACATCCCCAAAACTTTATAAAATCACACCAGGACATTTCCCAATCCATATCTAATATGGCGTCTTCAAAACCATTTTAGTGGGAACATGATTAAGTACGAATGCAACTGTTTTAAGGGCATAACCCCAAAAGCTTATTGGAAGATCTGTATGACTCATCATTGATCATACCGTATTTAATAATATGTGATTTCTCCTTTCGGACACACCATTCCAATGTAGTGTTCCAAGCAGAATGAGATTAGATAGTCATTAAATTCTTGGCTTAAATATTCTCCTCCTTCATCTATTCGATGAGATTTTACATTCTTTTGAAGTTGGTTTTGAACTTCAATATTAAATTCTTTGAACTTTTTTTAAGGATTTCGATTTGTATTTCATAAAATACACATTACCATATCTACTGAAATTATCAAAAAATAAAAAAAACCTACTTCTAACCAATGTACTCATGGGTACATATACATCATTATGCATAAGGCCTAATATATAACTAGTCCATTCACTGCACCCAATGAAAGGTGCTTTAGTCATTTTGCCCAATAAATAAGATTTGCATTCTTCATATGATTCGAATCATATGAATTCAAAATTCCATCTTTATGGGGTTTTGACATGCGTTTCTCATTTATATGGCTTAAATAACAATGTCAAAGATATGTTGGATTCAAACCATTAGATTAAATCCATTTAATTTTTATGTTATAAACAGGCACATCAAAGTTAAGAACATAAAGACCATTAACTAATTGTGCATTTTCATAAAAATATTTCATTTAAATAAAATGAACATCAACTGTCTTTTATTACAAAAGAATAACCAAGTTTGTCTAAACAAGATATGGAAATTTTAATGGAAAATACTTAACAACAATCTCTTAATTCTTAAACAAGGTCAATATGTAAGGATAAGCGGCAGCTTCCTATGGCCAGTCAACAACATTTGCACCATTTCCATTCGTAAATCCACATCTCTTCTTGCCCAATTTCTACTCTTTTGCATTTCATGCAAATTCACACATATATAGGATCCACATCCTGTATTTAATACCAAAGATGCAGAAGTAGATAGATTGACAGTCATAACATTTATACCTGATTCGGTTGCAGTCATACTTCCACTTTTCTTTTCTGATCTTCTAAATATGCAAAAACAATTATGTTTCCCTTTTATTTGAGGATAATCCTCAAATTTCGATGTCAGTCAAGTAAGCTAATTTAATTCAAGTGGCTAACCATTTTATAATAATTTACTGTTGTGCCATGTATGTGCAAGCTGGTAGATATGTGTGTTCATAGGAGATTCATATTCAGGTACAAATATCCATGTAGCATCATATAAACCAACTTAAAACTATTCAGTATCTAGAAACTAATACATATGCAACTGGTATAAGAGTAAAAGCAAGTCATACTACTTGTGGTTTTCGAAACACAATTGCAATATGTAGGTATCAATATATAATTACCAGCAACTTATTTAACATCAAATTGAAATGGAATGCGTCATACATAACATGTTAGAAACACATCAGATATTCAAGTACACATATGTACTACATAGTGGTGGATGGCACACAAAGTCAAAGCAAAACAGGTTTGGGTTTCGATCTTTCTAATAACATAGCCCATCATATACGGTATCCAAGAAGCATCTAATAATAATACACACACACACACACAGACACACACATATATTGACATTTGTAAAATATGGGAGGGATGCAAATCATATTTGCAATATCCATGTTGTGAATCGGACATGAGAACACATATGTGTAAACAAATTGAACAAACATACAGGTTATGCTGATATGAAATTATGACATATCAAGTTAGACCCCAAAAAAATGATACTGCAAACAATTTTATAGTTCCCTTAAAATCACTAGTTATCAACATAAACTTCAGTAATCAAACAAATTGATTTAAATTTTAACACATTTTACAAAACCAGATCCAAACACATTTTAAATATGCATAGAATTAACAGATTAATCCATAGTGATAATATACCCCAAATTTCTACTTTACAGGAAAAATAAACTCATCGTTTTCAAAAGTCAACCAAGACAGAGATGATGTTGTGGTTGCATTTAATAATAAGAAACTCAATTGAAAGACAAATCCATGAATTCAATCTTATCAATATAATTAATCCAATTTTCAGAAATTAACAGGATAGGTGTTAGCAACAGAGCCATATCCAAAATCAACCCATAAACTCGTTTTTGAATTTATATCAAATATAAATTGTATTTTGGATGAAATGAATTTGCACCCAAAATAAAATCATATTACAAACCTTTTACAAACTCTCATCAGTGTTCATAACATGTTTTCAATTCTTACAAGCAATCAAACATACAAACCAAAACAAAAACTCAATATGACTGCTCCGATACCATTGTTGGGTTTTTCTAGATCTAATCAATCAAAACGGCAGCGGAATAATAAAATGAATCAACCTAAACAAAAGGATCCAAGTGAAATTAATAAATCGAGTTAAAAAGCATACCGGTTTTACTTTGCAAAATCACGAATCGAATAACATCCGGATTGAATCGAATGTTGAACACTCCCCAAATCAAATGGCGTCTCTATGGTATCTGAATGAACACTTTTCAATCTGCTGATGAAATCGAAAATGGGGAAGAAAAAGGTACTAGCCATGGTTGATATTAATCGTTTCTATTCGGTTTTGATTTTCTGTAATTTTTGAAGAAGAGACTATTTCCTTTTAAAACATGCATGAACCAAAAAGATCGAATGAATATAGGTTACCGTTTCTCTTATAATTTAAAAATATCAACAACTAATATTTTTAAGTGCTTAAGAACGGTTCTCCCTTTTAATGTTCTAAGTGTGTGACCCCTACAGGTTAACATAATGTTGGTAATAATTTTAAATGTGAAAATTAGGCTCACATCCTTAATAAGTTACAAATTCACATCACATCCAGTCAAACTTTTCATACAAATTAGGTCCCTATTTTTCGAAAAATCATAAAAAATCAGGAAAAATATATTAAAAAACATATAAATTCATAATTAAATAAAACAAGTAATCATCATCAAATTCATGTAGCAAAACCACCAAACAACAAACACAAAAGGCACCAAAACCCCAAAAAAAAAAAAACAGTGAAACAGCAGTGTTATGCATCAAAAGATCCACTTGTTTGTAAATAGTTGCATACATATATGCATATATTTCGGTTATGCATCAAACTGCACTATTTATGCAGTTAAACTACAATATATGCATCATTTTATGCATAAATTCAATTCTGGCCGCTTTTTTGAAGCATACGCATACATTTCTACGCATATAGTCAATAAATGCATACATGTATGCACATTTTCATAAGCCTTCATTCTTTTTATCTTTGTTACATACACGTATGCACTTATATGAAATATATGCATACATTTCTGCAACTATTCGTAGCACATGCAACTTAGTTTAACTTTATTTGCATACATATAGGCAACTATTACTATAACAACCCGCGTTCCAATAGACTGATTTTTTTTTACAAAAATCCAATCCATCGAAACCCGAGTTGGTTTTCTCTAGTATCCCGCAGAAAAGACAGAGACATAAAACATGTCATAGTTCGGAAAACATCTCACAACGGAAGGAATAAAATATAATGTAGTTAAAACATAGCTTTACCTTAATAATAATACTGCTAAACCAGTATCCAAAGATATATAGTCTCTGTCAAGAACCTAACCTGCGAATGTTATGAGGAGGGGGTCAAAACATAAGTTCTGTGTGACTAAATTTAAATTATACTTCTGGATAATCCTACATATACCGTTCAATTACATTTTCTAATTTATTGGGTTATCTGTGTTATTAGCATTCAAGGCTTACACACGTCACACCCATCTACTCCCTAGTAGATTAACCTAATATAGTGTATATGTAGCAACCCCTAACTAAGGTACACCCCATGATACCCTACTCGCATGGTCTCCACCGTGTCATCGCAGGAATATAGCAGTCCCTAATCCTATGCCCGAATGTCGTACAGATTTCTGTATATATGTCAACGCTATGTCTGCGAAGAACCACTACTTCTATATTACGTAAGCGTTCGGACTGCCAACTTTGAACCATTCAATCGAATTAGGTTCCATCCTCGAATAACGCCCTTTAGTCTTATGATACACCACCCAGAGCAACATGAGTGTACCTAGACTTTCCCATGTACGTATCGTCAATCAATCTCGATGTCTATCGCATATGTTCTCTATATGTGCGCCCGAGTCCCGTGGCAGGCCTAATCAAGAAACACGGAACTCGGTCGGGAGCTTTCAGATATATGCCGATTGCAGATGCTAAGGTCTGCTTTTACAGTGGCTATGGTCCCACTAGACCCCTCCCTCAACTAATGAAAGGCACCTAAGAATATCAAGAAAGAGAACTTAACCCCGGCCCCCTATGCCCTTTAAACCTATTGGCCAACCTCAACAATAACTAGATAGCAAAGTATATGGTCTTTTGGAGTTCCCCGCATTTCCGCTTTACGTACTGACTGAAGATGGTAGGTAGACGACGAGTTGCTATCACAAGGAACTAAATGGTCTCACCAAATCACGCTGGTCCATCTTAGTTTTTGATTGCCCCTTATTATTGCAATCAAGGCATACTCATTGGTTCACCTACGCAGACCTAACCTCTGTGAGTACAGGCAGATCATCAGCCACTCACAGAGGAATATCAAGAGTATACTACGTCCCCGGAAGCTGCGTGCTTCTAAACCCAGTCCGTTGGATCCTATAAGAATATCTAGGTGGACATGCGCTCCTCTTTGTGTCTTTTGACACCCCGATGATCTACCCCTTATGGTTATTCATCCTCTAACATGTGGACTGGTCCAAGCGCCTCAGTTTTATATATCATTTGACCCTATGTCTAACCATTAATCACGCGCTTGCGCCACCTCGTGAGTTTTTTCATTTAACTTGGTTATTCTCCTTCAAGTTGACTTCCTTTTCAAGTTTACCCAATTACCCTCGCTTATTAATTCAATTTATAACTCAACTCATTTAAGTTTGCTAATAAGCCTACAACATGTTATTCTCATAATATATTCATTATTCTATCCCATGGTTACCATAACATGTTCTACTTAATTTATAATTAAGCACATCTTAATTCACAGATACATTGGTAAGAGAATAATTCCATTTTTCCCTATCATTCCTTGTAACATATCTTATTTCATAAGTTATAATTCCCACTTGTCCCTAGGACAAGCCTACTTATTATCTTTCTTATTCAAGTTCATTCATAATAGGTTATTACCATCATTCTCCATTTTGGCATTAATTAAGATTAACCTAACTTTTCTCATTTCTTTAGCAAATTTACTTAAACCCTACTCAATTCAACTTGTTCATAACACCACTACATATTTAATTAGGTTAAGTATTCAAATTTAACAAATTACCATGCTACCCACTTAACCCCTTTTATTATATCCATGTCAACCCTGCATGTGTCGTCTTGGTTAAGTGTTCATTATTATTTATTATGTCTGTAAACACGCAAGACCTCTCACATTAGATTGTCGTTTGCGGTTGATGGATATGTCGGGCAGTTCCGGGCAGACTTCTACCGCATTCGAATCTAACCTCGTGTCTTGACACCATTACGGGTCCAATTTCCACATAAGATCTCTCACATTAGATTACCGTTTGCGGTTGCTAGATATGCCGAACAGTTCCGGACAGACTTCTACCGCAGACCAAATCTAACCTCGTGTCTTAGGCATATAAGTTCTTATTATAACTTATACTCATAATTCAAATCTTGTATTATAATATATGTCAATTACCCATAAACCCTTAATTCACATTTATGCTTATAATCCTATCAGTAGATTATGCCTATAATTGCAATTCAACTTATAATCCCAATTTCATGTTCATAATTCCAATTTGATTATATACATAAATCCCACCTTAATTATATTCATAATTCCAAGCATAGTTATGCTCAATTCCCCATATATGTCGCATTTCTTCTTACATTTAATTAACTTTAATAAAGTGAAATTATTCCAATTCTACCATTTGCTCATATTCATTAAAGTTATGCTCCAAAATTCCAACCTATCGGTTTTGCCCCAAATTACCCAACCTTAAGTTGCGCTCAAATTACAGTCTTGCTTATTCATGTCCATTATTAATCCACGCACTTCCCAATTATCCCAACATACTTAATTGTTCCAACTTAATTTGCACATATTTTCACTAATGTCCCAGATTAATATTTATAGTTATGCGCCAAATTACCAACCCACTTAATTTCAAGTATTATATAAGTTGTACAACAATTCCACAATCACGGGTTTTGCCCAAAATCCATCATGCACGTTGTTTTAATTTCCCAAATATCCTTCCACTATTACAATATTGTTAGTACGTATGCCTTTCAACGAGATCTGGACTAGGCTCGAAGTTAGCCTAGTCTATAAAAATAAAAAGGGATAGGAAGAAGAACAGAATAGGAAAAAAAGTAAAAGCTACGAGATTTTAATTGAATTAAACATTTTAATTTGGGGAATTGCTAAACGATATGCACGAAATTATTCATAAGGGTAATTTAAACCTGCTCACCTTGCTAGGATTAGAAAAGAGATAAATCGTTGTTGTAACACTTTGATGTTGATTAACCTTCTAAATTGATTGTTGATGAAGAACTTGTCTCTAAAAATCTCTACTTTAATTTATGTTAAAGGTGGAGGCTAGGTTAGTTGAGAATTTAGCAGCATGGAGGCTAGGGTTAAAGAGATAGATGAGATTAGAGTTGGGTTTGATGTTTACTTATAGCTGTAGTAGGTGAATTAGGGCCTTAGGATTAACATAGAATCCATCTAAACCTTCCACCTCGCTAAAAAAAAGAAGGTTCTAGAGTAGGCTAAACCAACCCAGGTGAGTTGCACCCATACGCACGCATGGACACTGATGGTGTTAATGTAACGACCCAGAAAATCTGAACCAATTAAAAATTTTTAAATTGGCTAAAATAATGGATTTTAAATATTTAAAATAAATATTTTTAAATAATCGAGATGAAAACTGAGTTTGAATCGACAATTGAAAACGAATATAATTAATTATAATTATAAACAAGGCCTGAAAAGGCGCTGTAGTTTCAAAAATTGAATTCAAACTTTGTCGGACTGTACCGGGTGCAAAACAAAACGGATTTGAGTGAAACCAAAAATATTTAAATCTGTTAGTGAGTTCCTTTCTAACAAATCTGAAAAATCGAAGTTTCATAGCGGAAAGCAAAAGTTATGGCCAAATGAATTTTCAGAAAGGTCGCTACAGAATTTATATAGCCCGTGAAATTGGCCATTTTGCATACGACCTCGGAATTCGACGAAACCACTTTTGTTGGATCTGGGATATGAAGTTATTGCTAGGTTTCAAAATTTCATAATTTTTGAAGCTAGTATGTAAGCGTGGCAAAGGAAAATGTGTTTTGGTCAATTATAGTTAAATTGGATCGACCAGAAATGGGCCTTTTTGCAAACGGTCTCAGAATTCGACAAAACTAGTTTTGTTGGGACCGTATCATTAAAACATAGCCAGATTTATTTTTCTGGAATTTTTCGAATCAGTTTGTGGCCCTGGCAAATTGAAATGTACGTTCAAATTAAATATTGAATGTTATATATTTTAAATTGAAGGAAAACTGATTGAAACAGTCGAATGGACCTACGAAACATATCCCATTGTGTTCGGAATGGGGGTAAAACGCTAGGGACGACAGTCGTTGGGTTTAGATTGGTGGTCGTGTCAGAAAACCCCTTTAAAACTCCCCCAACCAATCATAATTAAAAAAAAAATCCTAATATTCTCTCTCTCCCCGATACGATCTGAAGGCGGAAAAGCCTTCGAAGCTTCCCAGGCCGATCGCCGCCGCCACAGGCGTTTTTGCCACCCCCTCCAGTTGAACTTTTTGAAGGCCTCGATCCCCTCTCCACATCCATACCTGATTCGACCCCGGTAGCTGCGCCATCGTCGAGATCCAACGCCTCAAAGTCAGCGACTTCCAACCGCCGCCGCACCCTCCTGCCAGCGTCGAACTGGACCCCCACCACCAGCGCCGAGAAGCTCTCTCCTCCCCCTTCGACACTACGTAGCCCGATCGAGCAATCAATTCATGGATTTCATGAAATCGCGTGACCTAGTTTTGAACGTTTCAGACAGGTATACGGCTATTTTTATTTTAACTATATTATAGCAGTTTAAAGCGCTACGATTTTTGATTTCATTGTAAAAATCATATCTTTTTCGTTTCTTGATGAAATTCAGTGAAACAAGAGACAGTGGACTCGTGTGGACGTCTTCTACCTTCTAGAAGAGACCGCATATTTTTTTGAGCCTTCTGCTATTTTTGGTGGAGCGGAACCCAATGTGAGATTTCTAATATATAAACGATATGGAAAACGACGATGTATAAATTATATAGTTGATGTATGAGTTATATAAGCGTTGTACACCTCATGTATAAGCGTTGTATAAGTTGTACGTTCGATGTATAAGTTATATATGCGTTGTAAAAATTATATATGTGTTGAAATAGAAGTGAATTGCTATATAAATATATATATATATATATATATATATACGCCCCTCGTCCACAAACCATGGACGATATTTATTGGTTGTGATTGGTGTGAAAATTGGTTGATAGCAAATGGTTGATTGGAATTGTTTGTGGTTGATATTGATTGATTGTGGTTGAAAAATACCCATTTGTGGTTGAGAAATATTTGGTTGAAACCACATAGGATTAGTTTATGGAAATGAAATAAATATATACATGCCGCCTGCGTGCGAACTAGATGCATGATCCCCATTGTCAAAAACCGCGAGGTTTTAAGGTAGAGCGAGGAGCCGTACTAGGGACGGTCCCGGTTTTAACTACCCTGCCGTTATGCTGTCGAAATTTTGAATAATATTCATGTGTTTGAATTATTTTCATTTGCTGAAACTATATTTATTCATTGAATAGAAAACCTTCATGTGTTGAATTGAAATTCATTCGTTGATTAGAAATTCATGTTTTGAATGGTATTCGGGTTTTAAATATAAAAATCACATTTTTATCTATATATATAAACTATAGAAAACCTTCATGTGTTGAATCGATATTCATTCGTTGATTAGAAATTCATCTGTTGAATGGTATTCGTGTTTTAAATATAAAAATCACATTTTTATCTATATATATAAACTATAGAAAACCTTCATGTGTTGAATTGAAATTCATTCGTTGAATTGAAATTCATGTGTTGAATCGTATTCATATCTTGAAATAAATTGTTTTATAATAAAAATCACATTTTTATCATCTATATGAACTATATGAAATAATCTCCTTTTGAAATAAATTGTTTTATAATAAAAATCCTATTTTTATTACCTGTATGAACTATATAAAATAATAGTGTTTTGAAATGAATTGTTTTACAATAAAAATCACATTTTTATTATATACATGAATTGTTAAATATAGTGAAGTGTTGAAATAGAAGACGGTTAGATAAAAATATCATTTTTATCAAATGTATGAAAAGAATATAGCTTTGAAATTGAAGAATCGATATATATATAGAAATAGAGTTAAAATATATCGAATAACGACGCTGCAGTTCGTATTTCGAAACCGTGATTTCAAACGATTATACCGGGAGATCCGACCATCGGATTTTCCTGAAATCGCAACCGTTGGGTTCGCTTTGGAAATATCTTTCCAACAGCACCAACTTTGTAAAAATCCAACGGTTGGATTGTCTGGAATGCTTAATTCAAATCTGAAGAAAAACAACGCCAGAATCGATTATATTTATATATATATAAATATAATTATATTTAATCGAATAACGACGCTGCAGTTCGTATTTCGAAATCGAAACTTCAAACGATTGTACCGGGAGATCCGACCGTCGGATTTCCTCGAAAATGGAACCGTTGGATTCGTTTTGAAAAGATCTTTCTAATGATGTAAATTTTGTGAAGATCCAACGGTTAGATTTTCAGATATATGTAAATCAAATCCGAAGAAAAACAGCGCCACGGCCGCGTTATGGCCCGAAGCGTCGTTTTGAATAAATTGGCTATTTTAAAATAAATAAAAATGGCGATAAATCGTTATAAAATATTATAAACGATATGGATGTGATTTAGGAATTAACCGAAGGTTGGCTAAGTCGAATGGTTTCTTGGGTATTGATCTGATGTTGGTTCCGGCCTTCGGGGTTAATATTTGGGAAATCGTTCTCTTACTGATTGACGGTTAGTGACTAATGAATTGAAATGATGCGTGTATATGTTAGTGTTGCACTTGTTTATTATATACGCGAGTTGCTCAGAAAGACCGAGTTTATCCCATTCTGAATAACTGAATCGACGATAAGAAATCGAAGATGAAGACGGTGGTCGAAGACCGGAGATCTTCATCTCGTTTGGATGGTAACCGAGGTCCTGATTGGGAGGCATCCCGAAATATGGATAATGAGTGTTGATCGTCCAGACGTACGTGGTGATCGATGGGTTTGCGAGATATATAGTGCCTCCGGTTTCGTTCAGACCCAGAACGGACTTGTAAATGGACTGTGTGTCTGACATTGGATTTTATTCTGTGTTGATTGATCTCTGTTAAATATACATCTGTTTGGCGGCGGAGAATTTATTCTTTTGCTTAACGCCCTTCTCTGAAACGCACGAGCTCAGAGGTTGTATCTCAATGGACATCAGTCGCATGGCATGAATTGCTAGTGTGGCATGCCTAAGTGGCAAATGAACAGGGCTTCTGTTTAAAAGCAAGGTCTTGTGGAGATGATCAAAGCACCGCCTGTGTGGCGTAGCTTTGTGTATAACGTGAAATCGCGAGCCTCACACCCCGGTATGAACCAGAAACGGGAGAGGACCTCAGGGAGGACATGCGTTTCTTTCTAGCTAGAAGTGGCGTCAGTGGTTTTACATGCCCTGACGAGTTTGACTTATGTGGTTGTTACTGTTGCGAGGCGCCTCGGTTTGATCGGACGATCCGGGTCCGATGGAGTCATTCATTGGCTCATTTACGCCCCATAGGGCGGGGAAACGCATTGTTCAGGAATTTTAATCCACATCGGTGGACCGGCCCTGACGATCCAAGGGTCACTCGAGCTCTGATCCTGAGACATGGGCTAGATTGTCTCGAATTCGGTAAGGACTATCTTTTGTCTTGGTTCATGACGGAAATCCAATTTCTAAATACGTGACTGTGCGGTTTTGATTGTATATGTATATATGACGACATGATATATGGCACCCATGCCGTCTATGATTGATAGTTATGATTGAAATTGTTTTTGAAACATATAAACACTAGTAATAATATCAAATGCTTTTGTTTTATTCGTATCAAGCATATTTTGGCCATTATAAGGTAAAACTCTATCCTCCGGCTTGCGTTGCATTGTGTGATGGGAACTGAGTCTTATAATGGCTTCATTTTTATAAAAAGCATTGCGTTGTTTAAAAGAATGATTTGTTTTAAAGCACTGGCGATC
This sequence comes from Allium sativum, assembly GCA_030737875.1. NCBI lineage: Eukaryota > Viridiplantae > Streptophyta > Magnoliopsida > Asparagales > Amaryllidaceae > Allium > Allium sativum. Next base: position 719,109,031 of record CM060924.1, on the reverse strand, counting down.
CAATGGAGTAAACTCGTTCCACGAAAGTGGCGTGGTCCTGTGATTAGCCATATCTGAAATGTGTTGAGTAGATTTCTCATACCAGTCCCATGACTGACTCGTAGTTTGTTTCACTTTCAAACTCGGGTGCCCCTTTTTCTACACGGGCAGCCTTGTGTTCAGGTTTAGCAGGCTTTATCGGGATAGCTGGAGCTGAAGATGGATTCTATCATTTATCTCTTTTTATGCTGTTCAGCTCCTATTGTACATATTTTGTTTGTTTTCGCTGTAGACATATATGTATAGTTGAACTGTAATTGCACTATGTAAGATCCTGTATACTGTGTAACTCTGATGATTACTTTTATCCAGTATATTCTATTGTTCATTATATGGTGTATTTATTTAATTATGTTCTGCTATTATCTGTTTCTGTGTTATATTCCAAAGATTACCCTTGTCTCCGTCTGTATGGGAAATGGGGTCGTCATAGTTGACACCTTCCTATATGCGGTTTCTTTTCTTTTTGTACAAGAAAAATCTTAAAAACTCCTTAACATATGCAAAGTACTTTTCTTTTCCATTAATGCATCCTTCCATGTGTCATTATTTTATATATAATATGAATTGTATTAATTCTTTTGACAATAGCTTGCTTTAATTGAATCAATTTATGTTTATTTTCCAACTTCTTTCCATGCATTAAACTTTCCAATGTGACATTATTTCTTTGTTGCATATATTTCTAATATTCTTATTTAAATGCATTAATGCTTTCCCGTTTCATACACTTGATATGTTACTTCTTTTTAACGCATTAAATTGCTTGGTTCCTCTTTCTAACCCTCCCCCCCCCCATTTTCTATGCATGCTTTAATTGCATAATTGACATGTTTGCATTCTGTATTCTTTTTCTTTTATTTGCATGACATTAATTCGTTTTTATTTAGCTTCATGCATCTACACATTTTTATTATTTTTATTGCATGTATTATCTTCCTACAAAATTTTGAATTTCAAATAACATGTATACACATATCCCCCTTCTCATTTATTGTTGCATGCAATTTTATTAATTCACCTTTTTACCATTTACATTAATTACATTGACGTTTCTCTTTATTAATTGTTTTCTCTATCATAATTACATGCATGTACTTCCTTTTTCTTTTTAACATTATTACATGCGCAATTGTATTGCATACTTTTTTCCTTGCATTAACTTCTTATATATATATATATATATATATATATATGTATGTATGTATGTATGTATTGCATGCAATTCATTTTCCTTCATTTCAATGCACTTATATATTATTTAATTTTTCCTTTTAAATATATTTATGCATATAATATATACATATATGCATATTTTTAATTACATTAAAAATACGGGGTGTTACATTCTCCCACCCTTAAGAAATTTCATCCCCGAAATTTGGTAAAGGTAAAATCAAATAATCCCTCGCATATTTTACATCCATCATGTGTACATCCAATTTTTGCAAACATTATGTATGTGTGCAAAGTGAAATACATCATAGTAATGCATGTATGCCTAATTTGGAACCACCTATATGCATGCAACCTTTCAAAAACTCTTTTAAAACATGATGCTCACATCCTAAATATATTTGTAGTTCTATATATAATGCAATATTTTTTTAAACAAACCAAAACATTTTCACCCAAATTTTCGCATACTCTTACAGAGTAGGAGCATAGTTCATCCAATTGTTGCATCTAAGACCCTACCAACCATCATTTAATTCGAAATTTAGAAAAATCTAATTTTCCAAATTCGATTTCTTATGTTACGAAAAGGTATCAAACGGAGAAATTTACATTTTTCGTTTTTCTTTTATGTACCTTTTCTAATTGTACTTGGATTTTTACCTAACTATTTTATAAAAAGTTTCCTATTTTCCTACCCAAGCACAACTACATAAGAAAATTTCTTTTTATTTTTCAACTTATCTTGGAAAGATTTATTAATTTTCATCTTTTCTTAAAATTTTCATTTTCTTTTCCCATCATATTTGTTGCTTTTCTGACTTTATTGTTTTCTTTTTAGTTAGGCTATTTTTTTTCTTAGCTTATTTTACTTCATCCAAAGATTTAAGTTTGTTTTTAAATAAGCTCTTCCATCATCCTACACAGCTACTACTAAGTGCCAAGAATCATAAGACTATTTCACTAAGAAAAGTCCAACCACAAACCCTCAATGCTCACTTGCCCTTCTCTATCTAGTAGTTACTACTAGTCCTTGCTGTGTATTACTAGCCTACTTTTTTTTTCAAGCAACAACTCTAGGCCTCACAATGCTTATGCATTCTATGGGAATTTTCCACTATTCCAAGATAGTCCTTGCTATTTACTTCATAGCCTCAAACTTCTTCGCGTTCTTTCTAGACACTAATCTTTACCTACTCCATTCAAAACATGGTTTGACCTCTTTTTTTTCAAACATCAAAAATACTTGTAAGATTAAAACTTGAAAACACCACAAACCCTTTTGCCAAAACTTTTATAATTTCAAGTTCTTAAAAGTTAATCATTGGGCCAGACTCAAAGTGGGTCTCCAGCTCAACTATAAATATTCCTAATCCATTCTCCACTTTTTAACCTTTTTCTAATTTATAAGGCTTCACTTATGAACCCACTAATCTGAAATACTAACATTTCAGTTTCCGTCGTATGGGATTCGTCTTTCTCCAAAACATATTGTACACTATCCACCCAAACAATCTAAGGGTCTCAAAATTTCTATGTTCATTTCTTTAGTGTACAAAACAGATATCCCATTTCTTTCATATTTTGCCTCTTTCTATTTAGTGGGATGCTTATGGATCTAGGTTTATATATGTTTATATTTATATTTTTGAAAATACAAATACGCTCACTCATTATTTCCGTAGAAACCCTAAACCGAAGCTCTGATACCAGATGTAACAACCCTCGTTCCAACAGACCGATTTTTTTCAAAAATCCAATCCATCGAAACCCGAGTTGGTTTGCTCTAGTATCCTGTAGAAAAGACAGAGACATAAAACATGTTAGAGTTCGGAAAATATCTCACAGCAGAAGGAATAAAATATAATGTAGTTAAAACATAGCTTTACCTTAATAATAATAGTGCTAAACTAGTATCCAAAGCTATACAGTCTTTGTCAAGAACCTAACCTGCGAATGTTACGAGGAGGGGATCAGAACATAAGTTCTGAATGACTGGATTTAAATTATACTTCTGGATAATCCTACATATACTGTTCAATTACATTTTCTAATTTATTGGGTTATTTGCGTTATTAGCATTCAAGGCTTACACACGTTGCACCCATCTACTCCCTAGTAGATTAACCTAATACAGTGTATATGTAGCTACCCCCAACTAAGCTACACCCCATGGTACCCTACTCGCACGGTCTCCACTATATCATTGCAGGAATATAGCAGTCCCTAATCCTACGCCCTAATGTCATATGGATTTCTGTATATATGTCAACGCTATGTCTGCAAAGAACCACTACTTCTATATTACGTAAGCGTTCGGACTGCTATCTTTGAACCATTCAATTGAATTAGGTTCCATCCTCGAATAATACCCTCTAGTCTTATGATACACCACCCAGAGCGACACGACTGTACCTAGACTTTCCCACGTACGTATCGTCAATCGTTCTCGATGTCTATTGCCCATGTTCTCTATATGTGCGCCTGAGTCCCGTGGCAGGGCTAATCAAGAAACACGGAACTTGGTCGGGAGCTTTCAGATATTTGCCGGTTGCAGATGCTAAAGTCCTCTTTTACAGTGGCTATGGTCCCACTAGACCCCTCCCTTAACTAATGAAAAGCACCCAAGAACATCAAGAATGAGAGCTTAACCCCGGCCACCTATGCCCTTCAAATCTATTGGCCAACCTCACCCATAACTAGTTAGCAAAGTATATGGTCTTTTGGAGTTCTCCGTCTTTCCACTTTACGTACTGACTTAAGATGGTAGATAGATGACGAGTTTTTATAACATGGCACTAACTGGTCTCGCCGAATCACGCTGGTCCATCTTAGTCTTTTGATTGCCCCTTATTATTGCAATCAAGGCATACTCATTGGTTCACCTACGCAGATCTAACCTCTATGAGTATAGGTGGATAATCTGCCACTCACAGAGGAATACCAAGAGTACCCTACATCCCCGGAAGTCGCGTGCTTCTTAACCCAGTCCGTTGGATTGGAGCCTACAAGAATATCTAGGTGGACATGTACTCCTCTTTGTATCTTTTGACACCCCGATGATCTACCCCTTATGATTATTCATCCTCTAACGTGTGGACTGGTCCAAGCGCCTCAGTTTTATATGTCATTGGACCCTACGTCTAACCATTAATCACGCGCTTGCGCCACCTCGTGAGTTTTCTCGTTTAACTTGGTTATTCTCCTTCACGTTGACTTCCTTTTCAAGTTTACCAAGTTACCCTCGCTTATTAATTCAATTTATAAGTTAACTCATTTAAGTTCATTAATAAGCCTACAATATGTTATTCTCATAATCTATTCATTATTCCATCTCATGGTTACCATAACATGTTCTACTTAATTTATAATTCAGCATATCTTAATTCACAGATACATTGGTAAGAGAATAATTTCATTTTCCCCTATCATTCCTTATAACTTATCTTATTTCATAAGTTATAATTCCCACTTGCCCCTAGGACAAGCCTACCTGTTATCTTTCTTATTTAAGTTCATTCATAATAGGTTACTATCATCATTCCCCATTTTGGCATTAATTAAGATTAACTTAACCTTTCTCATTTCTTTAGCAAATTTACTTAACCCCTGCTCAATTCAACTGGTTCGTGACACCACTACAAATTTAATTTGGTTAAGTATTCCAATTTAACAAATTACCATGCTACCCATGTTACCCACTTAACCCCTTTTATTATATCCATGTGAACCCTACATGTGTCATCTTGGTAAAGTGTTCATTATTATTTATTATGTCCGTAAACACGCAAGACCTCTCATATTAGACCGCCGTTTGCGGTTGCTGGATATGCCTGGTGGTTCCAGGCAGACTTCTACAGCATCTGAATCTAACCACGTGTCTTGATACCATTACGGGTCCAATTTCCACCTAAGACCTCTCACATTAGATTACCGTTTGCGGTTGCTGGATATGCCGGGCGGTTCCGGGCAGACTTCTACCGTAAACCAAATCTAACCTCGTGTCTTAGGCATATAAGTTCTTATTATAACTTATACTCATAATTCAAATCTTGGATTATAATAAATGTCAATTACCCATAAACCCTCAATTCACATTTATGCTTATAATCCTATCAACAGATTATGCCTATAATCCCAATTCAACTTATAACCCCAATTTCATGTTCATAATTCCAATTTGATTTATATACATAAATCCCACCCTAATTATATTCATAATTCCAAGCATAGTTATGCCCAATTCCCCATATATGTCGCATTTCTTATTACATTTAATTAACTTCAATAAAGTGAAATTATTCCAATTCTACCAATTGTTCATATTCATTGAAGTTATGCTCCAAAATTCCAACCTATCAGTTTTGCCCTAAATTACCCAACCTTAAGTTGCGCTCAAATTATAGTCTTGCTTCTTCATGTCCATTACTAATCCACGCACTTCCCAATTATCCCAACAAACTTAATTGTTCCAACTTAATTTGCACACATTTTCACTAATGTCCCAGATTAATATTTATAGTTATACGCCAAATTACCAACCCACTTAATTTCAAGTATTTTATAAGTTGTACAACAATTCCAAAATCATAGGTTTTGCCCAAAATCCATCATGCAAGTTGTTTTAATTTCCCAAATATCCTTCCACTATTACAATATTGTTCGTACGTATGCCTTTCAATGAGATCTGGACTAGGCTAGAAGTTAGCCTAGTCTATAAAAATAAAATGGAATGGGAAGAAGAAAAGAATAGGCAAAAAGTAAAAGCTATAAGATTTTAATTGAATTAAACATTTTAATTTGGGGAATTGCTAAACGATATGCATACAATTATTCATAAGGGTATTTTAAACCCACTCACATTACCAAGATTAGAAAAGAGATTAATCATTGTTGTAACACTTTGATGTTGATTAACCTTCTAAATTGATTGTTGATGAAGAACTTATCTCTAAAAATCTCTACTTTAATTTATGTTGAAGGTGGAGGCAAGGTTAGTTGAGAATTTAGCAGCATGAAGGCTAGGGTTAAAAAGATAGATGAGATTAGGGTTGGGTTTGATGTTTATTTATAGTTGTAGTAGGTGAATTAGGGCCTTAGGATTAAATTAGAATCCATCTAAACCTTCCACCTCGCTAAAAAAAAAAGGTTCTAGAGTAGGCTAAACCAACCCAGGTGCGTTGCACCCATACGCACGCATGGACACTGATGGTGTTGACTCCTTCCTATATGCGGTTTCTTTTCTTTTTGTACAAGCAAAATCTTAAACGCTCCTTAATATATGAAAAGTACGTTTCTTTTCCATTAATGCATCTTTCCATGTGTCATTATTTTATATATAATATGAATTGTATTAATTATTTTGACATTCGCTTGCTTTAATTGAATCCAGTTATGTTTATTTTCCAACTTTTTTCCATGCATTAAACTTTCTCATGTGACATTATTTCTTTGTTGCATATATTTCTAATATTCTTATTTAAATGCGTTAATGCTTTCCCGTTTCATGCACTTGATATGTTACTTCTTTTTAACGCATTAAATTGCTTGGTTCCTCTTTTTAACTCCTCCCCCCCCCCCCCCCGGGCCTTTTTTTCTATGCGTGCTTTAATTGCATAATTGACATGTTTGCATTCTGTATTCTTTTTCTTTTATTTGCATGACATTAATTCGTTTTTATTTAGCTTCATGCATCTACGCATTTCTATTATTTTTATTGCATGTATTATCTTCCTACAAAATTTTGAATTTCAAATAACATGTATACACATATCCCCCTTCTCATTTATTGTTGCATGCAATTTTATTAATTCACCTTTTTACCATTTACATTAATTACATTAATGTTTCTCTTTATTAATTGTTTTCTCTATCATAATTACATGCATGTACTTCCTTTTCCTTTTTAACATTATTACATGTGCAATTGTATTGCATACTTTTTTTCTTGCATTAACTTCTTATATATATATATATATATATATATATATATATATATTGCATGCAATTCATTTTCCTTCATTTCAGTGCACTTATATATTATTTAATTTTTCCTTTTAAATATATCTATGCATATAATATATACATATATTCATATTTTTAATTACATTAAAAATGTGGGTTGTTACAATTACCAATATATGCATTCATGTATGCATATATTCATCCAGATTTTCAATATAAAACACTGGATGAATATATACAAACATATATGCATATATTGGTAATAGTTGCATACATTTCGACAACTTTTCTTTTTCAAATTGCTTCTGGGGATATTTGCGATTTTTTGAAAAAAAAATATGTTGCAACGCATTTTTTTGAAAACACGTAAGCCCCAAAATAGGGACCCGCTTTACATTTGAAACATGGACTGTATGCCATTTGAATTGGCAAACTTTCCAGGGACCTGAGCCAAAAGCACCCATTTTAAATCATATTCAAAATTATAAACGGTGAGTGACATCTAGTAATACATCGCTGTTACCAAATTATAATAAAATCAATGATTCGATACAACCTTTTCTATGATCAATGTTTAATGTAATTTAATCCTTTTAACCGTTATATCCAAATTCAAACTCGAGGCGTGGAACATATCAACCTCTTTATAATTTAATCTTTTTATCTTGATCTATGAGTATACTGTATAAAACAAATCAATATTTGAGCATGGCTAAGCACTTTATAATCATACCCAATTAAGAGGCCCATTGATATCTCTACTTATATTGTAGGGTTAAATTCCGTCTAGATCATTCATATTATTTAATCGATTAGGCATGTATTTGATAATCACCTTTATCTTCTACTCTATTAATAATAACTTTTGATCATATCAAAACACAAATACCCTCGAATAAAATACATAATGATTTCAGGTTTGAGGACCATTACATCACTATCGCTATAAGAATTATTTATGACGCTATTAATCATGCTCCATGAAGTCTTTTCATATTAGGTCTGCCCAATACACTATTCTCTAATACATATTTATGTATTGACATTAATATCACATATATTAGTGATCAATAAATAAGATCATCGGTCAATCAACATACTAGTCTCAATGTTTCATTGTTGTCCTATATATGCAATAAAACTTGACTAGGGTCATTTGAGAATTACAACACTTATTATATTCTATATTATCATGTTCAAGCCACTTTCTTGAAACTATATACTTCTATGTTGTTATTCTAAGGACTTCTATTATGTTAATATTTATATTACGTAGCAAATATAACATAATAGAATCTTTTATTCGAATAAATATAATATTAATAATGTTATTAATCACATCAAATGGATTGCCTCTAGAGCATAAACTCTAACACATTTGCCCCCCTCCCCCCAAAGTATGTCTTGTTGCCAACATGATGTGCTTTAAATTGAGACAAATCAAATTTATCAAGAAGGATTCCGTTCACTGTCTGGAATAAGCATCACACTTTCATTGAGTTTGCTCTCAGAGCTCGGTTTCATTGAGCTTATCAAACGAGATAGTGGACTCGTTGCTAAAATTGGTTCTCTTTTAGAAGTTCCAATTTATAACTGATATTTCATCAAGGCAAGAATTTGAATGTTGAGTATGCGTGGATCTGCACGCTTTAAGCCGATAGTTGATCCTAATTCTTGATTCTTTCCAAATGTGTAGTCAATCGCGTAGGAACACATCAATTATGTATTGAGTGGTCGTTGCTCAGGTCATTCTCCTGATCTTTTCAAGGGTTGTTGGTTCGTAAAGATATTGATTATACATTTGCAATAGCTATTAATCAAGCTTCTACATATAGTGAAAGAGGCGCTAATTAAAGCTGAATTTCACGTATTATGTTGTAGTGTCGGTGGCATTTGCATTAAATGACTAAATGACGTGCTTTCCATTTAATGTACTTGCGGTTCATCATTTCTCACCTAATTTTGGATGATGATTTTCCGTATAAATCCATAGGCGTTGATCTGAGGAGTTCAGTGAGGAGTCATCCTTTCAGCGGTAGCCTAGGACCTTGTGGAACTATGGATACAAGTGTCGTAAGTAGGGTGCATATTTCTGCTTCTTTCCACCATGTCTAGATTCATGCCTGTCGTGACTTGAATGGTTATGTCATATTCAACTTTGAGTTAGTTCCTCCATTGTTGTGCTAAGAATTGAAGTCGATTATAGGACAATCGAATCTTTCCCCTCGAAACTTGCATCCCTTTCCCCTTTTCATTAGGGGTTGGCTGATTAACAGACGTCAAATCTGTGTCTTCTCTAAATTCATACTCCCTCGTTGAATTGTGAGTTAGAGTTGAATGCAGAGTGATTATTTGATACCCAACCCATATTAGTTTCTGTCTATTATGGAAAATGGGGATGTTGTTACATGAATGGTCAGTTCATGCTCACTTCTTGTCCGTGATCTATCCAAGCTTTGATACTGGAGTTAGACGGCGAAAAGTCAGACTGTAGTCGCCTTGAATGCTCCCATTTCTCTTATCTCAAGGAGAAAAGTGAGGATTGAACGGATGTGCCGCACCCAATTGATGTTTGAAGTGGGATAGTGGATTCTTGTTTAGTCATATTTGAACCCTTCCAATCAAGAAGTGGGATGGCACCGATCGATGGATGGTTATGTTGCATCTATTTCATGGTCTATAAGAGGTCTGCCAAATTAAATTTATGAGTTAATAACGGGCAGTTGAGTCATGCCTTTTTAAATACTTTTTTCAACTTTGCTCCCAATCCATGGGTAATGGCAAGACATGGGTTGTCGAATCACACATGTTTCAAGTTTAGACATGTGCCTAAGAACCAGAGCTATTTTCCAAGCTTGATTGATTCAGTCTTCCAGGTGCTAGAGTCATCGCATTTGCCATTTAATGTGCTTGCAGTTTTCTACTCGTCGTTCACTCATGGGTACGTGCGTCGATTCGATATATCATTGTCAAGGTCTCCATTAGGTTGTTCCCTTAAGTTGCATGATATATTGTTGAATATCCTACTCTCAAGGCCTTTTTCGGTCATTGCCTTAAGTGGTATGGGAGGTTTAGCACCGAACATTGTTGTCAGCCCTCTAAGTCTTTATACTCCTGTTCCTAGTCATAGGGTTGCAGAGTTAGTGCGGACATCGTGGTTCATCCTTTATACTCTCTCATTGTCAATTTGGGCTAGAGTTATGGATGTCATGGAATTGTTCTATATACTCTTCTATTGTCGGTCCAGGTTAGAGTCACGGAGCGAGCGATCGTTAGTCTTGGCGTGCCTATCACACTCGTCTTTGATTTATACTCCTTCTTAAGCTCTAAGGACTAGAGTTAGTCGGGAAAACGGTCGAGTCACATTTTTCTAGCGTCATTCCTTTTCCCTTACATCAAAGGTAAAGGTTTCCTTGAGAATGGTCAGATCATATCCATGTCGGGTTTATACTACTTCCATCAATACATGGGATAGAATTAGTGATGTCATTGGGAGAGCGGTTGAGTCATACTCAACCTCATCTTAGCATTTTCCTTTTTCCCCCAGGTCAGAGGCAAAAGTCACTAGGAGGACGACTAGGTTGTTTCCATACTGAGTTAGGTTCCGCTTGTCATATCAAAGGCATAGATTTCTTTTTTAATGAATGGTCAACTTATATACGTCTCAGTGCCATTCTCTTGCCCCCATGTTAAAGGAAAAAAGGTCATTACGTGGATCACAGGATCACATCCTTATCATTTTATACTCCTTTTGTTGGATCAAGGGATGGACATTCTGATCAACCGAGTTATTGAATCATATCCAAATACATATTTATATTTCTCCCGGCGGATTAAATGCTAGAGATAGGGATGGACTTATAAGTATGTCCAAGCATAGATAGGGCATGTCACTCCCATTTATGTTTATGTTCTTGCCCTCATGTCAAAGGCAAGAGATAGAGGATGAATGGTCGAATTCCATCTACTTCAGGTTGTAGATCTCAAGGCAAGAGTCAAAAGGTTAATGGTTGGATCACATTTACCCAAGATTTGCATTCTCCTGATAAAAATGTGGGAAAGAGTAAATTCACAGGAATTGCTTCCTCCTCTACTTGGAATTATGTAATTCAATGGTGTCGAGTGTAGGAGAAAATCATATGGATGGTCGAACCATGCCCATTGGCAGTCGGCTCCGAATTTCAAACGCATTGAACGATGCATAATTATGTTAATACATGTCATATATGGTTAAGTAGTGGATGGTCAAATTAGGTCCACTCTGAGAGATACCTCTGTTCTCACAGTGATGACATGGCATAGTAAATGAGCGGTTCAGTCATGCTCGTTGCGACGACATTTTATGGTTTTGTATGCGAGTGTTGGAGGTTTGATCGGTACTAGACTCTGGGTCCCCACACCATTCGCATACAAATTTATCTGAGTTAGCGACGTTAATAACTCACAAAGCATGTAAATACAAGGTGCATAATTGGAAAATAATTTTTTAAAGAAATAAATATAATTTTAAGTGAGAATGACATCGCATATTCTTGGTCAATTCATTTTTGCTTTATCTTATCTCCACCAGGGGTGATTGATGCAGGCGTAGTCGATGAAGGAAAACCCTTTCATATTATTGTGGATTAGCAGTCGCAAGAATGATTAGACCTTGATCAAGGTCTGGAAAAGACATAGGTGGTTTGGCAGGCTTTGTGAGTGAACAATGGAGTTTCATCCTCTTTTAGTTACTTTCTTGCCCCCTAGCAGGAAAACATTGGATCCATGTATATGGAAGCTTCGCACTATCCTTGTTAGAACGTCTGATAAGGTGGATAGGAAGATAATCATGTTTCCTCTATCAGCAGCTATGAGTTTGGTCCAATGTTGAGGACGAGACCTGTTGCATGGACAGTCAAACAACATCTAGGCTTAAGTGGTTTAGATTTTTGACTAGTTGAGTTTCTGGCAAGGTTAAAGTAGTTAGTCATATTTTTGACGTAAGAGTGGTCATAGACGGTTATGTTGTGTTAGCTTTGGACTTAATGATAGAGTAATGAGCAACTTAAGCTTGAGTTTCAGGTTACCTCGTGTCTAAAGCATGAGTCGATGCGCAGACGGTCAAGGAAGAGAATGGAATAGTGTATTTTTACATTTTAATGTTAGAATTCCAATTGCCAAAAGTCCCATTTATAAGCATTTTCCATTAGACGGTCAGTTGATCACTTCATTTTAAAGAGTCATTCAGGGCAGTGAATTCTTCAGTGGAACTTATCAGTGTTTGTCCCTGGATGACCTTCCAAGGAAATAGGCAGCATCAAATTAGCCTATTCTGAAGCCCCATTTGGACGATCTTCAAATGTCTTAGGTCAATGTAGGACCCGTCATAGCGGTTGGTTTGTATAAACTTTGATTGAGTAAGCCTAGAAATGGTGACGTGACTTACTGGGCCTTGAGTGAGGTATGGATGTTTCACTATAACAAAAGCACGATGTAGGAGCCGGATGGCTGGGGTACATCCACTTTGATCCCAAGCAATCACCCTTAAGTTGAGGGCCTAAGGTAGCTGAAGAGCATTCGAATTGATCTCACTTTAACGTCCCTTCATTGATCCTATCATGGAGGTTTAATTGATACCTCATTCCAGGTACCTATGCATTTCGCTTTAGTCCTTATTAAGTGGAAAATGACTGTCGGCAGTTTAGTTTACAGTGAGTGGTCTTCTATAATCATTTAAGTAGTGGGTCGCATGATAAATGTTCTTCATCATGTTATATGAATGAGGTGTAGCTTTGGTATGTTGGGATCCTTGTTCCAGTATCCCATCATTGACAATTATCGTCACTAAGATCATCCGAGTCGTCTTCGGAATTGGGTTCGGACTGCTCCACATCAATGTCATTTGATATTTGTTTCGGCTGTATAGGATTAAAAACCAGGTGGCTGCTACTCCTTCGAGGATAACATTTGTCGCTTTGACGTAATCCATACCTATGAAAGGGGATGTCGGGAATTGGTCCTCCCCACATATATTGTCATAGTTGGCACGTTGAATTTGCATGGGAACTCCACATATTGTTTATTGTCTGTGAACAGGTTGGACTTTGGGAATAATCTCAGTCGTCACTACTTCGCTGTTTGTTTTCTTGGACTAACCATTGAATTCTAGCTACCATGTCTAGATGATCGTAATTGTCCATTGTGCTGCAACACTGGTTCGAGTGCACCAAAAAAATTAGTTCCATTTTATTTTTATTAATGACATACACCATTTTCGATGACCCACGGATAAAATAACAGATTTTTCTTGCCTGACTCGACCTCTGGTTCGGTATAGTCGAACCATGCGGATTGACACTGCTGAACCGAGGCTTTTTACCTGAAGGTAAATCCATAATTATAAAATGATTGATTTTCAAACCATATGATGCCATTTACTCAACCAATACTGTTCATTGGTTAAAACCACACAAACGTTGAACTTCCAATCAACAATCGATAACTAATCAATCATCTAGTCAGATTGGTTAAACAATTCATATAATTGTAATATGAAAATAAACAATAAATGTGAGGAATACAGTTGGATCTCTCCAACTTGTTTCTCCCTACATCCAAACACGTTATCTCAAATAATGTTATTCAACTCTATAAACAGATCTAATACTCAGCAATAAATAAATAACAATAATCCAGGCATCCATATTTTAATTTAATACGTTTATAGTATTACAAACGTTACCAACAAGGTAAGTTACCTCGTTTGGAAATAATCTTAAAAATAACAATTAGATTTCATTTAAAATAAATGAACATTAAACCAACCAATTTGTCAAATATATAAATAATATTCAGCACACAACAAATAAACCATAGCACACAAAACAAATACCGACTTATAAAAAATATAAGTGGGTAAAAATTGAGTGAGTTATACTCACTTTGATTTGATTTGTTTAAGGTTCGGTTACAGTTAAATTAAACAGTCATTCAATTTAGCTGTAAATTTCAGCTACTTCCGTCTCTGTCCAAAATAGTTCCAGAACGTAGTCCCCATTTCCACGATTCCATCATAGCTTGTTTCAATGGATTTTGGTAACATTTGTACAAGTTATAATTAACATCAGTTCATGGTTAAACGATTTAATTTTCTTAATTAAATCTATATATGTTCATTATAAAAATATGTATTCTGATGCTTTCTTCTTCTTTGTATTCGAATGAACGGGTCGTAATATTTACCCCATCTGCTCTTCATTATGAAACTACCCATTTGCCACGTCATGACCATAATGTGGCCAACTAAATTCCTTTCTAGGTCTTCTCTCACAAGGCCACGTTTCGGAACATGCTCCATCGTTAATACGTAGACTTCAATACTCCCCTGCCTTGTTTCATGTTTTTTATTTCACGGTTTTCAAAGTGGTTGCTTGCGTTGACTCTTCTTTGCTTGAAAAAAAACAAACCCAATTTCTTTTTCCAAATCCTCATACAAACTTCTTCCCTTCACGAAATGTTGAATCCAAACAGCTCCTGTTTCCACTTCATCCTTTCTTCATCCCTTTACTCACGCTCCACCTTTTTATAATATTCAAAACAAAAACTGCACCATGTCCACTATTAGTTCTCTAGCTTCCAGAAGATAATAGCCGATCTTGAATGTGCTTCTTCGTTCTTCCGCACTTCACCTCAGCAGACACGCACTTCTTCCATGCAATAATATGAGCTGCCACTTTAGACTTCACGTTAACAACCCATACTGACTTTACCCTCTTACGAAGACAACTCGCACACACATCACCACACCCCATCGTTGTTCAGGCCATCAAAGCCTCATCGGTCATCACCAGAACAAGCGCATTCACCTCCACCATGTTCGCCTAAGACCGTCTACAACCAGATACCTGAATCACCTCCAGCGGCCCTCCAACTGTTATGGCTTTAGAGCCAAATTCTGATAACCACACAATGCCTTTTTCTTATCATCACCTTTGGCCTCAAAGAACTCGTAAAAATATGAATTTTGGTTGTAGAAAGTGTTGGCTAAAGATGCGTGGATTGGAGGATCAGGGAGGAAAAAGAGTACGAAGTTTCTGTTGTTCATGAATAAACGGGTGGCGGCATGATTTCAGTTGACCGCGCAGAATAGAAATTCGGGTTAAGACTTAGTTGTGCTATATATGTATGGACAGGATTTAACATTATTTTTAATTCAACGAAACTTAGCATCGAAGTAATGCGTTAAAACACACACGTACGTTCTTAAATCTCAACGAAACTCCTTATTCTAGCATAGAAAAATATTTCGGACACGATGGGACAGGTTTCGTCGGATTTTGACATCGTTTGTAAAAAGTCCTTTATAAATCATAGGTGAAAAACACGCGTTTAAATTTCCTATGATCACAAAATAAATCCAAATGACTTGAAACTTGAAACACTATAACACTAATCATTATGGATTCAACAAAAATTAATTCGGTTAATAATGGAGATCGGTTGCATACTAGTTATTCTATTTTGCGCGTTAGACAACACTATTTACGCATTAAACAATGCTATTTTAGACCCCAAATTAATTGGACTCCAAAAACCACAAGCTATATATGTATCCTGACTCTAAACGTCAATATGAATTCAACGGAATCCGTTTTGTAGCTTAATTCGATCATTATCTCGAGTTATGCTCAAATTCCTTTTTAAATCAGATTAAATTTATTAAATAAATGTTAACGTTTATAATGATTTCCATAGCGACTATTTTAAAATTTGAATTGTACATAACTAACAATCTATAAACTAAAATCTTGATTTTTCTCTTCCATTAGAAAATTATAATCAAATCGATTCAAATGTTTCTTGTTTCACAGAATTCCGACTTATATCGGATCTGGTTTACTCAGTTGAAGTTCGAATCGTAAATTATGAACATCACAAGGTTTCGCGTTCGTTTTTTAACTATATATAAATTAAACGTTTAAACTTCATTACATAAACGAATTATATATTTTAAATCCATTTAAAAATCCGAATTAATATTTGACCATTTTAATATAAATTAAATATCTATTGGAAAATATGGGACATTACATTCCTTCCGCCTTAAAAGAATTTCGTCCCCGAAATTACTAAGGTAGAAGAATTTCTATCAATCCCATTATCTTTTCTAAAATACAATTTATTTTAAATCCAAACCAATTCAACATCTTTCAAAAAATATCGAAAATTTTCTAACATACAAAATTCCCGGAAAAATTCGGTAGAGTCTCCCCTATGTGGAGGGACATATGTGATATAGCGGGAACAAATAATATATATACATCAACCCACACGGTCGGAAAATTCAATTCAAAACCAAAAGTTATATTTTTCGCGTAAGCGTACCATATATAAGCGCTATTGAGCATATTTGCTCGACTTACGTGCAATCTACGCAACAAAATTAATCCTTAAAGCCTTCTCGTACCTGTACTAACTTCGTTCAACATACAAGTAACATTTACATGTAATTCTTTATTAATATTTCATTAATCAACAAGTTTAACTACACAAAATTCTAAACTAAGCACATAGCATCATTTCAAGCAAATATAGGGTTACATCAACCAGTTTCAGTTCATACGTTATTCCATTCCAATTTATTATACTTGAATTACTTCTCTTATCTTTAATTCATTAAACTGTTGTTAAACCATTAATGAATTCTATCCAACCAATCTAACACACCATCAATCAACCACCAATGCACAACCAACTTGATATAATCAATTGAATTTAAATTCAATATTAATATTTACTTAGTTACCATCACTTTGGTTATCAATCGATTAAAATCCGGTTGATTTCCATAATTATTATTCATTCTTAACCAAGTTAATTCCAATTTCATATTCCATAAACTAATTTATTTTCAAAATTAGTTCATTTCCATTTCAAAGTCCAAATTTTGATTTCTTTTCCAATTTTTATCCAATTCGTCTTTAATTTTATTTAAATTATTTTTAAGTTAAATTTTGGTTCATTTTAATTCAAAAATAAAATTCTCGTTCACAATTCCATATGTGAAATCTCTTCGGGTTGTATTAAACCATTCAAATTCTTAATCTAATTTGAATTCCACTCAAATCAATCAAACAAATCAATATCTAAACAATTTGATAAAATTATTTCTTATCTATACAAAAATAAAATTTAGGCAAAATTATTCCATTTACCCTCTTTACAAAACAATATTGAGTCAGTTGTTAGTTCAAATATAACTCTTGAACTAGTCAAACAACACAATACAAAATATTTTTATAAAATCTACAAATACGATCTCTTAAATATATACACTCAACTCAATCTAGGGTATTACTAATCCCATCTCTATCGAGTTACGCCATAGTGCCAAGGGTATTACTACACCTTTGCTCTTATACACAATAACGACCCAGGGAATTCGACGCACGAATTCCAACAATAATACATAAACCCATATTACTTTTCAGAACTCAAGTATCGAAAACACCAGATAGTTATTTGGAAGAATTAGAGGATGAGACAAGAAAGAATTTTTGGAATAGAAGAAGAACAACAACAACATCAGAGTCTCACATTGCAACAGAATAAATACAATATAGAAATAAAAATTTACTGAGAGCTTTGAAATAAAAACTTACAATCATCAGAGTACATCAATACATCTAGACAGTTATAATAATCTGTCCTCATATACAACACACAGCGGAATAAACCATATATATCATGCGTCTGACTCCTCCAGCACGTTTTCTAAAGTTTGTGGCATCCAAACCTAAACCTGTAAAACTCGGTCTAACCTGAGCATTACAAATGCCGGATCAGTGCGGTGAACCAAAGTGAGGAAACACACTAAGTTTTTTATAATCATCAACCAACTTGATTTTTATGTCAAAACATTTCTTTTTGAAAGAAAAGATAATCGTAAGATCGGTTCAAACATAAACACTGACAGTATTTACCTTACGGTAACCCAAAACATTTTAGAACTCATATCTTATTCTGATATTATAATAGTATCTAAACACATATAAATAATCATCTAGCAGAACGCTTGCATTTCACGCTCTACATATATAGTATAAAATCACAATCTGTGGGCTCATATTGGAGATTGAATTTCTAACTATGACAAGGTATGGAACCACCTGCCGATAGTGTATCACTAGAGGGGAATACACTGGGTTCAATAAGAACATCTTGCAACCCGGCCACATTTGACCAACCACTCATTTTGCTTGAGTGTATCGAATGTATATGACCAACGGTTGGGCTCAAACCACTGTTTCCAAAAGAGGGACAACATCGAAATAGATTAAAGAATGAAATGAATTTTCTCTAGATGGGTGATTATACACCCTACTTGGGAGCGACCCACTTAGTCATGCTGCCTGTCCGATTTTTGTCATTTTCCAATTGAAGAGACTCGAGGTTTAACACTACCTTTAGAATATCACATCACCATTCACTTTAAATGTCACATTGTCAGATCCGCCAAATCACTAATTGACGTCCCAAAAAATACTCTGGTCGTTAAGCTAAGAGAAGTGCCCCCTCCGCCACTAACAGAAATACGTTTGTAAAAAATCAACGTATGTGATTCTTAAGAAATACTCTGTCAGACATTTGTCCATACAAGTCATCCAGGAACAGGATGAACCGAAGGCACCCTCCAACCACATCCTAGGTATCACCCTATATATCAGCAGCGAGTAGTCCTTGCAATCCATAGATTTCAACCACGACCGAATCACAGTACATCTCTGGAAGCTTAACCAGAGATATATGCAATCCTTCCATTTTATGAAGATCTACAAGTCTTTAATTTCTCCGTCTTGATCAGCATCTGATATCTTCAATATTCACGTATTTGCTGGTCAGAATGGTTTTCAAATATAAATTTGATCCTGGTCTTTTAGCACCAACAATCGTATTGGCCAGATTTGATTTGGTTTTTTAACTATCAAACAAACAACCATTCAACCATAAAAATAAAATAAATTTACTGGTTCACTACTCAGCATCACTTGGCTTCTTTATTTAAAAATAATTAACAAACAATTTAAAACTCATAAATCTTTTATTCCCGTTACTTCAATATTCATCAGTCCTTGACCGTAAATTGGTAAGAGAATAATTCCCTAAGTATCAACCCCGAAGAACGAAATCAACATCAGATTAATACCCAGAAAATCACTCAACTCAACCAATCTCCAGCTAGGTTCCAATCCTTATCTTAACTCGTTATCTGCCCATTATATTTCACTTGTAATCCATTCAACCATTTCCCATTTTGAAAATCTGATTTTAGTTCCTTTATTTCACTCAATCTAGTTATTAAGTATCGCCAATTCAAAATCAACTCTTTAATTTTGCATTCCTCTTATAAACCTTATTTGTAAACTCTATTTTAATATAAAAATCTTTTTATCTCTATTCCTTCTTACTTAATTTAAATATTAAGTAAACATTTACTTTAAGCTGTCGTATTCGATTAAAACCCCTTTTACAACTTCATTCACATAAACTCGGGTTTTAAATATATACTCGATCATAAGCTCTTTTCACAATTTAACTATATTCCATTACATTATCGATTTCTTACTTAAATCATTTTCCTTTAAAAACAAATCTATTAAATAAAAATAATAAAATTACTTCAGCATTAACCATTGTAAAAGTAGTTAAATACTTTATTAACTAAAATAAATAATAAATTTTCTTTTTAAAATCCTACTAACATTAAACAATTACTCGTTGAACTATCCCATTTGATTTATTAAATCAAATTAATCAATTAACAAATTCTAATTAAAATAGTTGACTCACTCAATCCAAAAACTTGATTATCTAGTTAATCAATTCCAATTTGTCTTCCCTTAAATTAATTAATAATATATTTAATTTAAATAACTCCATTTAACTATCTCTTGGAAACAATTTGTCCCAACCGTTAACCCTTAGGTTAATTCCCACTCAATATCTTATAAATCTTATCATCATACGAAATTGCCTTATAAACTATTTAATAATTACTTATCAATTCAAATAATAATAAATATTAATTTCCTTTTCAATAAACTCTCACTCAAATAATATCTTAATAAAAATCCATCTTCGGTTATAAAATAAATTTTATAACTTCATTCAAGTCGATTTACCTAACGGTAAATTCATATTTATAAAACGATTGATTTTCAAACCATCTGATGCCATTTGCTCAACCTATTCATTGGTTAAAACCACACAAACGTTAAATTTTCAATCAACAGCCAACAACCAAATCATTTATCTAGTCAGCCTGATTAAATAGTTTATATAATTGTAATATGAAAATAAACAATAAATTTGAGGAATCCAGTTGGTTCCCTCCAACTTGTTTATCCCTGCATCCAAATATGTTATTTCAAATGATATTATTCAACTTAATAAAAAGATCTAATATTCAACAATAAATAAATAACAATAACCCAAGCATCCATGATTTGATTTATTACATTTATATTATTATAAATGTAACCAATAAGGTAGGTTACCTCGTTTGGAAATAATCGTTAAAAATAATGATTAAATTTTGTTTAAATTTAACGAACGTTAAATCAATCAATTTATCGAATATATAAATAATATTCAGCACACAGCAAACAATTATCAACCATAACACACAAAACAAATCCCGACTTACATAAAATATAAGTGGTAAAAAACTGAGTGAATTATACTAACTTTGATTTGAATTGTTTATGGTTCGGTTATAGTTAAATTAAACAGTCGTTCAATTTAACTGTAAATTCCAGCTATTTCCCACTCTGTCCAAAATAGTTCCAGAACGTATTCCTCATTTCTACGATTCCGTCGCGGCTTGTTTCATTGGGTTCTGGTAACAATTGTACAAGTTATAATTAACATTAGTTCACAGTTAAATTAAATGATTTATTTTTCTTAATTAAATCTATATACGTTCATTATAAAAATATCTATACCGCTGCTTTCTTCTTTTTTGGATTCGAATGACCGAGTCCAAGTATTTACCCCATCTGCTCTTCGTTATGAAACTACCCATCTGCCACATCATGACCAAAATGCGGCCAACTAAATTCCTTCCCAGGTCTTCTCTCTCAAGGCCACGTTTCGGAACATGCTCCATCGTTAATACGCAGACTTCAATACTCCCCTACCTTCTTTCATTTTTTTATTTCGCGGTTTTTAGAGTGGTTGCTAGCATTGATTCTTCTTTGCTTAAAAAAAACAGACCCATTTTCTTTTTCTAAATCCTTGTACAAACTTCTTCCCTTCACGAAATGTTGAATCCAAACAGGTCATGTTTCCACTTCATCCGTTCTTCATCACTTTACTCACGCTTCTCCTTTTTACACTATTCAAAACAAAAACTACACCATGTCCACTATTATTTCGCCAACTTTCAGAAGATAATGGCCGACCTTGAATGTGCTTCTTCGTTCTTCTTCACCTCACTTCTGCAAACACGCACTACTTCCATGCAATAATATGAGGCGCCACTAGACTTCACGTTAACAACCCATACTGACTTTACTGTCTTACGAAGACAGCTCACACACATCACCACACTTCATCGCCGTTCAGGCCATCAGAGCCTCATCAGTCAGCATCAGAACAAGCGCCTTCACCTCCTCCATGTTTGCCTGAGACCGTATGCAACCAGACACACGAATCACCTCCAGCGGCTCTCTAACTGTTGTGGCTTTTGAGCCAAATTCTGATAACCAAACAATGCCTTTTTCCGGTCATCACCGTTGACCTCAAAGAACTCATCAAACTCTGAATTTTTGTTGTAGAAAGTGTTGGCTAAAGATGCGTGCATTGGAGGATTAGGGAGGAAAAAAATCACGAAGTTTCTGCCGTTCATGAATAAAGGGGTGGCAGCATGATTTTAGTTGACCACGCAGAATAGAAATTTAGGGTTAAGACTTAGTTGTGTTATATATATATATATGTATATGTATGTATGTATGTATATATATGGATAGGATTTAATGTTATTTTAATTCAACGAAACTTGGCGCTGAAGTATTGTGTTAAAAAACACACGTACGTTCTTTAATCACAATGAAACTCCTAGTTTTAGCATAGAAAAATATTCAGGACACGATGGGACAGGTTTCATCGAATTTTGATATCGTTTGTAAAAAGTCCTTTATAAATCACAGGTGAAAAAACACGTTTAAATTTCCCACGATCACAAAATAAATCCAAATGACTTGAAACTTGAAAGACTATAACATTTAATCATTATGAATTCAATAAAATTAGTTTTGTTAAAAACAGAGATCGTTTACATACCGATTATTCTATTTTACGCGTTAAACAACGCTATACGCGTTAAACAGACCCTAAATTAACTGATCTCCAAAAATAACAAGCTATATATGTATCTTGACTCTAAACGTCAACAAGAATTCAACAGAATTTTTTTTGTAGCTTAGTTCGATCGTTATCTTGAGTTACGCTCAAATTCTTTTTTAAATCGACTTAAATTTATTAAATAAACGTTATCGTTTATAATGATTTCCATAGGGACTATTTTAAAATTTGAATTGGACATAACTAACAACCTATAAACTAAAATCTCGATTTTGTTCTTCCATTAGAAAATTATAATCAAATCGATTCAAACGTTTCTTTTTTATAGAATTCCGACTTATATCGGATCCAGTATATTCAATTGAAGTTTGAATCATAAATTATAAACTACGGCGACGTTTCGAGTTCGTGTTATAACTATATGTATAAATTAAACATTTAAACTTCGTTATATAAAGGAATTATATATTTTAAATCCATTTAAAATTCCAAATTAATATTTAATAAATTAAATTAAATATCTGATCATGGAAAATACAGGACGTTACACTTGATTCAAGGTGTAAATGAGATTTCATGTTAACAGTGATGATTTTTGTTAGCCTAAAGGTAATGGTACGGGTACGCTCAATTTTGCGGTGATCACAAAGCCGAAATGGAAAGAAAACTTTGGAACCTCACGGTGGATAGGGCAAGAAAACACTAGCAAAGTTCATAATTTCCATGCCATTAAATTGCATATCCAAACTACTCCCCATATAAAAAATGGGACTATCGTCGATTCCCACCTGTCTACACTTTGAAATGGGTGACTCGATGGTCAATTTATCTACTAATACACCTAGAAAGGTGAAATTTAGTATTTGAAAGTTGTAAAAAGTTATTGTACGAGACGTACTTTGTAAGCTGTTATCTTTCAATAAAATACTTCGCTCCTTCTTGAAATTGACATCTATTATTTCGTCTTTTATTAGCAAAATCAATTATCCATAGCTGTATTGGTCTTGATAAGCTTGATTCGGTGCTACAAAGGAGACGTTCTAAGGTAATGTTAAAAAGGGTTTCTTCTAAATTATAGTTCCTATGTAATTCTAAATCATAACATTAGTATGATAAGTATTACAAGAAAAAAACACGTAATTTAAGAGCTTAACAGAATAGTTGATGGATTGGGAAAAGAAGTTATGGATAAGGATTATGATTTTAGAAACAATTAAAGAGGTTTGGTGCAATTATCATGCCTCCCCCAGGCTATCCTAAAAGAGTAGAAATAGATGCTGAAATTGCTTAACCTCACCAAAGAATTATGGATCCCGAAGTTCAATTACTCAAGGCATAAGCTAGTTATTAATCTTTGGAGTTAACTATAAGTAGGGGAAAGAGACCAAACTCCCCAGCACTACTGATAAAGACAAATTTTCTACTTTGTGCAACCCTCCAAAAAGCTTAGATGAAGCAGGAACTAGTAAATGTATCACTTAGTCGGTCTTGAGTGCATTCGATTCATGAACAATAGATTAAACTCCTAGGTATCATAACACATAACTTTTACGGTACGAGATCTCAAAGTATAAGTTGGATAAATTCTTTCTTGAGCAAGAATTTGAGAAATTGAAGGGTAAGGCTAACTTCTAAAGGGATCCGTAAAGTCACTTGTCAAAGAATTAAACATATAGAACACATTCAGTAACAATGCTGAAACCATTAGAGAAAACGTTAAAGCTCATACTTCGGGAAGATGTTCGTCGCATCACATACTTTTCACTAGTGGCCCAGGGTTTGAAATAAGAGGCTCAAAATCTAAATCTTAAGAAATATGTATAGTTGTAATGCATTAATGTAATGTATATGTTGTAAAGTCGTACCTTTCATAGAATGTTGTAAGTTATTTTGTATGAGTATTTTGTTAGTATCGTGCCTTTTTTATGGGTTAATACGTCTTGATTGATCGTCATCTCGGACTCACATTTATTCTTCATCCAATATTTTGATAATGAATGCTTTATTATTAGCTGTCAGGTTTAGTTTTCTTTATTTGGCAACACCGCAAGGTTCGGAAAGTTCTCTTTCTTGTTCTTTAAAGGGTAGAAGATATGAAGCCCCCATTTGGTAGAATCCTAGAACGTCCCACACGAAATAAACTACAGAACAAAAATTCACATCTGGCAATGACGTAGGTCATAATTTCCATATCTAACATAAGGATAGAGATCCATAACTAGATTTAATAGGGACTAGAGATCTGTAGCTAAAGTTAAAGGAGACCAAAGATACATATCTAGCAATAGAAGAGAGAAACGGAAATCCATGTTTAGACCAAAAATTCATATCTGGTAATAATTGGTAGGACCCTTTTCCTAGTATGACTAAATGATGACAAGAGATTCCTAGTCTAGTAGTTGATTGGTCGATCGATAGAAATTTCAATCGAGGATGATGATTAATAATCTAGAACTTTTCAGACATAGAAGATTGTTGAACCAAAAACTTTTATCTATTATGATTAATTGATGAAGCAAAAACTTGCACCGGAATGATTGATTGATGAAACAGAAACTTCTATCTAGTATAATATCCTTCCTTTGAGACGTGCTCCAATGAGGCATGTAGCAGGCATTAAAGTCTTTATGCCTTAAAACAGATTAAGAGCTTCCTCCCTTAGGAGCTGCTCCGATAAGACATATACTGGGCAATGAAGGCATGATGCCTTGAAACGGGTCGAAGGGTTTCCCCTTTACGAAATGCTCCAGTGAGGTGCATAGCAGGCACTAAAAACTTGATGTTGAGAATAGGTCATGGGCTTCCTCCCTTTAGGAGATGCTCGAGTGAGTTATATAGCAAGCATTAAAGGTTTGATGCCTTGAAACGGGTCAAGGTTTCCTCCCTCTAGGAGATGCTTTGAGGAGGCCATGTAAGCGAAGCTAAAGGCTTAATGTTGGGAATCCCAAAATTTGCTACTATTTGGAGAGAACTGGATGTGCTGGGACTTTATGCTTTGTATGTACCAAAGATCTACTCAAATTGCCTCGGAAGTACCGATGACCTAATGTTATGGATGTGTCAAAAACATACTCCCTTTAGGAGTTGCCTTGGAAGTATGGAGACTTTATGAAGATGTTCATCTGCCTAGAAATGCCAGAAATATTGATGTGTCAAATATCAAACATAACCTTTAAAGGAATTCTACTTTTTATTGATACTTGCTGACAGTGCTTCTTGTTCGTGGTTTACTCCTTTTTTTAACAAAATCTCCAAGTTCCTCTTTCCTCATGAAATAGTTGATGATGCCTTGAATCACTCTGTAGTGGTTTGTTTTGCACTCGTTGACTTGATCCTCCAAAGTTTCTTTCATTCTCTGGGTTTTTCTCTTTGAAGCCCGATAGTTGAAGTGATCCTTAGTCAACATTTAGATGTTCTCATTGGAAGAAGTCAGTTGATAAACTCTCGATGATTGACATCCTTCGGAGATGTTCTTTTTGAAAGAATGTTTTTGCTTACTAATATGCATGTTGAACTTTTCTTTAATAACTTTCCTTTTGGTATAAATTGGATGCTTGCAAGATTGATCGATGACACTTTCTATTTGGTAGAGAGCCTTTTGAAATCATTTTTCATTTCTCATTTGAAGATAATACCTTTACCCTTGAGCTAAATATCCCTAATTTTGGAAAAGAATCATTTTCATCAAATCTATTTCCTAAAGCAAAAATAAGGGTTATCCCAATATGAAATTGATTAATGCCACATTTATCTAGATTATAGGGAATTACTAGCTTCTTATTTTGTTCCAAGGTATATAATGCTTTCATTCTACTTATTTTCTCTACATGTTTTTGAATGTTCTTTGTAATCTGATATTGGACAAATGGATCTTTTACCACTGGTTTGTTTGATCTTCGTCCTTTGTGGTTTCGAGTTTCCCTCATATTTTGGCTTTGATAGGTTGATGCAAATATCCTTGCTTCACAGGAACCTTGTTCAAACCTAATCATTACTCTTGGGTAATACGATTGGAATTGTATATCAAGGTATGCATGGTAGGGTGGTTATCTAAGCCTTGACGATATGAGTAAGGGTTATTCAACCAAGTCGAAGATTCGAACCCCCTTCTAGCGCCAAATATGTTAATAAGAAAACTTATTAACACTCCAAGTTTCTTTTGTGAGGTTAAGAGATTGATGTTTTATGATCTAGTTATAAAGGTTGACATGAGATGTTATGACGAGTACGGTCATACGCATTGACGAGTTAATCGGCATTCTACATGTATTCTAGTCCCTAATGTCTTTATTAAATGAAAGGATGTACATACATATATCGTTTCCTCTATAAATTCCAATGGATGATGAAATCTCAATTATGAAATTTTTCCAAATTTGATTATTATTTCTCAACTAAATATTGAAACATATAACAAATGTGTGGAAATTAGAAGAGAATTGGTACCCCCAAAATATTTCCGTACCGCCTATGTTTATAAGCCCAGGTCAGTGGTGTCATCCTTGTATTTGTCGCCTCTAATGTGTCGATATGGTCGATAACTTCTTCCTTTGTTGCTCTAGAATATAGCTTCCTGACCTTACTGGCTATGTATAATTCGTCTCTAATGCCTTCATCATGTCACACATTATATGGTAGATGATATTTTGGATAGTTATGGATAATAAAACATCACTGTTGAAGGAACACAACAAAATATATGATATTCTTTGGATGAACGTAACACACTACTACTTGACCACATGTAAAGAGTAGACATAATATCAAGATGATAAGCCCCCTTGGAGCTGATAAGGCTTCAAGTGATCAAGGTGGCATGGTTTGCTTCTGGTATAGGTGATGATGCAGTATAATGGTGCTTGGTTTATAGTTCAAAATGGATGACACACCTCCTTTGGTTCATCCTCCCTAATTGAGCAAGGTGACATGCACTTGATGACCAAGGTAGCAGGATAACATTCTTGTTTCCAATCATGGACGAAGGCGATAGGGATTTGGCTTCCTAATGTTTTATACTTCTGTGTGTTCAACAGAAGCGTAAGGACGATAACGATAGGTTTTGATTCCACAATCTTTTAAGCTCTATAAAAGAATAAGCATGCCTTCTCTTGGTCAATGCTAGTGTGTGAGTTAGTAGACATTTTGACCAAGCTAAGGTCAAATGCATGTTGGTTATATTAAATACAAGGCAAGAGAATTTAGTAACCAAGGATTCAAGGAAAATGAGCGAGATATTTGATATCTACAGTTTTATAAACAATTAGCTTTCACTCTAATTCTCTTTACACTCAACCAATATTTCTCTTGCCTCTATTAGAAATTATTGAATCCAAGGTGGAAGCATTTCAACCGTGTTTGAGGGATATAAGAGAGAACTAAACAACCGATGAGTTCGACAACTCGAAGTATCGCAAGGAGTAGGGCTGCACAAAGTATGGGTTGGGTCGGGTTAGACCAAATACTTCATCTGATCCGCATAGGTATGGGTTTAAGGTATTTCAACCCGTAACCGATCCTATATGAGGTTGGATATGGGTTGGGTTGAAGTATGGGTTCGGTCGGGTTTAGTAGGGTTGGGTCGAGATTCTTGAATATAATTAAAAAAATGAGAATACGAGGGAATTTTTTAAAAATAATATTAAATTTTCAGCATAATATATCATATTTTAGCTAGCATAATGCATTTAAAATATCTAATTCATTATAATACATATTTACTAAAATTTCAATGTAAAACACATCATATAAAATTAATTTACTACAAAGTAGAACAAGTGTATCATTTTAAAATACTTTAAAATTCTCTTTGAAATATATTTCCCAAATTCTATATAGTCTGGATTGACATGAAATATGGATTTTTGTATATTTAGTATAAAATACAAAAATATTATTCGAGGATTATACTATTTTAATTTTAGGTGGACTGATATTAAATTAATTTTATAATATAGGGTTGGATTGGGTTAAAACAAGTTTGGGTTGAACAAAATATCAAACCCGACCCTTATAAAGTATGGGTTAAAAATTGTAATCCATGTCAGACTCGAACTAGAATGGGTTGGGTTTATGTGAGTTGGATCGGGTTTGTGGGTTGGACTAGATATGGGTTGTGTGCAGCCATAGAAAGGAGGTGATAATTCTTTATTCCAACCATTCATGTTAGGGACTGCAGAATGGATCGTTCGGGCAAAGCAAACACTAGAGGGAGGGTGAATAATGTCTGTAAGACTTTAAACAAAACTAAAAACTAGAGAGAACTATGGGATGAATCAAACACCACAAACACAACCAAAGACACAGATTCAAACACAGATGCAAAATAAACAAAGATAAAAGTGCAGAAAAGGAAAGAACACACCGAATTTTATACTGATTCGGATCACTCCTACGTCCAATTCCGCACAACGCGGAATTGTGCAGAGTTTTATTACTATTTTCAAATAGCCAAATACAACCTCCTTAATTTCACGACTCAAGAAGGAGACACCGACTCCTATCCCTTGATTTCACGGCTCAACAAGGGCACACCGACTCCTATTCCTTGATTTCACGGCTACAAGGATAAACCGATTACTCTTTGACTTACAAACAGGGTCTTTCAACCCAAGAAATTACAAAACATCCATATAACTCTTCAATAACACTTGATTCATAGAGTAGAGAGTGTAGAGAGAAGAAGTTTGATGTGAATTCGGCAGAGTATAAGTGCAAAAATCATAAAAATGAAGAAGAATAATGATAGGATGAAAGAGGATGAAGATGGAGAAGAGATGTTAGAAAATTCGGTTTCAACCTCTTTTTATAGAGAATGAAGGGTTGCAATGGTTCTGAAGCGTTGTTTCGACATACTCATGTGTAAATTTCATTTTCAAATTTAGAAAAATAGCTGTTATATGTCAAAATACATATTTTTCTATGTCAACATACTCATGTGTAAATTTCATTTTCAAAGCATTTTTCAAGAATTTTGATATAAAATTAATTCTGGAATTTCTTAAGTAAAATTCTAATGTTATAAATCAATAATATATGATAGAAAAACATATGAAAACATATTTTTAAACTATATAAATATATTTATAAAACTATAAGGTTTTAAACTATATCAAATATAAATAAAGTATATATATAAAAACTTAAGTTTGAAAAACAAAGAAGAATAAAAATAGAAACAAGTATAAAAACAAAATAGAGAGGATTGAGAATAAAATAGAAAAACAAAATAGAAGGGATTGAGGAAAGAATTGAAAAATCAGAATTTGAATTTGAACCTGGAGTGCTATATATTTAGAGTCTTACAAAATCTAGACTCTATAAATATATTATTCTTGAACTCTTGAAATCTTGATTACTCATGAGTCTTGAATCTACTCTGAATTATGAATCTCTAAAAGCTCTTAAACTGTACAGTCTTCAGTATTAATTCCTGTATACAAATCCTGCATATGTATGTATATATATGTGTATATATATATATATTCTAGATAAAGATGTCAGTATATATTTTATAACCAATGATAATTGAAATAAGTTTGTTGCCATCAAAACTCCATTCTCCAACAATTCAATCATGGATACATCCTGCATACATATATAAAACATCTTTATATCAATGCTTGTACAGCCCCTTGATTATTTCAGCCATGTTCTATAAAAATTTGAAAAACAATTTATTTTTACTTAACAAATAAATAGAAAAATTTGAAATTCATACATGCATAAATATAGATACACACAAATATACATACATACACTGATATATATATATATATATATATATATATATATATATATATATGCATGTTTATATATATATGCATGTATTATGCAAATTCAAAAATTAAAACAAAATATGTTCTAGAACTTTTGACCTTATTAAATAAAAAATAACATTTTATTTCAAAACAAAGTCAAAATGAATTTGAAACTTAAATGTTTCAAAATTTCAATACTATGTTTTCAGAAACATGAATTTAAAGTTGAACTCAAATAAAACATATTCTTGTACATATATTCTTTTCATTGTTGTTGATTAATTATTTTTATATTAGAACAAACAGTTCTAAATTTTTAATTTCAAAATTATTAAATATCTAAATTTTATATAAAATAATTACTTCATGCATACATACGTATAAGCTTATATATATATATATATATATATATATATATATATATATATATATAGACACACACACACATATACAGGTGTCATGGACACAAAAATTAATATTTTATAATTTAATATGCATACTGAAACATATTTATAATTGTATTATGCATGTGTGTGTGTGTATATATATATATGTGTATATATATATGAATATAAATATCAATAAAATAAATGGCCAATTATTATTATTACTACTATATGCATTAAATATTTCATGTTTATATATACGGGAGAGGCTATTTGGACACAAAATTAAACACAAATTAGGGGACACACAATCTTAACCGTTAGATCATTTTGTCTTTACATGGTATAGTGGAATTCATGGAGTGAACCGATGCTGTAAATTCACCGTGTCACCAATTGTGTCCAAATCTTGTGTTCAAATAGATTTTCCTTATATATACACACATTCACACACATATACGTATAAGGAGCGGCTATTGACACAAATAAACATGAAATCTGACATATAAATAGTGAATATTAGTCATACGTCCTTAAAATTAAACATAACGTAGTGTGCATCTTTATGTACACTTCAATTACAAAGTAGGTCCTTGGAATTATTTTAGTGTATCAAATATGTTTCGTGTTTCTTTTGTTCCATTACCATAAAAAAATCATGAAATAATAAATATTAAAACTAGATAACTAAATAAAATTAATGAATAAGTGCAGTAATGTTTGCACTTACTGAGAAATATTGCAAACATATATGCAAATATTCACTTAATAGTTGCAAACTATTTGCAAATATACACCCAATAAGAAAATATTTGCAGACATCGAATAAATGCAGAATCGTCTGTGTTTATTATATAAAATTGCAAACTTATCTGCAATTTGCATATAGAAATGTTCTTTTCTCGTTTTTTTTTTGTCATGCGTTAACTTTTTTCTACTTTTTTGCAATAAATATGATGTTGAATATTATTTGAAATAAATTTCAAAATTCCAAAACATGCATAAAATCATACAATTGTCGGCTATAATTGTTTATCTGTCAGCAATATTTGAATAAGACATAAATTTCTATAAAAAAAATTCCTAGAGCTTTTTATTTTCGCTTTTGATCCACTTATATTTTTATTTTTCTGACATGAATTGGAAGATTAAATATAAATTAAAATAAAATTTGAAAATCGAAAAAATTTGCGTTGTTTTTTTGATGATTTTCGAAAAAAACATGAAATAATTTACATATCTTTTTAGGAAAGTATGTTTTATTATGTATTTTGAAACTTAATAGGAACCTTAGCTAAATAGTCCCAAATAAATATTGACCGTTAGATTCTTTGTCTTTATATGCAAGGCGGAAACCAAAATGCAATCTAATGAATGAGGTTTATTATATCTGCAATTTGTGTTCCAATTGTGCTCCATATATGTGTGTGTCACAATGACAATATTATTGTTATATCAATTATATACACTTATTATGTAACAACCCGGATATTCCCAATTATTTTGAACATTTAAATTTATTTTAAATATTGTACAAATGAAAATTTATAATGAATTTATTTATTTAAAATGAAAGTTTTAACGTATAATTTAAAACGAGCTCGAAATAGTCGCGGTAGTTCGTAATTTACGATTTAAACTTCAACTGAATATACAGAATCCAATATAAGTCGGATTTCTTTGAAACAAGAAACATTCAGATCTATTTGATTATATTTTTCTAATGGAAGAGAAAAATCGAGTTTTCATATTGTAGATTTTATTTTATGTCCAAATCAAATTTTCAGAAAGTCTTTGTGGAATCGCATATAAGCCATAACAGTTATTTAAATATATTTAAATATCGGTCTTGAATTTGCACAAGCCCGTTTAGACGTAGTGATAATTTAATTTTTAGAATTTTACTGTAATTTTTAATTAATTAAATACGCAACTTTTTATTTGGAGTATTTTGCACCCTATATCAATATTTTGGGGTTTCATAATTTAAGTTAAACTACCGATATTATTATATTTCTGGAACCGTGACACATCGCTCGACACGGGCATACCTTTATTTCTGTCCATAGCGGCTCGTACGCAAATAGAATTTTATAAAACCACGTACCCTACATTTTTTTAACTTGAAAACATAACAAATGGAAAACATTCACTGATTCAACAGCGATAGATTTAAAGCAAAGAAATAAACGGAATACCACCTTACCCCCATATGCTTCAACAACATGTTCTCCACACTTTAAAAGTCGTGTCTGTTAAGGTATTTTATATATACATATAAAATAAAATAATAGGAAACGTGACTTCCAATCCATTTCAGCACCGTGGGTATCAAGCTATTGCGAACTGTGTGTCCCAAGCCAATTCAGTTTCGTGATCTTCAAGCTGCTTCGTTGGTGCCAATCAAACAAAGAGCCGTGATGTGCAAGCTAATATAGGACCGTGCTTGCCAAGCTATTGGACATCGTGGGTGCCAAGCTACTCAAATCCCTTTATAAAACCAACGAGACGTCCCCTTTTCATTTCGTTCCTCCAGCTAAACGAAGAACTCCCCCCTCAAAAAAATCCAAATCGTGCTTTATAGATTCAAAATAAAATCAAGAAAAAAATTCCTAAATTCATAGAAATTGATCTTTGAGTCCCCGTCGTGTCTCTCTTCACTTCTATGTAGCTGGTGCAAGGAGCGATGGTTGTTTTGGTCACTGTATTTCATGCTAGGGTTAGGCGAATTGGGGTCAGCCTCGATAACTTCTGGTGGCGTCGAAATGACCAGAGGTTGGTCTGGTGATGTTGGGGAATAGGTGCAAGTCCAAATTTATGGGGATGAGGTTAGAGATGAGGTGAGGTGGAAGGAGGGTCATTGGCAATTGCGGTGTGAGTGGTGGCGTGAACTCCAGCAAGGTGGAGCAGCGGTGAGGGGAAGTTTAATGAAGAGAAGCGTGTTGGGTAATATACAGAAATGGGTTTTTGTTGGAATAGATGAGGTAATGGTCAGGCTTAACACGTAAGCAGATGATTAGGAGAGATAATGGAGTTTGAGGATGTCTGGGTTAACAGTTGTCGTTGTTTTCTTTTTGGGCATGCGATTTATAACTCAGATCGGAATCTGAACGGGGGACTTTGAGCATGCACGATCATGGCGCATGGTAAATAAATCAAAAAGAAGTACAGGCGAGTGACTAGCTGGGAAGTTTGAAAATGGATACACCACTGAAAATATATATATATATATATATATATATATATATATATACATATTATACTAAAGCTTGGTTCCAATATGAAAGCCTTTTGAAGTTGTTCGTTTCTAATTTAATTCAAAGTTAAAAATTATAACCATCATATCTATTTCATACGTGTACAGAATTTGATGAAACCTGTCACATTGAAATTGTAACAACAAAATCTATATTTTGGAACTAATGTGGTTAAGAAGAGAGCTGTTGGAATTTTGTGATAAAATCAAATGCTCGTTTGATTGTAAATGAAACAAAAGCAGAATCATCAACTGCGAAACAAAGTGAGTAAAGTCACTAACTCAGACTCGTTTATATTTTTATATAAACGAGTTTTAAATTTATTTATAGTAATTTCATATTGTGCAACGGTTGATTGGTTGAATAGTTGGTAAAATTGGTTGAAATGGTTGATATGATTACACCTTTGATCGATTATTAGTTCTGATATTTCATATTTATGTGAAACAATATTATTGATGCTGATTAACATCTGTGGATGCATGGAAACAGGTTGGAGGGATGCAACTGGATTCCTCAACATTTTATTTACTGTTTTATTTATTGTGATATATGATTGGTAATTGATAATGTTATGGTTGAATTCAATTGACCCATAATTTGGTATTTAATTACCGTAAAATATTTTTAAATGGAAAAAAGAAATTTGAGATTTTAAAAAGGAAATTATTTCCAAAATATAGAAAGTAGATTTCAAATGGATTTAAAATAGAAACTTGTTTAATAAATATATAAAGTAGTTAGATTTATAAATGATGTTTATAAATAAAGTGAAATATCTATGACTGGATAATGTAAAAATATAAATTCAAGTTGGATTTATATAAGCAAAGTGGAATTCGATGTTGACACTGATATTTGAAGTGGGATTTAAACGCAGTAGTTGCGAAAGAGATTTGAGTTGAGAAAAAGATAATTCAAATGGAAATTTGAATAAGAAATTGGTTTCAAAAGGAATTGATGGGTTTTATTTCAAAATTTCGAATATAAAATAAATTGAGATAAATCCAAGGGATGTGTAGTTAGAATTCGACCATGTCAAATTTTAATGGTTTATTTTCAAAAAGGATTTAAATTCTATTATTTAATTGAAACATGTTAAGAAACTAGTATTTCAATATTTATAGCCATGAAAATACAACTCGATGTTTTGAAATAATTTAATATTATTTATGTTTGAAATAATTTAATATTATTTATGTGGAATTATTAAACGAGAAGGGAACGATAGAAATCAAATACAATTGATTTCATGAGTTATGCTTGTGAATATGTTTTAAAAATGGGAAAAGGAAATTGTTTAATATAAATATGAAGGTATTAGTAGTAGTTTTATAAACAAGATTTTATAAATATAATGTGGAATCATAAAATGACTCAATCTGAATCTGTAAGGATATCTGCATGTAAAATCAAGTTGATTTGATAAATCAAATATAGATTCATATTTAAGGAATGTTATTCATATTGAAAGGAAACAACAATTTAAATTGGTTTGCAAATGGAAATGATTATAAGTGAAACTTGAGTTAATCTGAAAGGATATATTTATCCCGAAGATTGGAATATTGATTGAATAGACATTATTCGAGAGAGAGTTATTTATTGGAATTCGATTATATCAAATTAGGGAAGTAGTCATTTTTACTTTCCGTTTCGAATAAAATCTATTTATTTATTTATTTATTTATTAAATTTATAAGTACAAGTTATATTTTTTATATATATACCAATTATTTGGGAACAACGATTATAACGCTACTGTTATAAATCTAAACAGCGATTAAAATGCTACTATTATCATAAATGTTTTGTAAATCTAAACAGCGGTTTTAGCGCTGTTGTTATAATAAATGTTTTACAAATTTAAACAGCGATTATAACGCTGCTATAATAAATGCTCCATAAAGCTAAACATCGATTGTAACGCTGTTGTTAAAAATAATGTTTTATAAATCAAATATTTGGAGACAACGATTATAACACTACCGTTATAATCGATGTTTTTTTCCGTAAAAGAAGTGTGTTCTTAGATTGAATTCGAAAGTCGCGTAAGTAATGTTTTGTTTGGAGTTGTGAGCTTTGACTATTTCAAAGTTGAGAATGTTGTTCAGTTAAGGTCTGAGAGGTAATTATACCCCAACTTGATTGACTTCATGATTGATGGAGAAATGGTTAAGGTTCGATAGTGAAGATGGGTTAGCAAGATGGTTAGTTAATAAGTGATTACTGGTTTAAGCTAT
This sequence comes from Allium sativum, assembly GCA_030737875.1. Taxonomy (NCBI): domain Eukaryota; kingdom Viridiplantae; phylum Streptophyta; class Magnoliopsida; order Asparagales; family Amaryllidaceae; genus Allium; species Allium sativum. Next base: position 719,072,867 of record CM060924.1, on the reverse strand, counting down.
AATAATGATGTTTTGTAACATCGCGTTAATTTAAAGGATTTTGAAATGTTTTATAACTTGAATAAGATATATTTTCTTGAATAAAGAAATTAGGATATTGGAAATGTTTTCCAACAATCAAGAGAGAAAAATAGAGTTTTAAAAGGATACGAAAGATGAGATAACAGGAATTGGAAATAATAATTTAATAAGAAATTAAATTAAAAGGGGCCAGCATTGTTTGATGCTTGATCGGTAGGATTTCCAATTGGAAATAGGACCGTTGATTGGATGGATGTTTTCTTTGATAGTTAAATCACTGACTATCAAAGTTTAGATTTATTTTATACCTCCGTTGTCAATATGGAGAGACCGGGATCAGATTTAACATCTGAAAACCACTCCGTATTGGCATAAGCATTATGAATCAACTTGTGCTGAAGATAATTGAAGACGGAGTAGAATGCAAGGGCTGTTCTGTTAACCCTAGGTAGAAATTGCCCAAGATGGATTAATAGAACGATGCCTTCAGTTTGTCCAGACCCAGGACAACTTGTATGGACGAGTGTTTGACAGAGTATTTCCAAAGGGATTACGTACGTTGATTCCTTCAAACGTTCGAAGTTGGTGGCAAAGAAGGGAAACTTCTTTAGCCTGACAATCTGAGTATTTTTGTGGGAATCAATTAGTGATTTCCAATGGATCTGATGATGTGGCATTCAAAGTGAATGGTGGCCAGATGTTCTGGAAGATAATTCAAACCTCAAGCCTCACAACCGGGAATTGACAAAAATCGGGTAGGCAGCATGGCTATGTGGTTCACTCCCATGAGGATATATAATCACCTATCTAGAGAAATTCCAATTGCTTCTTTAATCTATCGATGCTGTCCCTTTCGGGAAACGGTTGTTGATCCCAACCGTTAGTGATATACATTCGATACACTCAAGCGAAATAAGTGGTTGGTCATGTATGGGCCGGGTTGCAAGACGTTCTTGTTGAACCCAGTGTATTCCCCACTAGAGATACACTACTGGAAGGTGGTTCCATACCTTGTCATGTTGGAAATCCAATCTCCAATAAGCGCCCTGCGGTTTTCGATTTTATATTATATATGGAGCATGAGATGCAAGCGTTCCGCTAGATTCTATTTATTTGATGTAGACATTATTATAATATCACTGGATTTGATATCAAAAATATTTTTGGTCATCGTAAGGTAAAAGCCATCCGTGTTTATGTGTGGATCGGTCTTACGATTATCATTTCTTTCGAAAGGATTTTGAAAGTTAAACAAATGGTTGGAGTTTACTCACACCAGTTCCATGACTGACCCAGAGTTTATTTTGTTTGTTTTCCCTAAACTCTTGGGTGCCCAAATTTGTACAGGCAATCAAGTAGTTGGGATTTTTCAGATTTCACCTGGAAGAGAGGGAAGCAGGAGGCTTCAACAATTAGCTATAGACTATCACATTTTCCGTTGTGTACTATGTTGTATCTGGAAATAGGTGTTTATAATTGTTCCAGGAATAACTGTCGTGCTCTGATGATAGTATGTATATTCAAAACAGATTTGTATTTCAAAGATTATGTTATATAATATATTTTATTCGTTCCGCTGTGAGTTTGTGATCTTCGTTTTCTTCTATTCTAATATTTCTTTCTTTCTATTTCTCATCCTCTAACTTCTTTCTAATAATGATTCGTATTTCTGTGCAATTTGGGTTGGACGTGTGGTGTTATTAGTCGACCCAAAGGGTATGGAAATTCGAGCCATTACATATTACCAGTAAGTCACAACGGCAAAATACACACACATTTACATGTTACTTAAAAGTTTGATCATGCCTTTTAATATGGTCATGGTGTTTGTAATATGATTACAAATATATGGAATTATTAAAACATAAAATTAATTTAAAGCTAAATTAATACATTAAATTTAAATCAAGTCAATAGTAAACTATTATTATTAGACAATAATAAATAACAAAATTTTTAAATAAAATTAAATAAACTAAAACAATTTCCAAAACATTTTTATTAGTAAATACTATACATTATTTAATATAAAGTTTATTATTCATATAAACACTAATACAATCTTGTGCAAATGAATTCGTTTTTTTTCTTTTCAAAAGCACATCTCGCATCCCCATTACCAATGCACCAAATCCAACATGATACTTTTTCCAAACTTTTCATCAAAAATATTTAGGCAAACAAGCTTTTACCGGCTGTGACACTTGTACATCATTACCAATTAATGATTAAAAGTGAAAAATGGGACAACATTATTTTAAACTTTCCTATATACACACGCTTCAACTGTGTTTTAAGTAAAGGAGAACGTTTGACTAGTTTTTCAGAAAAAATTTCCATAATCCTTAGTGCTTGCTTTAAGAATATAAATTATGTCAAGAGTCCACGTGCATTTTCATCATTCCCAAAGATATGAAAACCTTTTACTTGTGATATAACAATCTCTTCTAGATAACCATTTAAAAATGTTATCTCAGTGCTATATTTCATAATCGCAATAAGCAAGGGAATACAAGTAGAATCCAAACTACTTTAAGAACGGAAAACAGAAAATATATTCCATTAAATCCAATACCTTGAATTTGATGGAAAACACTCAACACCAACCTTTGCCTTATTGGTCTCAATTGTTTCATCTACAACGATCTTTTTCTCAAAATTCCCCAAGCACGCAATGTTTTTTACTCGTTCACGTGTATTTTCCGAAGTCCAATCTTTGTTTTTGAATGTGGAGTTCATTTTAGATTTCATCACATCAAGCTACGAGGTAGAGTCTTTACTCTCTAAGGCCTTCAAATATGTAAGGAGATCATTGTCATGCATGATGCGTTTCTCTTTCTCATCGTCAATTAGAAACCCGCAATATCTCTCTACCATGAGAGATTCCATACTCGACCTTCCAATAGGTTGTGTATCTTCTATGGATGTTGAATTACTATCTGAATATTCATTTTCTACAAGAGTTTCTTGAATTTTATCCTGTTTATTTTACTATGACTAGTGTCGTATTATAGAATTTCTCTTTTTCAAGAAGGTGGTATATCTTAAAACAAGCACTTTTAGTTTCTCGTTATGATTAAACATATATTTATGAGAGTTTTCATCCAATAAACTTACATAAAACCAATCCATCTCAAGTTTACTAGGGTTTTCTTCCCTAACATGGGATAGACAACCTCGTACCCTAAAATAATTTTGGGGTTTCTTCCTAGTTCATAATTCTTACAGATTCTTAGGAATAGATTAGATGGCAACTAATTCAACATATATATTGCATTACAAGCGCATATTCCGATATCACTCGTCATCAATGGAACTACGTCTATTATAATTCGGTTTCTCGTTTTTGAAACACCATCGAGTTGAGTACTATACAGAGGATTAACCTGCGAGACAATCCAATTCTGTTTTAGGTACCGTTAAAGCTCATGTCTAATGTAATAGCCTTATCAAACATATTAATGTATTTTAATTTCTTGCATTATTGCTTTCAACTTCATTTTAGTACTCTAATTTATCGTAAGCCTCTGACTTGTGTTTCATATGTATCTTTGTTCATATCTAGTTAAATCAACAATGAATGTAATGAAGTTTACGGATACACTGTGATGGTTATATATAACACCATATACACCTATATATAAGAGTTCAGTAGATGTTTCATTAGCCTTGTTTGCTTAACAATTTTACATTTAGATACAATTTCCATGTATTAAACGATTTTACAAAACAAAGAAGGAAGAAACTCTTGGTTTCTTTACTTGTTCAATTGCTTTGCACCTGTATGGCCTAGTCTGTAATGTCATAATTAATTAACAAAAACAAGCTCTCCTTAGAATTTTTTGCTATATTAATTAAAAAAATGGCGACTCATCTGCCTCGAGCCCAACCCTCCTCCTCGATTCCCTCAAATTTGTTTTCCCTGCCTCGAGCCCAGCCCTCTTCAGATGTGTCTCCTATTACGGTTCTGCCACCACCTGACCCTCCTCCTACCGTAGCTCCACTGGTGCAAGCTTTCCCTCATCATTCCTTTCCCTTGGTACGTTGGTCTTCCCTCTTCGCCACGAAGCCACGGAGCGCAAGTGTCTTCACACCTCCACCGTTCATCCATAGATTCGCTGGCAAGAGCTTCATCACCACTGACGGCATCATTTCGGCGACCTCTAAGGTTTGGAAAGACTACATTGTGGGATTCTTTCTTGATTCTGCTTTGTCATTCACAGCTCTAACTACTCATTTGAAGAAATTATGGAATCCACGTGGAGTAATCAAAGTTAAATCGACAGGTTCCATGTTTTTCTTTCTACTTGCAGATTCTGAAGATAGAGAGAGGATATTGGAAGTGGAAACAATAGTGATAAGAAACTAGGTATTTATTATCCAGAAATGGGATGTAAACTTGGGTAATTCTGGTAAGGGCATCAAACTTGTGCCTGTCTGGATCAGAATGACCAATTTGCCGATGGTTGCATGGTCTAAAATTGGAATAGTGTGGATTGCTTCACTTGTAGGCAGATTCTTATGCATGGATAAAGCGACAGAAAGTCTTGAGTGGCTAGGCTATGTTATGGTCATGATTGAGATATGCCCTACTAGTGAATTGCCTGAATCGATATCAGTTATCCTCCTGGACAGTACTGAACACGCTGTAAAAGTAATTTATGGGTGGAAACCGGACACATGCCAAACTTGTGTTGCTTTCGGCTATAGCAAAGTGAACTTCCCATCAAGTACAAAACAACCTGATGTAGTTGAAAGGGATAATATAAGGGACGATATTCAAGCCACTGAGAACAGAATGGCAGATAGGAACTTTACAGTTCCAAGAAGAGTAGATGAACACATTGAAGCTTTCAAAAGGCAAACCAATTAGGCAATACCTATGCGGAGCAACCAAAAGGTGAGAGATCTACCCTACGTTTCTAAAAAAATGGAAGAAAGTAGATTACGTTTCTGTGATGCAAGGCAGTTCTGACGACTTATGTAAACCCACTTTTGCTACTGCCAATAGATTCGACGCTTTAGTCAATGATTGCTTTGGCAATGAAATAATAGCTGAAACACAGACTGACGATGATCTAGTAGTTACTGATATGGCAGCGGATATTGAAGACGGGGAGATTGTTGAAGTTGGTGAACAAGAAGCATTCCTTGACATCCCGTTACCAGTTTTTTCTAACAATGTGACGGGGATTATTATTTTGCAATCTGGAATTGCAGTGCACAAACATTTAAGCAACGTTGTGAGTAAGGAAATGACGGGTATTTCAGTTGAAATGGAGAATCAGAAAGGAGAGGGTGGTACTCAAGAAGATACAGTGGACAAGGAAGACAGTTATGCTAAAATGAATGATTTTGTGGTGGAAGTACAATCTTATGGTAAAGGAAAAAGTATTGATATGCTGAAAGAAGACAACAGAGCCTCATTTGTAGGAGAAAGTGCTAATACTGCTGAGGTTCGACATCTTGATGAGGTGGAACTAGTCGTTGACTTATCCCATCCAAGTACTTATCAAGATGATCTTCTGAGCAAGGATTTGTCTCAAGAAGAGACTGATATAAACCAACCGCTGAAGGTTTTTATGCACCAGAATTTTACCCTAAGTGTTTGGGAGGAAGATAGCTCCGCTATTAGTGAAGCTGATCATGAAGAGTTGAGCAAACTTATAAGTCAAACAACTTCTATGTTGAACGAAGAGCTGGTTGTGGAAGGTATAAGTGAATCTAAGATTGCTGCTATACACGCGCAGTTGAAGGGATACTCAAGCATCCTGCCTAAATTGAATAATGGTGAGCTTAAAAAAGAATGGACCAAGAATATTTTTAAGTTGTTCAAAAGGAATATTTGTAATCAGCAGAGACGAGCTGCTACCCTCTCAGAACAAATGGGAGTCAGTGATAATTCTTCACAATTTGAACTCTCCTTACCGAAATATTCCCTCCCCCCCCCCCTCCCCGGCGCGTGCCTAGGCCTCCTGGTATTCAGATTGACAAGAATGATACAAACTCTGGTGAGAAAGAGCTCCCTCACTCTCATATCACCCGTAGTATCAAGAAAGAAATGTTGAGGAACCTACAAGAGAATGGCTAGAAGTAATACTTCTAGCACAAGCTACTTGTAATATTAATTCATTACAAGACGGTAGGTATTTTGCTTTAGGTTAAGTTGTCATGTATTTAGTCAATATATTTTGTATGAATTTGTCTCTCTTCCCTGTGCGGAATATCATAGTTGATATACACTTGGTATATCACCTGTTTCTCTACTGTTTTTTTTTTTTTTCTGTTTAACAAAAGTGTTACTGATCACTATAAAAACCGGTCAGCCTTGCCAAAAAAACAAATATAATGTCATAATTAAAAGTCATTTATTTTAAGTTTATTATTATTTCCAACAACAAATACATAATTACAATCAAGTATATAATGTCATCTTTAACGGTACTAAAAAATACATTTTCATTTTCATTACAAATAAACTATAGTCGTTTTCCATCGAGATATAAAAACTATCCACTAATAAAGTTCAATATAAAATAGCAGTTATATAAAACCAAATAAACAAGCTTTACATTATGATATTCCATTTGCAACTTGAAATTTAATATCCTCTCTTGCAATGCTCCAATTTTCTTGATGACATGTGTCTCCCTCTCTCTCTCTCTCTTTCTGTATATGTATATGTGTGTGTGTGTGTGTGTGTGTCTATATATATATATATATATATATATATATATATATTTGTGTGTGTATATATGTGTCTCCCTCTCCCTCTCTCTCCCCACTCCCCCTCTCTCTCTCCCTCTCGCTCTCTCTCTCTCTCTCTCTCTCTCTATATATATATATATATATATATATATGTGTGTGTGTGTGTGTGTGTGTGTGTGTGTAATGACCTGCTACTTCCAACAATTTAAGTTGACAATGAGATCAACTCGAATCGTTCAAAATAGCATATTTTTTATTTCTTTGATTTGGATGATTTGATTTGAAAATTCGTATATTTTTTTATTTAGAAGAAGATGAGGGATGCAACAAAAAGTAAGGAGAAAAGAGCACATGGAGGCAAATTCAAAAAAAATGAACAAGTGTTATCTTAAATTGACTAAGGCTTTACAAATGTTTGTTTGAAATTTAAAGAATAGAACTGGTGCAATTAAAATTTTCTTTCTTTATTTTTTTAATTATTTTTTTCTGAATTGAAATATTAACCAAGTACATATAACTACACATACTAGGAGAATACAGATGAGATAGGAGTCAAGATGTACAAACAAACATTGTTCATTTTTGCACGTTTTTAAACTCAAATTAAAATTATTGATTTGAAACGACAACGTTTAAATTTCGCTAAACAAAAAATACCTTTTTTTTAGAATTCAGTATAGTATTTTTAGACCAAATTCGCCTAAACTCTGACAATTTTTTATTTCTTGGTGATTGATTAATCGTTTAGTCAAATTAACGTGAACGGAACAAATATGCGTATTTTATTATAAAATTTATTCCTGCGTTATGTCTAGCTAAACATATATCAAATATTAAGTTTCATAATTTAATTCAAATTTTCTTTTTAGCGTTAATTTCGATATACTGGCTGTCGTTACAGCAAATCAATTACGTAAATCAATTTAAACGAAGCGAGCAAACGTAGACGTTTACATTATAAATTTATTCAGATTACTTCTATGCAACATATTCAATTTTTATGAATTAAAGTTTTATAAATAATCAATTTCACATTTGGTTTTAATAAATAGATTCTCAATATAACTTATCGCTTTTAAATTCTTATTTTTACATCGTATCTACATAATTCAAGTTTATATTTCGAAATCAAGTTCAAACATTTTAAATAAATTAGATTTTAGATATTTATAACGTTAATCTAAAACGTTTGATTTCAACTAGTTCATTATTTTAAAACGTCGAAACTGTAAGTCGTTATAACATGTGCATGAAGGTGCAGAAATTGGTATTGTGGGCTGAAGGTGCAGTTGGTGAAAATAACTCTGAGATCATGGAGGACACATCATGGGACAAGAACAAACTACTCGCTCCTTCTAATGTGGATGACTTGCCCTTCCGCTTTTGGTCGTATAAGCGCAATATGACACCCTATACTGGCACATATTATGAAGATGACTCGAATGATGAGTAGTGTAGCATGGCTAGTGTTTATCATTTGTTTTCTGTCGATTTAGTTATCCTTGATATATATTTTGTTATATTGATAATGACTGGACACTTCAAATCAGAAATGTTACTCTGAGAATGTGCAGAGTAGCCGTATTTCTCTCGTTAATAAAAGTGATACGGCCACTATAAAAACGCTGCATTACCCCCCCCCCCCCCCACACACACACACACACACACACACAAAAAAAAAAAGGAAAATAAAAGAAAAAAACATGTGTGCATGAGTTCCGTATAATACCTAAAATCAAAGAATAAAGCTCCTCAAACAACCTTTCCGGGTTACGGAGTCAGATTCTTTTCTTTTGAGCATCTTCAATCATCTGGACAACTCTTCTACCAGTGTCCCCTTTTATGGCATTGGTGACATTTAACCTTCTCTACTTAGCCTTGGCTTTACGTTTGTCTTCCTTCTACCAGTACCTTTTCTTCTTTGAACCATTTGAAGTAGAAGCACCCTTAACACAAGTACTTGGTTTCTTTGTGTACACTTTCAAACATCGTCAAGGAAATGATAATAGACAATAACATGATCAAAAATAATAGACCTTTATCTTAGAATTTGATTCCCTCACGACTATCAAGAATGTGAGCTTCTCCATACTCGTGTCTCGTTCTGGAATATCCCTTCACCTGTCCTTTTGCTTCGATAAAAATGCATTCTAATTCATTTTCAATAAAGCATGTATATTCTACACAGTTGAGTAGCATGGTAGTACTTCAAACAGTGCAACACCCAAATTCTTTTGATTTCCACCACAAGTTTTCCCTTTTTCTCCGCACTCATTCTGTCATCTTCCACTAAAAGGAAACTGGTGATTGAAATTAAAGAGTATTTGGGGTGCTTCACTGGTTGGAGTGTCATTGAACGCTCCCTATATACATATATACATAAACAGCAATAACTTATAATTTATGGATGCATATAACATTATAACCGGGCAAAAGATTGGCATTTGAAAGCAACCTATTAATCTAATCTTCTTCATCAGTGGACCATACCATGCAAAATTGATTCCGGGATTATATGTCTATTTTTATCCTACAACCAATGCAAACTCGACAAGTGACACTCACAACACTGGACGTAGAGAGACGGGATGTTCCCCCGTTTTCCAAATAAGGAAAGTCTCCTCAAAAAAGGGCAAAAACAAATTTTGTCAACAATGTCAGGCTACAGCTATGGATCCCAAATTCTACGGCTACCATTTAAATCTGATGAAGCTGGTCAGTCCAGCACAGACCCATATTTAATGAAAAGGATAAGACATATAAGAAAGTGAGATGCACCATGAACTGTTGGTGTTGGGTAATATCAGTACTGTGATTGGTAACGTTATTTTCGGGAAGGGAAATCATCCATCATTAACTTCCCCAGTCCCTGCGTGTCCACACACAACACAACAAGTTTAGCAGAGAAGTTACTTCTCCAAACAGCCAAGGACATAGCCAGTTGCTTGGGACAAAAAGATCCAGATCCACTTGATTAATTTTTATTTCATTTATCTATTATTTTATTCCAGTGCACAAAGGGTTGTTGAATCTCACATTTCATTAGGAGATAAATAAAGCATAAATCGCATTAAAAAATTGTAAAAACATATCTGATTTTGATTAGCACTCTGAAGTGCACATTAAAAAAAATTAAGAGTTGCTTCAAAAATTTTGTCACTAAATATATCATATTTATATTAAATATTTTACCAGTAATTAAACTAAAGAATCGGTATTATTCCAAGACATATTGATTCTTTGCACCGTCATATCCCAATTCATGAATTGGAAGTCGTTTTCCTTCAAAGTTTGCCTCTTAATAGCAAAAATTCTTCAGGAATATATGCAAAATGCAAGGCTAGAAAAACGAAATTTTCCACTTACGTCAAAAAAGGAAATAGTGGAATAAACACTTTCATCGATGAGAGAATATATATCTTCTTTGTTTTTCTAATTGTTTTTCCCGCTTAAATTATTCTTGTTTTTTTGGAAAGAGCAGTAAAGCAAAAAATCAGTTACCATGATAAGAAAAGAGTTAATAGTACACTGCAGTACCTTATGTAAGAATTGCTTCTATAAATAGGTGTCCCTTTGCATAGTCTTCTGTACCTCAAATAAAATCATTTGGATATATATAAACTATATTCTCTCTCCTTCTCTTCATCCCTCTAAATAATTTATTTCAACTGAAGTTTGAAATATACCAAGCTTGGCACTACTCTCCTCTTGAAATAATTTATACTATGAAACTAAGCCTGCAACCAACGCGTTTTTTCTTATGATAATCATGTTGTTTTATTTTTAATATATATGTTATGGTTTGAAAATCAAAGGAGTTGTTGACAGAAGATAGAGGGCACAGATGGTGACATACACAGGAGTTGTGCATTCATTCCTTTGTGCTCTCTATGCTTCTGTCATCACATTCATCTCCCCTTTGATGGTGAGTAATGATGGTATCTGCTTTTGAAGATCTTTTCTTTCTTTTTTTTCTTTCACAAAAAATGTTTTGTAAATGTTATCCAGATTGAGGTTAAATATTTTACTTTATTCTCCCTAATTAGATTGAATATCATATTGTAGTTTACTAATTGATGCGATGTAAAATTTATGGAAACCCTAGATTTGAAATCCAGTGCACAAAGCTTCCTAAAAGAGGATCTGAAGAGGTCAGTTTGGAAGCAGCCGTTTCTAAAGAAACAAATCCAGACAATCAAGAAGGGATCTAGGTAAGGAACACTTTATCCTCGTTGAATTCTAATAGCAATTTCTATCTATAATAGGATACATCAAACTGGTTCTGAATCTGCCAAAGAAGAAATCCTACTAGATCAAGGTACTACTTGTTTATTTTCAGTATATTGATAATCTACTTGGGTAAAGAACATAGTAAAAGTTAGGACCAATGGAAGTGTTTACAGAAGTAGTAATTAATACTCAAAATTATGTACAGGTAAGAGTTACTCTACATCTACAACTCTACTATTCTCCCTACTATTTTTTAAGCTACACGATTCGAAATCAAACAAAATTTTATGAATATGGTAATGTCTCAAGATAATATTCACAATTCATGACTAATTAGGATGATTTTAACTCATACAAAATGATAATTCAAAACCAACTATTAAAATAAGAATTAATACTTCGGACATGCTAGAAATTTCAAAATCGACTTATTTTATGGACAAGACGTCCATATTGTAGGTTGAAAACATCCAAAGTCTTGTTTGATTTCCAGTTATGTAGCTCTAAAAGTGATATAAAGTAAAAAAAACTGTAGCAAAGAAGTGTGTACAAAATCCAGATCCTCGCCCATACAAACACACAAACATGTGTTTGGGCATGTCGTGCGTACATACATATGTGCACCTATGTGTAATCCATAATCTCTCAATTTTAAATCCCTATGTATCTCACCGTATTAGCCATTTCAGTTGGATTTATCGAATTAATAGTCAGATATAATGATGTAAAAGAGTGGGAAAGCACCATCGAATCCACCCGTTTGGAATTGATAAATGAGCTAATGTTTTCGAGGAGGGATCCATAATCACTTTATTTTTTACTCTTTGTAGTTCTTTTGTATTCACCATAGGAATGAACAAATTAGTAGATGAATTTGAATGTAAAAGATAGAAAATTAATACAACACAACAGCTAAATGTTACATTCAAGTCTCTAGGCTAATTTTCGAAATTCGATGGCTAAAATTAAGGCGACAAAGTGACTAGATCCCTCCTCTCACACGCTGTTTTTGTGCAGTCGTAAGGATACAAAGACAAAGATATACGACCAAATTTCTTACTCAAATTAATAACTATTAAGACCGAATCAGTCGTAAGATCGATATTATTACACAAAGAGAAAGGAAAATTATAGTAATAATTTATGAAGTCGTATCGTAATTTAACCTTAACATTCAAATTTATTTTGAGCAAGTAGTTTAAGGATAAGAATATTCATTTTACATAAATTATTCACTTTTTTCAGATCTCATTAAATTAAATTTGTACTTCTAAACTTTGAGGGAGTACAATTGAACCCCGAACGCACACTCCAAATGTATAATCTAAAACACACATGTGTCCAAGGTTGTAAAAGTCATTTGACGAACGCTAGACAGCAAATACCAACTAGTGATTAATCATTTAGACAGTGATTAATCGGGCATTAATCGAAGCCAGGCATCGTGGTAAAATTTCAATATATGTTTAGTACTAATTGATCCAACATGAAATTTTAGGGGTTTAGATGAGCATGGAAGCAGCCAACAAGGCAAAACCATTTGAATTAGCACATAAAGGTTTAAACAAGACATCAAGACTCAACTACTGCCTAAAAAGGGCTTATATACCTATTTAGGAGCTTAAATAATGTGATATGCCTCGTCTAAATGGAACTAGGCAAATAGATAGGCAACAAGTCTCTCCTAGCGCCTAGACGAATAGGCCTAGTGTGGCCTAAAAGAGTTTATACAAGAGAGCGCGTCTGTGTGATGTATGTGTGAATAAACTTGTTTGTTATGTATGTATGACTGTGTATGCATGTGTGTGTATATAAATATAGATTAAGAATCAAAACCCTCTACCTTATTCTTATAAATCTCTTCCAATCCCTTATTCATATTTTTATAAAAAAGAAATGGGAACAATTTTTGGTTTTTTTTTTTTTTTTGGGGGGGGGGGGGGGGTGGGTTTGTTTCCGGTTACACAAAATGTGACAACAGATCTTGATCATCAAACCTCTCCATAACCAGTGACACAAAATGTCCTTACCATTAGATCTTTTCTTGATTTTCACATGGCATGTAACGACAAACAAACTCCAATAATTAACGTATGTATCAAATTAAATTTTATATTTTATCTAATCATATACATAGGCATACACACATAAATATATAGGTACAAACACATGTGTATACAGTACTTTAATATCAACGTTCATATAATGAACATTACTTACAATATTTTGAGATGAAATAAAACCATTAATCGATTTAGGTTAAGTTTTGAACATTTTGATTTTAATGGATAAATTTGGTGTCAAGTGAGAAAGGATACTACTGGATAAAAGATGAGAATAAAATTTAAGTTATAACAGGATCTACACTTCTTGACCGAAGAAGAAATGGATTGTATTGAATAACTTATGTTAAGGGTAGCTTGAATATTGCAAATAAGCTTCACCAAAGTGAAACATTTGTGTGGTATGGTATTAGACATGAGAGGGATCAACTACACCTCTTACCATACACTTCATGTTAGCCAGGAAGTAAATGAGTTTAAATTTTGAATACATATCTACACATGAGTTATGATCATATTTACAAAAACTTGTCTATTTTGAATGGTCTTAATGTTCTTAGAAACAGTATATTCAGAAGTAAACTTAATATTTAACTATATGCTTTGAGCATAGTAGAAATTTTGAAACGAGTGGACATTAAACAATCCTAAAGTATGCTTTTTTGCTTTTCATTTGTGGTGGTGGTGATTTGGGGGGGACGGGGGGTGCTGGTTCCTTTCATGCAACTAAATCTCTTAAACTGATGATCATTAGACATACATGGAGAAAAAGGGAAATTACGGTAAGAATTTAGAGTTAAATAATAGTTTAACCAGATTTATTTTAACCATTAATTTGAAGGGTAAAATACAAGTTAATATGATAATTCATAGCTTTTTTTATATTCTTTGCTCTTACATCATTAGCCATACTTTGGAATATATAACATATTTTGCAAACAAGCAAGTTATTTCATGGTATCAGAATAATTGTGTAACAATTAAATGCCTTGACCGAATAAGCTATCAAAACTAAAATTAAGATTATTCAGAATATTTTTACTGAAACATTTTTCTTACTGTAAAATGCTTGTTAATATATATGATATATCAAAAATATCTCTTGTAACCAATGTTTTCAAGACCAAACCGCGCTTGGACCATGGTTAGCTATGAACTCCAAAGACCAGGGTCCGGAACAACATTCAACCCTTTTAATGCACTGTTTGAGGTGCATATATATATATATATATATATATATATATATATATATATATATATATATATATATATATATATATATATATAGTTTGCATTACAGTTTATAAACTTGTATTTGTAATGGTATACATCACAGCTTTGTTGTGTAATAATCACTTTTGAAATATCAAACTAAACTATTTTTATGTTGAGGAAAAACACACGATTGAAACCACTCAATCCAATCCTTAACACAGCGAAAAACAATCTAGCTAGATCGTACTAGATAGTACATAAACAACCAATATATGATCAAACCAACCTCAAACGATTCAAATCCGATACCAAACACAAAACAGGTGATATAAAGAAACGATAGCAATAAACTAAATCACATCAAGATTTATAGTGATTCCACTAACGATTTGTTAGCGTACATCCACTTTGAGAGAAAGCTTTATTATCACCAAATGAGAAAAGTACAAGAAATTGATTACAATGTTCTAATATCCAATAGAGAATATATGTTTGTAAAGATTAGAATTGAAGAAACAATTAGGATTACCAAACGCTATTTAATGGAGGATAAAACCATTGTTTTTATGGATTAATCAAATCATCCTATTTTAAATCTTAAAAATAGTTTACTTGTGTAGGAAACTCAGCCAAATGTCCAAAATGCCCTTGCAGATTCACAAATCAACACCAGACTTCCCAGATCCGAAATCAGCCCATTCTAGACGTCTAGTCCCGAATTCTAGACGTATAGAATCACTTTCGGATGTCCCCGGACTCTATCCAAGACGTCTGCCTGATGTTCTTAGACGTCTGAATGATTTTCCAAACGTCTGGATTTCTTCTCAGACGTTTGAATGACTTCTCGGGTTATGCACAGGATGCTTCCAGACGTCTGGACCTATTTCAAGCCCAAAACTTCCTGCCTTCTTTCGCCATATCTTCCACATACGAGCTCCGATTTGTGAACCGTCTTCTCCTACATGAAGCTACTTCCATCCTCTTCAATTCTACTATATAGTATCACCAAATTCAACACTCCACATCAACAATATATCTATCTCCAACATCAATGGTATCATACCATCATCTACTATCAATAGCACCAACTATCACCACTTCTACATTCACCCAAGCTTGAATGCTTTCCTAATAAGTTTCGGTAAAGCCACCCCTATTGCACTTCATCGACGAATTCAGACAAAGCTCCCATCCGCTAATAAAGTGTTGAAAGCAGTCAACTCCAAAAAACCATCTCAACCAAATACTAAAGTAGTGTCAACTTGTACTTACAAGAAGATAGAAATCCAGTCTTGCACCACTACCCTTCCTCATCAAAAAATAAGCTCCTCTCTCTCACCCGTGTCACCTAGTGGTACCGAGCACTTCTCCAAGCGAATCAAGTTCGAGCAATGCTCGAACTTCCCAACTGACAACATCTTAGTGAACATATTCGTTGCATTGTCATTTGTGTGCACTTTCCGAAGATATACTTGTTTATCTTCATCCATGGCTACCAAGAACGAATCTGACTCTATGTGTTTAATCCGTAAGTTAAACATCAAATTCCCTGTCAAATGGATAGCGTTTTGGCTATCACAATGAGCATCGATGCTATCATGTTCAAACCCCAAATCACACAATAAACACTTCAAATAAAGTGTCTTCTTTGCCTCCTCCACTGCGGCTATCAACTCAGCCTCCATAGTATATAAATCAACCATGGTTTGCAATGCCACCAAGTGTGAAAACATTTGAAAGTCGACTTTCTTCGATCCCTATCACAGGCATAGTCTGAATTGCAATAACCAACCAAATTGCAATTCTTTTTGTTACTACCCTCAAAGACAACTCTACGAAATGTTGTATCTTTCAAGTATCTCAAAATAAGCATGAGACTTCCTAATGCAATTTTCCTGGATTAGCCATGAACCGGTTAATCACCCCGACAATATTTGCATATCGGATTGTGTACACATCATTGACATACATCAAACTATCAACCGCACTAGCATATGACACCGTTGCCATATAAGTCTTGTCCCTCTCTACAATAGGCGATCCTTGACTCGAAAGCTTGATCACATGCAAAGGTAAAGGTGTATTCGATGCCTTTGCATTTTCCATGCTAAACCGGCAAAGCATTTTCTTTATTACTCATTTTGAGTCAATTTCAACTCAAAACGCTTTCGGTTCCTTTTAATTTCCACATCCAATATCTTCTTAGCTTCTCCAATGTCTTTCATTTCGAATTCCGCTTTCAGTCTCAGTTTTAACTTGCTGATTTCCACCTAGTCCTTTGAATCTATGAGTATATCGTCCACGTATAAGAGCAAATACACCCAACTTCCAAGAGTCATTTCTCAACTTCTTCAAATATATGCAAGCATCTTTGATGTTTTGACGGAATCCACTTTCAAGCATGAAATGATCGAACCTCTTGTACCATCGTCGAGGCGATTGCTTTAACCCATATATCGATTTCTTTCACTTGCACATCAAGTTTGACTTAATATCTACCATAAACCCTTCTAGTTGCTCCATGTAGATGTCTTCATCCAAATCACCATGTAAAAAGGCGGTTTTCACACTAAGTTGCTTCAACTTCAAGTCGTGAATAACAACTATAGCAAGTAATATACAGATAGAAATATGACGCACAATCGGTGTGAATATCTCATCCTACTCATTTCTCTTTCTTTGTGCAAAATCATTTAACACCAGTCTAGATTTGTATTTTTCATCATCCTTCACCTTGTATATCCATTTGCACCCAATTGCCCAATTTTCTTTAGGAAGTGGAACCAACTCCCAAGTTTGGTTTTTCATCAATAATTGCATCTCTTGCTCCATAACACAAATTCATTTCGAGTTATCACTCGATTTCATGACGCCATCAAGGTACGTCGTTTCATCTTGGACTACATGAAGTGCATGGTCCAACCTATCACAAAAGCTTAGGTAGTTTTAATCATTATACCTCTCGAGTGGCAGTATAGCATGACAACCAACCCGAGTAGCAATTTCATCACCCGGACTTGTTTCGGCTCCACCTTATGTTGAATCCTCTCTAGCCTCGTGTACATCACCAACACTATTAGAGGCACCATATGGACTATGTGATGTTCCATCAACCGTTTCTTCCCTACAACATCTCCAACAAATCCACTCTCTTTTCTCCTTAAACAAAATATGGTAATGAAGTCTTTTCCCTTTGATTTACCATGAACCAAATTCGGAATGTCCGATGAGTATCATTCTCCTTGAAGACGGCCGAGTCATCAAAAGTAACATGACGAGATAATCTGACTTTCTTCGTTTTCGAATTTTAAATCCGAAAGCCTTTCGCTTTGTCCTCGTAACCAAACAAAATCCCCTTGAAAGCTCTAGGCCCAAGTTTATTATCCGGATCATGCACACACACAGGACATCCAAAGACACGACGATAACTTAAGTCAATGCTCTTTCTCTCACACTTCATCTGAAAATTTGTTACCAATAGTTGAGCACGGAATTTAATTCACAATATGCATCGCGGTTAACAATACTTCGACCAAAAATCCCTTAGACAAACCCGATGTCAATCTCAACATTGAGCTTTCTCAAGTAGAGTACGGTTCATCCACTCAGCAACCCCATTTGATTGTGCATCGCATAGTATAGTAAAATACCTCTAAATACCATGATGCTTGCAATAATCCAAGAATTCTACGGAAACATAATCTCCGTCATTGTCGGACCTAAGAACGTTCAAAGACCTACCACTCTCATTCTCAACAAAAGCTCTCCATTCTTTGAACTTAGGAATGCCTCTGGCTTGGTCCTCATTACATACATCCAAACATTACGAGAAACATCATCTATGATGGAAATATTATATATTGCTCCTTCCAAATTTTAAACCATTTTTTATAATTTATTGAACAATTAAAATTTGTATTTGACTATTTATAAACAAAATTTTGAATTTAGCAAGAAAAAACGCTTAAACTACAAAAAGGTGCACTCAAACTAATAAAAGGCGCAAGCCTTGAGCCTATGACTTTTCTGCGCTTAGGCGCGCCTAAGCGCGCTCCTTGATAACTATGAAATGTCCATTCTGTTTTCTCTCTCAACATCCGAGATGTCGCCGGCAACAAATGTGTATCAAACACTATCTAATGCACCTGATTCCTCCTTAGAACCTTTTTCAACATCCATTCTCACTTTTCAAAATCATTATCTTCATTCCACTTGTCAATAACCAATTGTGATCTTGAAGCCTTAACTGATCGACGTACATACGACGCTACTCCACTTGAACCAACCATCGAGTGATTATTTGAATCTGATTCCAACATTTCAATAACCAACTAACAACACTTACGCTTTGATACCAAATGTTGGGGAAAAACACACGATTGAGAACACTCAATCCAATCCCTAATGCAGCGGAAAACAAGCTAGATCGTGCTAGATAGTGCATAAACAACCAATTTATGATCAAACCAACCTCAAACGATTCAAACCCAATTCCAAACATAAAACAAGCAATATAAAGGAATGATAACAAGGAACGATAACAATAAACTAAATCACACCAAGATTTATAGCGAATTCACTAACGATTTGTTATTGCGCATCCACTTTGAGAGAGAAAGAGCTTTATTATCACTAAATGAGAAGATCACAAGAAATTGATTACAATAATCCAATATCCAATAGAGAATATGTGTTTGTAGAGATTAGAATTAAAGAAACAATTAGAATTGTGAAACCCTAATTAATAGAGGACCGAACCTTTGCTTTTATGGATTAATCAACTCGTCATGTTTTAAATCTAAAAAATAGCTTATATACTTGTGTAGAAACCTCAGGAAAATGTCCAAAATTCCCTTGTAGATTCACAAATCAACACCAGACAGCTCAGGCCCGAAATCAGCCCGAGTCTTGTTTTAGACGTCTCGCCCTGAATTCCAGACGTATGGAATCACTTTCGGATGTCCGCGGACTCATTCCCAAAAGTTTATTTGATGTTTCCCAGACGTCTAAATGGCTTCCCAGACATCTGGATTTCTTCCCAGACGTTCGAATGGCTTCTCGGGTTATGCACAGGCTGCATCAAGACGTCTAGTAGCTCCTCCAGACGTCTGGACCTATTCCCAGCCCAAATCTTCCCGCTTTCTTTCGTCATATCTTTCACATACGAGCTCCGATTTGTGAACCGTCTTCTACTACATGAAGCTACTTCCATCCTCTTCAATTCTACCATATAATGTTGCCAAAATTCAACATTTCATGCCAAAAAGATTATAATTTTTTATTTTAAACTAGACATTTTTAAATCATATTTTGATAAATATTCTTATTTAGTCTTTTAATTTTTAATCATGCGTGGATTTAGGAAAGAAAATTTGTCACGTTTCTAATGTTCCAACCGGTTTGACGTTCATAATGTTCGATCATGGACTTTCGTGGTTCTGTTCACGTTTGATGCATGATTTTAACCATCCAAAGAAGGTGAAATTATATAGAACTTAGTGGAAATGATCATGGTAGAAAACTGTTACATCCACAATTTTTATATTTTAGAAATCTGGAAACAAAAAAGGGACAAAGAAAGATTTAAAGGGACAGATAAGAGGCCAATACAATTGTATGCATGTATGGGCGTCTTCCAGTTTATTTCATTTATTAGTTTTGAAATAAAACTAAACAGATCTCTAACTCATATTTTTATACCTTTTGCCACAGATGATCCTGATTGCCACCCACTTTACAGACCAATGTGCAAGAGATAAAAGCGTTAAGAATACAAGTGTGAACATTAATCAGAAGACCATAGACTGAAGTGATTGTAAAGCGTAAACCAATTTTGATCCTGAACTGCAGGTGCTATATGACAGATAAAAATCATTTTTATTTCATTTTTTTAAATGCATATATGTACTTGTTAATCAACCGACGTACATTCAGTTTATTGCTTTGATGAGTACTGTACTTCATATGTGTATGGTCTTAATTGATCAATTTTGATGAGTACTGTACTTCATATGTAACGAGTGTTCTCTTAATGATCCTGTAGTCAGTTGCATGCTGTCAGTCACATCTGAATATTGTTTCATAGCAGAAATTATTATTGTTTGTTTACTCATTGCAACAACAAAATACTCATATTAATTCAGAATTTGTAACAATTTGGTTTAAAGTTATAAAGCGTGCTGTAGTTTTGATAAGGTTCAATGGTTACTAAAATGAAACCTATGATGGAGTCACTAAAACAGTATTCTTTGGTTAAAACTTTGGATACCTGTACAAGGAAGAAAGCTTTTAAATATAGGAATCAAGGATATCAAGTGAAAATAGAGTGTTGTATAAAAGGATCATCGCCTGTGTAACAATTTGGTTTAAAGTAATATTTCTTTAACTGTAATCTTAATTCAGACCAAAAAAAAAACAAAAAAAAAACTTTGATATGCGAAAATATAAAGGCACAACGATAATCAAATGGCTACCTAGAGAAGCGAGTGCGAGTTTGTACACACTGTTTTCAACGGTGTATACAAAACTCATACTGAAGGAAATCAGAAGAGCCCATATGAGTTTTTCTAATTTCTCTCAATCAAGAGGCAGAGTTTTGTTCATCTCACCAAAAAGTGAGGTGAACAAACTCGTACTGTAGAGAAGCTGTTTGCTTCACATAAAAGGATCAGTACATATGTATAGACAATCACAAGTGTGACAAACTTACCCTCTTAATTAGCACGCACTCACATAATTCAAAGCATCCAGATTTCCAGCATGCTTAAGGGTTGCATGTTTTGTCAATTTTTCCTTCTTTCGCAAGACCTGTACATAAGGGTTTAAGCCAACTAACAGTTTCCATTTGTTAAAATAACATTTTGCAGTATTATTGTAAAATTACATATAGTAGCATTATTGTAAAATAACATATTGCTCGTAGCTAGGATTTTGTACCTGGGTTATTACATCAAACTAAAGAAAGAAAGAACAGAGAGGATATGACCTTCATATTCCTTACTTGTAAACACAGAATGTGGATTTGATCAAAGCAACCATTTAGCACAATTTTAGATTATACAACAAAGAAACATAACCCATAAATGTTATGAATTTACTCTGACAAACTGATTAATGACAGAAGATACATGACCGCTCAGGTCATATTTTAACAAAATGAAACATATAATGCATTTTCTGTTTCTTTACAAGCTGTTCTCCTTGATCAACTGGATAATACGTTCAACAAAGAAAATGATTTTATTTTTATTGGATAAGATGCTCATCTTGTAGGTTGAAAATGCCCGTAGTTTTGTTCAATTTCCAGCTATATAGCTCTATAAACTATATGATTTTAGAACGAGGAGAAGCCAAAGAAGTGTGTTAAACCCTCACCCATATACATACACAAACAGATATGTGTGGATGATATGCAAATACGTGCGTGTGAGAAATCTGTAGTCCCTCAATTGTCTCATTTGTAGCTTCACCATATTAAGCAGTAAGCACTGCCATTGGATTTACTAAACAAGCGACTGGATTTAACGATTTATAAGAGCATATCCAACAGAGACGTATTAGGTCTCTAAATACTAAATTGCAAGTTTTGTGCATGCCTAATAGGCGAATTTCTCTTGAATATTCAAAAGAAAATTCAATGGTCAATTCAGTATTTTGAATTGGCCCAGATGCTGATCTAATCAGCGTCTTATTTAATAAAATAATATCTCCACTGCATTCAAAGTTCAGGAAAACATAAATATGGTTTAGAGAAACAAATGAACACACATAAGCTGTAGTTTGAGCATGCACTCTAATTGAAAATTTTAAATTTAACAGAAACTAATGAGTGAATAGATTCCAAAAGGAGACAATAATCAGTTCATTTTTAACCCCTCTACAGGGCGTTGATATTCACCAGATGAATCAAAACATTAGGGAAAGGATTTGAAGAAGACATAAGATACGAAAAATTGATACCGGGTAAGAGTTGGATCTTCTATTCAAATCCATCTGTTAATTTTGGAAATACAATGGCTAATATTAAGGGGCATAAAGAGGCTAAAATAGAGGGACTACAGTTCCCTCCTCACACGGATATAAGCAATATATAAAAAAAAAAAACACACACACACACACACACACACACACACACACACACATATATATATATATATATATATATATATATATATATATATATATATATATATATAAGAGGTTATTTGAACACAAAATTAAATACAGTATTAATCGTTGGATCATTTTATCTTTATGTGAAGAGGTACAAATCATGGAAGAATCTAATGGTGGAGATTCGTTGTGTCACCGGTTGTGTCTATGTTTTATGTCTAAATACACATTTCCATGTAAGGTGTGGCTATTTGAACACAAAATTAACTACAAAACCTGGACCGTTGGAATTTTTGTGTTTATGTGGAGTGAAAATCAGAGGGTGATCTAATGATGTGTGTGTGACCAGTGTTCCCTTACACCACAAATAATACAATAATATCCCAAAATGCCTCTTGATTTCCACAACATAATCTTCTCTCTTTTTTCTTATCAACTCTCTCTCACTCATTAATTAAATGTAAATGAAGTGTTATGGTTTGAATGCAAAAGAAGCGTCATGAAATAAGGATGTCATAACCCTATATATATGTATGTATGCATGTATATATCCACACTCACACACACACACACACACACACACACACACATATATATATATATATATATATATATATATATACACACACACACACATATGTGTGTGTATGTACACACACAAACATACACATATACATATAATATTCTTCTATACATATATATTTGCACCAGGCCCGACCCAGAGGGTAGCCCACTAAACGCTTGGCGTGGGGCAGTTGGTAAGGTACTTAGGGTATTTGTGTGTGTGTGCATATATATATATATATACACACACACACACACAAACATAATATTCTTTTACACATATATATGTGCATCAGGCCCAACCCAGAGGGCAGCCCACTAAACACTTGGGTGGGGCAGTTGGTAAGATACTTAGGCTATTTGGTATGGTGCAGGTTCAAATTTGGCTGACGATCATAATTTTGTTATTGATTATTTTTCTTCAATGTGCGTTATATGGCTTGGGTAATGAATTTCATGTGCCGACACTGATGTGCACACACATATATACGTGTGTTTGTATATGTGTATGTATATAAGAAGAGCCTAGGTTCGACCAGGGCTTGGGAAAAACATCGTTAATGGCGACAGAGAATCGATATCTTCCGTTCTTTCACTTTCTTCATTTTCTTCCTCTACCACTTCGAATCACTCCAAATCTCCACGCTTCTGACTATATCCATCACTTGGCTTGATACTGATTCTCTGCTTTTGTCGGAGTGATGTTTTTCTCAAACCCTATTTCATTTTATCAGATTTAAACCCTGTTCCTTTCGCATTTTAATTTTTCCATACTGCTTAGACGTTGTAACCCATTTGTACTTCTGCAATCATCCTGATTTGTGACGTGGTGGCTTTCTGGGTTTCTTCGGATGACTACGAACTAGGTATGGTTGTTGTTCTCGTTGTGGGTAACAACAATGCTTCTTTTGTGGTTTGTATGGAATGTCTTGATGTGTTTCAACTTGTTCAAAGTTGGGTTGTTGGTAGCTTCGTGGTGCTTCCATGTTTGACAATAACTTCTCGAAACTGGGTTTGGTTTCGCGTTTCGCTCAACTTCTGGAATGCAGTCTCCTTTCTTGTATTTGGTCTTTGTCTCTTCAAGGTGAGCTAATTCTTGGTCATAGTATTCTGGAATTTTGGGTTGTGATGGGCCGAAATGCGGTTTCTTGATATTCAATGTTGTCATGGTTGTTGACTTGTTGGTACCATTTGTTGTTTTAGTCCTTTATGGTTGTGGTTGTCTGTTGTTTGTGTCTGGAGTTTTTCTTTATGCTTGAGGATGTTGCTGCTAGTTCACTTGAAGTCACAGTTTGGGGCAATCTGTCCGGTCATGGGTGTATGTTGTTGGCACTGCTAGGCCTTCTTTTGCTTTGGCAAAATGGTGAACCGTAATGCCCTCGACTGCCGAGCTTTGGAAGTTGGGTTTTTTGGCGTTCCGGCTGCATATGCTCTCTGACCTGAATATGTTCATCAGGATGATTCTGCTATGTAATCTGGTGATAACTGTACTCCTTAAAATATGCAATGTTATCTGCCATGTATGTTTTGTCTTATGACTACTGTTGGAGTTGACGTGCATGATGCTTGGAGCCTTGTGCTATATCACTACAAGGATTGAACAGTATAGCAACGGTGGGTTCCAACGGCCTCCAACGGCCATTGACCAACGGCTTCCAACGGAAGCCAAAAATGTGTATTTTATTACGGAAGAAAAATATTGGTCATTGGAAACCGTTGGCGGCCGTCGGTTATAAAACCGATGGAGGCCATCGGTAGCCGTTACATGGGTCTGCAGCTAAACAGCCCGAAGCTTCTCCTTCTTCCCCATTTTACTTTCACCACGAATTTCAATCCAAAAACCCCAAATCCCACCCCTTTAATTCTGAAATCACTCTATTTCGCGCCTCCATCCACCAAGGACGTCTCCAAGTCGGTCAAGGCACTCTCTTCTCCTCTTTAATCTCGGATTCTCTCCAATTTGAAGGTATGTTTGTGTGTATTAACCCTAATTTTGTTTATTAGTGTATGTTTGTTTATGTTTGTATGTATGATGCTATTAATTAGTCACTAATGTAGGGTTTAATCATTTAAGTTGCTAATTTAGGGTTTTTATTTATAAATTACTTAGTTGTTAATTAATTTAGGGTTTTAGTTAGTGTAATTGGTTGTTGTTAGTATGTATTTATAGATTTATTTGATTATGTTGCTAATCTAGGGTTTAATTAGTTCAAGTTGAATATGTATACATGTATAGTGATGTATGCATTGAAAAATATATTTAATTTGTTGAAAACATGTGGTGGAAACGCGCACAATTCAATGTTGAAAATATACATGTATAGTGATGTATAGTTCGATTTTATGTTGAAAATATACGTATATATGATAAAATTCATATACGTACAATTCAAAGTAGTTAATTAAGGCGCTAAGGCGTAGAAACGCGCACGGCTTGAGCTTTGGCCTTTTATTAAGTTCTGCAATTGATTGTAAACCTGCAACTATGATTTTGAAAAAAAAATTAGATTGAAATTTCGAAATCAAAGCTGAAAAAATACACTTCAATCACGAAAAAAAAAAACCAAATCGTAATATGTTACATTCATAAAGCCTTAGAGAGTTTTTTTGGCCCCGTCTGATAAGTATTGTATATAATCGTTATGTGAATGTTCGTTTTATTAACAAAACGGACTTTTATATTCATCATATACAATATTTTTGGATTTGCCCTTTGTATTGGACAAGTTACGAATACAATAACGAAATTAAATCTCGTAAAATATTTCATTTTAAACGGTTCTCAAAATTTCGAAAGTACTTCCTTTATGTTCCATGTGTACACGCAATTGTGTATTTTTCAGGGAACTAAAGGGAAGTGCTGCCGAAATTTTGTTGAGTCGTTTAAATTGAAAAAATTTACGTGATTTAATTAAGTTATTGTATTTGTAATGGGAGGTAGGATGACACACCAGTAAATGATCAATTAACATAACATGCATTCGGTAATAAAATTGTGAATATATTTTAACATAACATGCATATATCAATAATAAGGGAATTTTGAGAATTTAGTGGCAGACACAAAAATTGTTATAAAAGTAATAAAAATTGTAAATTTTAACATTTTTTCTAATTTTATATGTACTTAGGAAAAATGGAGCGCGATTATTTTAATGATCGAAGCTGGATGTACCATCGAAGAGAAACTGATGGCACAATAAAGAAACAATTTATTAATGGTGTCAGCGTGTTTATTGATTTCGCGTTAAGTAATAACGGAAACGACGTCGAAATCCGTTGTCCATGTAGTAGATGCAAGTTATTGAAGCATTTAATACCACAAATGGTTAGAGTTCATTTGCATCAGTATGGTTTTGTGCCGAAATATTCAGTTTGGGATCGTCATGGAGAACTATTAGCATCTACTTCTATACAAGTTGAGAAGGTAGTGAATAATGAAATTGCTACGACGAATCTCGTAAAACAAATGGTTGAAGATGCTGCACGTTCAATGTTTCCGGTTCAACAATTTAATGATAACGATGGTAATGATGACGATGGTAATGTTGAAGAAGAACCAAATATTCAAACCAAAACGATATATGATTTATTAGATGTAGCGAAAAAACTCATTTGGAAAGGTTGTGAAAGCTGAACTCAATTATCAGTAACTGCTGAATACATTGCGATGAAATCGAAATACAACCTCATAGAAGCTGCATTTACAACTGTTGTACAAGCTGCGAAGCGGCATATGTCTCCTAATAATTTGATGTGTGAAAATCATTATGAAGTTAAAAAAATGATGTCGGCCTTTGGTTTACCGTATCAAAAAATTGATACATGTGTAAAGGGTTGCATGCTATATTGGAAGGAAGATATCAACCTTAAGAATTGAAAGATACAAACCTAGAAAGAAAAAGGGAAAGGAAGTCCTGTATAAACATATGCATTATTTACCTATTATTCCTAGACTTCAAAGGTTATATGCATCTTCTGTAACCGCACAACATATGAGATGGCACAGTGTGAGAACACGTGAAGAAGGGACGTTAACACACCCGTCCGATGGAGAAGCATGGAAGCATTTTGATCAAAAATATCCCAATTTTGTATCTGAGAGTCGTAATGTTAGACTTGGTTTATGTACGGATGGGTTTTCACTTTTTTCTCAATTTGGTTCTAAATATTCATCATGGCCTATAATTGTAACACCTTATAATTTACCTCCGTGGATGTGTATGAAAACGCCTTATACGTTTCTCACAATTGCCGTCCCTGGTCCTGATGATCCGATGCAAGGAATCGATGTGTATTTACAACCGTTGATTGAAGAATTAAAAAAAATTGTGGTATGAAGGGGTAGAAACATATGATATTTCGCAAAAAAAACTTTTTTATGCGTGCTTCTCTATTGTGGACAATTAGCGATTTTCCTGCTTATGCAATGCTTTCAGGTTGGAGTACGGCTGGTCGTCTAGCTTGTCCGTACTGCATGCAAGAAACAAGAACATTTTCTTTACCTATCGGAAAGAAAATTTCATGGTTTGACTGTCACAGGTGTTTCCTTAAAATTAATCATCCTTTTAGAAGAGATAAGAATTTTTTTACAGTCAATAGGCATGAAACTTTGCGACCACCTAAAGTATGGATAAGTGAACAAATTTTTGAACTTGTAAAAGATCTTCCTAAGATTCATGAAATCGGAGTACAGGAAGAAATTCAAGGTAAATCAATGACTCATAATTGGTGGAAACAAAGCATATTTTGGAAGTTGCCTTATTGGAAAGATCTTCTGATTCGTCATAATATTGACGTGATGCATAATGAGAAAAACGTTTTTGATAATGTAATCAATACAATTTTGAATGTTAAAGGGAAGACGAAAGATGATTTGAAATCAATACGCGATATTGAAGTAATATGTAATCGTCCGGAGCTTCATATAAAGCCAAATGACACCAAAAAACCGAAAGCGTGCTATGAATTGGATAGTAATCAAATTAAAATATTTTTAAAATGGATGGAAGGATTAAGATTCCCAGATGGTATATCTTCCAATCTTCGTAGATACGTCGACTATAAAAACAACAAACTTAGCGGGATGAAAAGTCACAACTGTCATGTTATGATGGAAAATTTATTGCCCGTCACTTTCAAAGAACTATTGCCCGTAAAAGTTTGGACTGTTGTAACGGAGCTTAGTTTGTTCTATGAAGAGCTTTGTTCTACTACATTAAAACTTAATCGTCTACGTAAACTAGAGGAAGAAATCCCTACAGTACTCTGCAAATTGGAAAAAATATTTCCTTCTGGATTTTTCAATGTTATGGAGCATTTACCTATTCATCTTCCGTTAAAAGCACGCCTTCGAGGGCCTGTGCAATATGGATGGATGTATCCATTTGAAAGGTATATTAATTTTTAGTTAATTTAAATTTTCGTTAATGAAACGTGTAATAAAAATAATTTGCATTAATTATAAATAGGTATTTAAATCATCTAAAGAAAAAAGTGAGGTAGAAAGCTCGAGTTGAAGGTTCTATTTGCAAATCATATATCGAAGAGGAAGCTTCATTTTTTTCTCCCATTATTTTAGTGATCATGTGAACATATCATTTGCAAGTACTGCGCGTAATGACGAAGACATTGATCAAGATGATTGTCCTGCGACTTTATCAATTTTTAAAAAACATGGACGACCTTCTGGTAGATGTGTGGAAGAATGGCTTAATGATACAGATTATAATGCAGCACACACATATATTCTTCTCAATTGCACTGAAGTTGCACCGTTCGTTAGGTAATGAACTTATACATCTATTTATACATGTACTAAATGTTTATTCATAAATGTAACATTTGTCCCATAATTGCAGCATTTATGAATCGCAACATCCAAACGGCGATATTAGCAAAGAATTCGCTAGTTGGATTACTAATTATGTTTTTGATCCAACAAATTGTGTTGTGGACGAAGGTTTGAAACATTTGGCAATAGGACCAAAAAGAAATGTCAGGACATATCCAATTTTCTTTGCTAATGGATATAAATTTAACACTAAAGAATACGGTGCTGAAAAATTAACTGACAATAGCGGTGTATTTGTGAAAGGTAGTGATAATCCAAACGACCATATACATGATTTTTATGGCGTGCTAAACAAGATTCTGCAATTGACATATTTCACACGACCCGCGGAAGAAGTATTTTTGTTTAAGTGCAACTGGTTCAGCAATGTTTCTGGTTCTGGAATAAACGTGCATCCAAAATATAATCTTATTGAAATGAGACATACTTCCCGTTATTATAAGTACGATCCTTTTGTACTTGCCAAACAAACTCTTCAAGTTTATTATGCTCCTTATTCATCTATGAGAAGATACAAAATAGATTGGTGGGCTGTTTTCAAAACAAAGGCAAGGTTTACTTTTGACGGATGTAATATTATCGACGACAAAGCTTATCAAGCAGATGTCGACGAAAATCCAGAAGTAGTAATAACCGATGATCAAACAGATTTTGGACCTCTAAATGACGAATCAAACACATTAATTGATGTATTTGAGACTACAAATGAAACAAATATGGTTGAGGAAATGGAGTCAGAATCTGAAAGTGATGAGGACGACTAACCAATAATCCTCATTTTAAAAAGGTAATTTTATGTTTTTTTTACCTAGTACGAATCAAATTCATATTTTGTAGGTATTTCTTATGTTATCTATGTACAAGTAACTCATATGTTAAGTAGACATGTCTATTAACAAGTAACATATAGAATCATAACATTTCCTATTCATGTTATCTCATACCTTGTTTTTACATAGCTATTTCATGTTTATGCTATATATATTATGTTGTTATCTGTAACAGGTGATGTCGCAAGGTGGTGATAAGGGTAGTTCTTCAGACTTATCTCGTCCTGTGGTCTGGCTTAAGCCAAAAGGCAGCAGAGGGTAAATACTAAGTTTTTAGTATAAATTTAATTCATGTACAATAAATTATATAAATTTTTGTTCGAACAAACATAATTTATTTATTTTCGTTTATCACAGGGGGTTTGAGTTGGAGCCGTCCAACACAGTCTTGAAGATATCTAGACGTGCATATCAGGCTCGCACGACTGCATGTTGGCCCACATGGACGTCGGTACCCGACATTGTGAAGGAGACTATATGGCAGGATTTTCTGGTATGTGTGATATAACATTTATTATGTTAAGTACTCATGCTCTTATTTGATAACATCATCTATGTATGCTATTTTTTTGTTAAAATGCAGGGTTCAGTGGATCTGCAGGAGACAGATTTGGATCTCGTCAAGCGCCACTGGAATTCTAAAGTGGCAAAAAATTACAGAGAGACAATGAATAGTTTGAAATCAGGTGGAAAAAACCGAATTGGATAGGCGAATCAGTGTGGGATGAGTTGCTTGCTTATTGGAACAATAATGAGGATTTTCTGGTAAATTTACTGCATATTTAATTTAAGTTATTCTATTCATTTAATATGTGATTTGGAATAATACATTTTTAAAAACAAATTAAATGTATAGGCATCGTCTGAGAGAAATGCAGCTAACAGGAGCAAGAATCCTGTTACGCATCGAGGTGGGTCGAAGTCGTTTCAGCACCATCGAGAGGATCTGGTATATTTAATAACTGACACACACATATACGTATATGCATGCTTATTTCAGGAGAGAGCGCATATGGCTCTTGTGTCGTACTGGGATGTTTTCGAGCATACTCATGCACTGAGTTAGACTGACGACACAGGCTCAGCTTCGTACAGTTGGGACCATGATGATAAGGCGCGTGAGCGATATGTAAGTATAGAATAATTAATTTATAGGTATAATTTAATTAAGATAATGTTATCTAATTTCATTTGTTTTATGTTTAACAGGAGAAATTTCAAGCACATAAGGCGCAGTTACTGGAATCTACTGGTAAGACTGAGTTGACCAAGGATGAGGAGGACATGATATTTGATGCTGTCATGGATAAGCCCACCCAGAATAGACGATACGGTTATGGAAATCTAGAGGTAATACTCAAATTATTTTACATCACACATGCAGAACAATTATCTATCAACTCATTTTACGTCACTAATACAAAAAATATTGGTGAGGTTAAGAGTATACCTTGAGGATAATCATATAATTTAATTGTATAATTTATTTATTTTCGAAATGTTCATAGTTTTGCTTCTTTCAATTTCGATGTACTCGTTAAATAAGATCATTTAGTATACGTAAAACAAAGACAACAATGTTGTTAATAAAAAATTATGATATGACTAATTATACATGTACTCGTAAATGATACAGGTTAGATCATCTCAGGAGGCGTATCAGAGGGCTCAGGACAAGGAAGTAATCGAACGGCTAAAAGCAGAAATTGTGGAGCTTCGTGAGCATGAGGATCGGCGTGACCAGCAGATGGAGTTGCTTAATCAGAAGCTAGCGGAGTTCATCGCCCAGCACGGTACGCCACCTTCATCTTCCGGTGGAGAGAGTTGATCAAGTTAGCGTTTGGACATGGTTGTGTGTGTTTTGAGAGTTAGTAAGGCTTGCTACATGGTTATTGTATATATTGATGGTTTGGACATGTTATGGTGCTTTGGTGATGGTGTGGTATCTTGGTTATGATGTTTGGACATGCTTTTGTTGTTTTGACTACGTTTGGACATGGGTTATGATGTTTTGGCAACGTATGTTATGGAAATATTGGTTAGTTAATGTGTTTTGTGTTTGATTTTTATTTTTTTACTTTGATTGGGTGTATATATGGTTCATATTTTTAGTTATATGCTCGGATTGGAGCAGTTTCAATGGTTGATTGTGTTGTGTGTGGATTGTAGTGGCCAATCTGAAATCTGTAAAAAAAAAAAAAAACCAGATTTCCAATGGCGAGTAACGACTTATTGATCATCCACAACCAACGGTTTCCAACGGCGAGAAACGGTTAATTTGCAATGGTTTCCATCCTTTTCCAACGTCCCTTTGATCAGAAATATGAGACACGTGGTCATATCTTCCAGTTGGAAGCCGTTGGAAAATGGGCGTTGTTTGCATTGGAAGTCGTTGGAAACCGTTGATCCATATACCAACGGGTTGACCAACAGCCCCCAACGGCGTTTCCAACGGTCGCCAACGGCCCCTGGCCGTTGGAAACTACTGTTCCTCTTGTAGTGTATGCATGTGGGGTGATCAGTATGTAACCTTACTTGTTGTACTTTAATGTATGTATGAAATATGATACCCACCTCCGTGCGTGGAGTGACATGGAATATGAAAATCATAGTAGTCTAGTTTCTTAGCTAGCTCCTTTACTATAATCTAGAATAGAGGTAGTGGATGACCCACTTTAAATGTTGTATATTGTAGTCTAGTAATTTAGCTAGCTCCAGTGCTGTAAGCTTGATAGGCAAAGTGGACTGAACACTATAAACTCCGTAGACGGTGGACGGTCCACCTTAAAAACCGAATTAGCTGATTGTAACCTCAATCACCTTACAATACTTTATTTTTATTATTGGTTATAATAAAAAAAATGTTGCGGATCACTATAAAAACTGGTTGGCTTGCCACGAAAAAGAAGAGCCTAGGTCCTCTTTTTATAAACTCTTCCACTACCCCTTTTACCTTTGTGAAAAATAGAGAGAAGGCCAAACTTACCAAAAAAATTGGCCAAAAGTATGAAAAGTTTGGTTTTTAGCCAAAAGTCCACATTTTAGAGCAAAATGGAAAATGGCAATGGGCCCCCTGAATTCCACATTTGCACTCAAATGTAGACTTCTGCCTAAAAAAACAAACTTAGTATACTTTTAACCAAAAAATTTGCTAAGTTTGTCCCTTAAAAGAAAATGCTCCTTTGCTTTTTTGTAAATAAAAGTTAGAATAAACTATTTTCATAAATATATAACGTTCAATAGCAAAATTAACTAGTTATATATGAATAAATAGTAAAACCTATTTAGACACAAAGTATAGAAACAATTGGTTATACAAAGAATCTTCACTATTAAATTGCTTCCTGAATTCCACCTTCCACTTAAAGATACGAGGATCCAATGGTCCACATCATTTATGTCACCATTTGTGTTCAAATTTATGCTCAAATATATGGGCCATATGTATATATGTATGTACACATGTCTCTCTCTCTCTCTCTCTCTCTATATATATATATATATATATATATATATATATATATATATATATGGAATTATTTGAAGCTTCTGTTACATTTCAAATTAATAATTTAAGTAAATATGAGTTATATTTGTCTTCAAATTCAAAGGAAATACATGCTAAGTATATACACATGTAGACAAATGCATACAAGTACTTCAATGTGAAAAACTATACAAAAACAAACATTAACAATATCTTGAGATAAAATAAAATCTAGATCATTTCAAATAAGTTTTAGTGGATTAATTTATTGTCAATGTGGAAGAATAACTATTGGACAGATGATGAGAAGAAAAATTGGGTTAAATAGGCCATATTCTTTTCATCTTTTTTAATTAAAAAGAATTCAATTATTATGAATAAGTTATCTTAAAGGAAAGTGTTACGCGTAACCATGAAGGTGTTGAATAGAACTCCTCTCAAGCAATGTTATCTAATTATAGAAAACATGGTTGACCTATTGGAAAATGTGTGAAAGTATGTTTAGACGATAGAGATTACTGTGTAGCACACATGTATGTATTTTTTTTGGTTATGTCAGAGTTGCACATTTACTTGATAATATTAAATAATAATTTTGGATATATTTATTTCAATGAAATACATGTGTACATTAATTGTAATGCAATATACTATCTATATTTCCAGTGCTTACAAATCACAACATCCACACGGCGATATCATCAAAGATTTC
Source organism: Allium sativum (assembly GCA_030737875.1). Classification (NCBI taxonomy): domain Eukaryota; kingdom Viridiplantae; phylum Streptophyta; class Magnoliopsida; order Asparagales; family Amaryllidaceae; genus Allium; species Allium sativum. Next base: position 719,039,071 of record CM060924.1, on the reverse strand, counting down.
GCTAGTTGGTTTTCAAACTATGTTTATGATCTGATAAATTATGCGATCGATGAAGGGTTGAAACATCTAGCTATGAAGCTAAAAATAAAAGTCAAGATTTATCCAATATTCTTCATTAATGAATATAAATTCAACACCAAATAATATGATGTTGAAAATTTAACAAACAATAATATTGTTGTATTGTTAGAGGTAACGATAATCCAAATGATCATATAAATGATTATTATGACGAGTTAACCCAGGTTTTGCAATTGATGTATTTCAGCAATTGGTGTATTTCACAAGACCTGCAAGATGAAGTTTTTTTGTTTAGATGCAATTAGTTCAACAACGTTTTGGGTTCTGAAATCAACGTGCACCCAAAATATAAATTTATTGAAAAAAAGTATAAATCGCATTATCATAAGTATGATCCTTTTATACTAACCAAACAAGCTCTACAAGTGTATTACACTTCTTATCCATCTTTAAGAAGAGATTAGGAGATAAGTTAGCTGCTTTTAAAAATAAATGCAAGATATACATCTGATGGAAAGAATACTATAGATGAACATGCTTATCAAGAAAATACCGAGGAAAATAGAGAAATAATAATAACCGACGATTAAACCGATTTTGGTCTTGAACGATAAATTAAATGTATTAGTAGAAGCATTTGAGACTACAGAGAAAACGATACGAAGTACAAGACCCAGTCTAAATGAGAAAATGACGAGTATTGATCAATAATTTATATTTTGATACAAGATAGTTTATATGTTTATTTATATTATATTTTTCTCATTAAAAATGATATGTTTCTCATAATTAAATGATATGTCCTGTTATGATAAAACGATTTGTCTGTGATAGTTATTATATTTTTCCCGACGCCGTGGTTCTTTCTGTTCTGGTTCTCTTCTTCTCTGAGAAGGACAGTAGCAGGTGGTGGTGACAGCGACCCATTGGAGCAGGCACTGCGTACTGTAATAACTTTGCAAAGTGGACAGGTCATCAGTATCGAATTTATTTTTGCATTAAAAATATTTTTTGTATGCTGTATTTGGTCATAATTTATTAAAGACCTATTTCATATTTAACATATAGGATTAAAGCTAAAGTCATCAGCTATTATTCTTTCTATTCCGAAGTAGGCGTACATGAGCAGGATAAATTGCATGTTGGCCTAAGTAGAGTAAAATTCTATACCGCCTCAGGGCAGTATCTGGCAGGATTTATTTGTAAATGTATATTTATGTTTCATTATATATTACCACTTCACAATTAGTAGACTACGCATAAATGTATAATTTATATTTTCTCAACGTGCAAGTGGAGACAGACTTGCAGGAAGTTGACATCACTTTATCCAACGATACTAGAATTCAAAAATTGCTCAGAATTACGGGACAGAGTGTCTAACCTTAGAAGAAAAGGGAAAAACCCATACTGGATAGGTTCTAGCATGTGGGATGCTTGAGTTGCTTAGTGGAACAACAATTAATTTAGGGTAAATTTAACATATATCACTTTAACTTGTTTCGTATATAATACATAATTTACATCTATAGAATATAATGTTCAATTTAAATTTGCAGAACAAGTCAAATAGGAACTCCGCGGATAGAAGCGAAAACCTAGTCGCATATATCACGGTGTTTCCAAGTCATTCCAACATCATCGTAAGGACCTAGTAAAATTATTAATTATGATTGGCTACACTAATAAGAAAACCATCACCTGATTTCCAACGGCTTCCATCAAAATATTGATCATGATTTCCCGACAGTTAGTGTCTCCATCCGACGGTGTATTGGTTCATAATTTTGACGGGTAACGACTTCTTTCAACGGCTTAATGATTATGTTTCAAGCCACGTATACAACAATGGACGACAAAAAATCCATTGCCAAAGCCATAGAAGTCGTTGAAAATACGACGCTGAAACCGTCGTAGACAGCTGGAAAGCGCGCACCCCATTCCAATGTCTATACCGACGGTTTTCGACTGCTGATACTACTCCTATAATGTTTTTTGTTTTTATGTAAGGAGCTACAATTTTAAGAATATAGCAGCTTCTACTAACTAACAAGTTTTTTAATGATATTGGAAATAGAGACGGTGTTTGTGTCACTGCTAAATTTTATTGGCTAAATGGACCATCATGAATACAATTAAGATAATTCATAGCTTTGTTTACACCATATTGGAACATTTATCTTATTGTGAAATACAAATTAACATGTACGCTCAAAAATTTGTATTTTAGCCATCCAAATTATTTTTTGAATTAAATCAAAATGTCTGAAATGATACAAAAATTGTGGAGATGGTCACAATAACAAATGGACTACACCCACATATTAAAATACTTTGGAAAAAGAGGAAATTTTAAAAGGGATAAATAATAGGGCTTATGGATAAATAGGAGGGCATCTGAATATGATTTCACAGCGGAAGTGATTAAGTATGTTTACTCATTGCAACATCAACAATATATTTGTTGACACCCACAAGCTGGCACAATACCCAAATATTTGCACACAATGAAAATAAATGTAAAATGATGATTTTTAGTGGAGTAATGCAGTAAAGTAAGTGACACAACGTTTATAGTAGTCCACTTCGTGAGAACCTACGTCCACTTTGAAGATCTAGCACTTTATTCATGTGTATTTCATCTTTACAAGAGTATGGATCGGTATTCAGATTATCTATAATAGCATGGAGGAAAAAGTCTAAAAAAATCCAAGAAGGAATTGAACTTCTTCTACTCTAAGTGCCAAGTATGCCTAAGAGTCCAAGATTCTCAAGTTCCTCCAAGGTGCCAAAGATCCAAAAGTCCTATTCACAATGCAGGTTGGGGGAAGTTTATAGACAGAGAGATGGAGGGAAAGTGAGCAGGTGCGTCAGAAGAGGTCGAGGCAGATGGCACAAAGCCCAAGACGAGATATGAGCTTCTTTTTGGGGGCATTGGGCTCGTGGACATCTTCTTCTTGCTTTGCTCCATCTCTGATTGAATTTTGATGGGAAGTTACTTCGTGGATCGGGATTCTCCAGGCTTTGAAGGTTGGTGTGAAATGGTGGAGATCCGGGATTCATACCGATCCCATGTAGTTCTCGTGATTCACACCGAACTCGCAACACACCATGATTCTCATCGGTCCCCGAATGTTCCCCGTTATCCACACTGATCCCAACATCTCGTGATTTTTACCAATCTCCTGAAGCTTTATGAGTTATACCGATCCGGTAACACTTAGAGGTTTTTAGTGATTCTGAAAGGAGCTGAAAGTTGCGCCAATCCCGGATTGCTCGGGGAGTTGTACAGATTCCTGACGGCTCAGGGATACGTATCGATTTCGGAAGACTTCAATATTTTGTTGAGCAGCTTAGAATGTGGGGATATGTACCGATCCCTAAAGGTGGTTTGCACTAATCCCCAAACACTTTGTCATCTGAGAGTTGTTTTGATGAGCTGGGATGACCATACTTGCACGACTCCGTCTAGACTTGACTTCTGGGAGTTTGGACGACACTTCTAAGTCCTTTAGCCATGCGATTGTCGAGTCATGTCGGCCTAGATTGCATTTGATAGACGTACCAAAAGGCCGGGTAAGACTTGGCCCTCCAAAGTATATATTGTGTTAACATGACGTGCTTTGAGTCGATACAAGCCTTTGACAATGGAAAGATCTCTAACCTGTGTACAGTGAATGGTACTGACCTTTCGATTGAGTAGTGCATTGCAGGAAGTACGTCGTTTTTGAGTAGCTATGACGCTTTGTCGAAGCTTGTTGATATAAGTGTCGAGTTCCAGTATTGTTGAGAGTTCTGGTTGCTCGGACTGGAACCTATCTGATTGCTCAGGTGAGTGTCTAATCTCTATCAATTCAAGAAATTAAATGTTGGCCGCCAACTCCCGCATACGCCGAAGCGTAAACAAGTCATTGTCGGCATAGTGTCATGTATGCACTCACACGTTTACACGTGATTTTGCGCGATATGATCAAAGTTCGTAGTAGGAAACATTATAGGAATGACATGTTCCGGGCGTACGATCGCGTAAATTAGTTTTCAAAACTTCACCGGGTTTAAACTCGATTGTTAGATGCGTACTATTGGATCGCTGAGATTGGTGAATATGCAATTGGTTAACGACTCGAGTCGGTTTCGATGATTGGAATTTGAAAACGTGTATGCACGATCATGGCCATAGTTTTAAGTTTAGAAAATTTTCACCGATTTGGAATGCTCATGTTTCTTTCTTCTACCCCTTTAATTTTTGTGTGTGTTGGGGTCGGTATCGATCCACGAATCGTACATAATCCCCAAACACTGAGTTTTTTCCAAAATCTAAAAAAGAAACTCCTTCACTCCCCCTATATAATTCGAATAAGTTGTTTTCTCCCTTCTTCTGCTATTTCGTATTCCCGTACTTAGAGAATTCAAGACTCCCCCTAAAAGTTCGAACTCCCTTATCTCACCATTGACCACTGCCCAGCCTCTCTTCAATTATCTCAGTACACCCAACACCCCACCTATCCACCAACTAATCGATTAACAGGTGGGTTTGAGCACAAATCATTTTAAGTGTATGGGTTTTTTGGTTCGATTCAGGTACAATAGAAACCATGGGCCTCAATCTGTTGTGGTATGGATGAGACGGCGTTGGAGGGAGGTATTGAAGCCGGAGTAAGAATTTATGGAGGAAGAGGATATGAGTCGAGGAGGATCTTAAAGAGAAGAAGGATGGTATAGTATGAAATTGGAGGAGGCGGAGTATGAGATTTTCAAAGGAGAGGGGAGTAAAAAAATTCAAAGAAGAGGACAAAGCTAGGAAAAATCGCCAAGTTATGGAGATACGAAATTTCAGTTCATATCTTGGAGGACTTGGTAATTGTACCAAGTCTTGGGGATACGAAATGAGAATTTCGTATCCCCAAAGACTTGGTAAAGTTTCCATCTTTGTGAGGAGGAGAGCTTCAGATACGAAAAGGAGGGAGACTCCTGGATCGATGTCATAGTTTTGGAGAATTCTGGAGGAGTTTGGAAAAAAATCTTAAGTGTTCGAGATACGAAAGTAAATTTCTTATTTTGGGACACTTAGAGTTTTTTCATAGCTTGGGGTTTTGGGAGTCGAAGTTTTCAAGGGTCGAGGAGGGAGATATGAAATGAAAATTTGTATCTTGGAAGAAAAGTTTGACTTTGAAAGTCGAGTTCGTAAATTCGAGTCGTTTCACGACATCCATGCGGTTGGATTGGGATCAAATTGAAGATATCATCGACTAATGCCTTAGCGCTGGAAAAACGAAACCATTTGGATTAATAATTCAGATATGCACATAGGATTAGAGCATAAAATTGGACTATGGACATATGATTGAACCATCGACTCCAGAACTAGACTCTTAATCCGATTTCGGCCTAATCACGACTCAATCCGAATTTCACGACATTGGTTAGCGACGACGATAGTTTTAGTTGAAGAAGCTGGTAATTGCCGTTGCGTCCCAATGTGTTTTACTGTAATTGTATCAGCATGCACAACACTGCACATTACATGTTAGTTCACACCAACATGAGAGGCACAAATTTTAGTGTGTTAACTAATGCAACTATCTTGAAAGTATACTTTGCTACGACATCATGAAGCTCTAGATGACTCACAGTCTTGTTGGTTGAAGCCACAGTACTGTCTTTGAGTTCACACGAACATTCATATGATTCCATCCTAACAGCTAGCGAACACGAGAACTTTGAAGCTTTTACCCTTTTTCAGCAAGTAAGCTCACCCAACGTGCACGATCAAGAGGAGTAGAATCCAATGGTTCAAAGCATTCAAACCAGGCAATTGCTTAGGAAGAGCAACAAGCCAGCAGGAGGCACGTAAGAGGCAAAAGATGTAGGGGCGAACAAGATGACGTTCCTATGGCACCAGATATGATGGGTGAAACTGCTATTCGTGAGAATCCCTCGGATTCGGTTGCCTCGCGATTTGATGAAGTTGCGCTAAGGCGGATTTGTACGAAGTATGGCATACCTTGGGATGAATTGCCTACCCCCAGAGGGGATGATAGGGTACACGCACTCCCAAAAGGGTATACTTCTTAGAACAAGCACATGTGTTATGTTGGGTGTATACCCCCGTCTTGCACATACATCCGAGATATGATGTACTTCTTTCGCCCAGCGCCTACGCAGCTTCATCCAAACGTGTATGCGTTTCTGCTCGGCACCTACATCATGTACATATAAAACTTGGACGTGTAACCTACCGTGGAGGACATCTAATATCTTTGCTCCCTTAAGAGAAGAAGCGTCCCGCCTTCCCTTGTCTATTTAGAAGTACAAGCCTATAGCCGCTTTAACCTAGGGACGTGGAATAAACTCATTTACTTCAAACACGATTTGTTCTAAGTTCGATGTCATATCGTATATGTGAAGAGATGGCTTGCTGGTTGTAAGTGTTTTAATACTCACGTTGCATTCCAAGTTAATTGAGTCATAAGCTCTAAACTAACTTGAAATTTTACATGGCAGGTATCCTCCGGACTTGAAGGGGTAATATTTATCTTCAGCGAGTCTTGGCACTGAGGAACGTCCCGAATGCATTTCGAGATTTCCCAGACTCTGATGTTGGATCGTCTCCTCTACCTATGAGGCTTACTTCTCAAAGGTTACTCGACAGATCATACGGATGACGACGAAGAAGAGGAAAAAGTGGTGAAAGCTAAAGAAGGAGATGCTCCTTCAGGCCCGCAGAAGGAAGTGCCCCTTGTCGTGCTTCCTGACATGCCCTCATAAGAAGGAGGAGGTACCCGGAGCTTCTGGAGAAATTGGTGCTCACGGCGGCGGTGATGAGAAGGAGCTCACCGAAGGAGATGGTTTGCAACTCACTCTCGTTCCCTCTCTAACAGAGAAGATGAGGTTGGGAGAGACTTCCAAACCAGTTTCTCTAGTCACAACCTCTAAAACCACCGTTCCACCGCGTCGATGGAAGTGAAGGATTAACTAAACGACCTGGACAAAATCCCCATCGAAACGTCTTTGTTTGGACTTGGCGACACAAACGTTGAAAGCTTGTTGCTGAGCGTTGGGGAGGTTACCCCTTCAAGCAATCCAACAATTGGCCCATTGGGGGACACTAGGACACAAACACACTCATAAGCATTGCATTACACAACACTTAACTTGTGCATGTATGGGATGTTCGCATCTGATTCAAGATTTGCTTTGTGCAGGCGCTATGACTCGAGAAGACGACAAAGATCCGAAACGGGGATCTGAGAGTTCCTGACGACCAAAGGCACAAATCATGGACGCTTTTTTCAAGAGTCCGAGGTTGCGAGATCCGAATTCCAGGCGATCCCATGATCATAACAGCAGCCATTGCCACCTAGATTATCCCCAACGCTTGGAGTCTCCGCCACCGAGCACAAGACTGGTTGATGTTGAAAGAAGGACAGAGTCCATGAGCACAAAGCAATTTGCGGACGTCGTTCCTCCTCCGCATGTTCCTTTGACAAAATATATGCCTCCTACACTGGTGATTAAAGATGCAGGCAGGGAAAGGATCAGCAGAGGACCGGGAGAAGGCAGAAGGGGTGAGAGAAGGCATGTCCTTATGGTGGAGAAGACTTCTAAGCTCCCAGGGATGACTCAAAAGGAGAGAAAGGCTTACTTGATGAAGTATTTCTTGGGCTTCTACTTTGAGGAGATGATCTAGAGGCCTGAGTTACACCTCATCCCAGTGGAGATAGACAAAGAGACTTGGACCCTGGTATACGACATTTACAACCAGTACCGGGTATGGTGTTGTATGACAGAAGACTCTCTGAACTGAACTTCAAGAAAAATGCCAAAATTGAGGGTTTGAAACTTGAGGCAAAACGATCAGGACAGAATAAAATCCCGAGACGCTAAAATTGATGAGCTGAAGAAAGAACTGGAAACCGCAAAAAAAGGAGGAAGTTCGCACAACGTTCAATGAAGCCTGGGGTCATCATAAGGATGTAACGGCCTCTGTATCAGCTAAAGTGACCGCAGTCGAGAAGGATAAAAAATCGCTTACTAAGAATCTCCTGCTGTGGAAAGACAATGAGGAGGCCAATGACTCAGAAAAAGAGCCAGCTCTGACTGAAGAAAATCAATGGCTACAGAAAGAGAACGAAGAGCCTCAGCGCCTAATGAAAGAAAATGAGGAGCTCAGAAAGGCAATAGAAGAAAATCGTGTTGAGCTCGAGCAGGCAAAGAAAGAGGAGGAGACGAAAGAGGCATCCAATAGAGAGGTGTTGGGCCAAGCTGAAGGGGTCAGGACAGAATTCGAGGTCCAGCTGGAGGAGCTTAGAGCCACAACAAGAGAGGCTTGAGCGGAGGCAAGGAGAGCGATTGAGCCAGCGATTTTGGGTCTTTATGTTAAAACCCTTCAATCTTGCAGAATCGCATGGGTCGAGGATCATGCTCAAATGCCTGATCTAGCCTGGGAGAAGCTGTTGGAAGATGAGGTTGCAGTCATGGATGTGGATACGATGGACGAAGAGGCGCTGATTGCCCAATATCTGGCCGAGGACGAGCGTCGGGTATTGGCAGAAGAAAAGGTGATGCTTAAGGAAGATGCGGAGCGAAAGCGGAGGAATGACTTCTTGTAGAGAAGGGGAAGGTAATCGTTACTGAGAACATTGTGATTGCTCATGAAATTGAAGATGGTGCTTCCCAACAACAACAAGTCACTCCACTCGCTTCCACTGGTGGCCCATCCACACCAGCTTTTAAAGACTCGGAGTATGATCCCGAGCATCCGGGTCTGGACACCAGGAGTTTCTTTCCGCCAATAGTCGAAGGCACAGAGTCGTCGGAGGTCATGCAATAGATGCTTGGAGGTATATCCACTTTCTCTTCAGTATTTGAAAGAAAGATTGCAAGAAGCAGATGTAGACTAACACGTCTTCCTCTCCAACATGTAGGTACTCTTGGAATGGGGATCCCAACTGGCCTCGGGACAACCATGGTTGTCCTCCCGCGTTTGATGTCGAGGCGTGCAAGAGGAAAATAAGTGATGGGTTTGAGGAGATGATAAAGTTATTCCGCATCTTTGAGTATAAAGGAAGGCATGACGTGGATCCTAAGGTAGTCGGACAGGTGGAAGCAGGCGGGTCATCGATGCACGGTCTGGTCGAATAACATCGGGTCCAAATGCTAGTTTAATCTAAGGAGATTAAGGCAAAGAGGAAGGCTGGGGAGGAGGCTCAAAAAAAGACTGAAAAAGAGGCCAAGAAGGAGACTCGGAGGAAAGCCAAAGAAGAAGCTAAGAAAGCCCATACCTCTGGACCCTTGGTTAAAGTCATTCCCCTCCATTGAAGGTGATCCTCCATTTGTGCGAAGTGGCTAAAACTTCTGATGAAGAATTGAGAAAGATCAGGTTGGACCTATCCAAAGGCTTTGAGCTTAGGTCTCGCTCCAAGCCAACTCCGGCCAAAGAGCCGAAGGGATCCAATGAAAGCAGAGAGAAGAGGAAGAGAAAGGATGAGGATGAGCCACCCAAGCCTGAATCTGATAAGAAGAATAAGAAGGGTGGCTCATCCAAATAATGGTTATAAAATAGTTTTGCTTTTGTAAGTCAACAGGTTACGCGAGTACGACCCTCGCTTTTGGAGGCATGATGTGGTTTTCATGTACATCGTGTCGTTAGAAAGAAATATATTTTGACATGTGAATAAAAGTTGATTTTGCTTATATCACATATCGTTTTAAGTGTTCGAGTTTCTTTTACGTTTTTCGGTTGTTGTACTTACATAATGTGCTCGTCGTTACACTTAAATTCATGTTGCTCATTGCTTCAATCGTGATGAACTCAAGTTATGTGAAGCCTAAGTGTGCTAACTTCGCTCTCGAAACCTCTTTTCGCTCGTTAGTCATGAGTTGTGCGAATTTCATGTTTGGTAACTCCACTCTTGGGACCTCCTTACGGTCGATCTCGATTCGTGAGGAGTTATAATTGGATGTCGTTGGTTCGTCTTTTATAATCTCCTGTCATTTCGTTCAGGTTAGAGCCAAGGGCGTCGTTTTGTCAATTTATACTCAAATCCAAACTCTAAGAATATGAGTTAGCCAAGTCAGTGATCCGTATCGCACTTACTCGACAGGCAGGTTGCCCATAAGTCCGGAGACTAAAGGACGAAGCTGGACACTTAAATTAATATGTGTTGTGAGTTATCTATATTGGAACTCGGTGTTGGTTCGAGATTCGAGTTGACTTGTGTTGTATATAACAGTGTTGTATACACAATTATATGATTTTTGTTTGATGATAACAACCAAATATATTTTATTACTGAATGTGTTTGTAACTGTACTGGTATACTACAAAACAGATAGCAATATAATATTTCTATTTGAATAAAATACAACTATACAAAAATTTAAATATTCACACAGTATTTTATTTGAATAAGAATATTTTATTTCGATATTTAAATAGTACAGATTTACAACTCCACTATTTGTACATATATCACTGATATACATTTCAATATATTCAATTTCGTACTTAGCTCCTCTTTACAACACTTACAATTTCATACACACTACATTTCTATACAGTTCACTCGTATATACTGACACATATGAATATCATCATCTTCAGTCTTCTTGACTTCACAGCATTCCACAGTCAATCCAGTTATCTTCATACCTGTCACATACAGAAGAACACACACAGTAGACTGCCACAAAAATAAAAATTAAATAAAAGCAAATAAAAAATTTATTTTTAATTTTTATTTGCCTCAGATTTGCGGTGTGTTTCTCATCATTTTTCTAGACTTTGTTTGATATGCAGGGACAGAAAAATCTCGTCTGATGGCTGCATGTACACACGTATACACGTGTGCACTGCCACGCCAATCAATATGCATCTGAGGAGTAGCCACAAGGACCATCTCAACTCAGTGCATATGGTCGAGAGTGCTAAATCAAAACAGCAAAAACAAGTGGTCGAGCATAATGAAAAATGCGAGTACAAAGTAAAAACATGATCAGCAATAAAGAATCAAAAAGAAAATCATTTTTTTTTGAGAGCAACTCAAGGCAGGCTTAAATCAAGTATTTCAAAAATCATGCAAAGAAAAACATCTCAGTTTTAAGGTCATGTCCAAACAGCAAGTTTAGTGAATGGCATAACCAAGTGTGAGTGCAAGGGTCGAGCAAGTGGAAGTTTCAGCTCAACACAGTCACCATGATAGAGAAAATATAAAACAATCTATGAAACAACATATTTTAAATCTGGTGGAAACATACACTAAGCAAGGTACAAGTCAACATAAAAGTCAATGACTCAAGGCAAGCATCAATGAAACATTGAAATGGTTCAGCACAAAGGGTTCAGACATGTTCAACACAGCACAGTCATGGTGCAACTACTTGATGGAAAAACTAGAGGAGCAACATACAGGAGCAAAACATTTCAGAAAGTTCAAGTGAACCAGGGCAGCATGATGTGATAAAATGCAACAGTTTTAACAAGAAATGGACGTGCCGAGAATAGTATACAAGCCATAAACAATACATGCAGATGAACACCACATGGCACAGGAAGATACTAACAAGTCAAGTACTAAAACTGTTCAACGGAAAGTAGGATTATAACCACTATTTTTGCCTAAGAATTTCAAGTGCAAATTCGACTGGTTTGCCAATAAAATGGAGCAGCTCAAGTCAGCATACGTATGAGCAAGTGATAGTGCAAAAGAGTGGTTCATCAATGGATACAAGTTAACCAATATGGTACAGTTTTCAGTTGGAAAAAGAGTGCAACAAAAATAGTCATATGTGAATGTAAGTAAGGCACAGTGGTGCATCAACAAAGAAGCCAGTGGACAGGAACAAACACAACACACTTGATTATATATGGAGCAGCTACAAATATGTAAGGGTTCAAGCACAACAATGGTCTAAACAACATAACCACAAGATCAATTTAGTATTTATTCTATTCAGTTCTAAGCAATTCAACAACATAATGTTCATGAATGGTAAGGTAAACTAACAAGGCAACTCAAAGTACCGGATTATGACAAAAGCAGTATGGATAACGAGAATACAAGGCACTGTTAAATTCAAGTGTACATCTAATTTTATCAGTTCAAATCAGAATCGGCAAGGATTTAAACATGGAAGCATTAAAGAGCAGAATCAAGTTCGTGCCAGAGTTTTTAAGTCATGGTAAAAAGGGCATGGTATTCAAATACAAATATTTATACACAACAAGAGACTGCAAGTATCAGTTCAATCAGCAGAAAGTTAAACTGAAATTGCATAACAAGTTCGAGCATAGTTTCTGTTCTTATCAAAGAAAAACATCAGTTAAAAAGTCAAGTATACAGGGGTAAATGTCAAGCACAGTATTTGTCGCATGCTCAAGGATAGTATCTGTTCTTATTTAAAAGGTAATCAAGAGCAATGTGTGTTTTCAGTTTTCAATCAAGGGTTATTATGGTTCCATAAAGTTAGCATTTTTTTTTTTTGGAAGAAAAATTCTCGAACAAAACAGTGTTTGAATCAAAGTTTTAAAAGGCAGCAAAACTCAAATTTAATCCTTCCAGAATTCAAGACTAATTCAGAGTTCCAAAAATCTAAGAAATAAATTTCAAAGTCAAGAAGGACCATTTCAAAATTGAAAGTTTCATCACGCAAAACGTTTCCAGAAAATTTGATTTACAAATCTGTTATATCGAGAATTTCTAGAAGGAAGACCCAGTCAAAAATCACCAGATTATTCGCAAAAAAAGCCAATTCAAAAGCCCTAAAATTCTCGTATTCAAAATTGAAAGATTCATCACGCAAAATGTTTCCAGAAAATTGGATTTACAAATCTATTATATTGAGAATTTCTAGAAGGAAGTCTCAGTCAAAAATCACCAGATTATTCGCAAAAAAAAGCCAATTCAAAAGCCCCAAAATTCTCGTATTCAAAATTGAAAGATTCATCACGCAAAATGTTTCCAGAAAATTGGATTTACAAATCTGTTATATCGAGAAATTCTAGAAGGAAGATTCAGTCAAAAAATCACCAGATTATTCGCAAGAAAGCCAATTCAAAAAGCCCCAAAATTCTCGTATATACCATGGCCAAGTCTCAACGTAGAAATTAGAGCAAATATTTAGGAGTTTTAATCCTATAAATACACCAAATCATCATCGGTTTTAATATCATCCAAGTTCAAGCACAATCAAAGAGAACCTCGAATTAAAAATCATAACAGAGAACAAGTAAGCAACTTGGACCCAAATCGAAGCATTTGAAAGCAACATCGAAGACGCGCATCAAAGAATCGCATCTCCATCACTTAAGCGCAGAGATTTGGGGGAAGACTGAAGAAACCCTAGGAATTTCTCAAGAGCCACCGCCATTTCTTTATTTCAGAGAAAAGAGTCGAGCTAAAGTAAAGTGGTGTAGCACAAGTGAAAAAAAGAGGACGGCCAAGGGTTATACAAAAGGAGGATAACCCTAATTTAAACTCTAAGGGTTTCTAGTTTTATAAGGGTTTTTATTTTCTTATTTTTTAATTTGTAATCAAATCTGTAAGTTTTCTAGTTTGACTTTGAAAACTAGGGAGACGAATTACAGGGTTTGTAATTCGGGGAAATCTGGTTTTGGGGATAAAAACCAATGCAGGGTTTTGAGCGTAGGGTTAAGAACAGTTGGGAGCGAGTGTCGCGAGTTTACAGGGAATTGTAAGCGTAGAGATTGTTTTAACTCCTAGTAGAAACCTTGGGGAATGCAGCAGTAGGCAGGGTTTTGTCGAAGCTGGGTATATCTGTGTGTTATTTATTTTCTGCATTTATTCTGATTATTATTAGTGCTGTGATTATTTAATTACTCTGTGAAAATCTGCGATAAACCCTATTCACCCCCCCTCTAGGGTTAATTTAGATCCTACAAGTGGTATCAGAGCAGGTATTTTTTATTTTATTTTAACTCTAGAGTCATGAATCTGTCCAATAACGCGTTTTCTGAGGGTCAGTCCATAGCTAGGCCACCAATGTTTAATGGAACCGATTATGCATATTGGAAAGCTAGGATGAAAATTTATTTGAGTTCAGTCGACTATGACGTGTGGGATATTATTGAAACGGGTTATAGATCACCCACTATTATAGTTAGTGGTGTTGAAATTCCTAAATCAAAAGACAGGTGGGATGCTAGTGATAAAAAATTATTTTCAACTAATTCCAAAGCAATGAATGCCTTAATCTGTGCTCTTGATAAAACTGAATTTAATCGAATTTCTCATTGTGAGACTGCGCAGGAAATATGGCATACGTTGGAGGTCACACACGAAGGTACATCTCAAGTAAAGGAATCTCGTCTCGCTCTACTCAGCAACGAATACAAAAATTTCTCTATGCAAAAAGACGAAGATATAAAAGAGATGTATGGACGCTTCTCATCACTGGTCTACAATGCAAAAGCTCTTGGCAAAACCTTTACCGAAGTGGAATTGATCAGAAAAATACTGAGAGTACTACCGATGAATTTTGAAGCAAAGGTGACGGCGATTCAAGAATCAAAAGATCTGAATAAAGTAAGCATGGAAGAGTTGATCGGAAATCTGATTACTTACGAGATGGAGTTGAAAGCAAGAGAAGAACGAAAGGATTCTGAATCAAAGAAGAAGACGATCGCTCTAAATAATTCTGTTGAAAGTAATGATGATCACGCTGAAGAGCTAGCCATGGTTTTGAAAAAGTGGGCCAAAGGAAAATACAAGCCACAAAAAAAGAAAACTGTCAAATTCGAAAGTTCCGAAAGTTCAGATGATGAAGTATTTTGCTACAACTGCAAGAAACCCGGACATATCAAACCAAATTGTCCACAGCTCAAAAATGAAAAGAAGAAGAAATTCAGAAGAAAGAAGAAAGCTTTTGCTGCTACATGGGATGACGAAGAAGGAGAAGAGGTTTCTGAAAGTGAAGAAGAGGAAGCTAATTTGTGTCTTATGGCTCAATCTGTTTCAGAAAGTAGTGAAGAGGATTCAAGTGAGGTATCGAATTTCACTTATAAAGAATTAATTTTAATGTGTCACGATCTCACAAAAACTGTTGATTCTCTTGAACTAAAAGTTAAGAAATTAAAATCTGATAGGTCAAAACTAGTTCAAGAAAATAACAGTTTAGAAACAAAACTTGAAAAAGTTAAGAATTCACCGTTTTCAAAATGCGAAAAATGTCAATCTTTGAGTAATGATCCTTTGAAATTCAAAACTGATTTTGAATCACTCAAAAGTGAAAACGAGAATTTGAAAAACAAAAATCGTGATTTTGAGAAGGAGATTGAAAAGCTTAAAGAATCTGAAAAACTTTATTTTGAAAAGAGAAAACAATTTGAAATTGAAATTTCTAAGTTCAATGCTAAAATCAAAGCACTTGAAAACGAAAATTTGGTTTTGAAACAAACTGATGCTGAAAAGAGGAAAATCGCTATTAATCGTTGTTCAAATTTAATGAAAGAAAATAGCGATCTTAAATTTAAAATTCAACGACTTGAGTCAACCTTGACTAAATTTTCTAAAGGAGAGAAATCGTTGAATATGTTGTTAAAAAACCAATTTTTTGTTCAGAATAAAAATGGACTTGGCTTTGGATCTGATCAAGTTGAAAAACATTCTAATGATTTTAAAAATCCTTTAAATGTTTTCGAAAACAATCGATTTGAAACTTTGAAATCTAATAATTTCAAAGGATTTTTAAATCATAAACGAAATAATAACTCGTTTAAAAACAATTCATTTAAATCTGTTTGGATTCCAAAAATTAACAAAATAAATTTAAGCAAATCTAAACAAATTTGGGTTCCAAAGGGTACGCTAGTGAATAGTAATGGATTGTTATATAAACGGGTTTGGGTACCAAAACGTGTAAATGAAGATAAGAGTGGTAAAACAACTTTTGTTAGACCACTCGATCATATAAACATTTAGGTATCGTAGAAGGCTAAGGAACAACTGTGCTTAAGTGAGATAAAATTCAAGTTGATTCATATATCGAATTATTTGGAGTTCCTTAGCCATAGATTCAGAGTTGGAGATTCATTGCATCACGTTGATTATGGTAAGTCAGGTATGATCTCTAAACTCGTACTTTTATTCCTTTTAGTTTATTTTTTACTTGGCTGTTTTTGAAATCATTTGTTATGGATTGTTGAAATTCTTAGATTATAAAAAATTGATTTTTTTTGGTGATTTCAAATAATTATCTTCAGATTTGATAAGTTGACTGTTTCTTGAGTTTAAAAATTCTCTGAAAATAATCTTGTGCTGCTCTGATAAGGAAATTGATTTGATTCATTGGTGATTAAATGATAAGTTGGAAAATCAGTGACTGGATTTAGTTAAGATTCATAGGCAATTTGAATTAAAATGGTTTTAAAAATTGTCTAGGAGCAATCAGTGTTAAAAATATTAGAAAATTTCATTTTTTTCTGATTGATTTTTTAAGCTGATTTTCAACTTGCATTTTTCAAAAACTCCTCTTGAAATTAATATTTTCAATTTTAAAATTATTTTTGATTATTTATTCAAAAATTGAAATTATTGATTAATTTGAACCATTTTGTGACTCATCAAAATCATTAATAGATTTATGAAATTGTGATGAGTTGTGACTATGGTATAATTCTTAACTAGAGGAGATATTATTTTAAATCACATGATGATTGGACAAATTTTATAATATCTTTGAATTAGAGCTTATTTCACGACCATCTTCTATATCTACCATGGTTCTGTCATTCATCATGGTTTTATTTAATTTGGGGAGTTCTAATTATTCTTGGAATTAAAAAATAAAAATAAAATAAAATATAAAAATATAAATAAATAAATAATTTATCCTTGGTATTCACTCCCATTTAAAAATCCTCGCGGTTATGCGTGGGTGAATTACCTTAATTTCTATGTGCTTCCATTCTCACTTAAAAGACCTTCGGGCTGTGCATGGATGGAACTCATTAGAGAGGATAAAGTTAAGTTACTACTAACCCCATTTAAAAGACCTTTGGGCTATGCGTGGTTAAAAAGTGCTTAACATTTTTTTTAGCATATTTAAAATCTTTAATATTCATATTCAAATATTCATTTTTTATTGAACTCTCCTCATTCTATAAAAACCATCGTAAATCCATTCATTCTGAAAGTGAAATTTGCTTCTGATTTAAAGATTATTATGATTTTTGTTTGATTAAATGGGATTTGCGATATATATTCTCTCTCTTAATTTGAATTTATATTTATAGTCAATATTCATCACTGTTTCAATTTCTATTATTCTTTTGATGATAACAAAAGGGGGAGAATTGTCAAGATTTTGACTGATGAGTATTTAATTAAAAAATATTTTAAGATTGGAAATTAAATATCTAGAGGGAGAATGGTCAATTGTTGGATTTCATCATTCATATTTTTCCACATATATAGGGGGAGTTCAGTTGTAGGGGGAGCATACAAATAGGGGGAGTAATATATTTCACGTTCAAACACATTCAAAATCTTTTATTTGTTTGTCATCATCAAAAGGGGGAGATTGTTGTATATAACAGTGTTGTATACACAATTATATGATTTTTGTTTGATGATAACAACCAAATATATTTTATTACTGAATGTGTTTGTAACTGTACTGGTATACTACACAACAGATAGCAATATAATATTTCTATTTGAATAAAATACAACTATACAAAAATTTAAATATTCACACAGTATTTTATTTGAATAAGAATATTTTATTTCGATATTTAAATAGTACAGATTTACAACTCCACTATTTGTACATATATCACTGATATACATTTCAATATATTCAATTTCGTACTTAGCTCCTCTTTACAACACTTACAATTTCATACACACTACATTTCTATACAGTTCACTCGTATATACTGACACATATGAATATCATCATCTTCAGTCTTCTTGACTTCACAGCATTCCACAGTCAATCCAGTTATCTTCATACCTGTCACATACAGAAGAACACACACAGTAGACTGCCACAAAAATAAAAATTAAATAAAAGCAAATAAAAAATTTATTTTTAATTTTTATTTGCCTCAGATTTGCGGTGTGTTTCTCATCATTTTTCTAGACTTTGTTTGATATGCAGGGACAGAAAAATCTCGTCTGATGGCTGCATGTACACACGTATACACGTGTGCACTGCCACGCCAATCAATATGCATCTGAGGAGTAGCCACAAGGACCATCTCAACTCAGTGCATATGGTCGAGAGTGCTAAATCAAAACAGCAAAAACAAGTGGTCGAGCATAATGAAAAATGCGAGTACAAAGTAAAAACATGATCAGCAATAAAGAATCAAAAAGAAAATCATTTTTTTTTGAGAGCAACTCAAGGCAGGCTTAAATCAAGTATTTCAAAAATCATGCAAAGAAAAACATCTCAGTTTTAAGGTCATGTCCAAACAGCAAGTTTAGTGAATGGCATAACCAAGTGTGAGTGCAAGGGTCGAGCAAGTGGAAGTTTCAGCTCAACACAGTCACCATGATAGAGAAAATATAAAACAATCTATGAAACAACATATTTTAAATCTGGTGGAAACATACACTAAGCAAGGTACAAGTCAACATAAAAGTCAATGACTCAAGGCAAGCATCAATGAAACATTGAAATGGTTCAGCACAAAGGGTTCAGACATGTTCAACACAGCACAGTCATGGTGCAACTACTTGATGGAAAAACTAGAGGAGCAACATACAGGAGCAAAACATTTCAGAAAGTTCAAGTGAACCAGGGCAGCATGATGTGATAAAATGCAACAGTTTTAACAAGAAATGGACGTGCCGAGAATAGTATACAAGCCATAAACAATACATGCAGATGAACACCACATGGCACAGGAAGATACTAACAAGTCAAGTACTAAAACTGTTCAACGGAAAGTAGGATTATAACCACTATTTTTGCCTAAGAATTTCAAGTGCAAATTCGACTGGTTTGCCAATAAAATGGAGCAGCTCAAGTCAGCATACGTATGAGCAAGTGATAGTGCAAAAGAGTGGTTCATCAATGGATACAAGTTAACCAATATGGTACAGTTTTCAGTTGGAAAAAGAGTGCAACAAAAATAGTCATATGTGAATGTAAGTAAGGCACAGTGGTGCATCAACAAAGAAGCCAGTGGACAGGAACAAACACAACACACTTGATTATATATGGAGCAGCTACAAATATGTAAGGGTTCAAGCACAACAATGGTCTAAACAACATAACCACAAGATCAATTTAGTATTTATTCTATTCAGTTCTAAGCAATTCAACAACATAATGTTCATGAATGGTAAGGTAAACTAACAAGGCAACTCAAAGTACCGGATTATGACAAAAGCAGTATGGATAACGAGAATACAAGGCACTGTTAAATTCAAGTGTACATCTAATTTTATCAGTTCAAATCAGAATCGGCAAGGATTTATGTAACGGCCCAGAATTTTTGACCATTTAGTTTAATATTTAAAAATGTTTTTTTATTATTTTGGAATTTTATATGGTTTAATTTCAATAATTTTGAATATTTTATTTTATTCCGAAATGGTAGAAATTTAGTGGATCTGCAATATAATGTGAACTGGCAGTATAAAAGGATAAAATTTTAATTTAAAATAGTACGTTTACAAAGAAAGTAGTAGCTAACGAACTCGGATTTCGATGAAATCAGTTTCATTAAATCCGAAATGATGAAATTAGGTAACCAACCAAGTTACGTCAAAAATGGTATCCGTATGTGGAAAAGAAAAAATAAAAGGCCAAAATTTGAACTAAATTTTGACGGTAATTGGAATTTGCTAATGCTAACGGCAAAACTGGAACCTGAGACCTATCCAGGAAAATTCTGAACATAGGATATTAGCTATATATGAAATCTGGGAAAATCCTATAACGGATATAGAAAGTTATTAAGGAAACAAAATTTAAATAAATTATTTGAAAATCTAAACAAACTCCGATTTTTGATTTGAATACATAGGATTGAAGTACGTTAAAAACCGGACCAGATGGTGGAAGAATTTCTGAAAACCGTTATCGTTTGATACTCCAACATGAGACCGGAAGGTGTTGAAACTAACACAAAACACTATTTTGAATTTGAATTTAAATTATTTGAAAGTTCAAACGAATTCAAAATTTAAACATTTTTATATATTATTGAAGAGCAAGAAAAATTGAACAACATGGTTGAAAAAGATTTTGGATAAGGTATCAATAAGTAAGTCAAATTAACGTCCGAATAGGGTTGAGAAAACACACTTTACTATTCATAAATTATTAAATTTATTTATAATTTAAGGATTAATCATAGCCATCCATTTTCGACCGTTGGATTCGCGCCACCTCAGCAATCCATGTGACTCCTTCGGCTATAAATAGCCCCCCCCCTTCATTTTAAACTCACTCCTCCTCCTCCTCTTTCAAGCTTTGGCAATGGCAGAAATAATAATAAAATATTAGGAAATAGGGAAAAGGGAAGGAAGGGAGAAAGGAGGGCAAGACGGGGAGCTAGGGACTCTTAGGCAGAGGCTTGGGCTTCGCGGGGTAAGTTTTTAAATTATATTTATTTATTTGTGTAATATATATATATATATATTATAATTAAAATAGAATTTGTAAAAATAAATATCAGAACGTTCTAAGGGTGACAGAGAGGATAGTGTCTAAGGCTTGAGTTTGCAAAAAATTGTTTCCTGCTCTCTCTGGCTATCCCTAACTGATCCGACGGATGGGATGATTAATTTAAATTTAATTTGAATTTAATTTGAATTTAAAACAGACCAGGGGCATTTTCGTAATTTTTAACCATAAACTTTAAAAGCTTATAACTTTTTCAAAACAAGTCGGATTTACACGAAACAAGGACCGTTGGATTCTTATCGGAAAATACTTTAAAATGAGTGGAAGCAGATTTTTGATCCGGGTTAAAAAATTTAAGTTATAATTAAATGAATATTTTTAAATATTTTATTTGAAAATTAAATTTAATTAATATTAAAATGGTTTTTCAATTTTAAAAAAATTTGGATATGGCTAGAGATGGGAAAGTATGATTTTTTAGAAGGGCAGGGAAGGTAATTTGGCTAATAACGCAATTAGAAATTAATTAAGATAAAAATAATTTAACTAATTTAATTAAATATATATTCATTTAAATTAGGTAAATATTGTAAATAGCATAACTTTTGCATACATTAACGAAATTTAACGAAACAGGATCCGTTGGGATCGTATGAATGAGCACTACGCAATGGAACTGACCGCAAGTGGATTGGAGCTCGTTTGGATTTATGGTGAAATTTAACGTCTGAACCAAATCAATGACCGATTATCGTTATTCAACGATAAACCGTCCAAGGTGAGTAAATCTCACTAACTCTGAGCACTTTATATTTTTATAAAGTATTTTTAGAACTGATAATTATTGGTTGAATTGCTGAGTGTTGATTGTTTGGTTGAACTGGTAGTCAATTGATTGAAAATACCGATATAGTTATATATATCGTTAACAGATGTAGATTTTGTTTATCAGAATACCTCATATTGAAATGAAATTGATGTGAATTATATTGTGTAACATCTGTGGATGCAGGGAAACAGGTCGGAGGAATCCAACTGGATTCCTCAACATTTATTTACCGTTTTTCATATATTCTGATATATGATGTGTTATATCATCTGTTGTTGAATCTGTGTGTTTGGATGATGATTGAACCTTTTGATTTGGTATTTTTATACCATAAGTGATACTAGAAAGTGAAAAGGGATTTTCAAAGTTTATTTTGAAAATAAATTATTTATATAAAATCAATAGATTTTATATATAAAAGGAAGAGAATTTCATGAGAGAAAATGATTATAGAATCAAAGCATTTGTAAAAAAAACAAATATTGGTGAAATCAAATAGAAGGGAAAATATTGGTGAAATCAAATAGAAGGGAAAATATTGGTGGAATCAAATAGAAGGGAAATATTTGTGAAACGATTACAAATAGAAATAAAAAGGAAAACATTCGTAAAAGTATTTACAAATGGAATTGAAAAGGGAATATTCATGTAGGGAATAAAGAAAAGTTGACAGAAGTACTTATTTGTTAAATAAATAGAAAAGTTAAAAGAAATATTTATTTGTTGAATAAATAGAAAAGTTAAAGGGAATATTTATTTGTTAAATAAATAGAAGCGAAAAGAGAATAGTTATTTGTTGAGTAAACGAATAGAAAAAGAATCTATTCAAGGGAAGTAATTCAAAGGAATTATTCCAAAGGAATTATTCAAAAGAGAAAAGTCAAAGGGATTAATTCAAAAGAGTTAATCAACTAGAGTTAAACAGTTGGAGTTAAACTGTTAGAGTTAAACAGTTGGAGTTAAACTGTTAGAGTTAAACAGTTGGAGTTAAACTGTTAGAGTTAAACCGTTGAAGTTAAACTGTCAGAGTTAAACCGTAAAGTTAAACAGTTAGAGTTAGTTAGTTAGAGTTAACCAGTTAGAGTTAATCAGTTAGAGTTAATCAGTTAGAGTTAATCGTTTTGAGTCAAATCTAACTAGAGTTATTCAAATATAGTAATCGAATAAGGGTTAATTGAATATTAGTTATTCAATTAGAATTGATCGAATCTAATTATTCGAGATAGAGTTAAAAATAGACAAAGTTATTTAAGGATGAATTTCCATTTAGCACGACTGCTAGCGTAATTCGTAGGGCTGCAGATAGCCTACGGCGGTCGGATGTTTCCTGAGGGAATCAGGCGTAACCATTGTGATCGCTGCGATCTAGAATCAAGCAAATGGTGTTAAATCAAATAGTAATTAATCAATAGAAGTTAATTAAGTCGAGTTAGTCGAGTATTAGTAAATTAAGTAGGGTTAGTCAAAAAGGGAATTAATCGAATATCACCTATTCGAAGTAGAGTTATCGAATATAGTTTATTCGAGAAGAGTAATCGAATATAGTTCGTTCGAAGTGTGTTAAATCGAATATAGTTATTCGAAGGAGAGAATTATCGAATATGGTTTATTCGAAGTGAGATTTTCGAATATTAGTTATTCAAAGAAAAGGATTATCGAATATTAGTTATTCGAACAGGGGAATCGGATATAGTTTATTCGAAAGAGTTTATCGGATAGTGATTATTCGAGAGTGAATCATACATGGAAATTCGATTATATCGAATCAAGGGAAGTAATGTTTACTTTCCATTTCAAATCAAGTTTAATTATCTGTTAATAAAGTAGTTGTTTGTTTATTTATCCAAATTAAGATATGGAAATATATTTAAGTTAACATATTTTGAAAGCATGGAATTATAACATTTACAGTTATAATCAAATGATTCAGTAAAGGAAGTGGATTCATAAATAGAATCCGAGAGTTCGCAAGGAAGTTTCTTAAAGAGTAATGTTTGAACTTTGTCTATTTCGAAATTAGAAATGTTGTTCAGTTAAGGTCTGAGAGGTAATTATACCCCAACTTGATTGACTTCGTTTTTAACTAAGAAGTGGATAAGGTTCGAGAGTGAAAGGGGTTAAGTGAATTTAGTTAATGAGCGAAATGGTTGGTGTTGGCATAGCGATGTTTATTCAAACATCAGTTTAAACCCAATGAAGGAGATTTGGAAATGTCTTCCAAATGAAAAATCAGAAATGTTTTCTGAATATAGAAAATGAGAAATGGAATTGTTTTCCATTGTTAATAACGTATATTTTCTAAATATAGTAAATAAGAAATATAGGAAAACAAGAATAAGGAAAAGGGTAAATTTATGATAATTTGATGATGAATGATGATTGATCGATAGAATTTCCATCTGGAAATAATATCGTTGTTTGCACATCGACATGTTTTTAATTGATAGTTAAATCACCGACTATCAAAGTTTTGACCATTTTAACGTTGTTAATATGGAGAGACCGGTCGGATTATTATCCAAAGAACCACTCCGTATTGGCATAAGCGTTGCGAATCAAGTATGCTGAATATATTGAAGACGGAGTTATGCAAGGGCTATCCTATTTACAGAATAGTGCCTTCGGTTTGTCCAGTCCCAGGACAAACGTGAATGGACGAATGTCTGACAGAGTATATTCAAAGGATCGCGTAAGTTGATCTCTTCAAACGTACTTACGTTTGGTGGCGGAGGAATTCGTTTCTCTTAGTTGCATACCCGTGGTATTTTTGGTGAAATCAATTTGTGATTTGGCGGGTATGACGATGTGGCATTCAAAGTAATGGAGGTGGGATCTGTCAAAAGATACGTTATGACCTCAAGCCTCATCCACCGGGAAATGACAAAAATCGGGCAGGCAGCATGGCTATGTGGGTCGCACCCATTAGGATGTATGATCACCTATCTAGAGAAATTCCTTTTGTTCTTAAATCTATCGATGCTGTCCCTTATTGGGAGACGGTTGCTGATCCCAACCGTTGGTGATATACATTCGATACACTCAAGCGAAATGAGTGGTCGGTCATGTGTGGGCCGGGTTGCAAGATGTTCTTGTTGAACCCAGTGTATTTGCCTCTAGAGATACACGTTCGGAAGGTGGTCCCATACCTTGTCAAGTTGGAATCCAATCTCCAATAAGTGCCTGCGAGTTTGATTGTATATTATATATGTAGAGTGTGAGATGCAAGCGTTCTACTAGATTTTAATTACTTGTGATTAGACATTATTATAATATCAGATAATATATGATTTCCAAAGTGTTTTGGGTTATCGTAAGGTAAAAGCCATCCGTATTTATGAGTGGATTGGTCTTACGATTATCTTTTCTTTTGAAAAGGATTTTGAAAAGTTAAACCAAATGATTGGAGTTTACTCACACCAGTCCCATGACTGACCCAGAGTTTTATTTTGTTTTGTTTTCCCTAAACTCTTGGGTGCCCAAATTTGTACGGGCAGTCAAGTAGTCAGGATTTACAGGTATGCTTGAAGAGCTTGGAGCAGGAGGCTTCAAGATTTTTCTAGCTATTGATTATTCCGCTGTGATGAAAGTGTTGTACTCTGATAATGGTATGATATACATATACTACTTTGATTTCAAGATATGTTGTCTATTATATTTTATTCGTTCCGCTGTGAGATTCGTGTTACTCTGATGTTGTTGTGTTCTTCTTCTTCTTCTGTTCTAATTTTCTATCTTATCTATCCTCACCCTCTAATTTCTTTCTTGGACTATCCGGTAATTTCGACTTTTGATTGTTCGATAGGTGTTATATATCGGATAACCAAGGTCGCTTTTTCCCGGGTCGTTGCAGTTGGTATCAGAGCGAGGTTAAGTATTACCTTGGCTCTGTGGCGTGACTCAGTAGAGATAGGGTTAGTAATGCCCTAGACTGAGTTTGAGTGTATATATACGAGTGAACGTATTTGTTATTTGATATGAAAATGGTTTTATATTGTGGAGATTTATTGGTTGAGTTGTTTATGAGTTCTAGTCGATCAGTTTGATCCACTGTATCGATAGGAGTTTATAAACACTTGAATACGATGGGTCGACACGATATATTTTGAAAAAAAAGGGTAAATGAAATAATTTTACCCAAATTATATTTTGATATAAGCAAAGTATAGATATTTGAAATTATTATAGTATATTGAATGTGTTGGTTGTGATTATAATCGAATAAGATTATAAAATGTGGAATGGTTATGTAAATAAAAAAAATCAAAATTCATATAAGTGAAATATATGAAATCAGATGAATTAAATCTGAATTTAAGTTCAGAATTGGAATTAAAATTGCTAAAATTTGAATAAGCATTGTAAATGGAATTAAATTGAATATATGTGAATTTTAAAATCCTGGGAGATTTTAAATTTGTTACAAGCATTAAAAAGGGATATTTTGAAATGAATTTCAAAATGAAAGTGTTTAGAAATGGTTTTGAAAGTGACATAGTATTGAACTCACTTCGATAGCTGGAAAATAAATTCCGATGTTGATCCGGACATCATCGGTGCTCATTTTCGAGTTTGTAAGTGACGGATTACCACCAAAGATTTTGTTTTTAATTGTTTTGAAAAACCGAGTTGTTTTGATATTCCAAAGGGATATTTGATTTTTGGAAAAGGCAAAGCTATTTGAAATTCCCAGGTACAGATTATTGAAATAAACACAAATTAAATAGAAATTTGTGAAAGTAAATTTGAAATTGAATTGAAGGCAGTTCCGTGGAAATTGAGTTGAATTGAAATAGAATGGTATCAAGTAGAATTGGACTAGATTAGAGATAATCTGGGATAGAAATGGATGGTCGAGCAAGAAATTTGAATTTAGATTGGAATTGCAGTTTGATTGAAATTTGGCTTGGTTATAAACGGATGGTCATGTTGAAGATAAAAGTGTTTGGGAGTTTGATTGGGATGATAGTGGTATATGCTAAATTGATAGCAGAATTGAGTGCCGACAAAAAGGTACACGTACATATTCATATGAGTTTGATGAGATTTATGAGCCTGTTTGGCAAGCCACTTGGCTGTTTGATTTTCTTTTGGGTCGAAGAAGGCCTAGAGAGGCGAGTTAGAGTTTGAGCTATTGACCAGTACAAAGGAGGTGCTGGCGAAATTTTTCAGAAATTTCGAGTGTTAGGAAATTTTCAGAATTTTTGAAATTTTCGTTTATCGAAATAAATTAATAGATTAATTAGAATTAATTGGTTTAGTGAAACCGGAGTAAATAAATAATTTTAACCTAGTTATAAAGTTCATTTTTCTACCTTAGCAATTTCGAGGACGAAATTATTTTAAGGGGGAAAGAATGTAACGGCCCAGAATTTTTGACCATTTAGTTTAATATTTAAAAATGTTTTTTTATTATTTTGGAATTTTATATGGTTTAATTTCAATAATTTTGAATATTTTATTTTATTCCGAAATGGTAGAAATTTAGTGGATCTGCAATATAATGTGAACTGGCAGTATAAAAGGATAAAATTTTAATTTAAAATAGTACGTTTACAAAGAAAGTAGTAGCTAACGAACTCGGATTTCGATGAAATCAGTTTCATTAAATCCGAAATGATGAAATTAGGTAACCAACCAAGTTACGTCAAAAATGGTATCCGTATGTGGAAAAGAAAAAATAAAAGGCCAAAATTTGAACTAAATTTTGACGGTAATTGGAATTTGCTAATGCTAACGGCAAAACTGGAACCTGAGACCTATCCAGGAAAATTCTGAACATAGGATATTAGCTATATATGAAATCTGGGAAAATCCTATAACGGATATAGAAAGTTATTAAGGAAACAAAATTTAAATAAATTATTTGAAAATCTAAACAAACTCCGATTTTTGATTTGAATACATAGGATTGAAGTACGTTAAAAACCGGACCAGATGGTGGAAGAATTTCTGAAAACCGTTATCGTTTGATACTCCAACATGAGACCGGAAGGTGTTGAAACTAACACAAAACACTATTTTGAATTTGAATTTAAATTATTTGAAAGTTCAAACGAATTCAAAATTTAAACATTTTTATATATTATTGAAGAGCAAGAAAAATTGAACAACATGGTTGAAAAAGATTTTGGATAAGGTATCAATAAGTAAGTCAAATTAACGTCCGAATAGGGTTGAGAAAACACACTTTACTATTCATAAATTATTAAATTTATTTATAATTTAATTAATTTAAGGATTAATCATAGCCATCCATTTTCGACCGTTGGATTCGCGCCACCTCAGCAATCCATGTGACTCCTTCGGCTATAAATAGCCCCCCCCCCCCTTCATTTTAAACTCACTCCTCCTCCTCCTCTTTCAAGCTTTGGCAATGGCAGAAATAATAATAAAATATTAGGAAATAGGGAAAAGGGAAGGAAGGGAGAAAGGAGGGCAAGACGGGGAGCTAGGGACTCTTAGGCAGAGGCTTGGGCTTCGCGGGGTAAGTTTTTAAATTATATTTATTTATTTGTGTAATATATATATATATATATATATATTATAATTAAAATAGAATTTGTAAAAATAAATATCAGAACGTTCTAAGGGTGACAGAGAGGATAGTGTCTAAGGCTTGAGTTTACAAAAAATTGTTTCCTGCTCTCTCTGGCTATCCCTAACTGATCCGACGGATGGGATGATTAATTTAAATTTAATTTGAATTTAATTTGAATTTAAAACAGACCAGGGGCATTTTCGTAATTTTTAACCATAAACTTTAAAAGCTTATAACTTTTTCAAAACAAGTCGGATTTACACGAAACAAGGACCGTTGGATTCTTATCGGAAAATACTTTAAAATGAGTGGAAGCAGATTTTTGATCCGGGTTAAAAAATTTAAGTTATAATTAAATGAATATTTTTAAATATTTTATTTGAAAATTAAATTTAATTAATATTAAAATGGTTTTTCAATTTTAAAAAAATTTGGATATGGCTAGAGATGGGAAAGTATGATTTTTTAGAAGGGCAGGGAAGGTAATTTGGCTAATAACGCAATTAGAAATTAATTAAGATAAAAATAATTTAACTAATTTAATTAAATATATATTCATTTAAATTAGGTAAATATTGTAAATAGCATAACTTTTGCATACATTAACGAAATTTAACGAAACAGGATCCGTTGGGATCGTATGAATGAGCACTACGCAATGGAACTGACCGCAAGTGGATTGGAGCTCGTTTGGATTTATGGTGAAATTTAACGTCTGAACCAAATCAATGACCGATTATCGTTATTCAACGATAAACCGTCCAAGGTGAGTAAATCTCACTAACTCTGAGCACTTTATATTTTTATAAAGTATTTTTAGAACTGATAATTATTGGTTGAATTGCTGAGTGTTGATTGTTTGGTTGAACTGGTAGTCAATTGATTGAAAATACCGATATAGTTATATATATCGTTAACAAATGTAGATTTTGTTTATCAGAATACCTCATATTGAAATGAAATTGATGTGAATTATATTGTGTAACATCTGTGGATGCAGGGAAACAGGTCGGAGGAATCCAACTGGATTCCTCAACATTTATTTACCGTTTTTCATATATTCTGATATATGATGTGTTATATCATCTGTTGTTGAATCTGTGTGTTTGGATGATGATTGAACCTTTTGATTTGGTATTTTTATACCATAAGTGATACTAGAAAGTGAAAAGGGATTTTCAAAGTTTATTTTGAAAATAAATTATTTATATAAAATCAATAGATTTTATATATAAAAGGAAGAGAATTTCATGAGAGAAAATGATTATAGAATCAAAGCATTTGTAAAAAAAACAAATATTGGTGAAATCAAATAGAAGGGAAAATATTGGTGAAATCAAATAGAAGGGAAAATATTGGTGGAATCAAATAGAAGGGAAATATTTGTGAAACGATTACAAATAGAAATAAAAAGGAAAACATTCGTAAAAGTATTTACAAATGGAATTGAAAAGGGAATATTCATGTAGGGAATAAAGAAAAGTTGACAGAAGTACTTATTTGTTAAATAAATAGAAAAGTTAAAAGAAATATTTATTTGTTGAATAAATAGAAAAGTTAAAGGGAATATTTATTTGTTAAATAAATAGAAGCGAAAAGAGAATAGTTATTTGTTGAGTAAACGAATAGAAAAAGAATCTATTCAAGGGAAGTAATTCAAAGGAATTATTCCAAAGGAATTATTCAAAAGAGAAAAGTCAAAGGGATTAATTCAAAAGAGTTAATCAACTAGAGTTAAACAGTTGGAGTTAAACTGTTAGAGTTAAACAGTTGGAGTTAAACTGTTAGAGTTAAACAGTTGGAGTTAAACTGTTAGAGTTAAACCGTTGAAGTTAAACTGTCAGAGTTAAACCGTAAAGTTAAACAGTTAGAGTTAGTTAGTTAGAGTTAACCAGTTAGAGTTAATCAGTTAGAGTTAATCAGTTAGAGTTAATCGTTTTGAGTCAAATCTAACTAGAGTTATTCAAATATAGTAATCGAATAAGGGTTAATTGAATATTAGTTATTCAATTAGAATTGATCGAATCTAATTATTCGAGATAGAGTTAAAAATAGACAAAGTTATTTAAGGATGAATTTCCATTTAGCACGACTGCTAGCGTAATTCGTAGGGCTGCAGATAGCCTACGGCGGTCGGATGTTTCCTGAGGGAATCAGGCGTAACCATTGTGATCGCTGCGATCTAGAATCAAGCAAATGGTGTTAAATCAAATAGTAATTAATCAATAGAAGTTAATTAAGTCGAGTTAGTCGAGTATTAGTAAATTAAGTAGGGTTAGTCAAAAAGGGAATTAATCGAATATCACCTATTCGAAGTAGAGTTATCGAATATAGTTTATTCGAGAAGAGTAATCGAATATAGTTCGTTCGAAGTGTGTTAAATCGAATATAGTTATTCGAAGGAGAGAATTATCGAATATGGTTTATTCGAAGTGAGATTTTCGAATATTAGTTATTCGAAGAAAAGGATTATCGAATATTAGTTATTCGAACAGGGGAATCGGATATAGTTTATTCGAAAGAGTTTATCGGATAGTGATTATTCGAGAGTGAATCATACATGGAAATTCGATTATATCGAATCAAGGGAAGTAATGTTTACTTTCCATTTCAAATCAAGTTTAATTATCTGTTAATAAAGTAGTTGGTTGTTTATTTATCCAAATTAAGATATGGAAATATATTTAAGTTAACATATTTTGAAAGCATGGAATTATAACATTTACAGTTATAATCAAATGATTCAGTAAAGGAAGTGGATTCATAAATAGAATCCGAGAGTTCGCAAGGAAGTTTCTTAAAGAGTAATGTTTGAACTTTGTCTATTTCGAAATTAGAAATGTTGTTCAGTTAAGGTCTGAGAGGTAATTATACCCCAACTTGATTGACTTCGTTTTTAACTAAGAAGTGGATAAGGTTCGAGAGTGAAAGGGGTTAAGTGAATTTAGTTAATGAGCGAAATGGTTGGTGTTGGCATAGCGATGTTTATTCAAACATCAGTTTAAACCCAATGAAGGAGATTTGGAAATGTCTTCCAAATGAAAAATCAGAAATGTTTTCTGAATATAGAAAATGAGAAATGGAATTGTTTTCCATTGTTAATAACGTATATTTTCTAAATATAGTAAATAAGAAATATAGGAAAACAAGAATAAGGAAAAGGGTAAATTTATGATAATTTGATGATGAATGATGATTGATCGATAGAATTTCCATCTGGAAATAATATCGTTGTTTGCACATCGACATGTTTTTAATTGATAGTTAAATCACCGACTATCAAAGTTTTGACCATTTTAACGTTGTTAATATGGAGAGACCGGTCGGATTATTATCCAAAGAACCACTCCGTATTGGCATAAGCGTTGCGAATCAAGTATGCTGAATATATTGAAGACGGAGTTATGCAAGGGCTATCCTATTTACAGAATAGTGCCTTCGGTTTGTCCAGTCCCAGGACAAACGTGAATGGACGAATGTCTGACAGAGTATATTCAAAGGATCGCGTAAGTTGATCTCTTCAAACGTACTTACGTTTGGTGGCGGAGGAATTCGTTTCTCTTAGTTGCATACCCGTGGTATTTTTGGTGAAATCAATTTGTGATTTGGCGGGTATGACGATGTGGCATTCAAAGTAATGGAGGTGGGATCTGTCAAAAGATACGTTATGACCTCAAGCCTCATCCACCGGGAAATGACAAAAATCGGGCAGGCAGCATGGCTATGTGGGTCGCACCCATTAGGATGTATGATCACCTATCTAGAGAAATTCCTTTTGTTCTTAAATCTATCGATGCTGTCCCTTATTGGGAGACGGTTGCTGATCCCAACCGTTGGTGATATACATTCGATACACTCAAGCGAAATGAGTGGTCGGTCATGTGTGGGCCGGGTTGCAAGATGTTCTTGTTGAACCCAGTGTATTTGCCTCTAGAGATACACGTTCGGAAGGTGGTCCCATACCTTGTCAAGTTGGAATCCAATCTCCAATAAGTGCCTGCGAGTTTGATTGTATATTATATATGTAGAGTGTGAGATGCAAGCGTTCTACTAGATTTTAATTACTTGTGATTAGACATTATTATAATATCAGATAATATATGATTTCCAAAGTGTTTTGGGTTATCGTAAGGTAAAAGCCATCCGTATTTATGAGTGGATTGGTCTTACGATTATCTTTTCTTTTGAAAAGGATTTTGAAAAGTTAAACCAAATGATTGGAGTTTACTCACACCAGTCCCATGACTGACCCAGAGTTTTATTTTGTTTTGTTTTCCCTAAACTCTTGGGTGCCCAAATTTGTACGGGCAGTCAAGTAGTCAGGATTTACAGGTATGCTTGAAGAGCTTGGAGCAGGAGGCTTCAAGATTTTTCTAGCTATTGATTATTCCGCTGTGATGAAAGTGTTGTACTCTGATAATGGTATGATATACATATACTACTTTGATTTCAAGATATGTTGTCTATTATATTTTATTCGTTCCGCTGTGAGATTCGTGTTACTCTGATGTTGTTGTGTTCTTCTTCTTCTTCTGTTCTAATTTTCTATCTTATCTATCCTCACCCTCTAATTTCTTTCTTGGACTATCCGGTAATTTCGACTTTTGATTGTTCGATAGGTGTTATATATCGGATAACCAAGGTCGCTTTTTCCCGGGTCGTTACAATTTAAACATGGAAGCATTAAAGAGCAGAATCAAGTTCGTGCCAGAGTTTTTAAGTCATGGTAAAAAGGGCATGGTATTCAAATACAAATATTTATACACAACAAGAGACTGCAAGTATCAGTTCAATCAGCAGAAAGTTAAACTGAAATTGCATAACAAGTTCGAGCATAGTTTCTGTTCTTATCAAAGAAAAACATCAGTTAAAAAGTCAAGTATACAGGGGTAAATGTCAAGCACAGTATTTGTCGCATGCTCAAGGATAGTATCTGTTCTTATTTAAAAGGTAATCAAGAGCAATGTGTGTTTTCAGTTTTCAATCAAGGGTTATTATGGTTCCATAAAGTTAGCATTTTTTTTTTTTTTTGGAAGAAAAATTCTCGAACAAAACAGTGTTTGAATCAAAGTTTTAAAAGGCAGCAAAACTCAAATTTAATCCTTCCAGAATTCAAGACTAATTCAGAGTTCCAAAAATCTAAGAAATAAATTTCAAAGTCAAGAAGGACCATTTCAAAATTGAAAGTTTCATCACGCAAAACGTTTCCATAAAATTGGATTTACAAATCTGTTATATCGAGAATTTCTAGAAGGAAGACCCAGTCAAAAATCACCAGATTATTCGCAAAAAAAGCCAATTCAAAAGCCCCGAAATTCTCGTATTCAAAATTGAAAGATTCATCACGCAAAATGTTTCCAGAAAATTGGATTTACAAATCTGTTATATCGAGAATTTCTAGAAGGAAGACTCAGTCAAAAATCACCAGATTATTCGCAAAAAAAAGCCAATTCAAAAGACCCAAAATTCTCGTATTCAAAATTGAAAGATTCATCACGCAAAATGTTTCCAGAAAATTGGATTTACAAATCTGTTATATCGAGAAATTCTAGAAGGAAGACTCAGTCAAAAAATCACCAGATTATTCGCAAGAAAGCCAATTCAAAAAGCCCCAAAATTCTCGTATATACCATGGCCAAGTCTCAACGTAGAAATCAGAGCAAATATTTAGGAGTTTTAATCCTATAAATACACCAAATCATCATCGGTTTTAATATCATCCAAGTTCAAGCACAATCAAAGAGAAACTCGAATTAAAAATCATACCAGAGAACAAGTAAGCAACTTGGACCCAAATCGAAGCATTTGAAAGCAACATCGAAGACGCGCATCAAAGAATCGCATCTCCATCACTTAAGCGCAGAGATTTGGGGGAAGACTGAAGAAACCCTAGGAATTTCTCAAGAGCCGCCGCCATTTCTTTATTTCAGAGAAAAGAGTCGAGCTAAAGTAAAGTGGTGTAGCACAAGTGAAAAAAAGAGGACGGCCAAGGGTTATACAAAAGGAGGATAACCCTAATTTAAACTCCAAGGGTTTCTAGCTTTATAAGGGTTTTTATTTTCTTATTTTTTAATTTGTAATCAAATCTGTAAGTTTTCTAGTTTGACTTTGAAAACTAGGGAGACGAATTACAGGGTTTGTAATTCGGGGAAATCTGGTTTTGGGGATAAAAACCAATGCAGGGTTTTGAGCGTAGGGTTAAGAACAGTTGGGAGCGAGTGTCGCGAGTTTACAGGGAATTGTAAGCGTAGAGATTGTTTTAACTCCTAGTAGAAACCTTGGGGAATGCAGCAGTAGGCAGGGTTTTGTCGAAGCTGGGTATATCTGTGTGTTATTTATTTTCTGCATTTATTCTGATTATTATTAGTGCTGTGATTATTTAATTACTCTGTGAAAATCTGCGATAAACCCTATTCACCCCCCCTCTAGGGTTAATTTAGATCCTACAACTTGTGGAGGGCGGACCACTCCATAATGTTTGAGTCTTAGTAGAAACTCGAAGTGGTGGATCGATTTCAAGTTTTGAGGTGTCGATCCGACGTTGTAAACTCGTGTATGCAAGTCGGTCGTTATCACAACTTAACATACTATGCATAAATTAAATACATCAAGAACATGGAGATCTAAAAGCTTTTACTGATATTGTTGTCCTTAGCAGCCTATATATAATGCCCCGAATTGAAAACAAAAACATTTGTGGAAAGCATTAAATCTATACAGTAAGTTAGGTAAAGTAGCGACGAAGGTGCTTGTTGTTTCATACTCTTGGCAATTCGACGCCATCAATGGTCGTTAGCTTGAAAGTACCATCTCCAAGCCTCCATTGAATGATGTACGGACCTTCCCAGCGAGGATCGAGTCCGGTCGGTGTGGGAAAGATCTGCTTCAAAATGAGGTCGTCGAAGTCAAAGTGCTTTGGACGGACTTTAGTGTTGAAGTATCGAATGACTCATCAGTGGTGTGCAGCTACTCTGAGTTTAGACTCATCCCTTTTCTCTTTGAATAAGTCGAGAGACACCAAGAGGTCTCTGTTAGTTCTTGGATCATAATAAGTGACTCGATGAGATTGTAGTTCAAGCTCGATGGGAATTACTACTTCGGATCCATGCGAGAGAGCGAATGAAGTGTGGTTGATCACTGACTTATGAGTAGTCCGATATGCCTAAAAGGCTAAGGGAAGTTCATATACCCATTTATCTCCAGCCTTTTCCAAACGCTTCTTGATAATGGACTTGATGAACCTGTTTATACCTTTGACTTGTCTGTTAGCTTGAGGATGAGCTATTGCTGAAAACCGTTTCTCGATGCGATGGCATCGACAGAAGTCTTTGAACTCAGGACTCTCGAATCGAGTTCCGTTATCAGAAATGATAGTCTTAGTTACTCCAAAACAACAGATAATGTTGCGGACAACGAAGTTGATTACTTTTTAGATCGTGATTGTTGTGAGACACTCGGCTTCGACCCACTTGGTATAGTAATCAACGACAACTATAGTATAATGAGCGCAGCCCTTTGCCATCAAAAGAGTTTTGATGTTGTCGATTTCCCAAATTGCAAACGACCATGGACTGAACATTTATGTAAGCTCTATAGACGGGGATCTAGGAATCTTGAAGAAAATCTGGCACTTGTCGCATTTACACGTGTAGTTAGCTACATCCCATTTGAGAGTTGACCAGAAATAGCCGTAGCGAAAAATCTTTCTTGCCAGAGTTAGCCCCCCGGTGTGGTCGTCGCACTTGCCTTCGTGTACATCCAATAATACACTTTTGGTGTCGTTGTGGGATACACACCGGAATAGTGGGACAGAGAATCATCTTCGGTATAACACTTCTTATATGATGTAGCGCGAAGCTTTGTGAAGGAGCGATCGTCTCTCATTTCCAGTGTCAGGGAGGACTTCATGTTGTAGGTATTTTTTTTATTGGAGTCATACACGACTTCGATTCGGGTCGGGCTCCGTCGTTAATATCGCTTCAGTCTCCATCTGATCGATAATCGAAGAGTCAAGCACTTCGACTAAGACAATTTCCAATAGCTGTGCATCCCCATAACTTGCTAGTTTGACCAGTGAATCAGCTTTCTCGTTTTGTTCTTGAGGGATGTGGGTGATGATGTAGTGCTCGAAACCACTAAGCAATTCGCGAATCTGAGCGAGTTAAGGAGCTAACCATGCCTCTTTGGCTTGATATTCCCACGCATTTGGCATACTATGAGTTATGAATCCGAGAAGATCTGGATGGCCTTGATGTTGAGTTCTTTTACAATTCTGAGTCCAGCAATCAAGGCCTTGTACTCTGCATCATTGTTAGTGGCAGGGAAGTTGAGCTTCAAAGCTTGACAAATCGAGCGTTCCTCAGGAGTAATAATTACGACTTCGGCGCCAAAACACTGGTTGTTTGATGAACCATCCACGTACAGTTTCCACTGGGCACTGGATGTTGGGAGGTTCACTATTCTCAGGTGGATTGTCAGGAGCAGTGAACTGGACAATGAAATCTGCTAAGGTCTAACCTAGGATGGATCTTTGAGGGGTGTAGGTCAGGTCGAAATGACTCGGTTCAATATTCCACTTCAGGTGTCTCTCAGACACTTCAAGTCGTTGAAGGACCTATCATAGCGGCTGGTCAGTATAGATCTTGATGGAATGTGACTGAAAGTATAGGCGAATCTTCGGGGAAGAGATCAACAGGAAGTATGCGAGCTTCTCGAGCCTTGGATAATTTCTTTCGGCTCTTGTTAATCTCTTGCTGATGTAGTATACTGGCCTCTGAACAAGATCTTCTTCGCGCACAAGCGCTGAGCTAATGGCATGCATGAAAACAACCAATAGATAAATAAATCTTCGTGGTTCATAGGATTTGATAAAATAGGAGGCTTCTCTAAGTGATTCAAGAGTTCTTGGAATGCGGCGACATATTCCGGCGTTCATGCAAAGTTGCGCTTCCCCTTCTAGATCAGGTCAAAGAAAGGAATGCACTTGTCGGTTGTTTTGAGATGAATTTTCTCACAGCGGCCACCTTTTCGTTTAAGCTCTAAACATCCTTGATGCTTTTTGGAACTCTAATGCCCTGGGTAACCTCGATCTTTTCAGGATTGGCTTCAATTCTTTGTGAATTGACAATGAAACCAAGGATTTTCCCAACGCAATGTCAAAAGGGCATTTCAAGGTATTGAGTTTCATGTCGTACTTGCGAAGAACACTGAACATCTCCGCGAGGCCATGACATGATCGTTCGATTGCCGTGTTTTCACGAGCATGTTATCCACATACACTTCCATCGATCTCCCAATTTGATCTTTAAACATTATATTGATCAGTCGTTGATAGATGGCTCCAGCATGATTAAGAACTAAGGAAATAACATAACAATACAGCCCAAGATTGATGATAAATGAAGTATGCTCTTGGTCGGGAACATACATAGGAATTTGATTACAACCTGAGTATGCATCCATACATGATAGAAGCTGGTGGCGGTAGTAGAATCAATGAGTTGGTCGATCTTTGAAAGCGGGAAGTTATCTTTTAGGCATGCTTTATTCAAGTCGAAATAATCAACGCATGTTCGTCATTTCCCATTCAATTTCTTCACAAGACCGGGTTGGAGACTCATTCTGGATAGAGGGCGTCGCAGATAAAGTTGTTGTAAAGTAGCATATCCACCCCCTCTCCGAGTGTTGTAGATCTTTCAGATCCTAAGATTCGGCGTTTTTGTTTGACTAAGAGGAACTTCGGGTCAATATCAAGCATCTGACATGCGATTCTTGGGTCGATGCCACACATATTGGAGTGAGTCCAAGCAAAGACATTTAAGTTTGATCCGTAAAAAGTCAACAAGTTCCTCTCGGAGTGTCGACGGTGGGCTCCACTAGAGTAGCCCTTTCATACTCAAGCTCTTTGTTTTTCTAAGGGTCAAGATCACAGGAAAGACGGATGTGACATCCGAGCCAGGACTCAGACTCTGTTGGATGCTGCACGCTGAGACTTTTTGTGCAAAATTCCTACATGGCACCTTTGCCCTTCTCTCGGTTGACTGCATCATGTGTTATCAAAGCGTGCGCTATAGCGACAAATAGTGCAGTGTTTGCGCTATTGTACTTATAATAGTGCAAGGATACCCTATAGCGCAAAATAGCACGCTATTTTGTCATAACGCAAAATAGCGCATCCTCTAAATAGCGCGCTATTTTGTTTTTG
Source organism: Allium sativum (assembly GCA_030737875.1). Taxonomy (NCBI): domain Eukaryota; kingdom Viridiplantae; phylum Streptophyta; class Magnoliopsida; order Asparagales; family Amaryllidaceae; genus Allium; species Allium sativum. The sequence goes on along the minus strand of CM060924.1, from coordinate 719,000,875 downwards.
TCTCTTTTTTAGATGTTTGAACAATGAATTAAGCCCAAAATAGCACGCTATTGTATTTATAATGACCTAGAGGAAAATTGCCATAGAGTTTGACTCGAAAGAAGAAGAGATTGATGATCGTTTAAATAAAGATTATTGGTTATGATTTAAATGAAACTAGTGAATAGGTTTTAAAATTTTAGAAGCATAATATAATTTCTGTGTTTTGTTAGTATACACTTAAAGCACGTTTAACTTTTGTTTATTTGAGTTTTGTTATTATAGACTTCATATATTATTTTCACTTGATCTTATTTTCACTTTTCTTATTCATAATTTTTGCCTTTGTACTTCTTAGTAGATTTTTTTTTAAATTTTTTTTGTACAAAAGTGTATTTTCATGCATTTTTTCTAAGAGTTTTATATCACAATAATTGATAAATAAAAATAAATCTCATTATAACTCACAATTATAAGAATAAATTTTAAATTTATAAGATACAAATATATTATATCCATCAATTATTTTGAATGTACAATATGAACTTATCAAATTTTCTGTAATATAATAACATTTTGCATAAAAAATATTTAATACATGCATAAAGTATGGTAGCGCTTGTATTTGGAGTCTTGAATGGTTTGGATATGACACAAAATATGCACAAAAGAAAAAAAAATCAATTAGGCAAAATATACTCGATCACTTTTTTTTTTTTAAATGAACGCAATAGCGCGCGCTATAGCACATAGCGCAAAATAGCGCATAGCGCAAGCTTTGCGCTATTTTGCGCTATGTGCTATTGACTACACTGACTGCATCTTTCCATTCTTTGAGATAGCAGGCTCTCGCCGTGGCTTGGTCACCCTGGATGATTCCAATATCGTTCTTAGTTGGGAACTCACGAGTAAGCACCAGGGTGCCAGGAAGATTCGGAATACAGCGAGGGTTGGACACTCCAGGAGGACGTCGTATGAAGGAACATCGATGACAACGAAGATGAGGATTCTAATTCAGGTTTTATCCTCATCTCCGAGTTGCAACGACGACCCGACGAGTCTGATTGGCCGGTTTGCTAAGCCGTTAAAGCCGTGAACAGTTGCGTTAAATGGTTTTAGATCTTTGGCCTCAAGTTTTATTTGATTGTATGCTTTCTTGAAGATTATGTTCACGGAGCTCCCTGAATCGATGAGAATCATGTTAACATAAGTTGAGCCTATATAGGTAGAGATGACAAGTGGATCAATAGATGAGGGCTTCAACCCATGACGAATCCTTTTTTCAAAAGATGATGTCATATCTCATTATCTTCTACAATTTTGCTGGGATGGTCTCATCCATAGAGGAGCACCCTTAATAGTCGGCGTGCTTGATGAAGTTGACGTACTTCTCCATGCGTCGGAAGCTTTCGTTTCTAGGGTGAGAACCACCGCAAATTGTGTTGATAACAATACCCCTCTGAGAGGGTCTTGGATTCGATGATCCAACTACCGCTTGAATTTGAGGAGGTGCGGACGTTGAAGGGTCCGGAGCTCTATCCTTAGGAGGAGGGTTTTCGACATATTAATCAAAGTGCTTCTCACGGGTGAGTTTCTCAATGGCGTCTCGAAGGTGTCGGCAATTGTTGGTGTTATGGCCAAACATGTTATAGAACCTATAGTATTTGCCAGAGTTCTTTTCCCGCTCTGTGGATTATCGTGAAGAAAACTCCTTGTACTACATGGTATTATAGGTCTCAAGATAGACAGTCTCCAACTAGGTATTCAACGGAGTGTAGAATTTATAAGAAGGGAAGTGGTCACGCTTCTTCGAATCCTTCTTCTAATTTCGGCCACAAGGATCGATGTTGTTCTGCTTGGGTTTATTGAGGGGAATCCCCTTACCGTATTCAGAGCTTTCCCCGGTTTGTTTGGTCATGATATTGTCTTCCGTAGTGTCGTGGTATGGGTTACTGGAGTGGCCGCTTCGAGCAGCCCTGTTACTACGTGCTTCTTCCTAGCACAAGAATTGATTAGCTTTTTCTTAGAAAACCTCCAGACTTCTCGGTTGACTTCTATCTATCCAGGCCCCAAATTCAAAGTCGAGGAGTATGCCTTCAGCAAGCTGAACTAGGACTGTTTGAGGCTTAGGATCTTCAACCTCTGCCAAAGCGTTGTTAAACCTTTTGAGGTAGCTCTTCAGAGTTTCCCGAGTGTCATGGTAGATGTTGGATACGGTCAGGATGTCCTTGGATCTTGTAACATGCATCCTGAATTACTTGAATCCATATGTCACTCGCAACGGTTTATAAATTTACGGGAATTGGTCTTCCCCAAGTAAACCGTAAGCTATGGCATGTTGAAACATCTTGGACATTCATCATCGAGCGCATCTTGGATGAACGAGTTACGTCTCGAACTGGCTTCTCATTCATTAGTGATGTGCCACCGCGATTCTCTTATGATCCTACGGATCATGTCGTTGAGAATCAGAGTTTGGCCCTCCGCTAGATTCCGACGGTCGTGGTCAAACTCTGGAGTACAAGGCCTAGGACACCTCCTGTGATGAACATCTTCATCGTCTTGCAAGTCTTCAACCAAGATTCTCATATTTTGTGGAGGTCGATTGAAGTAGCTTGGGCCTGTTTAGTTGCTCTAGGCGTAAGCACCAAGTTTTAGATGGTGACGGGTTGAGACTATCGAGCAAGAGGTTGAGCATTGCTCCACGGATCCTGACTAAGGCCCAACCGGGAGCGGTTGTGCTGACGGGCTCACTCTCTGATCATGACCCCGGTACCATCAAGGTTGATTCTCCCACTTTAGCTTAGGTTACTCTGGAGGGTGTCCAAAGATGAGTTTTCCGAGATGTAAAGAGGAGGCTGAGTGCTCCTATTGGCTTAAAGGTGGGTAATATCCCAATGGGAATTCTCTTAGTGTCTTTGCATCAAGTCAATATTTTGCTTAATTTGCTCATTAAGCAAACTCTGAGTTTCTTCTTATTTTTTGGTAACTTCAATGAACTAGGCTTGAGTAATGGGAGCTTGAGGATTAAAGGAGGTAGCCGTATCCATTGTGGCTGGAGCATTAGAAGGTTGTGGTTGGATAGAAGTTTCCTGGTCAACATTGGAAGTTCCAGCCATAGTAGCTTTTCCTTTCTTAGTCATTTTTTGCAAGCTTGGTAAAAAGATCTAAGTAGCACTTCAAGCTTTGATGGAAGAACGGTAGGAAAAAAATGCGGTCTTTTCGTTTGTTCAGTTCTCAGCAAAAGCACCAGAACGTTGATGTCCAAAAGTTCTCACAACACTCAAAAATTTCCGTGACAGTGAAATAAATGTAAAATGAGGATTTTGAGTGAAGAAATGTAGTACAGTAAGTGACATGGCATTTACAGTGGTTCGGTTTGTGAGAACCTACGTTCAATTTGAAGATCTAGACTTTTTCACGTATATTTCATCTTTACAAGAGTAGGATCGGTATTACCAAGTAGCTACAATAGCAATAGTGGAAAAAGTTCAAGTTTATAGACAAAGAGATAAAGGGAAAGTGAGTAGGCGTGCGGGAAGAGGTCTAGGGATATGGTCCAAATCCCAAGACTACATATGGGCGGGATCAGTATCGATCCCCAATGTCTTATCTTTCTAGGGCATTGGGCTCGTGGACATCTTCTTCTTGCTTTGTTCCATCTTTGGTTGAATTTTGATGGGAAGTTACTTCGTGGATCGGGATTCCCAAGATTTTGAAGGTTGGTGTGAAACGGTGGAGATCCGAGTTTCATATCCATTGTTGTCAAAAATTGTAAAATCCTACGATTTAAATCCGGATTAAATCGAATCTATCCTCTTACGATTCGATTAATATTTCGATTTAAACAAGTTAAAAGCACTTTCATTCAATACTTCCAATATACTTATCTTAGTCTACAACTTCAATTCTCACTTTTCCGAAATGAAGTAAAAATTAAACAAAATAAAAAATTAAACTTTAGGTATAGGTGTAAAAGTTCAAAAGATAAATGTCAATTTCAAAGTGTACACGAACGTTAAAATATGAATCTTTTAAATCCACTATTTTCGATTTGAATCTTGTTTCGATTTAAAATTTTGAACTTTACGATTTGAATCTCATTTTGACAACCTCATTCATTCCAATCCCATGTAGTTCTCGTGATTCACACTAAACCCGCAACACACCATGATTCTCACTGATCCTCGAATGTTTCCCGTGATCCACACCGATCCCAACATCTCCTCATGATTTTTACCGATACCCCGAAGCTTCATGAGTTGCATCGATCTGGTAACACTTAGATATTTTGAGTGATTCTGGAAGAAAATAGAAGTTGCACAGATCCCGGATTGCCTGAGGAATTGTACCGATTCCTGACGGTTCGGGGATACGTACCGATCCCGGAAGACTTGAACATTTTATTGAGCAGCTTGGAATGTGGGATACATACCGATCCCTGAAGGTGGTTTATACCAATCCCTAAACACTTAGCCATCGGAGAGTGGTTTTGATGAGCTGGGACGACTATACTTGCACGACTCCGTCTGGACTTCACTTTTGGATGTTCGGATGACCCTTTTGAGTCGTTTAGCCATGCGATGGTCGAGTCTTGTCGGCCTAGACTGCTTCCGATGGGCGGGCCAAAAAGTCTGGTAACAATATTCATACCAGATCAAAATTCGCAACGGTTTTGTCCAATCATAAAGTTCACCATATTTTTGTCAACGATCTGTGGTGATTAAAATGAAACCTAAGGCCAAATGATATTCATTGAACACTTCATGTACAAGTGCATGGAAGAATGCTTACATAGATATCAAGTATTTTTATTTTTATTTTTATTTTATTTTTAGAAAAAAAAAAAAAAAAAATCTATTGGATTGTGCAACAGAAATGGCATTGGTAACAAAATCAAATATTAGCAGATCCTTTGATATTATGGCTAGCGAGTGTTTCTTCATCTACAGCTGATAATTCTATTCTAACACTTTAAAAATGTAGAGGCATATGACTGAAAATTAAATTGTTACCAATGATATTTCCAGCAATGGAAATTGTGACGAGACGCGGAATCCCTTTTGTCCTCCTTCAGATCTGGATGGTGTTTGAAATGCATTGACAAGTTATTTCTTAAACTGTATCCTAATACATACACAAATCTTTGATATATGAAAATATAAAGGCACAACAATCGAATGGCCACCTATCGAAGTGAACATTCTATTTGCTCCACTTGCATATAAAAAAAGGACCAGTACATTCGTATGGACAATTACAATTGCGGCAATCTTAGCCTCTGAGTGTTCACTCCCACATCCAATACATAAGAATCTCAAGTATGCTTAAAATGTTGCATGTTTTGTCAATTTGTCATATTTTTCGTGAGGCCCATACACAAAAGTTTGAGCCAACTAAAGTAAATGAGATAAATAGTTTCCAGTTGTTAGAATAATTGCATTTGCTAGTATTGTTTGAAGGATTTAACACCTGAATTGTAATATCAAACTAAACAAGAAAGAAGAGAACAAAAGAGCATATTTCTTAGTTGTAAACAAACATAGAAGATGGATTTAATCTAAGCAAGCATTTAACACAATATTAGCTAAGATGAATGAATTATTGTAAATTCATTGTGACCAATGACATAAGGAAGCATGACAGGTTACATCATATTTTAACAGAATGAAACACAATGCATTTACTATTTCTTAAACCGTTCTCCTTGATCAACCAGAGAACACGTTCTAGGGAGAAAATAAACTATTGTATAATTAAAACGAAAACCTGAGAATAATGCTAAAGATACCCTTAAAGACAATTAATCTACTGTAGCAGACTTGCACTTTGGTGTGAAATTGATGGCATACCAAATTCTCTTCGTTACGAAGAGAAATAACTTAGAAATAAACAACTAATTTGCTATTAAATAACTAGCTGACAAAGTAAAAGACATTCATGACACTGTCTGTAAGTCCAAAGAGTTCCAGATAGCTTACAAGTTTGATAGGATGTGTTAAAAAATAACACCATGATCAGACCACGCAGGATTGTCCACTCCCTTAATTTTCTTCTTGCAGAAACAAATTGAACTAATAGAAAGAAAAGATGAAAATGGTAGTTGTTATAATTAGTTTGAATTGAAGGAGAAATAATTGAATCTCAGCTGTCCATCCCAACCAACAATAGAAGTTGATGCCCAATAGCTTTTCAAAAATTTGAAACGAATGCTGAGACATGACAATATCCACATATCATCTGTGATACTAATGAATCTGATTCTTCCTAGCATTCCAGCAGATCTTTATAAAACATAACTATAAATTGTCATAAGGAATTCATTCTTTCAACAGTTGTATGTATTAAGGTATAAATGACTTCGATGCGTGAAGCAAAATAAAGGTATACTGGACGGTTAAATAGTTTGCTGCTTGAAAGTTCCAGTTGCTAAAATTATATAATAGTATGGTTGAGATGGCATATTCTTCATACAAAAGCAAGACAGATACTTGACATATCTTAGAACACAGTGAAGGAAAAATGGTGCCATGAATACCAAAACATGTCCGTAGGCCACTAAACACCATGTAAAATTACGGAAGACCAGTGGTGTGCCACAAATAATTCTGTCAGACAATAATTGTCCCCTAACTTCAGTAAATTCTTAGACCAAGGAACACAATGATTTTATAACTATTTGTGAATAAGAAACTGCAAACATGGAGAGAGTATGTTAATCCCATCTGTTTATGGACATTTTGCTCCCATGCATTTACCTATAAAAACCAGCAAATTTAACTTCCTTTCTATTTGTTTTCAGCGAAATTCTTAAAAAAATCACTTATGAGTCAAGATATGAACACTAACAGTAAGGAGTAAATAACCTGGTTTAAAGGTCTAGTTATACAAATTCATACAGTATCAACGTACAAGACCTGTATGATAAATGACTTCTCCTACTAGTAATCATAGCTAATTATAAAAATGACAGAGTAAGCGCATACATATTATATAGTTCGTCTGCAGCATATTGTTTGTTGAATAAACTTTAAGAATACAAATAAAAGAACAAATCAATGTATTTCACAGTATGATATACATGAATAAAGTCAACAACCATATATTGATTTAACCTGATACACTAGCTATACATCATGTTTTTAGCACCTACTCCTAGGTTCCTAATTTCTTAGTCAAGAGCTAAAAATTACAGAAAAGTATTAAAATGTGAACCAATCAATTTAACTTACAAGAATCAAAATTCTTGCTAAAATACATGTTGTCCCAGAAGATTCAATGAAGTTACATGGGACTTCAAGTTAGCATTTGGCATTCCTGTGATCAATAATTACGTTGTTTTTAAATTATTCCTAGTAGTTCACCTTATTTACAGAAGCAAAAGTGATAATTTATAAAAAATAAAAAAAATAAACAAACAAATTAAGCGAGCTTAATTTACATAAAGACAGTGTACGTAAAGGAATGTATAGTAACAACTAACAAAAATTAATTCATCAGCTTATTCACAGTTGTTAATTGGTCATACAGGCAGAAATCACAAAAAAAATTCTAGGACACAATCCAATCGACTGTAATGTGTTCTGCCCAATGTAGAAATACAAGTCCAAATATTCAGGAAGGTTATGAAAATCGAATTAAATTATTTGACTAAAAAACCATTACTGACAGTGAGATCTGCTCGTAGGGCAGGATGGCCAGTCAGACAGGAGAAGTGGTAAGATTAATATTCACATAAATTTATTGATTGTGTGAGATGTCAGCCTCCCTGTCCAACATTCCTCAACAACCAATTTAAAACTCGATGTGCCAATTTACTGGCAATAATGGAACAATAATAAAATAACTCTGTATCATTGGTATAGACTAAATGATATACCAGCCTTTATAATAGTATCAAGGGATGCGACTCATTCATTAATTAATACAACAGCATGCAAAATGCGTAATCATTGTCTGTAGAAATAATCAAAACCGAACCGTAGAGAGTAATCATAATCTTCAAATCCCCACTGTAAAGAGAGTAACAAAATGGTGAGAGATTCAAAAGTTTCTGAAAAGGCAAAGATGCTTATAGGAGTATTAGCACTTCAACTTTTCTTTGCATGGTTTCAAATAGTTTCAAGAGCTGTGTTGAAAATGGGTGTCAGCAAAATTGTGTTCTCTGTTTACAATAATGCAGTTGCTCTTGTCTTCTTAACCCCCTTCGCCTATTTCCTAGAAAAGTAAGCATGTTCTAACTCTACGCTTAGGGGAAAACATTGGCTTTAAGTTGTTGTCACTTTTTGTATTAGTCCTTCAAATATCAATAGTTCCATAAAGTTTATATTAAAATGCATGTAAAACTTTGGCTTTATATCATCTTTTCATGTCCTACATGATCTAAGAATGGTTGTATGTAAGTTGAACGAAGGAAGACTCTATTTAGATTTCTATGTTGACGGAGGATGTAGTTAAGTAAATGGAGATTCGATACAGGTTTTATATCCATCTAACATAACAAGATGTTCAGTTAAGTGTTGCATACCAGAATCAAAGCAAACTCTGAGTTGCACAACATGATTCAATAATGTGAATGTTAGGCTTAGGTCCTTAAAATCAAACTTAATACACAAAAACTCCTTATCAAAGAAAAAGATTGTAAATTAGATCTCTATGATTTAATTACTGAATAATTGCACAAGATTATGCAATGATTAAGTAAATAACTGCAGACATTTATGTATTTATATAAAAAAATTGCATAAATGTTTGCAATTTTTCTATAAAAAATTGTGCACATTTTTGCAGATTTTTTGTTGAATCATTGCGGAATTTCCCGCAGATTTTTAAAAAATTATGGAAATTTCCACAACTTTTTTTTTATGAATAATTGCATAAATTTCCGTAAATTATAGTTAAATAATTGCGGAAATTTCCGCAATTTTTGGATATGAATGCATAAATACCTGCAACTCTTTATTGAATAATTGCATAAATTTACACAATTATTAGTTAACTTAGAGACCTAATTTACATATTCTTTTGACAATGATGTTGTGTTTATTTTAAAATTTAACAGAGACTTTAGTCAAACTGCCCCTTCAATATTCGTGTTGTATATGTATGGTTCACCACTCTTTGTGATTGTTTGTAGAATTAGAGGGTCTAAACCAATATTGTGATCTAAGGGACAAACATCTCAGATGCAAATTCATCATTAGAGTATTTCAACCAAAAACAAGAACGATTACAAGTATGATTGCAATTGAACGTAACCACTGATGTATTTCCATTAATGTTTTCAGGAATAATAGGCCGCCACTTACTTTCACGTTGATCTCACAGTTCTTTTTTCTTGCATTATGTGGGTGAGCAACTAACATGTTTCCATAGGATTTTCTGTGTCATGAGGTCAAACCAATCAGCAACTCTTCTTGCTTATCTGTTAAATAATATCTAAAATGCTTTGTTTATCAAGATACACTGCTAATCAAGGATTCTATCTTCTGGGTTTGAATTACTTATCCCCAACATATGCATCTGCCATACAAAATTCTGCCCCAGCCATAACTTTTGCAATGGCAGCCGCTTTGAGGTTTTACCAAAAATGCTGTCTATTATTCATCTGCATTACAAAAAAAGTGTATCTAAATGTAGGTTAATGATTGCAGGCTTGAGAAGGTGAAAATAAACAAAATATACGGATTGGCAAAGGTGGTAGGGTCAGTAGTAAGCATACTGGGAGCTACCATAATAACTATGTACAAAGGTCCACCACTTCTGGGTAACCAGTTACACATTGTTTTAGGAGCCATAACATCTTCAAGCCAAGCACATAACTGGGCTCTGGGTTGTGTTTATATTCTTGGAAATTGCCTGGCTTGGTCAGCTTGGATGGTGTATCAGGTAAACTCAAATCGTTAATTTTGATTGTTATGTGCAAAAATTGCACTGCTGTCTAGGAGAATTCAGAAAATACCAACAAATCATTCAGAATATGAGAACTGGTAATTCCCATATTTTCTGTAGGTTTCAAATATCAACCCTTGTTTATTTATCCTAAAGTTGTGAATTATATTTATGACGACCCAAAGATTATAACTTGGGAGTTCTAAAGAAGAAACGAGACTAATTTAACCTATCATTATGAATTATGATGACCTATTCAATTATGTATCACTTGGGTGTTCTCAAGAGGAAACGATACATGCCTACTATGTTCCTTTTTTTTTTTTTGGGTCTAAAACGCTTAACTGCTGCAACAGTGATGCTAGTCCTAACATAAGGTTTATCGTAAACAGTAAGAAGAAGAAAGGAAACAGCGATGTCAATATATATAGTAAATTATGGTTTGCATCGTTGGTCATGGACCAAAACCAAAGCACCTACATTGAGACAGTGACGCTGGATGATAAGACATTTACTAGTTACTTAGGTGTTTCTTTCAGAACTAACAGACATTTTTGTCCATCTTTATGATATATTTAGCGAAAATTTTATGAATATTAAATGACAGGTCCCAGTTTTGAAGAAGTACCCAGCAAAGCTTTCAGTCACAACAATCACATGCTTTTTCGGACTAGCTCAGTTTTTAGCTATAGCAGCATTCACAGAGAATGACTCTGAGAAATGGAAAGTGCACTCTGTAGAAGAGCTCTTCGCGATTCTTTATGTAGTGAGTTGATTTAATTCAACCTTTATTCTCCACAAAAAAGGGAATTAGAATCAGAGCTTTTGTCATATAGTATTATACTGAATATGATTAACTGCAGGGTTTAGTGGCATCAGGAATTGCATTTTCACTTCAAATTTGGTGCATTGAGAAAGGGGGTCCTCTGTTTGTTGCTAACTTTCTACCAGTTCAAACTGTTCTGATTACCATCTTCTCCTGTATTATGCTTGGCGACCAACTGTACTCGGGAGGGTAAGACATAGCTTAAGCTGAAATTCAAACAAAAATTAGCAAAATAATTAGATGGCTGTTCCACATTATTCAACCCAAATCATTGTAGATTCCTGCGATGGTCATAACATTATACTAGTACACTAGAATGTGAAATAGACTTGTACATAAAGATATCCTTGTAAAATAATATACAAATGAATTCAAATCATCAAATTTCAATTTTGCATACGCTATCTTAATAAGAGATCTGCTGAACTTGAAAATAGATGGTAAAGCAAGTACAATACGAAATGTATAACTAAAAAAGGATAATGTAACGGATGAATATTTAAAAATATATGCAATGATTGTTAGGATTATCTCCCAAGTGATAGAGTGACAAAATAGGAAGAAATTATAAATACTTTTTGTTGAAACTGATATTCGATCCCCTGATCTTATTTATAAATCAACCTTTCGAACCAAAAATAAATGTCAACTTTTTCCACAGTGAGCTTCAAACTTATTATCCCATTTGAGTACCATAGGTATTTTGCTAAATTATACAAACAGACTAAAGATTTATGATGGAATGACAACTATTATTTAATATAACTCAGAAAGACACATTAAGGAATCTATAAAAAAAATATGTACCAAAAAGGCATTTTTTGCTGAAAGGACAGAACAGTTTATTATGCTTCATCTCCTAAATATATTGTTATTGTACTTCAGGATCATTGGAGCAATCATCATCATCATTGGTCTCTACTTAGTTGTTTGGGGTAAAAGCAAAGAAAATAAAGCACAGAGCCAGGGAAATAACCAAGACATAACAACTCATCTTCTTGGTCCTGAATATTCACAGAATTACGATGTTCCAGTTTCAGACATGCCATGAGGATTAAAAATGGTGTTAATTCTTTATATATAATTTTTCCCTTTTTGTAAGATAAAATCATAGAACTTGAGATTCCAACAATTGTTGGTAACAAACATTACAATTGATGAACCAAAAAGTTAATGCAATTACGCTATACGACCGTACTATGGATGGACAATGTGTGGCAGAAAATGAGCAGCAAGCTTATATTAGGTTTTCTTCAGTCAACATGACGATGAAAATGAACCATAACCTACACAGCATAGTTACTGGTATGGATATGTATGTGCAGTACAATACATGGATACTTCATACCACATGAATACTCTCAACATCCTCCCAATTTAATAATGCAGCATTTAAAGATTGTTCATAGAAAGATGAATTTTTAGGCATCCTTCACATAAGCCAATAAATGAGTCTCCCTTTACATCCTGCACTTTGGGTAGGAACTCAATTGCAGATTGCAGTCTTCCAATCAGTTTTATAAGCTATACACAGTTCAGCACACTTTATAAAAGCTAAAAAAATATTTCAAACTTAAAAGCTCCTCACTCACTCCACTCGGATAGTTTCAATGTCTTTACTATTTAGAGTATTGCCATCATAGACTACTCATCAAAAGATATTTTTTTACTCCCAAATATTCATTTCAGATAAAGCCAATTGAAAATTTTCTTCTTACGTCCTACATTGCAGTAGGACCTCGACTGTACCGTCTACTCCATTTTGTTCTTGATAAAAGACAAGGATTTCAAAAAATAAAATACTAAAACTCATCAAAACTTGTACAGTTTTCAGAAATATAATACTTTCAATGGAATACAATGATTCTTTCATACTAATGTACTAGTTGTACAAATACTTGGGTACACATCCTTAGTGCGCCGAACGTGTAAACGTTCGAAGCACATACGTTATACATGTGCATCAAACACACTGTACTTGATACTCGTCTCAGTGCAAGCATCCATGTAACCTAGACGACAAACGGGCATAAGCAATTAACCAAATTAACATGGTTGGAGGGTTTTTTTTTTTTTTTTTTTTTCCTCTTTTCATTTTGAAGTGATTTTCTAAAACAGAAATGCATAAAAAGCCAATGCAGAATGCATATACCATAAAAAGGTTTGAGGAATTTCTAGTAATGGCGAGCCTTCCAAAGAAATAACTTCGATTTGAAGAGATCGTGACCAAGGCCAGAATCCAATAATCCATGGACATTGAAGCAAATTGGTTTGCCTTTATACACATCACAAAACAAAAGTGCGCTACATATCCACTCACCAAACTAGCAATGTTCACTTAATCAAATGACCATGCATGTGAACTGAAAACGTATAACTGACTGTTTCATGACAGCTAGTTTAAAATAAGAATATTCAGTCTATGTTTTATTCATCCAAATTGCATCACTCTTTAGGATGAAATTCAACAACAGGAAAGTGATGACAGCGGTCCATATTCAAAGATCCAATACAACAGAAGGGTGTTCAGTATGGAAGTTAGCGTGGTTTATAACCAATGTCTTATACTCGAAAGCAAGACTACTGATTGCAAAGCTTAAACGCTGCATGTTCTTTGCATTGTGTCCGTTAAAATCCCTCATTCAATAATAACATTTAAAAAAAACAAACGAGTGAGTGCCTTGTGCTTGATGTACTTGATAATGCATGGGGGGAAGGTCATCTGTCATAATTCCTTTTTAGGCACGCGCAAATGACACACAGTAAACTATATGTACTTTATACTCTACCGTTTAGTTGGATCAAAGATACAAAATAAAATAAATTGGAACAAAATCTTCAAAGAATGCATTACATTTCTCATCTTTGGTCGAATTCTAAACTACCCTTGATGCAGTTAAAATAAAATCCTACAAACAAATCATATCAATCTATGAACTTTCCATCCACATACATTTTCTGATATATTTTTTGCATGACTAGTATACATGATATTTGATTAAAACATTCACTGTCTAATACTGGAACTAAGGTTAAATAAACAGTATCATGGTTTTGCACTCAAATCAGGTTCGATGACAAACCATGATCAACTGATGTAAATGCAAACATCAGATAAAATAATTTTACTAGCCACGGTAAACGAGGATGAGTACCTTGGTAACAGTTCGATCGGTTTAAATTAGGATTAGGGTTGGAAAATTTGACAAGATCGCAGTGAACTGTTTGGGGATAGGTTTGGCGGCAAAGAGCTTCCCCGAACGTCCGTTCTTCTATTCACAATGGGCCTTAGGATGAATTTGAGCCCATTAGTCCATTGTTCTTCACATCGAATCCAACAAAATAAAGAAAATTTTTGACAAAAGTTGCGTCTCTGTTATCCCCGGGTTCTCGTATTCCGCGTTATGTTTTTTGAATATAACAGTAAATTAGCCCTTGTCGTCCCACTTGTTATTTTGAAGTTGTCATAGGAATCTTTCTCCATTCATGTCCGGAAATCCTTATGACCTCCTCGGCCAATGTTCAATTAGTTTACCAAGTAATATATGCACTCCGCTTTGTCTCTTCTTGGTCTTCGGCCGGCCAACACGAGTTAAGTTAGCTCACTTGACGTAACATCAGTTAGGTTAGCCCGATGAACTCCCCTCGATTGATTGGAATCCTCATACTGTAATTGGTGTACTGATCCATTTCATTTATCCATCTTCTCACCTTCAATGTATCATCTATGCAAACAGCTTTTAATCGGAGTAAATTTTTGTTCACATAACCACAAAATAGTCTTTGCAAAAATAAAATTAGTCAATGTGTAGCTCTTCTTAAAATTACTAATGTGTGCTTGTGCCTATACATATTTCCATTAATATATTGTGAACATTTTCTAACTTTTAGCAAATTGATACTTTCTTTGTGTGGATTTATTCTTAGCAAGAATTTTAACACAAAATCATTCGTGAGAAAAGCATTTTTTATTATTTTTCTATTTTTTTAGAAACATTAGTATAACATCCCACATTGTGTATTCGAGTCACTTTAGAATTATCTTTTGCCAACTTCATATGATCGATATTTTATTCAAAAAATTAAAGTTAAAACAGAGCAAATAAATACTTTCATGCACATAATGATATATATTGTCTTTGCATATGCCCATGTAAGGGTTAAATATAGATACAACATAAATGATAGCGTCATGCTTACCATATGAACATGTCAACATGAACATGTATACAACAAAAGTGTATACCTTTTAGCAACAATAGGCCTCTGTTGAAAACAAGATTTTGATTAATATCAACAACAGAGTGCATTGGAAATCATGTCATACAGATAAGGATATATATATATATATATATATATATATATATATATATATATATATATATATATATATATATATATATATAGAGAGAGAGAGAGAGAGAGAGAGAGAGAGAGAGACATTGAGTCGTGTTAGAATTATGTTAAAATCTATCCTCAAGTATAACACGAGTATAAAACAAAGCATATATATATATATATATATATATCTGTGTGTGTGTGTGTGTGTGTGTGTGTGTGTGTAGGCGAGCATTCAATGGCACCCCAAATAGTGCAGCACCCCAAAAGCCTCCTGATTTCCACCATAAGTTTTCCCCTCTCTCTCTCTCCTTCCACTCATTCTCTCTCCCTCCACTACATTATTCGAATACAAATGAGTGGCTAGAAATGGGGTGCTAGAAAATAGGGGTGCCATTGAACCTACCTCATATATATATATATATATATATATATATATATATATATATATATATATATATATATATATATATATATAGACACACACATACACACATTTAAATTGACATGAAACAATCTGACTGGGCAAAAATGCCTGAACCAGTCGACTGGTCCAAAACCAACCAGTCAACTGGTCAACCAATTTTGCTTCAGTAACGACTAGTTTCTGGATACTTTAAATATATATGATTTCATACTTTTTTAACCAGTCGACTGATGTAAGCAGTCGACTAATTCGAAACAACACATATTTTCTGAAAGGTTGTCTTTGTAACACCCCACCTCCGCCAAGGTAACTCTTGCAAGTACATTGGCTTTGGAGGGGCGTTAAACGAGGTAAACATGCATGCAGATATCACAAGACAGAACATATAAGTAAAACAGAGTAGTAATGCAGCGGATAAAACTAGCATTTCAAAACCATAGTTAAGTTACAACAAAGTACTTGGTCATTATTTTCCAACACACAAAGTCTAGATAAAAGCATAAACTGAAAAACTGAAATACATAAAGTACTATCCCCAAAATGAAGTGATAAACCATAGCTAGCTCAATGTCCAAAACCGTACATGAGCAAATCCAGTAAGCAAGCTGTAAAGATCCAAGCTAAGCTCCAATGTTCCCACCCTATGGACCTGAAGGGGGGGAACGGAAGAAAAGAGGCGAAAGAAAACAGATCAGTCAAAAAGACTGGTAAGCCCTAACTACTACCTGTCCATGAACTAGTAAAGTTAACTGGCATGAGAAGCTGAGATGAACATAATGATAACAACATACTGGCATGATGATTAACTAACAAGATAGATAAAGGTGTCATCGCATAATCAAGGTTAAGTTTTGCACCACGGTTGTACTAGCATTCTAACATGTCAAGTAAAAACGAGAATCGATCCCTTGGCCCACGCTTGGCCCAATATCATGAGGTGACCTAAATCAAGGTCCAACTACACGGTCTAGTCGATTGACTCCCTATAAGCCTAACTCGTCAAGTGTCGGTGTCATACGGCCCAAACATGCAATGTAGCTAACTGCGCTAGGTCCACCCCAGGGTGTATCAAGTCCTAGGGTGTAGACCTCGGACACCAATCAAGTATGCACAGTCTAGATCTACTGATACCCGTGCCTGATTCCCCAACTCCGGACTATGTCCACGACCATAGTCCGCCTGGACCTACACCGGCGTACCTACTCAGCCGTCGTTTTGGTCGCTTACATGTCAGCCCAGTAATCGTGCCCCACCCTAGCCTAGTCCCTAGGGTCTTATGATACTATCAAGAGGGTTACTGCTGCAAAGGACCACGCCACTAGGGTTTCCTAACGGGTTAAATGTGGTTAACCCGATCCAAACGTGGATTAAATTGGTTAAGTGTACCCAAGGTTCATGACTTAACCCCGATTAACCCATCAAGCCCAAATTGGTTAAGTATTAAGTGAACCATGACTTAACCCTAATCAGGAGGCATTAATTAACTTAATGTGCTTTAACCTCTCACATTAGACCCTGTTGTGGTTACTAGTTAAGCCGGACGGGTCCGGGTAGCTTTACACCACAACTTGGTCTAACCTCGGGTTCGAGCACAACATGACCAACTTCTCACATTGGGTCCTATTGTTTGTAGCCACTAGTTAAGCCGGACGGGTCCGGGTAGATTTATGCTACAAACTCAACCCAACCTCGAGTTGGGCACACTCATCTTTTCTAAGTGTCATGTCCATTATGTTTCCAAAACATAATTACAAGTTAACATATCACGTCATGTTATAAAAACCATGTTTATGTCATAATGTTACCCAACCCCAACGTAATCCCATCGTTTACATAATCGCAACAACGCATGAAGGATAAAATAGGGAACTTGACATAATCATGACAAAAAGGTGTTGAAGCCACAAGTTTATCATGGTGGCATATGAAATGTACATATGTTATATACTTGCATATTGCATTATTAGGCTTCAAAAGCATGCATAAAACCAAACTTAGCATATGATTGATTCATGGTGATAAATGACATGTAGAAGTTGCTAAAAGTTCGTATTTAGCCTCACATGCAAGTTATCATAAGGGATATGATAACTTCCATGTTGCCAAAATGCAACCTTTAACATAAAGCTTGAAGCTTTAAGCTCACAATCTCAAGTTTAACTTGCATAACATGATAACATGTGTATAATGATCAACCCAAACTTGCATAACATAGCAACATGTGTCAACTTGCATAATGATCAACCAAACTTGCATATCATGATGATCAACCAAACTTGCATATCATAATGATCAACCAAACTTGCATATCATGATGATCAACCAAACTTGCATATCATAATGATCAACCCCAAACTTGCATCATTCATTTAACTTTAGAGTTCAAAGAAAGAAAGTAGAAAAGGGCTTACAATGCTATGAAGACACAAATAAATAGTTATTATAAAGATTGAGACGAAGCCCTTATGCAATCACCCAAATATGCAAGCTCCAAATGAAAAACCCTTAAGCCAAATCAATAAAAACCCTTGCTTTGAAATAGAAATGTTGTAACTTGACTTGAATGCAAACTAAGAACACTCATACAAGATTGAAAACACTTGTATGCACTCAAAATCTCTCATATAAATTAACTTAGAAATTTTAGCATGAGAGTGGAGGCCATGAGAGGAACAAATTTGACATAGTTTAGTTGTAGGATTGAATAATGGTGATTTAGGCTAGGTTTAGGGGTCTTTTTATAGAAGATTAGGATAGTATTAGCCATAGGATTAACCCTAGATTCAATCCAAGCCATCAAATCCCGTCACAAGCCTCCAAAACAGGTCAAAACAGCCAAAATGGGTGCACCAGGTTGCCTGGGCCGACCAGGCAGGTCGACTCCCAGGTCGACCCTGGGGTCGACTCCCCAGTCGACCTGGGGGGGGGGAGGTCGACTCCCCAGTCGACCCCCAGGTCGACCCCCCTGGGTCTGGCGGGAATTTTCCCGCCACTTCTGATTTTCTGAAATTTGAATCTGTTTTGAATTTGAATTTTTCGTGAAACTTCGCGAGGCCATATCTTGGTCATACGGACTCCGATTTTCGAAAACTCGGACTCTATTTCGCGTATTTTTCCGAGACGAACGCAATGGCACAGCCCGTTTCCCTTGATTCAGATTTTACAGTTTAATTCTGCCTTGATTTGTGTTATAACATGTTATTCAAAAATACGGGTTGTTACATTCTCCTCTCCTTAAAGGATTTCGTCCCCGAAATCTCCAAGTTAGGAAGAACGTATCCTACCATCCATCATCCATCTACTCAAAACATCATCCACGTGCAGTCATTGTCCTTAAAGGATTCTAAATGCTGTATGATCATATGCAAAGGTGTGTGTATATGTACTTATCTAATGCGAAAATCAGGCGGTTACTGATACAGTAAACCTCCTTAATGCAAAGTATGTTAGTGAAATGAGTCCATATGTATGCGAATTCCTAACATAATTTATGATCTCTACATGAGTGCACATAACATTCATCCATATGCAACATCCATGTGATAACATAACAAGTTTCATCCATGAATAAGTATAAGCACTCATGCATATGCAACATGAAAGTGTGTGAGCCGATCTTAGTGCCTAATGTGCATCATGCATCCACGAGTATCCACGTGCAAACACTTGCAACCACTTGCAACCATCAAGCATAACATGTTTCAAATACATGTTTCATCCAAAGGGTTTCTACCTAAGGTCCTCATAACATGATTAACGAGATAACAAGATAAACAAGATAAACATGGATAGCAAAAGAAAGATAGGAAAAGAGATCGAGAATGTACCCTCAAAAAGGAATGGATAAAGCCCACGCATCTTCTCCTCGGTTTCCCAAGTTGCGTCCTCTTCGGCTTCACCCCACTGAACCTTCACCAACTTAACTTCCCGATTCCTTAGCTTCTTGATCTCTGTTCCCAAGATACGAATCGGAGCTTTTCTCAAGGTTGCTTCTTTCTCTACCTCAATGTCTTCAAGAATGCTTGGTTCAACCACTTTGGCGGACTCATGAAGGCACTTTCGGAGATGCGAGACATGAAAGACATTATGCACTCCGGTTAGCTTTTCGGGCAATTCCACCTTATAGGCCATCTTTCCAATTCTCTCTATGATAGGGAAGGGTTCTACGAACCTTGGTGCCAGCTTCCCTACTGCTCCAAAACGTACCACATTACGCAAAGGAGAAACCTTCACGAAAACCATGTCTCCCACTTCGAATTCCAAATCTGCCCTTCGTCTGTCAGCATAGGATTTCTGTCTGTCTTGGAGCGCTTTCATCCGTCTTCTCACCAATTCAACTTTCTCGGATGTGTCCCGTATCATATCGGGCCCAAGTATAAGTCTATCTGTTGTCTCCCACCAAAAAGATGGTGACCTACACGGCCTCCCATACAAAGCTTCAAATGGTGCCATCCCTATGCTGGCTTGATAGCTATTATTATAAGCAAACACTACAAGAGGAAGGTGGTCTTCCCAAGTACCACCGAAGTCGAGAACACAAAGCCTCAAGAGATCTTCTAGCACCCTATTCACCCTTTCGGTTTGGCCATCCGTCTGGGGGTGATAGGCTGTACTCAGATTCAATCGTGTACCCATCGCTTCTTGCAAACTGTTCCAGAACTGGCTAGTGAAAATTGGGTCACGATCGCTAACTATGCTAGAAGGAACTCCATGCAACCGCACTATCTCCCGAAGATAAATAGATGCTAGCCATGATGCGGTCCTCTTGCACTTTACTGGGATGAAGTGAGCACTCTTCGTAAGTCTGTCAACTATGACCCATATGCTTGTATTCCCTTTCCTTGATCTAGGCAATCCATCCACGAAATCCATAGAAATACTCTCCCACTTCCATTGCGGGACCTCCAATGGTTGCAATAGCCCACCTGGTTTCTTTAACTCGGCTTTCACTTGTTGGCACACCATGCACTTTGAAACATACTCTACCACGTCTTTCTTCATTCCATCCCAAAAGAAAATGCGCTTCATATCCCTATACATCTTGTCCCCTCCAGGATGTATAGTCATCTTCGAGTGATGCGCTTCTTCAAGAACTCTATGGACTAAATCTCCCATTCGAGGAACACATAATCTCCCATCACGCCTTAGCCAACCTTTATCATCGATAGTATATCTAGCAAGGTGACTAGACGTCTCACCACGAATCAACTTATCCATGACCTCGACTATTTGTGGATCTTCCTTCCGTGAAGCCCCAACTTGATCAAGAAGTGTGGGTCTAAGCTCAAGGGATGCTAATGAACCCGTCATCGACTCAACAGCCGTCGTGAAATCAAAGGTTGCCAAGAATTCTAAGTTCTTCATCTCAATGAACAAGGGGCTCAAAGTCAACCTCCTTCTGCTTAGTGCATCTGCCACAACATTACCCTTGCCAGGGGTATAAGCTATCTCGAAGTCATAAGATGCCAAGAATTCCATCCACCTTTGTTGCCTTAGATTCAGATCTTTTTGCGAGAAGAGGTACTTGAGTGACTTGTGATCAGTATACAACTCAAACCTTTCGCCTAGAAGATAGTGGCGCCAGGATTTGAGTGCAAAGACGATCGCCGCCAACTCTAAATCATGAGTGGGATAGTTCTTCTCATGAACCTTAAGTTGCCTACCCCCATAACATATCACTCTTCCCTCTTGCATCAGAACGACACCTAACCCTGTGCCACATGCATCTGTGTACACGGTAAACATCTTACCACTATCGGGTAATGCCAAAACTGGAGCTGAGGTAAGGGCTCTCTTGAGCCTTTGAAAAGCAAGCTCACACTCCAAGTCCCATGCAAAGACTAAGTTCTTCTTCGTCAACTTAGTAAGAGGGGCCGAAGTCTTAGCGAAGTCCCTGATGAACTTCCTATAGTAGCCCGCCAGACCGAGAAAGCTTCTTACTTCGGTTGCATTCCTAGGAGTCTTCCAGTCTTGAACCACAACCACCTTCGCGGGATCCACCGCTATGCCTTGTTTAGAAACTATATGTCCAAGAAACCAAACCTCCCTTCTCCAAAAATGACATTTGGAGAACTTGGCTTTCAACTGATGCGCCCTAAGCGTATCCATCACTTCCTTGAGATGCCTAGCATGCTCTTCCTCATCCTTTGAGAAGATCAGAATATCATCCACGAAGACAACAACAAACTTGTTGAGGAACTCCCTGAACACCCTACTCATCAAGTCTACGAAGTAGGCGGGTGCATTAGTCAAACCGAACGGCATGACAAGCCATTCAAAGAATCCATCTGGAGTCTTGAACGCAGTTTTATCAATGCTATCCTCAGCTACTCTAAGCTGATGGAATCCGGTGGCTAGATCGAGCTGAGAGAAAACAGAAGCACCTACAAGCTGGTCAAAGAGATCATCAATTCTCGGTAACGGGTGCCTATTCTTCTTTGTCAGCTTGTTCAACTCTCGATAATCAACACATAGACGAAGCGAACCATCCGCCTTAGTAGCGAACACCACCGGAGCACCCCATTCAGAAATGCTTCGTCTAATAAAATTCTTCTCAAGCAATTCCTTGATCTGCTTACTGAGCTCCCTTCTCTCGCGAGGGGCCATGTGCCTAACGGGCAATGATACTGGCTTGGCATTATCAACTAGATAAATGTGGAAATCTATCTCTCGTTTAGGGGGTAACCCCTTAACTTCTTCAAAGACATCAGGATAGTCTCGGACCACCCTTACAGATTGCAGATCATCGATGGACGAGTCGAGAGATTCAAGATAACATAACATGACGGGACCTCTAGGGTTACAAGAAATTTCTAGGGTATTACCGAGGCGAGTCATGAGCCTCACCATCCTATGCTCACAATCGAGGATGGCTCCATAACTGGACAACCAATCCATGCCCAAGATCAACCCATATCCCGTGAATCCGAGAACATAAGCATTACACGTGAATTCTACAGCCAAGATAGAAATCTTCAAATCCACACAAATCATAGATAGATGGGCGGAACCCCCAATTGGATTTGAAACACAAACGGGATCCTCAACTAGGCTAGTACTTAGGTGCAAACTTTCAACAATGTCAGAAGAAATAAAACTATGCAATGCGCCAGAATCAAATAAGGTGCGAACAGGATA
Organism: Allium sativum; assembly: GCA_030737875.1. Lineage (NCBI taxonomy): Eukaryota > Viridiplantae > Streptophyta > Magnoliopsida > Asparagales > Amaryllidaceae > Allium > Allium sativum. Next base: position 718,978,277 of record CM060924.1, on the reverse strand, counting down.
ATCAGAAATATAAACAAGACTTTCTACAGAAATACTACCTCGGTCCTGAACTGGAGTAGCAGTGAAAGCATGCACTTGCCCTCCAGAAGGTCCTGCACGCTGATTCTGCCCTTGCTTCTTGGGGCAATCCTTGCTAAAGTGTCCAGTGTCTCCACAATGAAAGCATTCGCCCGACTTCCTCTTCCTTTTCTTACAGTCTTTAGCTATGTGCCCAACATTCCCACAGTAGTGGCATTTTCTTGGATCCTTTGCCTTGGCCTTGTTGCCCTTGTTGTTCTTGTTGTTTTTGTTGTTCTGATTGCTCTGATTTCCTCCCCACTTGGAGTCTGTCTTCTTGGCTTGAGTCTCATTAGTCTTGTCTTCCTTCTTGCTATTCTTATTGTCTCCTTGAAGCAATGCCATGTCTACTAGTCCCTCAAAAGTGGCCCCCATGGGTATATGAGATAGGGCTAAACCTTGTAATGGCTCGTTCAACCCTCGTGCAAAGCGTAAAGCCTTCTTCTGGGGGGTATTAACCATGTCCAAACCGAATCGGGCGAGCTTGTTAAACTCATTCACATACTCCCTTACTGTCATGTCCCCTTGCTTCAAAGATATAAACTTCTCCAATTGCATATTCGCCTCAGCTGATGATAGAAACTTAAGCCCAAATCTTGTCCTAAAATCGGCCCAAGTCTCTATAGGCCTCGTAGCATTGGTGACCTCCCACCAATAAGCAGCTTCTTCTTTTAATAACCACGCTGCCAATAAAACCTTTCTATGGTCTTCCACGTCAAAGATAGCGAAAAGATCTTCGGTTTCTTTCAACCAATTTCGTGCCTCCACAAAAGTCTCCGTCCCTATGAAATTCTTGCCACCCATCGCCTTAAAGTACTTGCAAACTTTGCGAAATCCTCTTGCGGATGCTGAGGATGAGGAGGGACCTCAGCTACGGGAGGAGGAGAGATGTTAGCAACGGGGGAAGGAGGAGAAATGTTCGCGGGGCCGGCTTCATTCGCCCTTGCCTCCATAAATCTCCGGAACCAGACGGGTACTTGTGCGCCTCCTGGGATGTTAAAGCGATCGGCCATACTAAAACGAAGAAAAAGATAGATTCAGAACGAGGAAACGAAGGATAGTGCTATGGCTTTTGGGGAATGGCCTTTTAAAATAACTAGACTTTTCTTGGAAAATACTTAATTGGTTTTGAAAATAGTTTTTCAAAAGGTAAGTTTTAAAAACACTTTTGCTCAAATCTTGTAAACCTTATGCTCTGATACCAAATGTAACACCCCACCTCCGCCAAGGTAACTCTTGCAAGTACATTGGCTTTGGAGGGGCGTTAAACGAGGTAAACATGCATGCAGATATCACAAGACAGAACATATAAGTAAAACAGAGTAGTAAAGCAGCGGATAAAACTAGCATTTCAAAACCATAGTTAAGTTACAACAAAGTACTTGGTCATTATTTTCCAACACACAAAGTCTAGATAAAAGCATAAACTGAAAAACTGAAATACATAAAGTACTATCCCCAAAATGAAGTGATAAACCATAGCTAGCTCAATGTCCAAAACCGTACATGAGCAAATCCAGTAAGCAAGCTGTAAAGATCCAAGCTAAGCTCCAATGTTCCCACCCTGTGGACCTGAGGGGGGGGGGGGGGAAACGGAAGAAAAGAGGCGAAAGAAAACAGGCAGTCAAAAAGACTGGTAAGCCCTAACTACTACCTGTCCATGAACTAGTAAAGTTAACTGGCATGAGAAGCTGAGATGAACATAATGATAACAACATACTGGCATGATGATTAACTAACAAGATAGATAAAGGTGTCATCGCATAATCAAGGTTAAGTTTTGCACCACGGTTGTACTAGCATTCTAACATGTCAAGTAAAAACGAGAATCGATCCCTTGGCCCACGCTTGGCCCAATATCATGAGGTGACCTAAATCAAGGTCCAACTACACGGTCTAGTCGATCGACTCCCTATAAGCCTAACTCGTCAAGTGTCGGTGTCATACGGCCCAAACATGCAATGTAGCTAACTGCGCTAGGTCCACCCCAGGGTGTATCAAGTCCTAGGGTGTAGACCTCGGACACCAATCAAGTATGCACAGTCTAGATCTACTGGTACCCGTGCCTGATTCCCCAACTCCGGACTATGTGCACGACCATAGTCCGCCTGGACCTACACCGGCGTACCTACTCAGCCGTCGTTTTGGTCGCTTACATGTCAGCCCAGTAATCGTGCCCCACCCTAGCCTAGTCCCTAGGGTCTTATGATACTATCAAGAGGGTTACTGCTGCAAAGGACCACGCCACTAGGGTTTCCTAACGGGTTAAATGTGGTTAACCCGATCCAAATGTGGATTAAATTGGTTAAGTGTACCCAAGGTTCATGACTTAACCCCGATTAACCCATCAAACCCAAATTGGTTAAGTATTAAGTGGACCATGACTTAACCCTAATCAGGAGGCATTAATTAACTTAATGTGCTTTAACCTCTCACATTAGACCCTGTTGTGGTTACTAGTTAAGCCGGGCGGGTCCGGGTAGCTTTACACCACAACTTGGTCTAGCCTCGGTTCGAGCACAACATGACCAACTTCTCACATTGGGTCCTATTGTTTGTAGCCACTAGTTAAGCCGGGCGGGTCCGGGTAGATTTATGCTACAAACTCAACCCAACCTCGAGTTGGCCACACTCATCTTTTCTAAGTGTCATGTCCATTATGTTTCCAAAACATAATTACAAGTTAACATATCACGTCATGTTATAAAAACCATGTTTATGTCATAATGTTACCCAACCCCAACGTAATCCCATCGTTTACATAATCGCAACAACGCATGAAGGATAAAATATGGAACTTGGCATAATCATGACAAAAAGGTGTTGAAGCCACAAGTTTATCATGGTGGCATATGAAATGTACATATGTTCATATACTTGCATATTGCATTATTAGGCTTCAAAAGCATGCATAAAACCAAACTTAGCATATGAGTGATTCATGGTGATAAATGACATGTAGAAGTTGCTAAAAGTTCGCATTTAGCCTCACATGCAAGTTATCATAAGGGATATGATAACTTCCATGTTGCCAAAATGCAACCTTTAACATAAAGCTTGAAGCTTTAAGCTCACAATCTCAAGTTTAACTTGCATAACATGATAACATGTGTATAATGATCAACCCAAACTTGCATAACATAGAAACATGTGTCAACTTGCATAATGATCAACCAAACTTGCATATCATAATGATCAACCAAACTTGCATATCATGATGATCAACCAAACTTGCATATCATAATGATCAACCAAATTTGCATATCATAATGATCAACCAAACTTGCATATCATGATGATCAACCAAACTTGCATATCATAATGATCAACCCCAAACTTGCATCATTCATTTAACTTTAGAGTTCAAAGAGAGAAAGTAGAAAAGGGCTTACAATGCTATGAAGACACAAATAAATAGTTATTATAAAGATTGAGACGAAGCCCTTATGCAATCACCCAAATATGCAAGCTCCAAATAAAAATCCCTTGAGCCAAATCAATAAAAACCCTTGCTTTGAAATAGAAATGTTGCAACTTGACTTGAATGCAAACTAAGAACACTCATACAAGCTTGAAAACACTTGTATGCACTCAAAATCTCTCATATAAATTAACTTAGAAATTTTAGCATGAGAGTGGAGGCCATGAGAGGAACAAATTTGACATAATTTAGTTGTAGGATTGAATAATGGTGATTTAGGCTAGGATTAGGGGTCTTTTTATAGAAGATTAGGATAGTATTAGCCATAGGATTAACCCTAGACTCAATCCAAGCCATCAAATCCCGTCACAAGCCTCCAAAACAGGTCAAAACAGCCAAAATGGGTGCACCAGGTTGCCTGGGCCGACCAGGCAGGTCGACTCCCAGGTCGACCCTGGGGTCGACTCCCTAGTCGACCCCCAGGTCGACCCCCCTGGGTCTGGCGGGAATTTTCCCGCCACTTCTGATTTTCTTAAATTTGAATCTGTTTTGAATTTGAACTTTTCGTGAAACTTCGCGAGGCCATATCTTGGTCATACGGACTCCGATTTTCGAAAACTCGGACTCTATTTCGCGTATTTTTCCGAGACGAACGCAATGGCACAGCCTGTTTCCCTTGATTCAGATTTTACAGTTTAATTCTGCCTTGATTTGTGTTATAACATGTTATTCAAAAATACGGGTTGTTACAGTCTTCTTCCAGAGTCGGCCCAAGGTTTTAGCTACCCAAGCCCATTTGAGGCAAAGGTTAATAAAAATTACTGTGTGTTGCCTAGCTTCCAAATTTTTTAGGGCAAAAGTTTAAAAAGACTATAATTTGGTGTTGCTTAGCTTCGAACATGCGACGACAAACCCAAACATACCTTACTACCCTTCAATAACAACCCAACTGCAACTTTCTTTACAAACAAGTATTGTCACAGATTTAATGTTAACAACTTTTAAGAAATTAAATTAGTTTTTTTTTGCCTCAGCCCAGTGGGTTGCCCCAGCCCTAGGGCTTGGTGGGATGCCCCCTGGGCCGAGCCTGCTTCTTTCATGAAGAGAAATCTCTTCATTTCTGAAAAGAAATGGAATTCTTTTGGTTGAAACTCGTTATGAAGAATTGCTACCTTTCTAGCATTATATATACACTTCAGTTATGATTTCCAAATCACTGAATCATTCTATTTCTTGTCTAATTTCTTAATTGCATTTTTATACACTTGCAATACAAAAACTTTCCCAAATTCAAATACTTGTTGAATCCTTGAATTGATTTAATATCACTTGATTCAACAAGCAATTTTCTTCCTTAAATCATCGCATTCAAATCATATACTCGAGGATAAGATTATAGGAAAGGTGTACTTAAACCGTTGACTATCCGTGTTGATTCAAGAATACAAAGCAGAAATCAAAACACCTATAATTGTTGAAGTCCTGTATAGTTGCTCGGGCGAGACGCATCCTTGTTGGGGCTTAGGTGTACTGACTTATTCCTCCGGGTTAAGAGAGGGCGTGATAGTGAATTCCGAAGAGGAGCTTCGGGACTGGACGTAGGGCGGGAAGTCCGAACCAATATAAAATTCCGGGTGTCGTTTCTTATTGAATTTACTTTTGATATATTTCTATTGCTTATATTTTACCTGCGTAACTATTGTATATTAGCTAGTTAGTATATCATCTATATTTCCACTATATCCATATAGATCCTGCTTAAGTATTCTAATTCATCTTTCCATGATAATGTATCTAATCTCAACCTATTCAAATAAGTATCTGGGGGATATGTAGAAAAACACCGTCAGACATTGTTAATTTGATTTTTAACCTTGCAAAGATCTGGATGAGCTAAAATGTCAAGACAAAAATGTAATGACTTGAAACTTCACATGCAAGCTCAAATAGACTAGAGAAATGATGTTGGGAAAAATAAAGCAAGGATATAACTTGGGTCAAGCCATTGAGATAATTGATGTCGAGTTTTCCTCCCACCCTCAAACTTTACAAAAGTTTTTTTTATATGTATGCCCAAATTATTTCATAAAGTAGTGGAAGATCTGTAACAATAGTTGAAAAGTTAGATTTCCTGAACTGTAGGACAAGTCAACTTATGAAGGAATGACTACCAAAACAAGCCATCAATCTACAAAATAACAAGACGAGCATCTAAATGAAGTAAGAAGCTCGATGCAATTGAAAAAAGTGCTAAGTACATAACTTGGCATATATAACTCAGTACTTAGTTATTCTAGTAACTTAGAATGTGTTAAACTCCTTAAGAGCATATTGGCCGACCTTCAGAGCATACGATGTCAAGCTTCCGGTCCGACAACTCATCTATTGTTATAAATACTAGCTTACTTACAACTGGAAATAAATCTTCTAGAGATTGGTTGCACATCACTTTGTATACATCTTTATGTAACTTCTTACCTTACGTAATAGTCACTAGTTAACTACTATTAATGGCCATTGTCAAACTCTATTCCATTGTGACTCTTTCTAATCAACTTCTATTCCAATCCAATATTATAAACACTACCATTGGTCAATCAATAATACTATTAAGTAGACGTAGAACAAGTTTAGCCCAACCAATATATAACGTAGTGTGTTGTTGATACTTTATTCTTTTATTTTTGTCTATTGCTAAATTTTAGTCACCTAACTTTATCTGGGGTGTTGATCCATTTTTATATTAATATTCTAGTGTTTCCATTGAAAATATTGGGTCTGGGCTCAAATTTAACTTTCTACTTTGGATTAGATAGGTTTAGAAGTTGATGTATAAGTTGGATTTAGAAGTTCAACTTGAAGAAATTGCTTGCTTGAATTGATGGCAATAATGAAATCAAGAAGATATTTTGCAACACTATCGATGGAGATGCCGGAAACCATTTTATGCTAACGCCGAATCTTTACGCAATATTGATGGTCAAAATCACATTTTCCTTAGTGAAAATGTAAAGATCTAGGTATGGTTGTGTGCTAGTAAGAGTTTATTCAAGGTTAAGTTGAGAAAGCTCACATGTTTTCTTAAGTTTCCATTTGTGGTTATGTTGTGTTGCATTATGTTATTATGATGCTTGAGACGTTAGTAGTTGATGTATGCAAGTATACCGCTTGTATGTAGTTTAGTTTGAAGTTAGAAAAGGTTAGTAAGTAAAAAGGATATTTAATGATTAATTATTATTTCAAAGGTTAAATAAATGTTTAATTATTTATTTAAAAGGGTTTTAATTGTTTAAATATTGATTTTGAATTAAATTACAAATTTACAAATTTTATTTTTGTTTGAAAGTTTATTTATTATTTAATAAGGAGTATAATATTATTTAATTATTAAATAAAGGTTTTTAAGTTAGAATTTTCTTATTTTCTAAGTATATTTTGAAATGGTATTTTTTCCCATAGTGCTGAGTATCAATTAACTTTAAGCTACATCATGAGCTAGGCATTAGATGACATTTTGTAGTAGAACCAAACACCATTCTACTATTATTTAAAATGAATTGATTATGAGGGATGCTGGTTAGCATAATAAAAACCCATTTTGCTAATAGCTAAGTTGAATTTGGACATCTAGGTAACATGATAGTTCACCCTCCTATTACAATATACTACGGACCTACTATATTTTGGTTGTTGTTGACATGTTATGTGATGATGATATGTGCAAACATATATTAGCAGAATTCATTCCCATTCTACTAAAACTTGGTCGTTGATTATGTTGGACATCTGTTGCAGAACAAAATCCCATTCCTTTCTTATGTTAACCTTGATATGTGTTTAGCAGAACAATTCACCATCTGTTATTAGTATAACTTGGTTAACTTAAATCCAATTGGATAAAAACATTATGGTCTTTATGGATCTTTTTATTTTGAAATCAATAACTTATTCTTTTGAAAAGTGTGTGAAGCGACCCGAACTTCCCCGGTCTCCAAAGAGATGAGAAAGAACGAATTACTGTGAGGACAAGACAAAACAGAACGCAAACAGAAGAACATTTCATTGCTATTTCAACAATTCCATCAGATACAAGAATATACAGAGTATAAATGAATAAATTACATTAGATAAATATCAGAGATTACAATAAATTACATAGCAGCGGAAAATAATACAAAAGCACAACTAGAAATGATACACGGATACAGAGCTTTCCGAGCATCGTTCCAGCTGTAAACCAGGATCCTATGAATATAAATCTGCAAAACCAAAACTACTAGCTGCCCGTGCGGAAAATAGGGGCACCCAGAGTTTAGGTTAAAACAATAAACTCCAGGTCAGTCATGTGACTGGTGTGAGAACTAAAACAGTTATTTAAAGCTTTATTTTAAAAGAGAGTAATTCAAGGGACCACGCCGTATAACACGGAACGGGTTTCCTCCCAAGAATAACAGTGCATAGGATAAACAACGCAATGCTTTTCGAAAAATGAAGCTATTATAAGACCCAGGTCCCATCACACAATGCAACGCAAGCCGGAGGATAGGGTTTTCCCTTATAATAGCCAAACATGCTTGGTACGTTTAAAACAAATCATTTGATACTATAATAAGTGTATAGTGTCAAAACAATTCAAATCATAAATATCAATCATAGGCGGCATGGGTACCATCTATCATGTCGCCATACTAGGCTCTACAAATAAAACTGAAATACACGTATTGGAAATTGGATTTCCGTCATGAGTCGAGGCAAGGGGCAAGCTCCTCTCCGCTTCGAGACACTCTAGCAAATGCCTCGGGACTACACACTCTGGGCAACCCCAGATTCGGCTGGGCCGGTCCTCACTTACGTTAGAGGATTGGCAATTCCTGAACACACGTTTCCCGGTCCTTACAGACCTAATATCGAGGCGCCTCGCATTCCAACAACCACATAGGTGAAAATTATATAAATGTCAGGGCTGGTAAGTCACTGACACCACCATAGCTAGAAAGAAACGTCGTGCTCTCCCAGCGGTCCGTATCCCGTTTTTAACTCATACCGAGGTGTGAGGCTCGCGAATCCACGCTATACACAAAGCTACGCCCCAAAGGTCGTGCTTTGATCATCAACCACAAGACTTTTCTTTTTAACAGAAGCCTTGATCCATGCAACTCAGTTTGCCACACCGGCAATCCATGCCATGCGATTGATATCTATCGATATATAACCTCTAAGCTCGTACGTCTCAGAGAAGGGCGTTAAGCAAGAGAATAAATTCTCCGCCGCCAAGCAGATATATATTTAACAGAAATCAATCAACACAGAATAAAATCCAATGTCAGACACACAATCCATTTACAAGTTCGTTCCGGGTCTGAACGAAACCGGAGGCACTTTCCTCGCATATCCATCGATCTCCAAGTACGTCTGGACGACCACCAACTATTTCCATCCTCTTGGGTGTACAGCCCAATCAGGATCGTCAGTAATTATCCAAATGATGTGAAGACTTCCGGTCTTCAACCACCGTCTTCATCTTCGACTTATCGTCGAATCGGTTATTCAGAATGGGTATAAACCCGGCCTTCCCGAACAACCCGCGTATATTAAAAACAAATGTTACACAAACACAACATACGCCTCATTCCAATTCATTAGCCACTAACCGTAAATCAGTAAGAGAGCAATTCCCCAAATATTAACCCCGAAGGCCGAAACCAACATCAGATCAATACCCAGGAAACCATTCTTCTTAACTAACCTTCAGCTAGTTTCTAAATTTCAATTCTTAGGGAAAGGTTCCCATTAATTTTATCCAAGATAAATTCTTTAAAATTTATCCTTTAATCTTCCTTTGGATGTCATTTCAAACCAAATTATGGTTTTCCAAACTAGTCGAGATTAGCGAACCACACCGAAGTAATTATTTATTTTATTTCCCAATCCCAACCTATTCATCCCATGAAGCAAAACTGGTGATACTCCCTATCTAATACCATGGTGTTATCGGTAAAATTAATTACCATTTCACGTTCAAATCTAATTAAAGATTTAACTATCGCTTTGGAGCAAAACTGGTAATACTCCATTCTCGCTCATTTTCTAGATTTGATAATTTATATTACAATTTCCCATTTCAATCTAATTGCAGATTCATTAAAACTCCTTTTATTGGGTTAAAGAACTAGCGTCATTTAAAACACAGTTCACGACAAACCCAAATAACATTCTATTTATTATCGGGTTAAAGAACAAGTGTTATTTAAACACTGTTCACGATAAACCCACAAATCAATTCTATTTAAAACCCATTTCAAATCCAATTTATTTATTTAAAAATAAATGGATTTTAATTTTAGTTCAAAACTAGTTCATTTCGATAAAAATCTATTTTTATCTTTTCAAATGTGGAGATTTTCATCCCAATTTTTCTCAAATCATTCCTTATGATTTTACACAAATTATTGATATTTTTAATAATTTTATCAAGGCCCGTACAGTCGATTTCCATCAATGGCCATCGAACTGCACTTACAACGACCTTTTTCAATTTTGATTTGGACGTATCTCCAAATTCAACTGTTAGATTTCAAATTTCTAATATTCGTCAGAAAGCTCTTTTCGATACGAACCCAACGGTTCCGGTTTTAGGAGAATCCGACGGTCGGATCTCCCGTAATGTCTGTTTGAAATAAATGGTCGAAATTCACGAACTGCCGCGCCGCGGCGCGTTCTATTCAGGCCATTATATTATATATATAATATATATAATAAATATTTCGTCGATTTCTATTTAAAACGAATTTTATAAATAGTTTTGAATTCGTTTCAAAAACAATTTCAACCTTTATTTCAAATTCAAATCAAAATTGAATTTCCTATTATAAATCCTTTTAACTTTCATTTCTATTTGATTTCAATTCAAATCGATTTTAATTCGATTCGAATTCATTTCGTTTTCTATTCAATTTAAATTCAATTCGTTATATATTCAATTGAAATCAAATTCGTTATATATTCAATTCATTTCAAAATCGTTTTATATTCAATTCATTTCGAAATCATTTTATATTCAATTCATTTCGAAATCGTTTTCAATTCAATTCATTTCGAAATCGTTTTATATTCAATTCATTTCGAAATCGTTTTCAATTCAATTCATTTCGAAATCGTTTCATATTTTTCTATTTTCAAATATTCTATTTCAAATATTTCTTTTTCAAATATTTCTATTTCAAATATTTCGTTCAACACATGACTAATCTCAACGGATGAGTACTGTCAACACATGAACCTTTATTTTATAGTGATAAAGATATAAATTTTATTATTAAAATATTTCGTTCAACACATGACTGATCTCAACGGATGAGTACAATCAACACATGAACCTTTATTTTATATTATTCTTAATTTTCCCGATTGGAATGAGGCCCAATCAATTACCATATAACGTTAATTATATGGATTTTCATACATCACACATATATAATAGCATTGAAAAATAATTAACCATCAACCAAAGTGCACTACACTGTATAAGCATCAAATATAGATATCTAACGCTTATAACAGCCTGTCAATCAATCGATCGACATATTTAATCAATCAGGATGAGTGAACTTCAAATTTCCTCCCAACACCCGTGTGGGGTTTCAAACAATCAAACACAGATTTTAGTTGTGCAGTTGGGCGATGTGTAAAATTTATCGACCCAATCAATATCAGTCAAATCAGTGTATATAAACAAATCGGCCAATTTGTTTATAAATATTTATTTATTCACTTTCACGTTAAAAATTATATTTTTAACGATAAAACATTTTATTTCAACACATGAATTTTTATTCAGTTCATTTATCAAATAAAATGATATCTTCATTTTTCTAACTTGTTTTAGAAAATTTCGGCGGCATAACGGCACGATACTAGAAACGGAACGAGGCCTAGCCTTATCCCCGGTCTAGTGAAGGCCCACGCCATTCACGCATCAATCAAATCAATTTTATTTCACCAAACAATTCAATTCAAAACAAATTCTCTAACCAACTACACAACCAAACAATTAAACAAACAAGCCATCCATGGTCTGTTGATGACGGGTTTCGGGTGTTACTAAACACCGTCTGCATCCTAATATATATATATATATATATATATATATATACTAGAAAAAAGAAATTAAAGAGTGGGAAATTCTCACCAATAGCTATCCAATACCACGACTCTTCATTGATAGAAATCTTCATTGTTCTCGCCTTTTTATCCCCTTCGTTGCCCGTATTCTCTACATATGTAAAAATCGAATTTTTACTTCGCCATTCAATATATAAAAATCGAATTTTTACTTTGCTATTCAATATATAAAAATCGAATTTTTACTTTGCTATTCAATATATAAAAATCGAATTTTTACTTTGCTATTCAATATATAAAAATCGAATTTTTACTTTGTTATTCAATATATAAAAATCGAATTTTTACTATGCTATTCCATATATAAAAATCCAATTTTTACTATGCTATTCAATATATAAAAATCGAATTTTTACTATGTTATTCAATATATAAAAATCCTATTTTTACCCCGCTATTCTTCATATAAAGATTTCGTCTTTTCAAATATAAAGATTTCTCCTTTTCAAATTTATCATTATAAAAATCACATTTTTATTTTGCTACACATATAAAGATGATATTTCTAATATTCCTATCATGTAAAAATTATATTTTTAATTCTCTACATAAACAAAAATCATATTTTTACATCTCCTATATAGTAAAGATTATATTTTTAATACTTTAAAAATATAAAAATCATATTTTTATTTCTTTAAAAATATAAAATCATATTTTTATAATGTTTAAAATCCTATCTATATTTTTTCTGTAAAAACAATGGCCTATTTTCTTTTGTAAAAACTGATTTTATATTTTAAAAACGATGGTATTTTATATGATTTAAAAATCATATTCCTACAGTTTCAAACATTGAAAATAAATAAATAAATGCAAATAAAATAAAATAAACGCTTACTGTTAAAGGTTGGAGGGGGTCGGAGTCGCGCTGAGGTGGCGCAGGGGTAGGCGGTGGAAGGGGGGCTATCTGAGCGGCGACGCGATTCATCGGGGGGGGGGGGGGGGGGGCTCTCGCGCGGCGGCGCGATCCAACGGGGGGGCACTCGATCAGACCAGGGGGGATCTTCGCACGGCGGTCGGCGCCGCTAGGGGGGGTGGCGGTTACGCGGCTGCGCCCCTTTTTTCTTCTCTTTTTTTTAATCTACGAAATCGATTTTGAAATAAAAAGGTGGGGGGGCGCAGAGAGAAATAAGGGGGAAGAGAGAAGATTTAATTATTTTAATATTTTATATTTCTAAAATGTTGACTTTTACATACGACCTCTAAACGAGGCCCACCGCCTGTCGTCCACAGCGTTTTACCCCCATTCCGAACACAATGGGATATGTATCATAGGCTGATTCGATAGTTACAATCAGTTTCCATCAAAATCAACATATAACTCTATATATTGAATTTGACACATACTAACTCGAAAAATTCCCGAAAAATATTTTCTAGCTTCGTATTGACGATACGGTCCTAACAAAACTAGTTTCGCCGAATTCCGAGACCGTTGGAAAAATGGCCATTTTACAGTCGATTAAAATCAACTGAAACTGGTCGAACGCGTTTTCCTTTGCCACGCTCACATATTGATTCGAAAAATTATGAAATTTGGAATCTAGCAATAATTTGACACTGCGGATCCAACAAAATTGGTTTCGTCAAAATCCGAGGTCGTTTGCAAAATGTCTATTTTTAAGGGCCTGAATTCCATAACGACTATTCAGAATTTTCAACTGGACATATCTTTTGATCCCCGCTATGAAATCTTGATTTTTCGGATTCGTTGGAAAGATATTCACAATTAGATCCTAAGTTTTTAGTTTCACTAAAATCCGGATTATTTTGCACCCGGTACATTTAATTGAAGTTTGAAATCGAATTATCGAACTACCGCGCCATTTTCAATTCTATTTATAATTATATATAATTATTTATTTTCTAACGACGACGTATATAATATATATGTTCTAATTCTATTCAAAATAAATTTCTCGTCGATATTATTTAAAATAATCTATTTTAAATATTCAAACTTCGCTAAAATTGCCAAAATAAAAATTTTAAACTGGCTCAGATTTTCCGGGTTATTACAATCTCCCCCACTTAAAACTTTTCATCCCCCAAAAGGAACAAAGTCGAAAATGGTTTGATTAATCAGCTCTACGTTCGATCTGGCTTCCATTCTCCAACTTTTCAGTTTCTGAGAATTTTCAAATTTTCAAAAATTTGGCTAACACCCTAAATTTTCGAAAAATTTCGCCATAACCTCCCCTGCACCGGGAGCCACGGGAAAATCCCAAAATTGCCATACAGGCCTTCTGATCTCAAAAAGAAAACGAAAAAGCCAAGCGGCTAGCCAATAGGCTCATAAAATCATCATCAACCAAACAAAACAGTAAATTATAGTAAACATGTACCTATTTGTCGGGCAAACAAATTTTATTCTTCGGCTCTAGCCTCCTTGCTATGACCTGTTCAATGTAAGTATATGTATATGCAAGCAAATGCGACCAATTTTCAATACAGTTCAATATTTGGTTATATTAGGCATAATGGTTCAAAGTTATCAAACAAATAAACAAACAACACAAACATCAATCAATTAGTGAATTTAACGTTTCAAATTCATAATTTGATATATAGTCAAAAATCATATTTTTGAAGCCAATTCACAACAATGTGTTCTAGCTATATAAGTTTTGGTTCTCACACCAGTCTAATGGAAATATGTAGATATCACACCTTCGAAACACGAACATAAATACTGATGATGTCATGACAATCATTAGTACCATCTTCGGGCGACTAGAATGTGATTCTATATCTATCCAGTATATTAAAACCTCGAATATACGTTCATGACGCATATATGCAAAATCCTTATATATTGGATTGTCCATATCAATATAAATAAATTATTCAAATACGTATAAAATGGTTTAAATTTTCAAAACAAAATTGTTTTCATTTGAAAAATATACTCTTCACACTCGTTCTAGGATACTACTGATCCTATCTCTAACGAGTCATTCTAATTGGATATTACTAATCCAATATCTGATGAATTCTTTCGTATGGTTCTAATGTGTCTTGTTCTCGAGCTCTGTAAACCAAAGCTCTGATACCAAATGAAACGACCCGAACTTCCCCGGTCTCCGAAGAGATGAGAAAGAACGAATTACTGTGAGGACAAGACAAAACAGAACGCAAATAGAAGAACATTTCATTGCTATTTCAACAATTCCATCAGATACAAGAATATACAAAGTATAAATGAATAAATTACATTAGATAAATATCAGAGATTACAATAAATTACATAGCAGCGGAAAATAATACAAAAGCACAACTAGAAATGATACACGGATACAGAGCTTTCCGAGCATCGTTCCAGCTGTAAACCAGGATCCTGTGAATATAAATCTGCAAAACCAAAACTACTAGCTGCCCGTGCGGAAAATAGGGGCACCCAGAGTTTAGGTTAAAACAGTAAACTCCAGGTCAGTCATGTGACTGGTGTGAGAACTAAAACAGTTATTTAAAGCTTTATTTTAAAAGAGAGTAATTCAAGGGACCACGCCGTATAACACGGAACGGGTTTCCTCCCAAGAATAACAGTGCATAGGATAAACAACGCAATGCTTTTTGAAAAATGAAGCTATTATAAGACCCAGGTCCCATCACACAATGCAACGCAAGCCGGAGGATAGGGTTTTCCCTTATAATAGCCAAACATGCTTGGTACGTTTAAAACAAATCATTTGATACTATAATAAGTGTATAGTATCAAAACAATTCAAATCATAAATATCAATCATAGGCGGCATGGGTACCATCTATCATGTCGCCATACTAGTCTCTACAAATAAAACCGAAATACACGTATTGGAAATTGGATTTCCGTCATGAGTCGAGGCAAGGGGCAAGCTCCTCTCCGCTTCGAGACACTCTAGCAAATGCCTCGGGACTACACACTCTGGGCAACCCCGGATTCGGCTGGGCCGGTCCTCACTTACGTTAGAGGAATGGCAATTCCTGAACACACGTTTCCCGGTCCTTACAGACCTAATATAGAGGCGCCTCACATTCCAACAACCACATAGGTGAAAAGTATATAAATGTCAGGGCTGGTAAGTCACTGACACCACCATAGCTAGAAAGAAACGTCGTGCTCTACCAGCGGTCCGTACCCCATTTTTAACTCATACCGAGGTGTGAGGCTCGCGAATCCACGCTATACACAAAGCTACGCCCCAAAGGCCGTGCTTTGATCATCAACCACAAGACTTTGCTTTTCAACAGAAGCCTTGATCCATGCAACTCAGTATGCCACACCGGCAATTCATGCCATGCGATTGATATCTATTGATATATAACCTCTAAGCTCGTACGTCTCAGAGAAGGGCGTTAAGCAAGAGAATAAATTCTCCGCCGCCAAGCAGATATATATTTAACAGAAATCAATCAACACAGAATAAAATCCAATGCCAGACACACAATCCATTTACAAGTTCGTTCTGGGTCTGAACGAAACCGGAGGCACTTTCCTCGCATATCCATCGATCTCCAAGTACGTCTGGATGACCACCAACTATTTCCATCCTCTTGGGTGTACAGCCCAATCAAGATCGTCAGTAATTATCTAAACGATGTGAAGACTTCCGGTCTTCGACCACCGTCTTCATCTTCGACTTATCGTCGAATCGGTTATTCAGAATGGGTATAAACCCGGCCTTCCCGAACAACCCGCATATATTAAAAACAAATGTTACACAAACACAACATACGCCTCATTCCAATTCATTAGTCACTAACCGTAAATCAGTAAGAGAGCAATTCCCCAAATATTAACCCCGAAGGCCGAAACCAACATCAGATCAATACCCAGGAAACCATTCTTCTTAACTAACCTTCAGCTAGTTTCTAAATTTCAATTCTTAGGGAAAGGTTCCCATTAATTTTATCTAAGATAAATTCTTTAAAATTTATCCTTTAATCTTCCTTTGGATGTCATTTCAAACCAAATTATGGTTTTCCAAACTAGTCGAGATTAGCGAACCACACCGAAGTAATTATTTATTTTATTTCCCAATCCCAACCTATTCATCCCATGAAGCAAAACTGGTGATACTCCATATCTAATACCATGGTGTTATCGGTAAAATTAATTACCATTTCACGTTCAAATCTAATTAAAGATTTAACTATCGCTTTGGAGCAAAACTGGTAATACTCCATTCTCGCTCATTTTCTAGATTTGATAATTTAGATTACAAATTCCCATTTCAATCTAATTGCAGATTCATTAAAACTCATTTTATTGGGTTAAAGAACTAGCGTCATCTAAAACACAGTTCACGACAAACCCAAATTACATTCTATTTATTATCGGGTTAAAGAACAAGTGTTATTTAAACACTGTTCACGATAAAACCACAAATCAATTCTATTTAAAACCCATTTCAAATCCAATTTATTTATTTAAAAATAAATGGATTTTAATTTTAGTTCAAAACTAGTTCATTTCGATAAAAATCTATTTTTATCTTTTCAAATGTGGAGATTTTCGTCCCAATTTTTCTCAAATTATTCCTTATGATTTTACACAAATTATTGATATTTTTAATAATTTTATCAAGGCCCGTACAGTCGATTTCCATCAATGGCCATCGAACTGCACTTACAGCGACCTTTTTCAAATTTGATTTGGACGTATCTCCAAATCCAACCATTACATTTCAAATTTATAATATTCGTCAGAAAGCTCTTTTCGATGCGAACCCAACGGTTCCGGTTTTAGGAGAATCCGACGGTCGGATCTCCCGTAATGTCCGTTTGAAATAAATGGTCGAAATTCACGAACTGCCGCGGCGCGGCGCGTTCTATTCAGGCCATTATATTATATATATAATATATATAATAAATATTTCGTCGATTTCTATTTAAAACGAATTTTATAAATAGTTTTGAATTCGTTTCAAAAACAATTTCAACCTTTATTTCAAATTCAAATCAAAATTGAATTTCCTATTATAAATCCTTTTAACTTTCATTTCTATTTGATTTCAATTCAAATCGATTTTAATTCGATTCAAATTCATTTCGTTTTCTATTCAATCTAAATTCAATTCGTTATATATTCAATTGAAATCAAATTGTTTATATATTCAATTCATTTCGAAATCGTTTTATATTCAATTCATTTCGAAATCGTTTTATATTCAATTCATTTCGAAATCGTTTTCAATTCAATTCATTTCGAAATCGTTTTATATTCAATTCATTTCGAAATCATTTTCAATTCAATTCATTTCGAAATCGTTTCATATTTTTCTATTTTCAAATATTCTATTTCAAATATTTCTTTTTCAAATATTTCTATTTCAAATATTTCGTTCAACACATGACTAATCTCAATAGATGAGTACTGTCAACACATGAACCTTTATTTTATAGTGATAAAGATATAAATTTTATTATTAAAATATTTCGTTCAACACATGACTAATCTCAACAGATGAGTACAGTCAACACATGAACCTTTATTTTATATTATTCTTTATTTTCCCGATTGGAATGAGGCCCAATCAATTACCATATAACGTTAATTAAATGGATTTTCATACATCACACATATATAATAGCATTGAAAAATAATTAACCATCAACCAAAGTGCACTACACTGTATAAGCATCAAATATAGATATCTAACGCTTATAACAGCCTGTCAATCAATCGATCGACATATTTAATCAATCAGGATGAGTGAATTCAGATTTCCTCCCAACACCCGTGTGGGGTTTCAAACAATCAAACACAGATTTTAGTTGTGCAGTTGGGCGATGTGTAAAATTTATTGACCCAATCAATATCAGTCAAATCAGTGTATATAAACAAATCGGCCGATTTGTTTATAAATATTTATTTATTCACTTTCACGTTAAAAATTATATTTTTAACGATAAAACATTTTATTTCAACACATGAATTTTTATTCAGTTCATTTATCAAACAAAATGATATCTTCATTTTTCTAACTTGTTTTAGAAAATTTCGGCGGCATAACGGCACGATACTAGAAACGGAACGAGGCCTAGCCTTATCCCCGGTCTAGTGAAGGCCCACGCCATTCACACATCAATCAAATCAATTTTATTTCACCAAACAATTCAATTCAAAACAAATTCTCTAACCAACTACACAACCAAACAATTAAACAAACAAGCCATCCATGGTCTGTGGATGACGGGTGTCGGGTGTTACTAAACACCGTCTGCATCCTAGTATATATATATATATATATATATATATATATAACTAGAAAAAAGAAATTAAAGAGTGAGAAATTCTCACCAATAGCTATCCAATACCACGACTCTTCATTGATAGAAATCTTCATCGTTCTCGCCTTTTTATCCCCTTCGTTGCCCGTATTCTCTACATATGTAAAAATCGAATTTTTACTTCGCCATTCAATATATAAAAATCGAATTTTTACTTTGCTATTCAATATATAAAAATCGAATTTTTACTTTGCTATTCAATATATAAAAATAGAATTTTTACTTTGCTATTCAATATATAAAAATCGAAATTTTACTTTGCTATTCAATATATAAAAATCGAATTTTTACTATGCTATTCATTATATAAAAATCGAATTTTTACTATGCTATTCAATATATAAAAATCCTATTTTTACCCCGCTATTCTTCATATAAAGATTTCGTCTTTTCAAATATAAAGATTTCTCCTTTTCAAATTTATCATTTTAAAAATCACATTTTTATTTTGCTACACATATAAAGATGATATTTCTAATATTCCTATCATGTAAAAATTATATTTTTAATTCTCTACATAAATAAAAATCATATTTTTACATCTCCTATATAGTAAAGATTATATTTTTAATACTTTAAAAATATAAAAGTCATATTTTTATTTCTTTAAAAATATAAAAATCATATTTTTATAATGTTAAAAATCCTATCTATATTTTTTCTGTAAAAACAATGGCCTATTTTCTTTTGTAAAAACTGATTTTATATTTTAAAAACGATGGTATTTTATATGATTTAAAAATCATATTCCTACAGTTTCAAACACTGAAAATAAATAAATAAATGCAAATAAAATAAAATAAACGCTTACTGTTAAAGGTTGGAGGGGGTCGGAGGCGCGCTGAGGTGGCGCAGGCAGAGGGGTAGGCGATGGAGGGGGGCTATCTGAGCGGTGGCGCGATTCATCGGGGGGGGGGGGGGGCTCTCGCGCGGTGGCGCGATCCAACGGGGGGGGGGGGGGGCTCTCGATTTGACCAGGGGGGGTCTTCGCACGACGGTCGGCGCCGCTGGGGGGGGGGTGGGGGTGGCGGTTGCGCCCCTTTTTTCTTCTCTTTTTTTTGTCTGTGAAATCGATTTTGAAATAAAAAGGGGGGGCCAGAGAGAAATAAGGGGGAAGAGAGAAGGTTTAATTATTTTAATATTTTGTATTTCTAAAATGTTGACTTTTACATACGACCTCTAAACGAGGCCCACCGCCTGTCGTCCATAGCGTTTTACACCCATTCCGAACACAATGGGATATGTATCGTAGGCTGATTCGATAGTTACAACCAGTTTCCATCAAAATTAACATATAACTCTATATATTGAATTTGATCGCGCATTTCAATTTACCGGGGTCACATACTAACTCGAAAAATTCCCGAAAAATATTTTCTAGCTTTGTATTGACGATACGGTCCTAACAAAACTAGTTTCGTCGAATTCCGAGACCGTTGGAAAAATGGCCATTTTCCAGTCGATTAAAATCAACTAAAACTGGTCAAACGCGTTTTCCTTTGCCACGCTCACATATTGATTCGAAAAATTATGAAATTTGGAATCTAGCAATAATTTGACACTGCGGATCCAACAAAAGTGGTTTCGTCAAAATCCGAGGTCGTTTGCAAAATGTCTATTTTTAAGGGCCTGAATTCCATAGCGACTATTCAGAATTTTCAACTGGACATATCTTTTGATCCCCGCTATGAAATCTTGATTTTTCAGATTCGTTGGAAACATAATCACAATTAGATCCTAATGTTTTTGGTTTCACTAAAATCCGGATTATTTTGCACCCGGTACATTCGATTGAAGTTTGAAATCGAATTATCGAACTACCACGCCATTTTCAATTCTATTTATAATTATATATAATTATTTATATTCTAACGATGACGTATATAATATATACGTTTTAATTCTATTCAAAATAAATTTCTCGTCGATATTATTTAAAATAATCTATTTTAAATTTTCAAACTTCGCTAAAATTGCCAAAATAAAAATTTTAAACTGGCTCAGATTTTCCGGGTTATTACAGTGTGCTAATGATTATCATTTTAAAGTAAATATTTAAAGGGTAATTAAGTAATGACTTTATCAAAGCTATTCGACGTAATTTAAATGTCTGAAGAAGTAACATGTTTATAAAAAAAGTGTCTTGAATCATTGCATATTGAAAAGAAAAAAAATTATAAATGTCAAGATAAATAGTTTTGTTATAGCTAACTACTTTATTAACCAGCAAGGTGCAAGTTAATTAAATTAACTTAAGAATAAGCACTAAGTTTAATATTGGATTATGAACTAGAATTAAACTTAATAAGATGATTATTTAGAAGAATTTACTTAATGAATGGAATTAAGTAAAATGATTTGAGTTCGTAAAAGGAAAATTGAAATCTTATTAAAGAGTTTGTAGACCTTATTTTGGAATGGGTTTCATTTTGAATTTGGTTAACTTAAGTTAGACATTAAGAACTTTAGTTAGTAAGCTTCAATTAATTAAAATATGAGTGTGACCTGGGCATTAATTCACGATAATACTCGAGTCAGACCGAGCATTTTGTCAGGTTAGCTTAGGTTCTCGGAGCTTAGGATAGGAGCTAGAGGCTTTATTCGGCTATTGTTTATATTCAATCATCTTTATTTGTAAGGACATGTTTTCTAATTATCCAGGTTGGATTAGCTAGTTACTCTTATGTTGTATTATGTATATTAAATAAAAGTTCTTTCGGATTTGCAAATATTTGTTATATATTATATGTTATCCACTGCGATTGTGAGATTGTGTTCTCTCTTCTTTTCTTTAACCCATAATAACTTAATTTTCCAACACTTGGGCATTCGATACATGAGTACTGTGGTTGTATTAGTATTGACTCTAAGGATCGAAAAATTGGGTCGTTACAATTTTCTTTCAAAATCTTTAAAATACGATGATATAAGCTTTTTATTGCATAATATTTCATGTGATGTTTTACTGTTCAATGGTAAAATTAATATTTTATTTAAAGTATAATGTGCTATAGTGACTGCTTCAGCCCAAAAATTCATTTGTAATTTATTATTGTTTAACGTTGTTCTTTCACACTCTTGACTAGTCATAATTTTATGTACAACAACTCCATTTTGTTATGGTGTTCTAGGAAAGGAAAAGTTGTGATTTATTCCCTTCTTATTGCAAAATTTTGCAAAATTCTTATATTCGAATTCACCTCCCTGATCTCTCCATATAGTTTTAACTTTAATATAATGTTGATTTTGTATTCTTTTAGAAAAAAATTTAGATTGTTCATAAGAATCACTTATATTCTTTAGAATAAACATTCAAGTAAATCGAAAAAATCGTCTACTATAACAAATACATATCTATTACGATTTAGAGATTGAATTTTCAAAGGATCAAAAAGATAAAAATGTAAGATTTCTAAAGGTTGAGAAGCGGAAATCATATCTTTTGATTTATAGGAACTTTTTTAAGTTATCCTAATTGACAAGCATCACACAAATTTTCTACCATAAAATTGACTTTAGGGAGACTTTAACTAGAATAGTTTTAGAACTTTTAGACTAGAGTCTAAAATTTACATAACCAAACCTTTTTTGCCAAATCTAAGGGTACTTGTATCAGCTAAAAGACATAGATCATGATTTGGAAATCTCATACTTATTACATAAATATATTTTTCTACTATTGCCTTTAAATATAATGTTTGACTCATTATCTTTGATATAGATACAATCCTTTTCAAATTTTATCCTATAGCACTTATCGCATAACTGATTAATATTAAGTAGGTGATGTTTTAAATTCCTAACTGATAAAACATTAGAAACAGTAGGAGCTTTAGAATTAACTAAATTATCGATTCCAATCACGTATCTTTTTGAATTTTCCTTAAAGTGAATCAGTCTTCTATCTTTTTAGACAATATCTTTTAATAGCTCTTGGTTTCCAGTCATGTGTTTTGAGCATCTTCTATCAAATGTATTTATTCTTTTGATTCGTTGTTCCTTTTCATGAATTTTTTTCATCAATCGCCATGAAGTAAGTCTGTTCCTATACTTTTCCAATAGATCAAGTGATATTTTAACAATTACTGATGCAATTTTACGGAATGCTAACATAATGATTTTGTGACAAATCCATGCAAGAATAGTATTTCAGAAAATGACAATTTAAAACTTTTCCAAAAAATCAGGTTATGGAATTTTGACAACCTTGTTCTGGTACCACCTGTGGGTGCAACGAAAGTGCATCTTAAGGAATACCCAACACTAGAGGATGGGTGAATAGTGTTTGTGGAATCTATATGAATTTTTTGAATAACTTTAAATATACTTGCATATATGAAAACTATCACAGAAATCACAAAAATTACAGAAAGCACAACAGAATTGAAAACAATAAAAAGCAGTAAAGTAAAGGAAAGATCTACTAGATTTTATACTGGTTCAGAGTTACCCTGCATCTAGTCTCGCACAAAGGCCTATACGGATTTTTATATCTTTGAAATCTTTTACACTCTTTAATATCAAACCTACAAGGAGACACTCTGTAACGGCAAGGAATTTCGCTCGATCTGAATCAGTCGTTAAACCGATCTAGACCGTTCGAAACCCCTTATCGTTTTGAGAACAGGACGAATCAGAACGCAGACAGAAGAACATTTCATTGCTATTACAACAATTCCATCAGATACAAGAATATACAGAGTATAAATGAATACTATACATTCGATAAATATCAGAGATTACAATAAATTACATAGCAGCGGAAAATAATACAAAACACAACTGAAAGTAATACACGGATACAGAGCTTTCGGAGCATCGTTCCAGCTGTAAATCGGGATCCTATGAATATAAATCTGCAAAACCAAAACTACTAGCTGCCCGTGTAGAAAATAGGGGCACCCAGAGTTTAGGTTAAAACAATAAACTCCAGGTCAGTCATGGGACTGGTGTGAGAACTAAAACAGTTATTAAAACTTTATTTTAAAAGAGAGTAATTCAAGGGACCACGTCGTATAACACAGAACGAATTTCCTCCCAAGAACACCAGTGCATATTAATAAACAACGCAATGCTTTTTCGAAAAATGAAGCTATTATAAGACCCAGGTCCCATCACACAATGCGGCGCAAGCCGGAGGATAGGGTTTTCCCTTATAATAGCCAAACATGCTTGGTACGTTTAAAACAAATCATTTGATACTATTATTGGTGTATAGTGTCAAAACAATTTCAATCATAAATATCAATCATAGACGGCATGGGTACCATATATCATGTCGCCATACTAGTTCTACAATTAAAACCGTAATATCACGTATTGGAATTTGGATTTCCGTCATGAGTCGAGGCAAGGGGCAAGCTCCTCTCCGCTTCGAGACACTCTAGCAAATGCCTCGGGACTACACACTCTGGGTAGCCCCTGGATGCTTCAGGGCCGGTCCTCTCTTACGTTTGAGGATTAATTATTCATGAACACACGTTTTCCGGTCCTTACTCACCTAAAATCGAGGCGCCTCATCCAACAACCACATAGGTGAAAAGTATATAAATGTCAGGGCTGGTAAGTCACTAACACCACCAAAGCTAGAAAAAAACGTCGTGCTCTCCCTGCAGTCCTTATCCCGTTTTTGACTCATACTGAGGTGTGAGGCTCGCGAATTCATGTTATACACAAAGCTACGCCACAAAGGCCGTGCTTTGATCATCAACCACAAGACTTTGCTTTTCAATAGAAGCCTTGATCCATGCAACTCAGCATGCCACACAGGCAATTCATGCCATGCGACTGATGTCCATCGATATACAACCTCTGAGCTCGTACGTCTCAGAGAAGGGCGTTAAGCAAGAGAATAAATTATCCGTCGCCAAACAGATGTATATTTAATAGAGATCAATCAACACAGAATAAAATCCAATATCAGACACACAATCCATTTACAAGTTCGTTCTGGGTCTGAACGAAACCGGAGGCACTTTCCTCGCATATCCATCGATCTCCAAGTACGTCTGGACGACCACCAACTATTTCCATCCTATTGGGTGTACAGCCCAATCAAGATCATCAGTAATCACCCAAACGAGGTGAAGACTTCTGGTCTTCGACCACCGTCTTCATCTTCGACTTATCGTCGAATCGGTTATTCAGAATGGGTATAAACCCGGCCTTTCCGAAAAACCCGCGTATATTAAAAACAAATGTTACACAAACACAACATACGCCTCATTCCAATTCATTAGTCACTAACCGTAAATTAGCAAGAGAACAATTCCCCAAATATTAACCCCGAAGGCCGAAACCAACATCAGATCAATATCCAGGAAACTATTCTTCTTAACTAACCTACAGCTAGTTTCCAAATTTCAATTCTTAGGGAAAGGTTCCCGTTAATTTTATCAAAGATAAATTCTTTAAAATTCATTCTTTAATCTTCCATTGGATGTCATTTCAAACCATGTTAAGGTTTTCCAAACTAGTCGGGATTAACGAACCACACCGAAGTAATTATTTATTTTATTTCCCAATCCCAACCTATTCATCCCATGAAGCAAAACTGGTAATACTCCATATCTAACACCACAGTGTTATCGGTAAAATTAATTACCATTTCACGTTCAAATCTAATTAAAGATTTAACTATCGCTTTGGAGTAAAACTGGTGATACTCCATATCTAATACCACGGTGTTATAGGTAAATTTAATTACCATTTCACGTTCAAATCTAATTAAAGATTTAACTATCGCTAGGAGAAAAACTGGTGATACTCCATTCTTGCTCATTTGCCAATTTTGATAATTTAAATTATCAATTCACATTTCAATCTAATTGCAGATTCATTAAAACTCCCTTTTACTGGGTCAAAGAACTAATGTCATTTAAAACACAGTTCACGACAAACCCAAATCACATTCTATTTATTATCGAGTTAAAGAACAAGTGTTATTTAAAACACCCTTCACGATAAACCCACAAATCAATTCTATTTAAAACCCATTTCAAATCCACTTTATTTATTTTAAAAATAAATGGGTTTTAATTTTAGTTCAAAACTATTTCATTTCGATAAAAATCTATTTTTATCTTCTCAAATATGGAGTTTTTCGTCCCAATTTTTCCCAAATCATTTCTTATGATTTTGCACAAATTATTACTATTTTAAAATAATTTTATCAAGGCCCGTACAGTCGATTTCCATCAACGGCCATCGAACTGCACTTACAGCGACCTTTTCCAAATTTGATTTGGACGTATCTCCAAATCCAACCGTTAAATTTCAAATTTCTAATATTCGTTAGAAAGCTCTTTTCGATACGAACCCAATGGTTCTGGTTTTAGGAGAATCCGACGGTCGAATCTCCCGTAATGTCCATTCGAAATAAATGGTCGAAATTCACGAACTGCCGCGGCGCGGCGCGTTCTATTCAGGCCATTATATTATATATATAATATATATTTCGTCGATTCCTATTTAAAACGAATTTTTGTAAATAGTTTTAAATTCGTTTCAAAAACATTTCAACTTCCATTTCCAATTCAAATCAAAATTGATTTTTTCCTTATAAATTCGTTTTAAATTCATTTCAATTTAATTCAAATTTCGATTCAATTTGAATTCATTTCAAATCGATTTTTATTCTATTTCAATTCGTTTTCAATTCCATTCGAATTCGTTTTATATTCAATTCAATTCGAATTCGTTTTATGTTCAATTCAATTCGAATTCGTTATATATTCAATTCAATTCGATTTCTTTTCAATTCAATTCAAATTCGTTTTCTTTTCAATTCGAATCAAATTCGTTTTCTTTTCGATTCAAATCAAATTCGTTTTCTTTTCAATTCAAATCAAATTCGTTTTCTTTTCAATTCAATATAAAAACGAATATAATCGATATAAATATCGTTCACGTCAAAATAGCGCATCTCTAATCAAAACGGCTTTATATATTACAAAAATTCCGTTATTCTATTCAACAAATGAATATTTATTCTATTCAATACGTGAATCTATATTTTTGTCAACACATGACTAATCTCAACGAATGAGTAGTCCACGTGTGACTATTTTTGTTATTCAATATATTTTATAAAATTATGGTATCTATCGTTTGATTTCAAATCAGACTCCAACCATAAATTAGTAAGAGGGCGATTCCCGGAATATTAACCCCGAAGGCCGAAAACAACATTATATCAATATCCAGGAGACCACTCATCTTATCTATTTTCCAATTAGTTTCTAATTTTATATATGATAAAGATGTAAATTTTATTGTTAAAATATTTCGTTCAACACAAGACTAATCTCAACGAATGAGTACGGTCAACACATGAACCTTTATTTTATAATATTCTTTATTTTCTAAATTGGAATGAGGCCTAGTCAATTACCATACAAAGTTAACTATATGGATTCCATACAACAAATGTATATAATAGCAACGATACATAATCAACCATCATCCAAAGTGCACTACAATGTATAAGCATCAAATATAGATATCTAACGCTTATAACAGCCTGTCAATCAATCGATCGACATAAAACCAATTATTGGGATTAGTGTATGCCGTATTTTATCCCAATACCCGTATGGGGTTTCAAACAATCAAACACAGATTTTATTTTTGCAGTTAGGCGATGTGTAAAATTTATCGTTCCAATCAATGTCCTTCAAATAGGTGTACATAAACAAACCATCCGGTTTGTAAATGAATATTTATTTATTCACGTTCACGTTAAAAATTATATTTTTAACGACCAAAATATTTTATTCAACCTATGAATATTCTATTCGGTTCATTTATTAAATAAAATGATATCTTTATTTTTCTAACTTATTTTAGAAAATTTCAGCGGCATAACGGCACGATACTAGAAACGGGACAAGGCCTAGCCTTATCCCCGGTCTAATAATGGCCCACGCCATACACATATCAATCAAACCAATTTCAATTCACCAAACAACCAAATTTAGAACAAATAATCTAACCAACTACACAACCAAACAAACAAGTCCATGGTCTGTGGACAATGGTGTCAGGTGCTACTAAACACCGTCTACATCCTAGTATATATTTATATAACTAGAAAAGAAAAGTTAAAGTGAGAAGTTCTCAACGACTAGCTAATCCAAACGCCTTGACTCTTCTTATGTAGAAGTCATCGTTGTTCTCGCCTTTTGTCACTTTCGTTGCCCGTAGCCACTACATATATAAAAATCACAATTTTATATTGTTGCTATATAGATAAAAATTCTATTTTTACACCACTACTATATAGATAAAAATTCTATTTTCACAACGCTACTATGTAGATAAAAATTCTATTTTTACAACGCTACTATATAGATAAAAATTCTATTTTCACAACGCTACTATATAGATAAAAATTCTATTTTCACAATGCTACTATATAGATAAAAATTCTATTTTTACAGCGCTACTATATAGATAAAAATTCTATTTTTACAACGCTACTATGTTGATAAAAATTCTATTTTTACAGCGCTACTATGTTGATAAAAATTCTATTTTTACAGCGCTACTATATAGATAAAAATTCTATTTTCACAACGCTACTATATAGATAAAAATTCTATTTTCACAACGCTTCTATATAGATAAAAATTCTATTTTGACAACGCTACTATATAGATAAAAATTCTATTTTCACAACGCTACTATATAGATAAAAATTCTATTTTTACAGCGCTACTATATAGATAAAAATTCTATTTTCACAACGCTGCTATATAGATAAAAATTCTATTTTTACAACGCTACTATATAGATAAAAATTCTATTTTTACATCGATGTTCATATAATAAAGATTATATTTTTATAACGCTCCTCTCTATATAAAAATCGAATTTTTACTTTGCTATTCAATATATAAAAATCGAATTTTTACTTTCCTATACAATATATACAAATCGAATTTTTACTTTGCTATACAATATATAAAAAACGAATTTTTACTTTGCTATATATATAAAGATAATATTTTTAATACTCTACACAAGTAAAAATCCTATTTTTGTTTCTTTAACGATATAAAAATTATATTTTCATATCGCATTCTTACTATATAAAGATTCAAACTTTCAAGTATAAAGATTTAAACTTTTCTGCTATAAAAATACGACCTTTCCTTATGCAAAAATCCTTTCTTTATATTTTTCTTTTCTTTAAAAATTCCATCTTTTTTTTCTCTTCTAAAAACTAGAAAATAAATTCAATGCGAAAAAGAAAAACAAACTGAAAATAAAGTTGAATAATAAATAAAATAGAAAACTCACATTTTTTTTCTTTGTTGAAAAATGGATTTTAGAAGGAGAGGGGGCTCGGCGTTCTTCTCGTCGACTGGGATTGGACGAACGGAGGGTAGTGGAAAGGGGTGATTCGAAGTAGGGGGTCGGGGTTTGGCATCGTCGGTTGCTGGAGGGCTGGGCGCCGAAGGAGGAGGGGGTGCGGTGTTCGTACTGGCAGCGGATTCCAGAGGCGAGGGAGGGGAAGAAGAAAGAGGGGAGGAGAGAGAGTCGCGAGGGGGAGGAAACAGGGGAAGGCGATGGAAGAGAGGTGGCGTGATTCTGTCGCATGGAAGAGGCCAGGGGGTTCGAGAAGGGGAGCGGATCGGTAGGAGAAAGGGAAGGAGGAAGAGAGAGGGGGGCTGCCTAGCTCCGGCAGTGGGCACCGCCGCCCTAGGGGGGGCGCGATGGGGGATCGATCGTCAATCTCCCTCTTCTTATTTTTTTATTTATTTCGTTGACTGAGAAGAATGAGGGGGGGGGGTATATAATAAAATATATATTAATTTATTTTAATTTATTTTAATTTCTCTTTAAAAAATAAATTTTTATTTCGAAGTCGAAATCATGCCCACCGCCTGTCGTCCATAGCTAAATACCCTCATTCCGAACATATTGGGATGCGTACCGTAGGCTGATTCGTTCGTTTCGATCAGTTTTCGTCAAAATCAAGATATAACTCTATATATTAAATTTGAACGCGTATTTCAATTTACTGGGGCCACATACTAACTCGAAAAATTCCCAAAAAATATTTTCTAGCTTCGTATTGACGATACGATCCTAACAAAACTAATTTCGTCAGATTCTGAGATCGTTTGAAAAATGGCCATTTTCCAGTCGATTAAAATCAACTGAAATTGGTCAAACGCGTTTTCCTTTGCCACGCTCACATATTGAATCGAAAAATTATGAAAATTGAAATCTAGCAATAACTTGACATCACGGATCCAACAAAAGTGGTTTCATCGAAATCCGAGGTCGTTTGCAAAATGGCTATTTTTAAGGGCCTGAATTCCATAGCGACTATTCAAAATTTTCATTTGGACGTATCTTTTTATCCCCGCTATGAAATTTTGATTTTTCGGATTCGTTGGAAAGATGTTCTCAAATAGATTCAACCATTTTTGGTTTCACTAAAATCCGGTTTATTTTGCACCCGGTATGCTCAACTGAAATTTGAAATCGAATTATCGAACTACCGCACCATTTTCAATTCCTTTTATAATTTAAAATAAATATTTATATTCTAACGACGATGTATATAAATATATACGTTCGAATTATATTCAAAATAAATTTCTCGTTGTTATTATTTAAAATAATTCATTTTAAATATTCAAAATTCATTAAAATTGCCAAAATAAAAATTTTAAACTGGCTCGCATTTCCGGGTTGTTACACACTCTCTAAAATTTCGGCCTTTAGGCGTATCCGTACTGTATTTCTATGCTAAAAGACGTACCCAATTACTTTCCAGGTATAATCAAACCCAACTTAATTTACGGGCCAATAAGTCATACACTTTAGTGTATATTTTAGTAGATTTTACAATGGAATGCAGACTTGATCTTGCGATCGTGATTACAATAGCCTTGTAACTCTGATTTGCACTTTGATCTTGATACATTATGGAAAGGATGATGGAGAATCAAAATCTAAGTAGAAATGGATTGATTCACTTGAAAATTTAGCAACTTTAATTAGAAACAGTGAAGAAGAAAGGAATGAAGAAGAAGACGAAAACATGGTTGAAAATTCATTTGAAACTACTAATATTTATAGAGAAATAACAACTATGAATATTCGCTATAGGATATGACAAAAAGACGCTTCTTTTGGAAGTTTAAATTTAAAATAAAACGAATTCTTTGTTGACATGAGAACAATACCTATGTCGACATACTCAAAATGTAAAATTTAAAAAACTTATTTCGTAAATTGTTTTTAAATATAAATCAATATAATTTAACTTGTAACTTTGAGAAATTACTATACATAGTAAAAGAGAGTTTTAGACATAAAAATTGTAACAACCCGTATTTCAATAACATGTTAAAACGAGAATCAAGGCAGAATTTAATTTTAAATTCTGAATCAAGTAAAACGGGCTATGCCATTGCGTTCGTCTCGGAAAAATACGCGAAATAGAGTCCGAGTTTTCGAAAATCGGAGTCCGTATGACCCGGTTAAGGCCCAAAGAAGTTTTCGGGAAATTCGAATTTCGGAAACAGTTTTGGAAATCAGATCTGGGGCCAGGCGGGAAGTTTCCCGCCTAGGCCATGTCGACAGGGCTGTCGACTTGGGCCCAGACCAAGTCGACAGCCCTGTCGACTTGCCTGTCGACAGGGGGTGGTCGGGGCATATGGCCTGGTGCACCTGTTTGTCTCACCTAGTCTTGTGCTTGGGCTGGGTCTGGAAGCTTCCGAGATCTGATGGTCCTAATCTATCCTAGGGTTAATCTAAGGGCCTAAAACTATCCTAATCTCTATAAAAACACCCCTAAGCCCCCCTAAACCCTCATAACTCACCCTCTCCACGAAGTGCTGCCCAAATGCAAAGTGATCATGGCCTCCATCTCAAATCCCTAGAGCCTATGCACTCAAATCAAGTTCAAAACAAAAGGTGCAAGCTTGTTACACCAAATCAAGGCCAAATCAACATTTCTATGCGAGTTTCATGATGGTTCTTCATCAAAGGAGCCACCTTTCTTCGTCATGATGGTGCATGATCCCTTTCCTAAGCCTTGCCTATGTAAGTTCTAGCTACTTTTGGATCAAAACGGTATTTTCAATGTTGACATGGGATAAAATGAGGCTAAACATGATTATGCGAACCTATATGAACCTTACCTTGCCTCTTGTGTGCATGTTTATGATTTTAGGCTATGTTAGTGACTTAATCATGCCTCTCATGCTATGCATAACCTAGTTTAACTTGCAAGTTTGGATCTTTATGCATGAAATGCTAGCATGAACCTTTAGGAACCACTTTATGTGTGAAACATTGGCTAAGACAAGATTTTGGGGCTTATGCATGTTTATGAACCCAAACCCCTTATGCTAACATGCAAGTTTGTGGCCAAATCCTTTATGAGATTATGCATGCTCGTGGCCAATCCCCTCTTTTAAGTTGTGCATGTTTATGGCCAAACCCTTTTTGATAATATGCATGTTAGTGGCCGAATTCCCTTGTGACATTTTTTGTGTTTGTGGCCAAAACCCTTTTTATGACACTATGCATGTTCGAGGCCAATTTGTAGTCATAGTATTCCTACTATGTTGACTCGTCTATACTTACGTTGGAAACACGTTTTGGGGTTAGGTTAGACGAGCGTGAATATACATGAGAAACTTAACTTGAAGTTCCATGAAATATGATGTGAAACATGGTTTGGGTTAAATGGGTATAACATGACAACATGCAACATTGAATATAGCATGTAAGTTAACATGTAAATATGCATAAAAACATGAGCTTGGGAATTTACCTATTAAGTTAGGTTTACCCTTTGGGAATTTACCTATTAAGTTAGGTCTACCCAAATGCTTGAAAACTTGTAACATGTTTTGGAAACATGATGAACTTAGATAATATAAGTGTGGCCAACTCGAGGTTGGGTTGAGTTTGCAACGTAAAACTACCCGGAACCGACCGGCCTAACTAGTAGTTGCAAACAATAGGACCCAATGTGAGAAGTTGGTCATGCCGCGCTTAAGACCCGAGGTTAGACTAGGTTGTGGTGTAAATCTACCCGGACCCGCCCGGCTTAACTAGTAACCACAACAAGGTCTAATGTGAGAGGTTGAGGGTGCATTAATTAAATTAATGCCACAAAATAGGGTTAAGTTAATTTGATTAATGAGGCTTAACCAAATATGATATGGACAAGTGGGTTAAGTAATTTGATTAGGCTAATGATACTTAACAAAACATGATAAGCTTGGGTAGGTTAAGTAACTTGATTTGCCTAATCACACTTGACCATTTTTATACGACTAGTGGACGGGATTAAGTTAACCAACACTTAATCAATCCAACACGATAACGTGATAAGGTTAAGAAAATTTTCTTAATGACACTTAACCGTATAATACAGTTAATGGATGGGGTTAAGATTAGGCTTAACTAATCTAAACACGGTAATTCGATAGGGTTAAGTTAAACACTTAACCAATTTAAACTTGATAATTCAATGAGGTCAAGTAACCCATACTTAACCGACTTAACTTGGTAATTTAATGGGGTTAAGTTAAACACTTAACTAATTTAACACGATGATTTGATGAGGTTAAGTGACCTATACTTAACCAACCTAACTCGCTAATTTGATGAGGTTAAGTTAACCTATACTTAACCAATCTAACGTGAAGACATGATAAGGCTAAGTCACGAATCGTTTCGAATACGCTTGACCGATTTGACTCGGTAATTTGATGGGGTCAAATTAATATATACTTAACCAATCTAAAATGATAATTAGACGAGGTTAAGCCATGGATTGCTTGATATACTTAACCAACTTGACACATGGTCTGTAGGGTTAAGTCTTGAACTTGGATACTTAGCCAGTTTCGACATGTTTTGTAGACGGGGTAAGTTGTGAACTTAAGTGACACTTCACCCATTAGATAAACCCTAATTCGGAGGATTAGGTAGATAACCATAGTTAACAAGGATTATGGAAATAAGGCTAAGTGGTAAACCTTAGTTAAGGGAAACTAAGTAATAATTCTTAGTCAAGGAAATTTGGACCATTTCTTAGATAGATCAGTAACCCGATACGTTAGAGTATGCGTGTAGGAGCAGGTTATCTGATTTGGATAAAGGCTCCAACGAACTGGGTAACGAAGCAGCGACTTCGGGGAACGTGAGGATATTCTTGGGATCCCTCTGTGAGCTGTCAGGTCATTATACTAGGCTCACGAGAGGTTGAGGTCTGCGGTAGAAGAACCAAGAATATGCCTTGGTTGCTATGCGAGCGACCTAAAGACTGGGGTGGATAGCAGTGAGTTGGCGGATACATAAGGTGCCCGAGATAGCAAGTTCGTCGATCATCTACCATCTTGAGTCAAGCGTGTACGTACGGAAAGGCAGGGAACACCCAACAGACCATAATTGCTATCTAATTATGGGTGAGGTAGGCCGTAGGATGTGGGCTGGCCGGAGTGTAGTTCTCATGCAAGATTTTATCTTGTGTTGCCTTTCACTAGCTGAGGGAGGGGTCTCGTGGGACCATAGCCACGTGTAGAAAAGCAGACCTTAGTATCTGCATCGGCAGATAAATCTAAAGCTCCCGACCGAGTCCTGTATTTCTTGGTTTGCCCTGTGACAGGACTCGGATGGCACGATGTGATACGTGTGCATACAGTTATAGAAAAACGATTCACGATGAATGCGTGGGAAAAAGGGCGCGGTTGAGGGTTAGCGTAAGCCCTAGTGGCCTAGGTGGTTTAACCCAAACCGAAATACGAAAGCGTGCAATAGGTAAGCGTAATCCCTAGTGGTGCTAGGTGGCGTAAGTCCTAGTAGTTCAAACGATGATTCATATGGAAGAGCCTAGCTAGAATAAGGGTGACAGTCCAAATGATTTCAAGGATAATACGACATGAGAAAGCCCGTACGAGGTACGGCCAAGGACTGAACTTATATACATGGAAGGAAACATATGATTTGAGTAACTTATATATGCGATATGAGGTTGACATGGACCATTACACGACTTTGAGCACGAGACGTTCATGGTTAACACATAACAAGGCTGGGATACTAGTACGGAGGGTGCAGAGCAAATATACATGTTAGAACTAGGAAGAATATACATAATAGATACCGTGGGATGTTAGACGGGGTAGATACCTTGGGATAATGTACTCGTTAGAAATCTGACGATGTGATACCTTGACTTATCATAACACCGTAGTTTATCATGATACCTTAGTTTACTTTGCCACAGTAGTTCAACCGGCTACCCTGGTTTATCTATCTTGTAGTTATCCTTATGTTTACTTTCAGTTTATGCATGTCATGTTACCTTTACCTGTTTTTATACTGGAAGTAGATAGGACTTACTCAGTCTTTTTGACTGACCCGTTTTGTTTCGCCTCTTTTCTTCCGTTTCCCCCCCCCCCCCCCAGGTTTCAGGGAGGAAACAATGCTGTTTAGTTCGGACTTCTTCCGCTTGAAGGTCATCATGGATGGCTTGGACTTCTCTTGGCTATGGCTACTTTACTGTTTTACTTGGGGAATAATTTATTAAAAAGTCTTTATGCTTCTTTACTATTGCAAGACAGGTTTTGATGTACTCTGATGTAAAAGGCTTTAGACCTTATTTATTCATGTTATGAAAGTT
The DNA here is from genome assembly GCA_030737875.1 of Allium sativum. Lineage (NCBI taxonomy): Eukaryota > Viridiplantae > Streptophyta > Magnoliopsida > Asparagales > Amaryllidaceae > Allium > Allium sativum. The sequence continues at coordinate 718,942,680 of CM060924.1, read as the reverse complement.
TGATTTTACTTCCGCTATTTATATATGTTCTGTCTTGTGATATTTCTGTGCATGTTTACCAATAATGCCCCTCTAAAGCTAGTGCATTCCTTTGCGAGTGACCCTAGCGGAGGCGGGGTGTTACAAAAATACTTAAGAAAAATTATCAAAATAAATTTAAATAATCTAAACTTAAATATTTTTTATATAATCAAAATTAGTATTAAGTAAATTTAAAATCCAAAACTAAATATTCAAATCAATGAAGATTAATATAGTAATCCAAATAACTTAAATACCAGAAAATGTATCAGACTACAAGTATAAAGTACATATTAACAAGGATTAAAATATAATATCAAATATCGCAAACATCAAATATAATTAAAATTAAAATAGTCAATAAATGTAATATCAAATGTAATTGATAACATGTTTCAAAAAAAGCTGAATCCAACTATCAAAAATGTCTACTCTGCCGCCTAACGTGTTTCCCTTCGTGCCCTAGCTTGTCTCAGATTCCTTTTTTTTTCTTCGTGCGCCTCCACTCTTTCTCGTCCTCTGATCTCATGCTTCTCTCCTCTTCGCTCCGATGGCCAAGAACTGGAAGTCAAAGCCCAGATTACAATCTTCTACTATCACTCGATTTGGTTGTGCGAGGGTTGATCAATCTGTGTCTAGCCTAGATTCTGATTCTCCTGACGACATCGATGCTCCTCCTCATCCTGACCTTGTTTATTCACTGCCTGATTCGCATCCGATAAATTCTCTGTTGTCTGATTTGAACGTTGCTCCCTCTATGTCAAATCCACGCAATACCGGTAAGTTCCCAGTTACTCAAATGCTTCAAAGATCCTCCTACGATAGGAATGCCAATGGTAATTGTTGCGCCTCTGATGAGTTGCACGTTGATCTTGTTAATGTGGTTGTTAAATTTGGTTCGGTGCTTGACATCAAAGCAATTGATAATGGGGTTGGTACTATTGTTGCTCCTTCTTTTTGGTGTTGGGTCCGTTGGGACATTGGATGTGATTGCTAGTGTCTTTGAACCACCAGCTCCAGTCATTCTTAATTGCTCGCCACCTGTTCGTGACAATGTCACAACCAAGTCTAGGCAAACCCCTGTTCCACCATCTTCTGTTCTGCCCAAGCCAAAATGGGCTTCTTTATTCACAAATCTTCGCAATGTTGCTGGTGATTTCTCTCCTATTGAATTCATTATACCTCCCTCAAAAAGTGGTTCGGTTCCTCCGCTAGAAATTTACAATGAAGCAACAATTTTCTGGACAAACCATCTTGTCGGTTTCTTTCTAGATACTAAGTCGCCCGGTGTAGATATGATGAATGCATGTCGTAAGGCAGTTTTCATTTAAAGTATACTAATGGTCTCTACTATTTGAAATTTTCGTTGATTGAGGAAGGACTGCAGGTTTTAGAGCAACCATATTCAATCATTAGTGTAAAACCTTTATTGTCACTCTATGGAGTAAGTCAGTTGATAAGGTAAAAGAGAAGGTGCTTTCTATTTTAGTCTGGACTTAATTCACACATGTTCCCTCCGTTCTCCAGACCCTCTTTGGTCTTAATTGGTTGGCCTGTCATTTTGGTAAATTAAAGTGTTTTGATGCTGACACAGTAGCAAGAAAAAAATATTTCCTTTGCTTGTGCTTTGATTGAGGTCACTCTTGACAAACCCTTTTCATCTCAGATAAAAGTTAGGCTTGATGATCGTGTATACCTGGTTAAAGTGTAATATGAATGGAAACCTGACGTATGTTCTACTTGCAAAGTGTTTAGTCATACTGTGCACAATGATTGTTTTTTGTGCAGTGCCTCGCCTCTGTTATAACACCTTTACCCTGCCCCATTCCGCGTGTTTGGGTTGCTAAAGCCAAAAAGGTTGCTCCTGCTCCCGTGGTGGAAAAGGGCTCAGAGCCTGAGATGGCAGTGGTTTTTGATATTCAGAATTTTGTTCCTCTTGACTGTGATACTTACCCGATCCTGGCATTGCTTGGGTTGATAGGGAGCGGGCCTAGGTCCATTCTCTCTCTGGGGTGTGGCTTGATTATGAGTTTTATTATTATACCTTAGTAGCGAAAGATAAACATCGTCTCTTCTATTGTCCTGATGATGGTGAGTTAAAGCTGTGGGATAAGGGTGAACTAGGTAAGGATAATCAGACAGTATTGCAGGATCCTTCTTGGGATAGGAGCGGTATTTACTCCCCGAATTCTATGGGGTTTATGGAAGATTTGGTTAAGTATTTCCCTCTCCACGTCAGATTTATGTCCCCCTTCACGGGGCCTTTTTATCCAGTTGTTGCTGAGGAGACCTAGTCTTTTGCTAGGTTAGAGTTATGTAGTGTATCTTTTTGTATGCTGATAATGTTTGGGCACTTAAAACTAGATAGTTGATTTGAGCATGTGTAGAGCACCTGTTCTTAATTTGTTTTATAAGGTGGGATGGCCATTATAATCCGTCTTATCTTACAAAAAAAATTATAATTGAAATTGAAATTGAAATTAAGTAGATTTGAAGCTTAAAATATCAAAATTAAATCATAAAAACAATCATAACATATATTCTTTGAAAAATCTATTTTGAAAATCGTTTGAGAAGAGATCATATGAGTGCAATCGAGTTTTAACATATATAACTAAGACTCTAACACATTTCTTCATCGTCCTTGAATTCTTGAACTTTTGATAACTCATGCATCTTGATCTACATCACCGGTCTTGATCAACATCTCTATAGCATCACGAATAGTCTTGTTATTATACAGTCATGGTTATCAATACTTGTTATAAAGCCTATAATGTAACGACCCGTATTTTACATATCAACCGATCGTAAAATAATTTATTTTTTATTCATTAGTGGTCGGATCATTCTCATATTTTGATATCTTGTTCAAGGGGATGTGGGACATGTTCATGATTTTTACTGAATCTAATTATGACCATTTTGCTCTTTTGTTTACTGTTTGGGCTATAACTTTTGATAGGGATCGAATCATGTGCTAAGATCGATCTCATTGGATCCGTATGGTTGTTTGTGGTCACATAAAGGTTAAGTTCAGTGGTTTAGGAGGAATCATTGTTTTAAGTCTCAGCGTGTGTTAGGTAGATTGGTCAGCAACTAGTGGGCGGAACAACCAATCCCAGTTGACTGGTGACCTGCAGATATAAATAGGGGTGTTTGGGAGAGAACTACAGTTACTCTCTTCATTTTAAGTTTTAGGTTGGGCGTATGTGATTCTCCAGTTCAACGTAAAATGCTAATTCTTCATCTTCTTCATTCATATTCATAGTAGCACTGCATCATAACAGCCAATTCATAACACTTATTTTTTTTATTTGCCAACACTTATTTGCGTTGTAAACTCATCACAATAATAAGCGTTGCTACGCAGTAATGTGTCACCAGAAATATATATCTGCAATTATTTATTTTTGCCAATGCATATTTATGTTGAAGAATGCGTTTAATTGAGCTCGGTTGAATATTCCAGGGCCAAAAAGGTAAATTGGTATGCTGAGCCCTAATTTCCACCTTCCAACGCTTATTCACGCTTTTTTCCTTCATCGGCCGCCAAAACACAAGATTCAAGGGCCACTAAAAAGGAGAAACTGTGATTCAATTCGAAATCATAGCCTTCTTCTAGCGATGAAATCGGACCTCTCCTTGGTGAATCGGTCTCTCTTTCGTATGATTTGATTTCCTTTACAACTTCAACAGATCCGATTTTGACTTCAGGCGATTTCCCCTTCAGGTGAATCCTACTTAATCCATGTTATTACGGAAGCTTATAGTTAAGAATTATTTTGATTCTTTACCTTCTTTATTATTAAAGTGGTTGTTGATCTTTTATCTCTTTTATCTTTGAAACATAGTATTCATGTTCAATGTGAACTTCGCTCAGTTATGCAACTCAGTCGTCGAACTGAGTTTGTCACAATTCAGTTTTTCGACTGAGTTTGCCAAACTGAGTTTGCATCTCAGTTTGAATTTGGATGTTGAACTAGTGCATCATTTCTTCGAGCATCTGTTTCATGGCTTTAACTGATAATTTCAATATTGAATGCATGTAGATACTCCTAGAAGAAGCAAAAGAAAAGGGTAGTTGTAGTGGTAATGATGGAGTAGAAGATCTTGAATTTTCTGATGGAGGCTTCATTGTATGGCCCGAGTTTCGTATTTGGTATTTTTAGAATTTTATCTATGTATTGAATTTAGCAACTTAATTACGTATTGAATTTAGCAACTTAATTATGTATTGTATTTTCCTGTTGTTAACTGATATTCTATGTCGTTACTTGATTATGAATGTTGTTTATTGATATTCATTAAGTTATACTTTTTAAATTGAAAATAATATTAGCTTTTGATTCATATTAAATACCTTTTTGTATTATTATCATGTTGATTATTAATTGTCATTTTAGCAACGTTAATTGACTATTAATGTTATTAATTGATTATTCGTAGGAATATCCACCAACGCTTATAATCGTTGGCAAAAAATAATCCGCTAACGCTTATAAGTGTTGCGAAAGAAAATCTACAAACGCCTATAATCATTGCGAAGGAAGATATATCAATGCTTATAAGCGTTGCAAAAGAAAATCTACCAACGCTTATAACCATTGCAGAGGAAAATATACCAACGCTTATAAGCGTTGGAAGAGAAAATCTACCAATGTTTATGTGTTGGCAACAATTTGCCACGCCCTTATAGCAACACTAATAAGTGTTGCTAATTGTTTGCGACACTTATACTCGTTGGTAATCACCTGTTTTGGTGTAGTGTAGATTGCATCTAGAAGATAAATTGTCATCAAGGGAAGTTAGATCATATCAAATTGCATCGAATTCAAAGGGTTTCAGTGCTGTCCAAATTTGATCTTATTGAATCTACATAAAATCAAGGATTAGGTGAGTGATAGATATCTCTCACACAAAAGTAGATGGTTATATGGGTTAGATCTATGTTGATTTCATTCATATATGTTAAAATAACCTTAGATATGATCATATATGTTTAACTCAGATTTAGAAAGCCTAGGAAAACCTAATTTGATCATATTCACCGGATAATTGTTAGATTAACCATGTTTATGCATATCTTTAGATCCAAATCATGCTAGATCTCATGTTTATGATATGTTTATGCTATGTTTATGGATTATTCATGTTTGTATGATAATTGCTATATGGATTGATGTTTTTTGATTGAATTGATTGCATTTCTTGGGTCGTATGTTAGATTCTTTGCCGCATAGGATTGAAGAACAGAGAAAATCAGAGGTTCAGATGATCGGATTAAGACGAAACTTGGCGTAGGCGCTCTGGAAGAAGGAGTGGAGCACAAAAGAAAATTATGCCTTAATGCACTAAGTGCATGGGTCAGCACTGACCCATATGGTTGGTTCGGATGATGGCGACCCTTTAGGCCATGGCATAGAGGTGATGAGTAGAGACCATATGGAAATTTTCTTGTCATTCGAAATTGATTTGTGATGGGTCTAAGACTAATTGCTCTAAATTTGAATAGACCGACAAGAGATTTAACATGAATGTCGAAACGATTGTAGAATAGGTTGGTGGGATGTACTCCAGGTGCGAAGGACTGGAGCAAGACACTTAGCCGAAATTGGCTAAGTGTATGGGTCGGCACCGACCCATGATGGGTCGGCACCGACACATTGGGGAGGGTCATATGGACTTGGTTCTTAGGGATCTTAGTGACAGCGACTTCCTGAGGTTTCTGGTGAAGTTTGGATCAAAATGGACTTTATATGATTGTTGTGCAACTCAAAGATGGATAGTGCATCGATTGTGAACTCACGATGGAGTGGTCAGAGCCAGATTAATGTGACACTGGTCGTGATTTGATATGATCCGGTATAATGATGGATTAACACGATAGTAGTCAATCGTGGATGATAATGAAATGGTTCGAGAATGAATTGAGTCACCGAGATCAAAGGCTTGACAGTATTGATGTGCCAAGGAATCGTCGGTAATCGAAGTGTTCTAATAGACTCAAAGCAGGGGTATCATAGGGACGCCCATTAGGATTAGATTCGAGAGATCATATACCTTGGGCAGTCATGGTGAGCCTAGTTATTGAGAATGGAAAAGACAAACATACGAGTTACGGTGGAACCAGGGTTTTTCCGTTAGCCCTTTTGATCGTTGAAAGCAGGTTTGATTATCGATGGATTCAAGGCTATAGACGGTGATAACTAGGATATTGGATCCTATGGATGTTATGGTTAATTGTCTGTTTTTTTCTCTATTTTCTCTGGGTAGGCTATCACCGTAGGATGTCGAAGAGAAGAAGGAGTAGGGGTTGTCCTTTCCTATTATGTAATAGTGTGTGGTGGATAGTTTCCATATGTTAACTTGTTGATTGTTGGGCTGATCAGATGATTGATCTGCCTTTACTCATATTATCCTGTGTAACTATTGTTAGTTATTTATCGTTCACTAAGATTGTTCTCTGACTCAAGGTTTTATGTTTCCCTCTTATTACCTTGGGTTTTTCATCAATGTTGTTGATGAACAGACTAAGTAGCAGGTTTGGTGCCGTTGATGCTATGCGGCGACGAGCAAGAGGCTGGCGTACTATTATTACCTATTATAGTTATTTCTTTTCCATTTCCACGGTATGTTGATGTTAATGAGACTCTGAGGGATGTAGTGAGGCATATTGTATTTAAAGATTCTTGTATCAAGAAGTATTATACCCAAGATTTTACAGTTTTATGGAAATTTGATTCTCTGTTCAGTTGTGCTTCATTACTATATCTTGTTGTATATTTTATTATTATATATTTTCTATGCATTGTGAGTTATATGACAGGTTCATTTCGATTTATTCTACCTCGGTGATCGTTCTGTATTGGCCTGCCATGCCATACAACACACTTTTTCCTCAGTTCGCTGCAAGAGGTACGGAGAGTTCATCACATTTGGTATTAGAGCTTTGGTAATCGATTTTACCCAAAGTTCACGAACGTAAACACGTATGAGAGACGTATTTGTATTTTTATTTGGATGAGTACTATATTATATACGTATATAGTATAGTAGGTTAGTATGCACTTGAATACTAATGCGTATTTTTCTAATGCGAATTGTCTCTCATTTTAAAGTAAGGATGAGTAGACGAACTTCAAGACGCGCTACTAGGGAAGAGCCTGCAACTGGAGGGGTAGGAGACGACAACCATTCAGGAGCTGCAACTGCTATGCCCGATTATCTTGCTATGTTCGAAGCCATGATGGTAGCGATCATGAGGTGTATGCCCACTCCAGGAGTGACAGTAGGTGGTGATGTTCCTGTGCAAGAACCTAGGGCAGTGGATTTCGTTAAGATATGTAATGACTACACTTGTCTAAGTGGCAAGCCGTTTGTTGGGACAGAACCAACGGTTGAAGTTCAAAATTGGTTGGATTCTTATTTTGGAGATTTGGTAATTTATGATGCAACTAAGTGGAAGCTTGCATTGAGGCAGCTGCAAGGTCGGGCGTTGGATTGGTGGAATTCTATTACCCTAGAGACACCAGAAGATCAGATCTGTAACACCCCACACTTTTCTGCTTCCATATTTCAAAAAAATTCAAAACTTGAACACATCCAAGCATGGAGTGTGTAAATCTGGTACTTGCAATAAATGAGCATGAGCATAATCAGAGTACGATAAAAGAAAACTCACAGCGGAAACAAAATAGGATAACTAGTATTAACTTAAGTAACTACCTTTTTCATAGTAAGTCACTTTTCCAATACCAAGCATGAGAGAGAACGAGAATCGAAAGTCAAACTAAAACAGCTGTGGGAACCTGGCCTTCTCTAGGAAACCTGGGTGGTTGTAATGAGAAGGGGGGTCAGAACAACAAAATTTTGGTGAAAAGGAAATACACAACACATACTATAATCACTGTTTCAAATCTCGCAAATATCGCCTGAGATCTCCTCCAAGATCTCGTTTTGGGCTTCTTCCGAAACGAAACAGCAAATATCACTCTAAATCTCCTTTCGAATATATTGCCCGAGATATTGCAATAGCGAACGATATATCGACCGAGACGAAATACTGGAATATTGTCCGAGATCCTACTTTTTTTGGTTAAAATTTAAATATGTGCCTGAACTAGATCAATAATTAAAAAACTCAAATCTAGTCGTAGCAATCTTTTGCTATTTTACATTTTGCATGTTAAAGACTATATTGTTGTTCGTATAAGTTTTACAATGCTTATGATTTTCATATTCATCATTTTACGTACATGTTACTTATGAAATTATGTATTTTATGGTCTATTTATGCTGAATTTTTTAATGTTTTGGATCCTTTTAATGTTTCTTGTCTAACAATATTTCTGTTTTAAGCATATTACGATTTAGAGTATGAATGATCTTTTGCAAAATAAAGAATAATAAGTTTATTTTCATTTTAAGTTTAAGTTATTATGTTTTTAATAGCATTCATAAAAATAATTTTGTTAAAATATCATTTTTAACATATCATGTACCCCGAGATTGTTCCGATATGAACTTTCAGACCCGAGATGAAAATCCGAGACGAACTCCTGAGTTAGACTCATCTCGTCCGAGGTCTCCCCCGATATGAGAACGAGTCTATAAAGTCTCCAAGATGAAACGCGACCGATATCCAAGATTTAAAACATTTATTATAATACACAGATGTATCTCGTTTGGTTTAACCCAAGATGTATGGCTACCAAGATTAGTGATTCTAGCCTAACCTTGTAAATGTTTACGCACAACCCTACTACTCTTCCTAAGGTAGTGTTCCAAGATATAATGTTGAGATAGAACGTTTATGCATATATTTGGGAAGCCCTTAAACCATATTTTAACCGATTATTAGACCGGGAAGTGAACCCCTAACTGCGGCGTTCTTATATATATATACACACACACACACATACACACACACCCCTTTCCATCCACTTCCCTTTATTGTTTTCCACCTCACTACCAATGATAAATAGGGTGGATTCTCTTGATCACTTAAGACCCTAGGAGGACTTATTGGTCGGTGGACTTATTGATTGCTTAATACCTCTCGATAACTTGTTACACATTCTTATAAACTAGAGAGCACTAGCTACGTACTCTACTAGTTAAGGCTTCCGTCATTCATGCATATACCCTTGCCCCGTATAAGGTGAGAGATGGTATTTATCACTCCCTGTACCTCTAGCTAACCTTATTGGATTACCCCCTTAGCCGTTTACTACTTCCTGTAGGATAGGTAGCCATATCTGACATTTTAAGTTTCCAGGTTTGGGTAAGCAATACGCACACATGCTGTTTAAGACCCCTATACTGAAAGACCTATTCCCAGGTGGTCTCTTCAACCTTAGCCGCTTAAGACCCAGGAAACAGACTGTACGTGAAGATTATTAGGTTCGTACCCCATTATCCCTTAGTACCTTTCCCTATTGGGATAAAGTAGGCCCCATCATCACGTCTTTTCCGTTTTGTTACCCTCCACGGAAATATTATATACATAAGATTTATTATCGTCATGGGTTACTATGGTTAATAATATTTCTATATCATTAACCTACTAAGTCCAACTCTACTTTTAATTTTAAGTTCAATGTTCATTAATATTAATAAAAAAAGTTATATCCTCTTTACCTTGGGATATTTATTTGATTACTTCCCTTAATTGGACTTAGTATTTGAATATCCATAAATCCCCTTTTTACACTCATTTACTTCTTATTTCTTTATTTATTGCCCTTTATGACCATAACAATCATATTTTTCTAAGGCAACCAGCTATCAGTCCCAAGGTATCTATTTGTTATACCCTAACAGACAATTACTATTCTTATTTATTTATTTATTTATTGCTTATTATATATAAATATATTTTATTTATGAACCAGACCTCTCACATTAAGTTGACCACTTGTGGATGCTGGATTTGTCGGTCGGTTCCGGGTAGGCTTCTACCACAAGTTTAACTTAACCTCGTGCCTTGGTACATTTATATTTACACATTAGACCCACACATTAACCTGACCATCTGTGGATGCTGGATTTGCCGGTTGGTTCCGGGCAGACTTCTTCCACAAGTTAAGCTTAAGCTCGTGTTTGAATGCGGTTATAATTCAGATTTCCTAATTGCGGTATATAAAATTAATCCTAATTAATTTAGGGATTGTAACCATTATCCCATTATATTCACTTTCCCCAATCAACACTGGTTACAATTGTTATTTATTGATTTGTGGTCCCATTTATAGCAATAAATTATACTAATTACTAAAATAGTCACCACAAATATATTAAGTCAATATGGACTACATTTTCATATGATTCCATAATTGAACAACATTCAACATTCAATACAATGTTTATTTTACCGTTTTACACAAATTTGGACGGGTAATATGTATGTTTGTATTTTGATATTTTCATGCGGCGAGCGTAGTTACCTTTTTTTAGTTTAATGGTTTGATTTAATCAATAACCAAACATTACTTTTTGCATTCATTCTTGCAAAAAGGTTTCAAGTTTTCCAAGAAGGTCCTTAGTTGTAATTATTGTAAATTATGCCTAATTGGACATATTTCAAATTCACAAGAAATATATATATATATATATATATATGTTTATATATTTTTAGAATAGTTGATGCAAACTATGCACAAATATTTATATTTATATGTACATTTGCACCACTTTTCCTTTTTTAATCTTTTTGGTCATACCTCTTGTGAATTCAAAATAAAATCTTTTGTTCAAAAAGAGGAAAAATGGCATATTCACAACAATTAAGCCAAAACCCAACAATATTTAATACAAACAGGCATAATTCTTTTAAAATTACAATCACACAACTTAACATTATATCCAATATTCACATAATCTATTATTCAACATTGAAAATAAAGATCTAGAATATAACTACATCTAAATGGTGTTTAATGGGACTGATTTCCAGATCTACAGAGCTTAGCAACATCCATAATACATTTTATAGCATAATTGTAGGAAATATGTATAAACAAATTTAAGAATCCCACAATTAATATTATTGTTAGACCAAAAAATGTTCCTAACACCCAATTGAATATGATTTGCGGAGAATAATAATCTAAAACATAGAAAATCAGGCAGAGACACGAGATTTATAGTGGTTCGGCATTAACTAGCCTACGTCCACTTCATAGTTTCTCATTTCATTCCAGAATTACAATTACAATGAATACATTCACACAATCACTCGAATACAATGAATTATTCTCTCTGAATTCATTGATTTTTATTAGAGATGAAGGTGGTTGTTGATTGAGAAATTCTGCCATGGCTGCCATTCATGAATTAAGTGTCAGAACCCTCCTCAAATGATGCGTTGTATGTGTATTTATAGGTGTAAAATCGGTTGGGATGTGTGCCCACGTGGCAACACCATGGAGGACTTCGAAAATGATGGAGAAAGTGGGGAGCGTGGCTTCATACGTGAGCTTACAAGTGTCAATCGGTCCGGGTAAATAGGCACAAGAATAGGTCTCTAATGAAGGGAAGTTGTGTGTTTCAGGCAGTTTGGTTAGGAGGCCTAGATCTGATCTGAACCGGTGTTGTTGCACCCATCTGATCCGACCCGAGCTATTCCATCCGAACCGATCCGAGCTATCCCATCTGAACCGATCCAAGCTATTCAGTCTGATCCGATCCAAGCTCTGGTTTTAGGACATATGAGAGCTTTATCCTCTGATATATATAACCCTGATCATATGAGTTTTGGATGGCCTGGTCACAAAACAGGCTAACACTTTGCCCCCCAAAGTACGTCTTGTTGAAGATGAGGCGTGCTTTGAATATGCCAAGCTGAATATTTTTGGAAAGTCATCCATCCTTGAGAAGGCTTTATCAAATTATTGCACTACTTCCATGGGTGCTAATGAGTACAAATTCTATGGGAGGAGTAGTTGAAATGATCTAGTAACCATTTAAACCTCGTCGAATCAAGAAGTCTAATTCCTTCGTCATAAGTCATATAGGATCGTTGGATCCTGTGTGAGGTCGTACACGCACAAGTTAATGTCAAACGACGCTTCTTCTTATGCAAGTCAAGTGTATTGCAGAGTCAGACTTTCTTTTATGTATAAGTCAATATATGAAACAACCATCCAAGTCATAGGGTAGTATCAGAATCTTTGGGCTTTGAGCTAGCATCTGGATTATTGGGACAAAATGCATCAGAATTGGCATATGAATCTGTCACTTGTGCTTGGATCTAGACTATCTCGATATCAGGATATTAATCTAGGGCTCCACGATTGCATCGAATCGTAACAATAAAGTATCCGAAAGCCATTATCACTCTGGATCATTTTATAATCCCGTGATTACATACGAATCAGCATGAGATGTTGTTGAGAACGTGCAAGCCAATGGTAGGTATGAACATCACAATCCTAAGGCAGTAGAGAAGCTTATCACACTCTCCATTTGATGCAATTGCGGGTCGAGTCTCTGGATTCATGTTTGATCCGTTAGCTGGCTCACTTGGATGGTCGAGATGAATCATGTCATATTCCATAGATATAGTGTATATGTTCTGAATTATGCACAAAATCAGGATCATGTTCAAAGCTAGTCTGTCAGTTGAAGCTCACATTCCCAATCTCAGTGTAAGATGAGTGAAGTCAGAGCTTATTTACCCAACACCGTTGGGGATTGGACTAGGTCAATCGGATATCCAGTCTTATAGCCTTTAAACTTTCTTTCTTCACATCGGGTTAGAGCTGCAGGTTTAACAATCTTGCTTGACCCGTGTCGTTCCGTACTTCTTTCTTATGTCTTCAAGCATTAGAGTTGTATACGTGAATGGTCGAATAACATTCACGCCGGTGTCATTCCATCTCTTTAGTCAGAAAGTGAGAATTGCCTCATCGAGCGACAATGAACTTAGATACTCTATTTGCATCAGCCACGGAGTTGAGTAAGCTCGTCAATCATGAAAGCGAGGGAATGTTGTTAGGGAGTCATTCGGGCTCCTTCGTTCATGCTTTGGAATTATCCGAAATAGCCATCATAGTATTTTTGAGTCTATCCCTCCTGCTTGGTTCCATTGAGCTCGACAATCAGGATTGCTGGATCGTTTAATGAAATTGTTTCTTTCTGGAATTATGCATTCCTGTTAGTATTTTCTAGGGCTTTTCGTTTGTCTTGATCATTTCAGGAGTCAGATGACGCTCCATTCTTTATCATGAAAACATTGAGAACATCCATTTCAATATAGATGTCCTCTTGTTGCAGGAATTTGTCTGTCTCAGGATAGAATTCATCAACGTTTCTGGGAAAATCTCATGGCATAAAGATACTGATGTTTACTCCAGAGGTGAATCCGCCAAGACAACTTGGTGGGCCTCGTTGCAGAGAGACTTTGAAGTCTGAGTTACCCAGAATATCGGATACTGATGCTATCAACACCATAGATGGTCCAGGTTGATCTACGGATGCCACCGCGGCATCGAATTGTTTGAGGAATGAATGCATAGTCTCACCAAACCTTTGTTTGATTGAAGTGAGTAACATGACACTCTTGGGTCGATAGGCGTGGATCTTTGAGCTACATTTGAGTGTGCTGCCTTTGATGAAGCATTAAATAACATTGGCAATCTGGCTTCTGTTTTTGCGGAGTCGTCGCCAATTGCCCAACTTAGCGCTGGTGCCCCCAACATGAACTCTTGAAGTGGATGGAAGCTGGTCTCTCGTTTCTTGATTCCGCATATGTATTAGTTGTCAATCTGGCTTCTGTCTTTTAATTCTAGATGATGATCCGCTACTCGGATGTATGCTGGTTGTTCTTGAGGAGCCATTCTTCTGGTTATAGTCTGGGATCTTGCGGAACTTCGATAAATGTAAATGTGCCTAAAGTTGGCGGATAGTCAAATAATGCTGCTCGAAGCTCGTATCCCGTACTCCCCATCCACGGGGATTTTATTAAATGGTAATCATCTAATCCACATATTCTCTGAATTTATACTCCCTAATCAAGCTGTGAGTTGGAGTTTGATACAAAATGATTTGTTCGTGTCTAGGTCATGTTAGTCTTTGGTCTCCCATCCAAGCTCTGAGGTTCGGAGTCGGGTGGCGATAAATTCAGAATATAGCTGTCTCAAATGATCTCGTTTTCCCCCTACTTTAAGATATGGGGAACTTTATGTTGAACTTGAGTTGGATTTGAAGCATTCATCTGAATTGGAGCACAGGTTGGTCGGACTCCGTTTATGTTTTCAGTGACACTTGCATTGCTGTCATTTTCATCCAAAATGTTGCAGTCATAAGTTGCATGCTGCAAATGTTTGGGAGGAGGTTGATTGCACCTTGTTTCATTCAAGACTATGTTGCCAACTTGTCCTAGGGTCTCATATGATCTGGGCCACGGAGCAGGGAGTGTTTGATCCAAGTTTGTTGTCGCTTGAATTCCCACGGTGCTCACTCCAGTGAGTAAGTCGTAGTTACTCGGCCTTCCAACTATCCAAGTAAAGAAGTTATCCACCGCTTTCTGTCTTTTTCGGAGAAATTCATGTCCCCGATCCATTTGAGTTCTCAAATCAACAAGGGTACCTTCCATTTCATATCTAGCTTGACATGCTGAGGGATCACCGGAAAAAAAATCTGCTGACTTCCTTTGTTCCTAGCGCCTTCTGCGCCAATATCCTCAACACAGAAGAAATTTCTATCTTCCTTCTTCTTAGCCTTTAAGTCTGAGTGTCAGGCAATTCGCCTCCTCGCAAGTTAGAAGTCAAAGTAATGGCATCCCCTTTTATATGGGGCCTTTCAACTAGGAAGTCAGTCGGGACTAGCAAATGGACGTTCACTTTGCATCCATTCCGTTGTCTTCAAGCATCCTGTTAAGATCGAGGCATAAGTTAGACACAAATATATAAATTATGCCATTTGTAAATATTTTCAATAATGTGGCCCCAGTCCAAGGGTAACAGTGAAAGATCGGTAGTTGTATCACATCCCGTTCAAATTTAGACATAGATGCAGGGAAAAGAGACATGGCTTTCAAAGCTTATGTGATTGAGTTATCCAAGTGCTCAAGTTATCGCATTTTCCATTCAGTGTATTTGTGAGGTGGCACTTGTCAATGCACTTGGGCTATGGCCAGTCACATGCGGGGGTGTATGCTGAATCGATATAGCACTCTTAGGGCCTCCTTTCGGTCGTTGACTTAAGTCATTTGACACGTCATTAAACAATTCACTCTCAAGGCCTCCTTTTGGTCGTCGCCTTGAGTCGTATGAGAAGTTTAGCATTAGGGATCAGCCTCAGCCTTCTAGACATGGCCCTTTGTTTGTTTTCTACTGGCCTACTGCAGTTGTCGCGAGTGCGGCCCTCGCATTCTTGTCCTGTTATCTTGTACAAGCTCGCACTCTGTAAACAAAGTGAATCTCTAAGTAATAGGCAATAAAGCACATCACAATCAAGTAAGGGTTCCAATTCGAAACCCTTGCAATCAAATAATATCTAGCAAATCATATAGAATTTATCTAGGGGGGCAATGTATGTGTACCCCCAATCAAACTTGAATAAAGTGCCTAGTCAGGGCTTGTTCGACATTGTGTTGTCCCCAATCTTTCCGTGGGAGGTGTCAGCTCAGCTTTCAATCTTATCCCCATTCCTTCAGTGGGGTAGGAGCCTGTTGTCTTTGGTGCTTAATCTTAGCACCTTTATACTCTCCTGACGTATGCCCAGGTTAGAGTGTAATCAAGGCGGTCTTTAATCGTGGTGCACCATCATGCCTTGGGGACGTCGTCTTCACGTCCTTTATACTCTCTCTCAAATCATGAGAGTTAGAGTTAATCAGGCGAATGGTCATGTCATTTGCCCCGGCTTTCCTTCTGCGCTCTAATCCTAAGAGTAGGATTCTGTCAGCTGAGTGTCACTCTCGAACTCAATCTTTAGTCCATACTCCATGCTTCACTCTAACAGATGGAGATTTTCGGGAAAGTGGTCGGGTCACAGTCGCCGAGGCGCTACCTCCTAACCTCCGATTCACAGGTAGAGGTGGCCATTCGCAATAATCAAGTTTCTCTCATCCCATTGATTCGAGGGATGGAGTTTGATCGGACACTGCAATATTGTCCTTCAAATGTTCTCTCAAATCATGAGAGCCAGAGCCATGAATCGAGTGGTCTTTAATCATGGCGCGCCCATCACATTCATCCTAGATGGGTACTTCTATCCTATCTCTGAGGGTTAGAGTTAACCTGGCAAAGAATCGGAAAATGTTTGCAGAAGCTTTGCGTTCCTCCATTCAATCTATGGGAGGAGTGATTGACACCGACCTTCGGGTACCTACATCATTCATATCGCATGAATTAGTCATGTCAATAATTCAAGAAGCATGTAAGAGTAAATTGCATGATTGAAAAGTAAGCATATCAAGGGCAATGCTGCCTCCTTTATTTGGATTCATGTAATCTGATGGCATCAAACATAGGACTGAGCCATGTAGACGGCCGAATTGCATCTATCTGAAATCAGATTCCAACTGTGAAATGCAAAAGTCAATGAATAATTATGTTTATGTCTGCCACGTATGAGCCAAGGAATGGATGGTCATCTCGGATCCACCTTGTGCTATACAACTTCTTTCAGGCGGAGGGCGTGGCTTTGTAAACGAGTTGTTCGGTCAAGCTCGTCATGGTATTGCTCCATAACTCTATATGTAGGTGTTATAAGTCTGATCAATATCAAATCCTTGGTACCTACACCATCCACATATTAATTCATCTGAGTTAATTACATTAGTAGCGCATAAAGGATGCAAATATAAGAGTCATGGTTAAAGAGTAGTCCTGTTAAAGGAATGAATATGATTCCATGTGAAAATGGCATTGCATGCTATCTGCAGGTCCATTTTGCCTCGCCTAATCTCTACCAGGGGATAGTTTGATTTTGGTCTTGGTGTAACAAAGGCAATTTGGTAAATACTGCAAGCGAATGACGAGGTCTTGTTTCCTTTGAATCACCTTTTTGCCCCCATGCTAAGGGCAAGGGTTGAATGTCAGGGAGTCATGTATGTATTATTAATGGTATCATATCATCACGTTGGTGCTAGGACAGTAATTGGCAGGATAATAATGGATCCATGTTCATGGAAGCTTTTGTGCTTTCCATGTAAGGAAATAGGATATGGCTGCTAGGGTTATAGTTATATCTCATCCATCCTCATATATGCCTTCAATCCCATGTCGGGAATAAGATTTAATGGACAGATAATCAATCAGCATCTAGGCTTAAGTGCTTTAAACTTTTAACTCGTCAATTTTCAGGCAAGGCTAAGGAAGTCTATCATGCAAGCCTATTATGTATCAGCTTTGAATCAGATGATGTAATCATGAGCAATCGACGTTCGAATCTCCAGTTGCAACCAATGTTTGGGACACGAGTTACTTGACTAATCCTCAATGAAGGGAGTGAAATTGTAAATCTTCACTTTCTAACTCCAAAACGTCGTTTGTCAAAAGGTTCATTCGCATTCATCTCCCATCTAGCGGGAGGTTGAGTAGTGATTTTGTCCAATCATCTAGGGCGGTGAATTCAGCAATGAGGCTCGTTGGTGTCTATCCTGGGGCAACCTTCCAAGGGAAATAAGCATTACCGCCTTGCACATTATATCTCGAGGCATAAAGAGCGATGGCATGCCTTTCACTTCTCCTTGCTAAGTGCATTCCGTGCTGCAGGAAGTTCATCATGGGGTTGTCTACGACTCTCTTCTGAGTTGTCAGAACTGTCTAGCTTGGCCGGATTATTGACCTTCTGATTTTCCGTTCGTAGGACGTAAGATATGTTGTAACGTTCCAATCCATCCAATAGCTCTTTTACCTGTTCTAGGTAAGCTACAAGCTATAATCCCTTCCTTTGGAATTTCCTTCGAATCAATACATCTCCAACGCCGGGTCATCGATCATTCATTGCACTGTCGGTATACAGTAACGGGTGCTTGTATTCATTTTTCGTTTTGAAGGGCCATCTTCTTCATCTAACACATCCTCTTCGGGAATGGTAAATTCAGCGATGGATTCGGCTAATGTTTAGGGATTGAGCAGTAGACACTAGGGTGCAATGTAAGCTCTGAATTCTGTTGGAGCTGGTCGGTCTAAACCTTGATAAGATAAACTTGAGTATGATAGCATAGCTTGCGAGACTTTAAGTAATATTCATGCATTATGTCACAATGCAAATAAGAAGTAGAGAGCTAATGGTTGATTCATATTTGCTTTAATCTCGAGCTCTCATCATTTGACCAAGGTCGTATGGTGGCTGGTGAGCAGTCAAGTTGTTATAATCCTAGAAAGGATCCATAGGTCCAATCGTGGCATGTGGTGGTTCAAATAGTACCTAATTCTGGGCACCAAAGTATGTTGACTTAACCCTTATTCGACGGAAATCAGTCTTCCTCGATGTAGTTGACAGCAAACGGCAATTGCAAAGGTTCTCCAAGTTCTTCGGAAGGTGAACTGCAGAACATATTTCATTCATCACATCATACAATTGAAGTGTAGCTTTGGGATGTTGAGATCCTTAGCTGCATTCTGGTATCCCCTTATTGACAATCATGGTCACTAAGATCATAGGAATTATCTTCGTAGTAGTGCTCGAACAGTTCCATATAACCATCATCCGATGCCCCGCTGATTGGACAAGTTCAAGTTGCATAAATAAGATGGTAACTACTCGTTAGCGAGCAACATCGGTTACATCGGTGAAATATATACACCATCAGAGCTGAGGAAGAGGAAGCTGCTACGAGACAATCATTGTCTTGTACATTGTCCTTGAAAACAAGCCAGATCTGATCGATAACTCCTCAAATTGGCTTACTGATGCAAATAAGTGTCATGACTCTGCGAAGAATCCCAGTCGTTGCCAACTTACTGCAATATTCTCAAACTATCAGTCTAATCTTCATTGACAAGCTTTGATAACTATTGTAAGCTAAAATGTATGCCGAGCCGAAGGCGAGGCCGTCAGCGGGTCCGGGCGCAGCGCCGGTAGGGGTCCAGGGCCCCACAGTCCCGACGGCGATCGACTGCACGATTTTTTCAATTTTGGAAGATGGAGCCTTTTCTGAAATGATCAGAAAAATGTATTTTCCCCAAAAAAACAGCTGTTTCAAGTCGGTTCGAATCATACCTTCAAGTAGTGGTTCAGAGACATCTTCACGTTGGGTCGGATCGGACTAGCTCCTCCGAACCAGATCAGAGCGTCATTATCTGGTCGGTTCGGGTTCCATTCCGGGTTGGATCTGGAGTTACTCCGCTCTGGCCATGTAAGTATGACATGTTGTCTTCATATCTTGAGCGGGTGGGATTTGGGTACCCAAAACCGATCCGAACTATCATCCGATCTGGGACTCCTAGTGTAACATAAAACAAAATGCCTTCTCTGATCCGAATGCCTGTCTTCCATCTGAACCAATCCTCTACTATCCATCCTACCCGAAGTCTTCTATTGTCTCCGATCTGAATGCTTCGCCTTAACTGGAAACATATTCGATCTGATTCAAATGGTTTTTTGGACTCCACTCCTGGACTTTGGCGACTGTTGCTGGACGAAGTGGAGCCGATTTCATGTCTAGTGATCTCCACGATTGCAAATATAGTTTCATAGGATTTCCTCATCGAACTTGGTGATCCGATAGTAGACTGGAGAATCCTTATATGCTGAGAATCTTCAGTTCTCAGTGAAAGCACCAAAATGTTAGACCAAAAAATGGTCCTAACACCCAATTGAATATGATTTGCGAAGAATAATAATCTACAACATAGAAAATCAGTTTGCTCTAAAAAAATACAACATAGAAAATCAGGCAGAGACACGAGATTTATAGTGGTTCGGCATTAACTAGCCTACGTCCACTTCATAGTTTCTCATTTCATTCCAGAGTTAGAATTACAATGAATATATTCACACAATCACTCGAATACAATAATTATTCTCTCCGAATTCATTGATTTTTATTGGAGATTAAGGTGGTTGTTGATTGAGAAATTCGGCCATGGCTGCCATTCATGAATTAAGTGTCAGAACCCCCCTCAAAGGATGCGTTGTATGTGTATTTATAGGTGTAAAATCGGTTGGGATGTGTGGCCACGTGGCAACATCATGGAGGACTTCGAAAATGATGGAGGGAGTGGGGAGCGTGGCTTCATTCGTGAGCTTACAAGTGTCAGTCGGCCCGGGTAAATAGGCACAAGAATAGGTCTCCAATGAAGGGAAGTTGCGTGTTTCAGGCAGTTCAGTTAGGAGGCCTAGATCTGATCCGAACCGGTGTTGTTGCACCCATCCGATCCGACCCGAGCTATTCCATCCGAACCGATCTGAGCTATTCCATCCGAACCGATCCAAGCTATCCAATCTGATCCAATCCAAGATCTGGTTTTAGGACATATAAGAGCTTTATCCTCTAACATATATAACCCGGATCATCTGAGTTTTGGGTGGCCTGGTCACAAAACAGGCTAACAATTATGCTAGCCCAATTTACAATATACAACTTATGACAATGTTTACAATCATATCTGATGGGTGTCAATCCAGTTACAACAATTTTGTGAATAGATCTGATAGAAATAGGCATAAAAATTTAGATCTAATTCAAATGATAGAGATAGGCTATTATAATTGTATTCGTAAATTTCCCACTCTTCTTAAAACATCCCAATCCAAAGTTTGAATGTTCTAGGCCTACAATTCCCAAATTCTTTATAAATCTACAATTTATCTAAAAAGGGGATTATTCTATATCTGTAGAAATGTAAGAAAATTGGAAGAGAGGAGAGAATCTGATTTGGAGCGTCAATTTGCAATCTTTTCCATTGGATCTGATAATCCTCTTAATTCTATATTATTTCGATTTGATTTGTTATGTATTTTTATTTAAGAAATTAGGATTAAAGAGGATGGAAAATGGAAGAGCTCCATTGTTGCTGCAGATTTGTATGGAAAAGAATGAGGCCTTACCCCTTTATTTATAGGAGTGGAATTGGCCTTGGACTGTTAAATCTATTTTAATTAACATCCGTCCATTCGTTATAAATATATAATAACCTAACCTTATAAAACCTAGCTGTCACTAGACGTTCTGACGCCCAGTGGGTCGATCACCTGGGTAGTCAAATTCCCAGTAAGGTTAGTTTTAAATAAAGTATATAATATTTAATTATCTTGATTTATTTATTTTTCGTCCGTTATCGTTTTTCGTTCGTAACTTTTCATACGGACTCCGTTCGCGAAGCTCCAACCATGAAAGTTGACTAGAATTTCGAGACAAACGCATCGGTTAAAGTTTCGTGGTCAAATTCTATCGTTTGCAGAAATTCCAATTTTTGAAATGTTAATAATTAAATTTTGTTGCCAAAATTCCAGGTTGCTACATTCTTCCTTTCTTAAAAGGAATTTCGTCCCGAAATTCTGACACCTAAAGTCCTATTCTACAAAACCAATTTGTGTACATCCACTTTGCAACTATGTGTGTACGTGCATGGTGTACATAATGCAATTTCAACCATAAAATGCGCATGCAAGATGATTCTAATTCGACTTCTCCTATATGTATGCATTAAATTTTTTAATTACTTTTGAAAGTATGATGCAACATATCCTAAATATGCTGGCAGTTCTATATGAATGAAAAATTTGAAAACTCTTTTTCATCCATTACCTTCACACAAATTCGAATAAGAATGTGAAGCAACCAATTTTGCATCCAAACCCTAGCATCTACAATCTAATCCTTTTCTATTTAATTTATCCTAAACCGGAAAAAAGAAATCGAAACGAAGAATTTTAACATATTTCCCGCTTGCAACTTTTTCATTTTCCGCCCTACAATGGAATTTTCACCTCAATTACCTAAACTACTCCAAAAATTTCCACCTGTAGACTTCAAAGGAGGCTTAAAACCAGCTCTAAAACGTAAAACGAGTTAATTAATAACTCGCACACATCATTGACAAGGTATGGAAACAATGTCTCCAACGTTAAAACAGCCTTTTCCTTGTTTTCGTTATCGTTTTTATCGTACCGTTTGTCCTACTGCACCGCTAAGCGTGCACACAAATCATCCAAAAATCCTCTTTACGCCGTTTATGTGACCAAAAATCTAAATTTTTCTTTACACAATAAATTTCCACCTTAAAATTTCTTATATTTATTTCAGAATTTTTTTTCCAAAACCATTTCACTTTCCTATAAAATAAGAAAATGATAAAAGGTTTTTTTTTCAAACAATATTTTCCAAAAATTTCAAAAATGTATTTTGCGGAAACTTAAACAATTCAGTCACATATTGGCTAAAAAGGAAGTCAGTCGTGCAAAAATACGAAAACTAAAATCACACATATGATAAAAATAAATTTTAGCTTTAATAAGGAACGGTGATTTATTTATTTATATACCCGTGAAGTAGAATTGGCCCTTTACTAAAATTTATCTGGCACATAATTCTATTCTTTCCGGCTTTAGAACAAATGCTAGTTTATGGACGAGATTTCATAAATATGCGTGGATGAAAACACAATTTCAAACATTGAAATCTCATTAACTAAAGTCGTGCGATTTTCAATACTAGCTATTACAGACACTACTACAACAACAAATATAAAGAAAATGCTGGAAAGGGAAACACACGATACAAGATACAACATGCGCAAGACATGCACTAACAACAACGACTACTCACTATAGGTTGGCCTACCTCCATGGCAAGAGCCCGATCCATTACCACGCCCGTGCCAGGAGCGTAGCATAGCAGAGATGCAGCCAATCTCATGCGCCTACCGGCACTGCTCGTCGCGAACCTCTCGAAGCTTGGCCTGAATGGTGCGAAGGGCGACAAGCTCTGGACTCTCCTGGTCGGGCTGTTGAGCTGGAGCAGGTGGTGCGGGGACATGAGCATCTGGCAGCAGCCTTCTTCACCGCCGTCTCCCTAGAGAGTCTCACCTGGAAGTGTCAGAAGACACGGGTGAGAAGGTGACTGTAAGGAAAATGGCTCTGTGGGTTGCCGACAAAGGGCTCATAGAGATGGATCATAAGCATGCATGCTATAACGGTCGCCCATAACTGCAGCACTTAACAAGAGGAATACGCTGAAAGACGTGCCAGATAGCTATGGACGATCATCAAAGTAAGATAACACAATGCATCACTTGTCGGATAACCCATAACGCAAGGATAAAATATAATAGAATATATACAATAGGCTATAATAGTGAAGCATTTCTGAGCAGAAACTTAAACTTTCATAATAACTAGAAAGAATATTCATACACCCTTGGATTACAACATAAGTGTCTGTACAAATTTGCCTCACTACAACACTCAGAGAAAACAACAATCATAATAGTGGAAACAACAAATACTAGATAGTAGAAAAGTGATATGCAAGCCTCCTGCTCGTCATTGATTTGCAACCTCGCGTCACTTAGTTATGCTACCTGTAACCTGCTACTTAGTCTACCCATCCAAAACTGGATGAACAACCTAAGGTAATAAAGGGAAATATAAAACCTTGAGTCTGACAACAGTCTTAATGAGGGATAAAATAGCTATCTAACATCATCAATAAAGTATGTGAGAATAGGCAGATTAACCAACCAATCTACCAAAACACCAGAGAAGAACCCAAAAACGTCTTCCCCACATCTGACAATGATTGCCTTTACATCAAGCATGTAAAAACAATGATGCATTCATAGCAACCAGAAGCAAGCAGGCAACAACAATCATAGAAACTAGTTATATCTCATGTAAACCATCCTAATCATGATCAACATCCCTCAAGCAAAAGCCCCGAAGGCCGAAACCAACATCAGACAAGCACCCAAGAAGCATCTCCCTCAACGTTAGACAACTTACATGAGATGGTATAAGCAAAAAAAACCAAGATCAATGACCCTGGCTATCACTGAATATCCTGCTACGAAACAATCGTTAATCATTTGACGACCAACCTTGTCATACATCAAGGGCTAATAGTAACACCGTTCTAGCAAAAACTCCATACGACTTTCATTGATACATATCTAGGCCTTTCAACGATACCCAAGATATTTGACCACTCAACCAGTCTTTTAGACGTCTCTATTGTACCCTTGATTTGAGTCCGTTGGAACCAATGACAATGATAATCTCTTAGCCTTCAATATCTTTTGTCGTCCTCCCTAACGACTATTGATTGCTCAAGCAACCTTCTCGATCAACCACTATCTACAAACTTAACACCCTTGAGTTATCTTCACATTCGTTGCATTACAATGATCAACGAACACTTCACGATGCTTCAGAAATTCCTCCTTGAATCCGCGCTGAAGCTAGAACCACCGTTGACTCAAAAACAAGATTCGTTTGGTCGACATTCTTTAGGTCTTGAACTCCT
Source organism: Allium sativum (assembly GCA_030737875.1). Lineage (NCBI taxonomy): Eukaryota > Viridiplantae > Streptophyta > Magnoliopsida > Asparagales > Amaryllidaceae > Allium > Allium sativum. The sequence continues at coordinate 718,918,238 of CM060924.1, read as the reverse complement.
TAGGTCTTAAAAATGACCTAAGACCTTAACTCCTTAGGTCCTAAAAATGACCTAAGACCCAACTCCTTAGGTCTTAAGAACGACTTAACACACTGGCGACCTAAAACCAACGACTTGACCTTCATCCCTTTATCGAGCAACAAGCCACACGACCCAAACTTCATGCCATGTCATCAAAGACCTAAGAAAAATGACCCGACTCCAAATCTGACCAAAATAGCTCCAATTTTGACCAAATCATCACCTAACGACAACATCGATGCAAACAACTCATACAAATCGTCCAATTTCACAATCAACATTTTATGGAACCATCAACATCATCAAAATGACATTATTCATCAATAATTATATAAGATTCATTAAATCTTGATAAATGAATGAATAAGCTAAATAATGGATCTAACTTGCACAAACATATCAATTAACATAAGAATTATCGATTTTAAGTTGCTAGATTAGATCTTCTGGTGATTCAAATGAAAATATACTTACTGTAATGCAGATCTGGGTGAAAAAACAACTTAAAATGATGAAAATATGAGCAAGTAATCCATACACTTGGTCTAATCCATGTGAGAGATACTTATCACTAACCAATTCTTTGAATTAACTCGAAATCGCTAAATTCTCAATCCGAACAGCAAAGAATATGCTTCAAACCTCTTGGTTTGATATGATCTCTCTTTAGTTGACGTAGATCTAGCTTCAAACGATGTAGATCTTCGATTCTCTTATGCAAATCTAGAATTTTAATGGTGGAAAGATGTATTTGATTGAGCAAGGAGGATCACGAGCTCAACCAAATGAGAGAATGAAGAAAAATTACCCTCTCTCCATGCCTCTAACCTCCTAATTATTGCCTCCCACTAGCCCACTAATGGGCCACCTCAAATCAGCCCATCAATGGCTTATAAAAACTGAACTGAAATTGTGAAACACTAAAAGAGCGATTCCTACCAAACCGCTGAACCAAATCTTTAATGTGACCGCTCTGCGGAATTGGCAACACCATTTCCTTTCCAATAAAATCGATCTCAACACCTGATTCGATCGTAGTCAAAAGTAATGCCCTGTACAAAACTGTTGAAAAATGGCCACAAATAAAATTGATAAAAATTATGGACATGCTCACATCCCCCATAGCCAACATACCAAAATATGAGAATGATCCAACCCTCAGCGAATTAAATAAAAATATTTTACGACCCTCCAATACGTAAAATGCTGGCTGTTACATCCCCCCCCCCTTTTAGGAATTTCGCCCCCGAAATCCCAAGCAAACACATCCAAACTAGCATCCATCAAGTCATGAATCCATAGCCTTATCCTAGCATGCGGAATTCTAACAACAACAACAATAATACAAGTTACAATGGGGTAAGAATGACGTGACACTTGTGGGTCATACTAACAAAGAGTTTTGGATGGGTCGCCTTCATATTCCCTTCCGTCTCCCACGTACAATCGTCATCATCCTCACTCCATTGTACCTTGATGAACTTAACCGTCTTCCTCCTAAGCTGTTTCGTGTCATTCCCTACAACGCGAAGCAACTTATGAGGTCTGGTAACTATGGACTCAACTTCTAGGTCTTCGTATTGCTCTGGAGATACCAGCACATTCGAATCATGCACTTCCATAGAATTGACACATGGAAAACGTTATGCACACTCGACATCTTCTCGGGTAACTCTAACCTATATGCGAGCTTTCGAATTTGCTCGATATCGTAAATGGTCCAACAAACCTTGGAGCTAACTTTCCTTTGCTTCCGAACCGAACAACGTACTTCAACGATGAAATCTTCACGAAAACCATATCGCCATCATCGAATTCCAAATCTTTCCGGCCTTTATCGGCGTAACTCTTCTGATGATCTTGGGATGCCTTCATTCGTTGTCGAACGATCTCGATACATCTGATATCTTTCTAATTATATCTGGCCCAAGTATCAACTTATCTCCTATTTCTAACTAACATGCCAAAGGATTACACTGCTTACCATACAATGCCTCATATGGTGCCACCCCAATGCTCGACTGGTAGTTGTTATTATATGCAAACTTGACTAGATGTAGATGGTCCTCCCATGATCCTCCGAAGTCTAATACACGCGCTCTTAGGAGATCTTCCAAAACTCGGTTAACACTCTCAGTTTGACCATCAGTCTGGGGATGATAAGCCGTACTCAAACACATCTTGGTTCCCAAAGTCTCTTGCAAGCTCCTGCAAAATCCACTTGTGAACAATGGATCTCGATCACTCACTATGCTCTTCGGGAACATCTGGGGAAGGAAATGTTGTTGTTTTGGTTTGAATTATTAGAGGAGGCCATTGTTTATTATATTTCGGAGTTTATTCATAGAAGAAATGATGAGAAGAAGAAAGAATTTCGAAACAATGAGTTTAATCATAAAATGTAACTACTTTTTGGTGGGAATTATTTTTTAAAATATAGTAGTTATATGTCGACATGTTTAAACATGTATGTCGACAGACATGCATTATTTTTATTATATTTTTATATTATATTTATATATTCAATTGCTTTTTTCACTTTAAGAACAAATGCCTTATTCTCTTCTAAATTTAGTAAATGTTGCTTTATTTAAAGGATTGGTTAAAATATTGGCTATTTGTTTTCCTGTTTCTATGAAATCTAGTGAAATATTCTCTTTACTTACGTTAACTCTAAGGAAATGATGTCTTATATCAATATTTTTAGTTCTAGAATAATGTGTTGAATTTTTAGATATATTTATAGTGCTTGTATCATCACAATATTTTGGTGATTTTTTTATATTTAATCCAAAATCCATTAGATTTTGTTGCATATATATTACTTGTTAACAAGCATGACAAAGATACTGTATTTTGCTTTTTACTAAACCAGGAGACTAGAGAATGACCTAAGAAGTGACACATTCCACTAGTTCTTTTACGATCCGATTTACATCTCGCGTAGTCAGCGTCACAATGGGAGATTTAAGCAAATGGATCATTTTTTGGGTAAAATAATCCAAAATCTAATGTATGATTTTACATATCGTAGAATATGTTTTACGGCTTTTAAGTGAGTTTCTTTAGGTTGAGATTGATATCTTGCACAGAGACATACACTATGCCTTATATCTGGTCTATTGACAATTATATACGGTAATGATCCTATCATTCCTCTATTTAATTTTCGATCGACGTCGTATCATCCTTACGTAGAGATATATTAGTTGCCATTGGTGTAGGTCCTCCATTGGTTGTAGTTAAATTATATTTATTAATTAAATCTCTAGCGTATTTTTCTTGATTAATAAATATTCCATTCTTTAGTTGTCTTATTTGTAAGCTTGAGAAAAATGTAAGTTCACACATATGACTCATCTCAAACTCTCGGGTCATAATATCTGAGAATTCTTTATTCATTTGATTATTTGTTGATCCAAAAATTATATCATCAACATAAATTTGTACTAATTGAATATCATTTTTATCCCTTTTAGTAAAAAGTGCATCATCTATGTTACAAATTTCAAAGTTAGATTGTAATAAATACGCTCTTAACCTATCACACCATGCTCTAGGAGTTTGTTTTAATCCATATGATGCTTTCTTTAATTTATATACATGGTTTGGAAGTTTTTCATCTTCAAAAGAGGAGGTTGTTCTACATATACATTTTCTTTAACATATCCACTTAAAAAGGCACTTTTAACATCCATTTGAAATTATTATGATTAGAGAAGGCTTGTAAAATCCTAGTTGCTTCTAGTCTTGCTACATGAGCAAAAGTTTCATCATAATCTATTCCTTCCTCTTGACTATATCCTTGTGCAACTAGTCGAGCTTTATTTCTTATGACCTCAATGAGTTCATTCATTTTATTTCTATAAACCCATTTAGTTCCAGTTACAGTCTTATCCTCTGGTCTAGGAACAAGTTCCCATACATCATTCCTGGTAAATTGATTCAGTTTCTCTTGCATAGCAAGGATTCATGAATCATCGGATGATGCTTCCTTTGGATTCTTAGGTTCAATAGTTGAAATAAATGCTGAATTACCCACATTATTTAACTGATTTATAGTCCTAATGACAGACTCAGTATCTCTGAAGATATTTTCTATAGGATGGTCTCTTAGTAGTCTAACTCTTTTATTTAGTTGATTAATTTCATTATTTATTTCATCGACCTCATTTTCACTTTCATCTTTGTTATGTTGTCCTTTTTCATTTCCACCATTTGTCGATTAAGATTTGAATTTTCAACAGCCATGTAACACACCTTTTCCTAGTAGAACAACAATTCAGTAGATAAATTGATTTTTCAACATAATGTAATGCAGATTCATTTAATACTGATGCGATGCATGAATTTAAACTAGTGTTATAAATCATTTCAAAATTTTCATTTAATATTTCCAAAATTCAGATGATGAAATTTTGAAAACCTATGCTCTAATACCAATTGTTAGGGATGAGGATCAAGGATCTCAAGCCAAAACTAACACTAGAGGGGGGTGAATAGTGTTTTTAAACAGCTTATAGAAACCTTAAACAATTAACAATTACTCAAACAACTATATGAATCACAGAATGCATATCACAACAGAAAAAATCACCGATGCAAATATAAACAAAAATAAAATGTAGAAAAGGAAAGAACAGACCGAACTTTATATTGGTTCAAATTCCTCGTATGTCCAGTCCTACGCAACGCTGGATAGCGCAGAGTTTTATGAATATTATTATCTAATTACAACCCCTTGATTTCACGGCTACAAGGTTAACACCGATTCAACACCCTTGATTTCACAGCTACAAGGTTAACACCTATTCAACACCCTTGATTTCATGGCTACAAGTTTAATGCCGTTCCTTTTCTTTGGTTTACGAGCCATACGGAACACACCCTTTCATTATCTGTTACAATTTCCCTAGAACTCTTGAATAGTACTTGCAAATAGAGAGTATATGATAAAAATTGAGAATAGAAGAAGAATGAAATAATTTGTATTGAAATCAGCAGAGTATAAGTGTAGAAACTTAGAAAATTAAGTAAAATAATGGTGGTTTGATAAATGAGGAAGAAGGAGAAGATATAATATGATTTTTTTTGAAATCAAACCCTTTATATAGTGCTCCAAGGGACACAACCATTCTTGGAACATTTTAAATATGAAAAGACACGTCATTTAAAATTTAAAATTTGTGACAGTTATATGTCTACATGTACATTTGTGTATGTTGACATATATATATATATATATAATTTTGAATTTTAAATCATTTTTTAAGTATTGAAACCAATATATATATATATATATATATATATTCTGGAAATTTCTGAAATTAAACTTGTTGTTTATAATATAATTTCTCGAGTATAAAACCATATTTAAACATATGATTTAAAAACTATATATAAATGAATGATATAAAATTATAAAATATAATTACAAAAATATGTATAGTAATCATATAACTTTATAATATATATAAGCTATATAAGAAACTATATATATTTGAAATCACAAGTAAAAAACCTTTGGATGATTTAAAATCATTTTGAAAGGAGTTTGAAATAATTTGAAAACAGTTTAAAAAGATAATTTGAAAACATAATTTGAGAGTAATAATCATAGTTTTACATACTAACTAGTCTCTATTACTCTGATAATCTTAATCTCTTGAAATTTTGATATCTTGATACTCATGAGTTTTGAATCTCCTTTGAAATCTTGAATCTCTTAAACTGTACAGTCTTCAATATCTATTACCTGTGTATAATACCTCCATATATATATATATATCATGAATAAAGATGTTAATACATATTTTATAGACAATAATGATAATGATTGAATCAAGGTTGTTGTCATCAAAATTCCATTCTCTAACACCCTTTGGAACCTGGAGGGAGGGTGAGTGTAAGCCTTTATTTGCGTCCAAATTACAGGGTCGGGATAAAGCATCGCTAAACCTTATATGCAGCTACGATGGCTAGATTAAGGCACCCCTTGAAGGGGGTGATGTGTAAGCCTCTATCACCTCCTACGATGGACAGGGTAGAGCATCAAAAGAGTAAGCCTTTATCCGCACTTACGATGGTTAGGGTTAAGCATCAATCCCTTATCACCGCCTACGATGGCCCAGGTAAGGCGCCTTCGGGATGGAGGTCGGGTAATTCCTTGGGCCCTGCTTAATAATAAGCTAGCTAAGTGCACCGGATACACAAGCCCGGAGATTGGATAAAAAAGCATGTACATCCTTTGCTTTGACAATCAAAAGCTCGGAGAGTAGCTAATAAAGCATGTACATCCTCTCCTACACAAATCAAACCTGAAATGGGTAACAAAATTATAAACTGCCAAATGTGGATATCTGGTCTTCTATTAAATACCTAAATCTAGGATATGGTTCGGGACTTCTGTTAATATCAAATGTGGATATATGGTCTCCTATTAAATACCAGAATCTAGGTTACTATTTGGGACTTCTGTTAATACTAGATGTGGATATCTGATCCCTATTAAATACCTAAATCTGGGTTTCGATTTGGGGACTACTATTAATTGCTAGAAGTGGATTTCTAAACTTATGCTATAGATACCCGAATTTGAGTTTTAGGATTTCTATCTATCATTGCCAAAGGTGGATTTCTGGTCCTCTATTATGAATGCATGAATGTGGGAAGCAGAAATTCTATCTACACTTCCAGAGAAGGAACTCTGGATTTTTACTTTAATACCCTAATCTGGGTCATGAGACTGTAATTCTCATTCTGGAAAAGGATTTGCTGTCAATACTCGGGTTAGTAGCTAGAGTCTACTTGTCTAAAAGCCTTCAAACAAAGATCGTAACCTTCCACATTTCACAGGGAGAATTTATAAACACAAACCTAGATGAACTTTCATTTCTAGATGAGAATTATGGGTTTACCTCCAGATCGGCACAATTCAACTACCTAAATTTTGGTGACAATTTTCTTATTCTTGTTTAAAGGAAGAAAGGGTTTCTGAATTCCTATTATTATCCCCAAGGAAAGGGTTCAGAGCTATTATATTATTTCTAAAAAGAGGATTTCTTAATAGGTATTCGAGAAGGTACCTCGAGTCTTTTGTTTGAAACCTTATTAAAAAGGTTATGTTTCCTCAACACCTCATGAAGGAAGGTTCTTTACGCTTTTATTATACGCAAATTACTATTCAATTACTCTGAATAAGTATATGATGCGGATAGTTGTATCATTCCTTCACAAGTTCATCTATTACTGTATAAAAACTCATATGTTATTCTATAATTGTATGGGAAAGTTATTCTACACACTCTACCTTAGACAAGGAGATAACATAAGGTATTATATGATGAGTCTTATGTAGGATATTGCAAAAGAAATCCCAGATAGGGATATTCAGAATGCCAACAAAGGTTGTACATCAAGAAACAACCAAACAACTTATGATATCATTTTGCAAGTTTGTTTACAAGCTCATTTCACAAACAATCAAATGCAAAGGTTATATCTTAACAATGTTGTTATTGCAAATTTCAATTATTATGATTGATCAAAGCAGAGTTTTCCATAACACGAGCATGAGATTAAACATTCTACAAATAACTAACACAAAGGGTGCTAGCTACTATATTTGTTGTAGAAAATGCAAAGGAGATTACGAATGCAGATATCCACGACAAAGGTAAGAACCATACTCAACATTCTGCATATGCAAACCAAATATTTATTCACGTAAGAGTTTTGCTAAGCGATTACATCCCAGGAATGGGAAACAAATCAATATTGGTATCAAAACTCAAGTGCTTCTGTGATCAAATCCTCAGAAGCACAATTACAAGTCATTTGAATAATTCTTAGGGCGAGAAACAACTCTCTTAACTTTGTTCAAATAATTAGCAATAAGAGTGAGTGTAGAATCAAAGGGAATTCCAAATCCCTCGGGAGTATAAGTAGGGGGCATTTGCGGTAATCCCATTCCCCAGCCGGTGGGCTATCATAACCTTGAGTCAACCTCGAATGGTATATTCGGATCTCTTTTAAGAATTTATCCATCTCTTCACCCAAAAAATCAAGGCGAAGCTGAGGACACTGAATGTTAACCTTATCAAGGTCTCTAATAAAACATTATCTTGCCAATTTTGAAGATTTAGTAAGAAAGGACTTCTCGTACTGCCCCCCTTCAATCTAACATAGCTTCCTAGGAATTCCCAAGAAAGCGAACCCGTCATAGGAGATGAATGTTAAAAAAGTACCAAGAAATTAGGAAAAAGAAAATTCATTGGAGTAGAATTAAAGTTAAAGGAATACACATATTACAAATACTCCTTTTGTTCATATAAAATGGATCTCTTAAAGATTTCTGGCACGAATCTGTTCTTGTTAAATTTAAGTTTATTTAAAGGTAATTCTCTGGGAATCGAGTAGACCCGGGGAAGGTTCCAACAAGCTTCCGGGTGGAGATCAACGCCACGATCGTCCAGACACCTTATGTGGAGACGCCTAAGTTAGCCTCCGCTAAGATCACCTAAAAGGGAAAAGTCAACCATTTTATATCTACTATAAATTTTGTATAAAAATTCTACTAGAATGTCTCAATTTCAATTAACATCCAAAACAGGATCGTGAGCTCAGCGTTCTCTCTCAAGAGTCTCTCGCAGCGCAACCAGGTAATCTTCAACTTGGGGCCACTTCTCTCTCTTTGAAAGATAATAGTCTAGAAACACTCTTGTTAAAACGGTAGTATCTATCGGATAAGATGTTATACTCACTCGTTTTCTTATTTAGCTCTCTAGTGAGACGGGCTACTTCTGATCATGCTCTTTCAAGACGGTCGTGTGCTTAAACCTAACTTTTTCTTTTTCATCCATTTGGGAAAGAAAAAGGGTCATTATTGAAAATAAGAGCAAAAAGGATACCATGAAAGTTACTATACCTTGGAGATAGGAACGGGGACTTGTTGAGTCTCAACAGTATTAACACCATTTAAGTTCAAGCCTTTCCTGACTTCTTGTGTGTTGGAGGAGTCAGGAGTTCCAGTTTCGGAATGATGTCATGATCAAGAGTTTCAAGGTTAATCTATTGTACTTTAACTTGGTCGTTGGGAGCCAAGAAAGTATCACCACGATCACCTTTGTCTCCAATAATATCTCTAAGGCTAGGCTATTATCATCAATAAAGACGACTTTTGTTGCTACAGTAATGTCTTTTGCTTCATCAACACCTGATTCTTCCAAGGGGAGGTCGTCTATAAACAGAAGTTTTGTCACATCAATCTCTAGCCTTTCGGGAATGACGTTTCCCTCCTTCACATGGGTTATCTTAGACATAAACCTTTCTACAAAATGTGGATTGAGAGAAGTAAAACTTAGGTCTGGATATATTTTTATATTGTCTGCATAGATGAGCTAGAATGCATCTTCGAAGGAATTAACCATAATATCATCCAAAGTAGTATGGAGAAAGCAAGAGAGTCTTTGTTTGACATCATTAATCATGCCCATAACTTTGGTTAGGGAGGTACTATTCTTATCAAGCTTGTTGCTAAGAAAGGCATTCTTCTCCTTAAAAAGAGAATGCTTCTTGTAAGGAAAAGAAGCTAGAGTTAAGCGAATCTTCCTAAAGTTTCTATTAGAATTCTGATTTCCTTAGTTAAGGACAAATTGATTCCCTTCTCCTTAGCTACCGAAGATTCATCTTCAACAAGAGTGATTTCTAACATTTCATGTTTCTTCATCATATTCTCTTTGGTGTTGATAAGGGCACTAATTTTTTCTTTCAAAGAAAACTTTTCTTCCCTAAGTTTCGATAAATCAGGAGAAGTTATGGAGATGTCTTCTTACATTAAGAACCATTGTTTGATGGCCTATAAGAAATAAAAGCATGAAAAAAATGAAGGATAAAATCACAAAACCAGGTAATGTAGAAAATAAAGTTCATATCGAGAGTTATTGGTTAACTAAAAAATGGCAATAGCTGAAATTCATCTGATGGAAGACCGATATTGGATAATGCGGGAGAAAACATAATTGGTTTGACCAATTCATCAAAACCCTCAACAGTGAGAGGCGCAGAAAGCTCCTGAGAATTAAGATCCTCGTAAGAGGAAGAAAACCCTATCGCATGTTGGATCATGTTAAAAGTTCCAGGAGTATCAGGCAGATGAGAATCCACTGGCGGAGTTATCCTCGGAGAAATGGTTATAAGAGAATGGACAGTCGCATCAAGGCGAGAAGTTTGGTCCGCAATTGCCTTGGGTCTCTTAGATGGGGAGCCCTCAGAAATCACACGAATTGGTTTTCTTTTGGCAGTTTCTCTGGAATTGAATAAAGCATTCCTTAGGGAAGATGTTCATGCTTTTGGGACTAAAGAATATGAATCGCTCTTACTAGATTCAGTGCAAATAGCATCTAGTGTATTACAAACATAACATGTCAGGCAAATGGATCAACAAGGGCCAAGTTATTACTAAATTTTGAGTTGTCATGTAAGTAGCATGCCTGGAGTATCGGGAGATATAGGAGAGCTTGAGGAAAAAGGAGTATTCCTTCCCAGCGAAAAAGAAAGAATTCCTTCGCTGAGAGAGATTAGCAGAGGTTACCCGATTGTATACTGGCTAGTTGGCAAAAGAGAATGTTTTCGAAGGACACTATGGATCAACAACGAGGACCTATTACCCAACTTTTCAGTAGCAACATTAAGAAGGTCAACTAGCCCCTTATCCGCAAATCTAAGGAGTTTGGGGGATACATTTGTAATAAAAATGGAATATAAACAAGCATATATGATAAATGAGATTGAGAAAGGCAAATAAGAGGTATAACCAAATTCCATACTTGGAGTGTTGAAACTGCCAGAAATACCAGAAGGGCATCGCATAAAGAAAAACTAAGTCTCCCAGTCTTTGAACCTCATATCTCCTTCAAATAGAAGTTTCTTTGAGGGATTGGCACGAAAGATTTGATGGTTTGCATCATTAATCTTGGAAGGACGAATTAAATAATCTAACAGTGAAAGACTCAAAGAAGACTTACCAGATCCAAAGATAGAAGCTCTAAACTTGAGAGGTAGGTATAAGTGCTTGCAGAGAGTTGGATAGGGGAAATCTTTGAGTATCGCAAGAATTGAGCAATAAAGTCCGAAAAAGGAACAAAACCCCTATGCTAAAGGTTAATAGCGAAGTAAGAAAAATATTCTTCTGGAGGAGATGAAATGGTAACAGTCTTGCATGGAGGAATGGCCTTCACTCCAGAAACATTAAAGTCTTGAAGAAAGACATTAACTTCCTCTTGCGAGGTAATTAAAAAATGTTTTTCAGCAACATCAATCTTCTTTGAAGAAGAGGATTCAAGCGATAAGGAAAAACTTTTAACGGGTTTAGTCGTAGTATGCTTCATTCCCATAATATCAGGTGCTATTTACTCATTTCATTAATCGGAATAATGTTACATAAAAAAAGAAAAATCAATTTCTACTCTTTCAAAAGCACTTCGAAAGTAATAAAATTTGCATTAAGCCACATAACACGCGCCTTCGAAAGAATATGAAGTGGTGAAAGCACCCAACTACACTGTCAGTTAACCCATGATTGATTAGTGGAGATCGACTTTGGCAGTACAGCCGAAACCAATTCGCATTAATCAACTCGGCAATTACATCAATTTTTCCAGACAAAGTTGTTTGATCGTTAATGGGTAATTTAGTTACATAATTAGTTCAATGCATATTAACTATCATACGAAACCACTCAACCGAAACCAAGCATGAAAGATTACTGTACAGGAATTCGATTTATGTAGTTAAAATACTATAAATTTAATAATGTTTACAGAACTAAATTGATTAAAACACATTAAACCATTTTGAAAGAAATAAAATGAAGCTTACCCATGATTGATGCTAGAAAATTGTTGATACTCGTGATAGAAATTTTTTAAATGTAGGAAGACGATGAGGAAAACAAAAGAAATTGGAAAAAGGGAAATCTAACGAGTATTTAAGCAGCTGTCAGAACTATTGACTTGGAAAGTCGAAAATACCCCTTTAAAAGGGGGCAAATGTTACAAATAGATTTTGATACCGAAACCGAACAGTGGTGAAGGGGTATTTGAATGGAGCCGGCATCAGAATTGAAACCAGGAAAGCCTACATCCGATACCGAAGCAAAAAGAGTAAATTCTTGGTTTACATGCTATTGATACCAACATGGGTAGCGAAAGCTTGGTACCAGTACAGAGGGAATAAGAATAAGTTGCGATGCCGAAACCAACATACAATAAGAAACCCAGAATGGTGTCGATGCCGACACTGAAAGCAGTCCAACAACAAAAGGAAACAAGAGGAAAAGAAATCAACTTGATATCAAAACCATAAGCAGTTACTCCTATACCGAATCCTAGAGCCAAGTATACAAATTGAGGACTGACATCTGAAGCACGAGACTAGCATGGAAGTAAGCAAGTGTTATCGATGCCAATAGGTTTAGCATCGATACTGTTACAAAAGGTAACACCGAGGTCATTAGGAAGAATCCAAAAACAATACAGATTTGGAGTCGATACCGGAACCAAGGACTATTGATGTGGGTCAAGACTTATAACATATTTTGAGAAGGGAAGCTATCCACACTAATTTTCTTAGTGTCGATACCGATACCAAAGAGAACGACAAAGTCATAAGAAAGGAAGTACAAAGACAACACTTGAAAGCCAAGAGCGACATCAAGATCACAGAAGAGAGCTATCCACACCAATACACTTGGTGTCGATGCATTACCTAATCTGGCACGGGGGCTTCAAAGCCCAAAGTAGTCGATACCCAGAAGTACAAGGGGCAAGGAACCATAGGTTACTACCAAAGCTAGTAGTCGCTTAAAGAAGGACAAAACCCAGAAACTGACACCGAAGACCGCTGATGTGGGCCAGCACCGAAAGCATGAATCGGAAGGAAGCTTTCTACCTAACCACCACCGATGGGGGCCCAAAATACCTATAAATAAGACCTTATGGGTCTCATTTTGGGGGACTTTTCCTCATTCCATATTCTTGCATGCATTTCTTAGAGAGAAAACCCTAATTTGTAAATCAATTGGGGGATTTTACTTGTAATCGCTTATGTACTTATGCAAATAATCAATAAAGAGAGAATCAACACTTGTCACCTATTTCATGTGTTTTCTTATTGTTGGCCTTTGATAAAGTTTCATAACTAAGCATAAATTACCGAAATAACCCTTCCTAAGCCATTCAGCTTTCCCGCATGTGTCGAGTTTACGATAACTTTATCTCAAGGTAACTGTTGGTTCTTGAGTCTCGTAAGCATGATACTCACCAATTTGATGGAAGAGTAACTAATCTTCGGGCTTAAGACCTTTATACATAGGAAACGGTGAACTAACCCAAACTTGTAGGAACTGAATAATCCCTAGGTTCCCCTAGGTTTATATCCATAACCCTTATTTCTGGTGTTAACGAAAAATAACGTTAACAAGTACGTTTACTCATATAAATACAATCAACTCATAATAAGGTATTTTATATAACTTATCTTATACTGAGTCTTAACCCACGGAGCCAAGGTTCATGCTCAACCATCAGCACTGATAACATTTTGTAATAATCCAATTTTTCGCCCCTTGGAATAGACACCAATACAGCTACGGTATTCATTTGTCAAACATCCAAGTGCCAGAAAATCAAATCATTAGGGGTTAAAGAAAAGAAAATAGAATAGAATCTCGCAATCGCAGTGGATAACATATAATATATAACAAATTTTAAAAATTTGAAAGAACTTTTATTTAATATACATATACAACATCAGAGTAACTAGTTAAACTAACCTTCATAGTTAAAAAACCTATCCTCACAAATTTTGATGATTGAATACAGAACAACAGCAAAATAAATAACTAAAAGATGGAAGTATGTCTTGGGCCTCCAACTCCTCTTCTAAGCTACATGCATCTAAGTTAAATGAAAAAAATGCTTAGTCTGACTCGAGCATAATCATGAAATAACGCCCAAGTCATTCTGGAAAATCGTTGTGAGAAAACATAGGTAACAAGAAACTGTATTTTTATTAGCTTATAAAACCTTCTGAAATAAAAGGTATCTCATAAGACTACGTCGCACATAAACACTGACAGGTTTTTACCTCGCTATAACCAAAACACTTTATAGAAAATCTCATGATATTATATAATGTTTAGAATACAAGTAATTAGAAGATAACTGAAATGCTTGCATCTTATGTTTCAGCATAATTGGTTTATATCAAAAACAATAAAGGCACATATTGGAGATTGGATTCCATACAATGGCAAGGTAAGGGACTACCTTCCATAATGCACCTTTAGGAAATGTAGCTAAGGGACGACCTACGTCCCTCTGCGAACCAGAACTGGACTACCCCTTGAGCATGGCTATCAAAATTACATCATCCTTGGTATAGTACCGTGATGACACAATCTATGATGCCTGTGTGCAACCAAAACTAAAGAATAGTCCTAGAATGAGATGACGTCTCCTAACGACGACTCGCCACATGTCCCTGAGCATACCCCTATTTTTTACATTTTCTTAGTTGCTGAGGCTAAAGGTCATGTATTTACTTTTCTTTAACAGTTTCCACTTTGAATGCCACATCACCATTTCCAACACACCAATTGATTTCCAAAAAATTAAATCCTTGAGTTTGTACACCTTAAGGAAGGGTAAATGGCATAAGAGAGTTTGCCACATACACTACTGACAGATCTACATTTGTAAAAACCAATGTACACGGATTAGGAAATGCAATGTCAAACATTCATCCATATAAGTCGTGCTAGGTTTAAATAAACCGAAGACACTTCTTTTACTACATCCTATAGGGAATTACCCCTAAGATCAGTAACAAGTAGTCCTTGAAGTACCAAAATTATTCCATAATATAGGGACCACTGCTGTGCAGTTAAAGAGCTTAGAGGTTCAATAGCGGAGGAGGTGCAAAAAGGTGTAGTGGGGATAAAGCGGGAAAATAGCGGGGATATAGCGGAGGCACAAAAAGGTTCATTAGATGTAAAACCAAATATTTGAAAATTAAGTAATCATCTTTCTCACATTATATATGTACAAAAAACTAATATTAGTTAATCTTATATAACGAAATCAAGGAATATCATAGTTATCATGCTAAATTTGATGAGAGTAATTGATTATTACCATATATCAGGAACTTATGCCTTATATTTAGTCCTTTATGCTAAATTAACTGAATTTTTTTAAAAGACAACTATTTAAATCAATCTCTGTATATTAGTGCTGCTAAAGCGGACACTAAAAAGCCTTGATACAACAGATGCAACGAAAAATAGCGGGGCTAAAAAAGCGAATATATTGTTCATCAACGCTAAATTGAAATAACGTAGTGGTAGAAGAATTGAAACACCCCACGTCCGTTAATGTCACTCACTAATGGAGTGCATTAAGTTTCGTGAAGCGCTATAGGTAAAAAAAACACAAAACAATTACAAGACAGATATAAATAACGCAGCAGTGGAAAATTTAAACTTTTATTTCAAACATAAGTCATAATATCGTGGTCCACAATTTCATAAGTCACAAAAACCATTACAATAAAAATATTTTTGTCTTGCACCATCAGAGTACATAAGTAAATAAAAAGCACCATTCCCCCAATAAAAAGAGTTAAGCCATAGTAGAGACAAGAACTTGAGCCATACTTCAGAAGTAGCTCCTAGCAAGATGATATCTGGTTCCTGATTAAGTCTGAGTGTTTCCTCCCTGGGGGGGCGGGGGAACGGAAGAAAGAAGGAGAAACAACAGGGTCAGACATAAATTTTGTCGAGTCTAGTTACTTTTAGCCAGTAGATAATTAAAAGCAACATGATAGGCATATAATATGGATAAGAGAGATCACTACATAAATGGCAGGTGTGACAAGGTAAGAAAGTCAAGGTGCATGTGCCTCACTAATGATTACTCTGCATTATTACTAGTATAACTGAAATGAGATGATCCCCTCTACCACAAGTTGGTAGGCTTAGGTCATACGTCCAAGTATACCCTAACCACTACCCTAATTGATCGGTTCCCTACCCTATAGATATCCTGTGTCGGCCCCACAGTAGGAGGTATCACTTCCTAAAGTGGCAACCTGTGGTCTGTACAACCATGTCTATTGGTGTCACAGTCTTCTTAGCCCCCTCTGCCCAGCCCATGCACGCACATGTCCCCGGTCGGTTTGCGCCGCCCACACCATCCGCCTTGTTTGGATCTCTTACAATCAATCAGTAAGCGTGCCCTTTCTCCGCCTAGTATGGAGGTCCTTACTTGATACCAACTCCAGGTTACTGACTGAAATGGGTCCCATACAATATGATACAAGCTCTCCCCCTTGTCTTGTATCCCTCATTAGGTTTTCCACTGACTATGTATACCCTTAGGTGTCTTTAATTACATAGCCCTACACTAGTTATGCTTACCCTAAAGGGTGCCTTTAATTACATAATTTCATCACATTATCTACCAGTTATGTATACCACTAGGTGTATTTAATTACATAACCCTGTTACATTATCTACTTGTTATGTATACCACTAGGCGTCTTTAATTACATAACCTTATTGGGTTAAGTTCGTGGGCCTATATATACATATTACCCCACCCCCTCTAATTTACTTAACCTACCACTACCCATCCAATTTTACTTAACCTTAACTTATGTCCATAGCCATATTAAATTAGGTTAAGTAGTCCATTTCATTACCATGTCCAATTATGGTTATAATGGGCTAGACCTCCCACATTAGGCCTACAATGTGTGGATGCTGGATATGCCGGTCGGGTCCGGGCAATTTTATTCCATAATTGGGTCTAACCTCGTGTCTTAACCCGGTTCGTATTTGCGTACTTAGACCTCCCACATTAGGTTCAACATTAGTGGATGCTGGATATGGTGGTTGGGTCCGGGCAGACTTCCACCACTAATGTAACCTAACCTCGTGTCATAAGTACATTTTACAATTCCTAATTATAAATTACTAAACATTCCAAATTAATCCAAATCTACCTATGTAATTATAGGTAATTATTTCTATGTTTTCCCCATTTGAATTACATGTCCCATTTCATATTAAACATTACATAAATCATGCCTATTATATTCCCTTTTTCCCCGTTTCCTCTCTAACGTATTTGTACGTATTTTGGGGGCATCTAGGCTATAAAGTAGCCTAGCTATAACAATAAATAGGGAATATGACAAGGGTGATAATTTCAACATGTCTTGGAATAAACATGGACATAGACTGGGATAATAACAAAGTGAATGGACATGTGATTAACATTATAATAAAAGTGGACATCAAACTAGTAACTTATGGCAATCACTATGATGTTTAAGAAAGCATAATGATATCTAGTCTAATTACCTAGATCTAGCATAGTTAGGGTGACATAGCAACATGTTTAGATCAAAAGGTACATTTACATGTCAAGTTTACAACATATATCAGTGTATCACAACGTGACAGGTGAAAGGTGATTAACATAAAGATCTAGATCCAAGTAATGTCAGAATTATCCAAATTAATAGATGTACATCCACCATAATATGGTTACAAGTCAAGATCCACATAAGCATCATAATCGAATCACCACAATTTTATTAGATCTAGGGAATTAGATCTGTCATGACATAGGATAGAATTTCATATTAACACAGAATCATACTTTATAACATATCCAATTCATTGTCTATCAAAGCATACTTTTATTTATCTAAACCTAAAAGTAGTCTAGAAACTCACAGCGTTAGGTTTAGAGAATTTAGGAAGAACAGACCTAGAATTTCCAAATTTGATTTGAAGAATATGTTGTTGTAGAAACGATTCAGTTCGCACTCCAGCAGCATTTGGCCTACATGACTCCTAATGAAGAGAATATGAGAAATATGGCACATATATATAGCTACCAGATCCCCTGAAACCGAGTACCACCTCAGCCTTAGGGGTGTCGACACCCCTATGGGTGGGTCGACCCCTAGGTCGATACCCCTCTAGGGGGTCGTCCCCCTAGAGCGGGAATTTTGCCGCTTAGAGGAATTTTTCAAATTTGAATCCTCTGGATAGGATTCTGACTCATCTCTGACTCACCTCTGACTCATGCGTATATATAAAATATTTCTGTGCGTGTACAAACTTAAAACTCTCATAACTTCTTCATACGGTGTCCGTTTTACGCAAACCAAACGTCTATCTTAACCAGAATTTCGAGACAGATGCAATTGTGCAGTCCTTTTCCCTAATTCTGAACATTAAATTAATTATTATTTAGTTTATTCTCTTTTAGTGTCATTAAAAATTTTGGGTGTTACATTCTCCCCTATTCAAAGGATCTCGTCCTCGAAATCTCTAAGTTGAGAAGACTACATATCCTACCTTGCATCATCAATCTACTCATCCACCAATCACTGGCATCCATTGTCCTTAAAGATTTCTAATGCTTATATGAATATATGCAAAGGTGTGTGTTTTTGTCCCGACACTAATGCGAAGATCAGGCGGTCTACTGATTCAGTTGACCTCCTTAATGCAATGTATGTTAGTGCCATGAATCCATATATATGCAATTAAACCTATTGTATCATATGAGTTCTATATGTGTGCACACCCATTCGTCCAAATGCGACATCCATATGCCAGTTCATCCAGTTTCATCCATATAAGAAAAGAAAATGCACACACATCCATATGCAATATGAAAGTGATTGAGCCGATCTTAGTGCCTAATGTGTGTGTATATGCGTCCATAGGCAACCATTAGCAAACACTTGCATCCACTTGCATCCATCAAACACAACATGCTTCAAACACTGTTTACATCCATAGGATTCCCATCTAAAGGTCAAAAATACGATGGATAAGATATATTCTATTGACAGAAACTAGTACTGATAAAACTTAGGAAAGGAGTAAGAACATACCCTCAAAAAGAAAAGGGTACGAAGCACGAATCTTTTCTTTGGTCTCCCAAGTCGCATCTTCTGGGTTATCTTCCCATTTAACCTTTAGCAACTTGATTTCCTTATTGCACAGCTTCTTAACCTCTGACCCAAGAATACGGGTGGGGACTCGTCTGACTGTCGCCTCCCGTTCCACTTCGACTTCTTCCAATATGCTCGGCTCAACAACTTCTGCGGTGTCATGCAAGCACTTCCATAGATGAGAGACATAGAAAATGTCATAAAACTAAATAAATTTTCTGGGAGCTTTACTATGTAGGCCATTTGGCCAATCCTCTCGGTTATGGGAAATGGTCCCACAAACCTAGGTGCTAACTTCCCTACTGATCCGAAGCGAACCACATTCCTCAGAGGTGATACTTTGATAAAAACTAAGTATCCCACTTCGAATTCGAGGTCAGTCCTTCTCTTGTCTGCATAGGACATCTGCTTATCCTGAGCCGTCTTCATCCGCCGTCGAATAAGGTCAATCTTTTTAGACGTTTCCCTAACCATATCTGGTCCAAGTAACAATCTTTCTATAGATTCCCACCAACAAGTTGGCAATCTACAGGGTCGTCCATACAATGCATCGAAGGGTGCCATACCAATTCTAGCCTGATAGCTGTTATTATAGGCAAACTCTACTAAAGGAAGATGCTCTTCCTAAGTCCCTCTGAAGTCAAGGATACACAGCCTTAAAAGATCTTCTAGAATTCTGTTCACCCTCCCCGTATGCCCATTGGTCTGAGGATGATAAGAGGTTCTCAAACACAACTGTGTACCCAATGCTTCTTGCAAGCTCCTCCAAAATTCGCTGGTAAAGATGGGGTCACGATCACTCACGATGCTGGAAGGAACTCCGTGGAGAAGAGCTTTCTCATGAACATAAATTGCTGCCAAAGGTGATGCCGTCCTTTTACTTTTAACTAGAATAAATTGAGCGCTCTTAATGAGTCTGTCCACTATCACCCAAATACTGGTATTACCTTTCTTCGATCTAGGCAAACCATATATGAAATCCATAGAGACACTCTCCCATTTCCACTGCGGAACCTCCAACGGATGAAGCCATCCACCCGACTTCTTTTGCTCAGCTCTGAATTGCTGGCAAACCAAACATTAAGAAACAAATTCGACCACGTCCTTCTTCATCCCAACCCAAAAGAAAACCCTCTTCATGTCTCAGTACATATTTTCACTGCCTGGATGAATGGTCATCTTATAGTGGTGTGCTTCTTCTAGGACTACCTTTATCAAGCTTCCAGTTTGAGGAACACAAAGCCTTTCATCTCGTCGCAACCACCCCTTTTCATCTATGGGATACCTACTGAGGTGACTAGAAGTCTCTCCTCTTCTGAGCTTGTCCATGATGTCTAGAATCTGTGGGTTACCTTGTTGCGAAGCTCCTATCTGATCCACAAGAGTCAGTCGTATCTCCAAGGATGCAAATAAATCAGGCAAAACCTCGATGGAGGGTCTAAAATCAAAAGTTGATATGAACTCCAAGTTCTTTCTTTCCACAAACAGAGGACTCAGGGCCATTCTCTGCCTACTTAGTGCGTCTGCCACCACATTTCCCTTGCCAGGTGTATAAGCAATCTCGAAATCATATGAAGCTAAGAACTCCATCCATCGTTGTTGCCTTAGGTTTAGATCCTTCTATGAGAATAGATACTTGAGAGATTTATGATCGGTGTATAACTCGAACTTTTCTCCAAGTAAATAATGATGCCACGTCTTTAACGCGAATACTATGGCAGCTAGCTCTAGATCATGTGTGGGGTAGTTCCTTTCATTAACTCTCAACTGTCTACCCCCATAACATATTACTTTCCCTTCTTACATCGGAACCACACCAAGTCCTGTATCCCATGCATCAGTGTAAATAGTAAACACTTTACTCCCAACGGGCAAGGTCAAGACTGGGGCTGTTATCAGAGCCCTTTTCAATCGTTGGAAAGTAGCGTCAAAATCTATGTCCCATGAAAATGCTGAATTCTTCTTTGTCATCCTGGTGAGAGGGGCTGATATCTTCGTGAAGTCCTTAATGAACTTCCTATAATAACCTGCCAACCCAAGAAAGCTTCTCACCTCGGTTGCATTTTTAGGAATCTGCCAATCTTGTACTGCAACCACTTTGGCGGGATTTATAGTTGTCCCTTCTTTGGAGACTACATGCCCCAAGAATCTCACCTCCTTTCTCCAGAAATGGCATTTGGAGAACTTTGCTTTTAGTTGATGGTCACGGAGAGTTTTCAAAACTTCTCCTAAATACTGGGCATGCTCTTCATCACTCTTGGAGAAGATCAAAATATCATTAACGAAGACTACGACAAATTTGTTTAGGAACTCCCGAAACACCCTACTCATCAAATCAACAAAATAGACGGGTGCACTTGTTAACCCAAAAGGCATAACTAGCCATTCAAAGAAATCGTCTGGAGTTCTGAAAGCAGTCTTATCTACGCTATCCTCAGCCACCCTCAGCTGATGGAACCCCGTTGCCAAGTCCAACTGAGAAAATACCGAGGCACCAACAAGCTGATCAAATAAATCATTAATCCTCGGAAGCGGATACCTATTCTTCTTAGTGAGCTTATTTAACTCTCTATAGTCAACACATAACCGAAGCGAACCATCCGCTTTAGTTGCGATTACTACTGGAGCACCCCACTCGGATATGCTTCGTCTAATAAACCCTTTTCAAGTGGCTCCCCTACTTGCTTACTCAGCTCCCTCCTTTCTCTTGGAACCATGTGGTGCACTAGTAATGCAACTGGCTTTGCATTGTCCACCAGATATATGCGGAAGTCGATCTCACGCCTTGGAGGTAAACCCCGTACCTCATCGAAAACATCGGGATAATCTCAAACCACCGGAATAGATTGCAAATCATCTATTGATGCATCTAGAGACTCTAAGAAGCTAAGCATAACAGACCCTTGAGGCCCACAAGAAACTTCGAGGGTCTTCCCATGACAAGTCGAGAGTCTAACAACCCTCATCTCACAATCCAGAATAGCCCCATATGTGGTAAGCCAATCCATTCCTAGAATCAACCCGTAGCCCATAAACCCGAGCACATACGCGTCGCATTCAAATTCGACGCCTAACACAGATATTTTCAGGGATCTACTACCATACTAGTAATTAAATGCAGAGATTCAACCACAGAACTAGATATAAACGAGTGTGAAGCACCAGAATCAAAAAGTGTTCTAACTGGATAGTTTGAAAGAGAAACACAACTTTCTACGGAAATTTTTGTACCTCTTTCAGGAGCACTGATCGGGAAAGCGTGCACCTATCATCCAGAAGTCCCTGCTCTTTGCCCTTGTCGCTGCGATCCCTGTTTCTTCGGGCACTCTTTAGAGAAGTGTCTGACCTCTCTGCAATTAAAGCAACTGGCCTTCCTTCTCTTACAATATTTGATCAGGTGGCCCTCCTTTCCACATTTGTAAAATTTTCTCTTATCTTTTACTTTATCATCTTTTCCCCCTTTCTTCTGTTGTTGTTGCTGCTGCTGTTGCTGCCCCTTCTTAGGCTATACCTTCTTATTCTGGGATGTCCCCTCAGTCTTTGTTTCCTTCTTTTCTCCCTATCCTCCTCGTGCATTAGGGAAATATCAACAAGCTTTGCAAAGGTGGCCCCCATTGGAAGATGGGACATAGCTAAACCAAGCAGAGGCTCATCCAGCCCCTTAGCGAACTGCAAAGCCCTTTTGTGCAGTGTGTCTACCAACTCTAGCCCGAACCTTGCCAGCTGATTGAACTTGTTCACACACTCCTTCACCGTCAAATTTCCTTGTTTATATGCTAAGAACCTCTCCATCCGTATGCTTCTATCCACTTGGGAAAGAAATTTCATTTTGAACCTCTATCTAAATTTTTCCTAAGTTTCTACCGGACGTCCAGCTTGAGTGATTTCCCACCAAAATGAGGCTTTGTCCTTTAATAGCCAAGTAGCTAATTGAATTTTTCTTCGGCCCTCCACTTCAAAGATTACGAATAAGTCCTCGGTCTCCTTAAGCCAATTCCGAGCTTCTATGAATGTCTCATTCCCATGGAATGGCTTTCCTCTCATAGCCCGAAGGTCTTTGCAGATCTTGGCAAAGTTATCAGCTCTTGGAGGGGGAGGAGGAGAAGGAATGACTAGTGCAGCTGGGGAAGGAACGTTTTCTTGGCCTTCGGCAGGCGCCGTGGCCTCCAAATACCCACGGAACCATCCGGGTATTGTGACGCCCTCCGGGATATTAGGGATGTTTTGTTCCCTAGACATGCTGAAAAGGGAAAAGGAAGAAATTTAGATAAAGGACCGAAGGATACTACATATGGCTTTTTGGGGAATGTTTTCCAAAATAGACTTTTCTTTTTGAAAATGCTTTCCTTTTTAAACCTTTTTGAAAATAATTTTCAAAAACTTTTATCTAATTTGGTAACCTTCAGCTCGGATACCAAGTGAAACACCCCACGCCCGTTAATGTCACTCACTAAGGAATGCATTAAGTTTTGTGAAGTGCTATAGGTAAACAGACATAGAATAATTACAAGACAGATATAAATAAGGGAGCAGCGGAAAATTTAAACTTTTATTTCAAACATAAGTCATAATACCGCGGTCGACAATTTCATAAGTCACAAAAACCATTACAACAAAAATACTTCTGTCTTGCACCATCAGAGTACAAAAGTAAATAAAAAGCATCATTCCCACAATAAAACGAGTTAAGCCATAGTAGAGACAAGAACTTGAGCCATACTTCAGAAGTAGCTCCTAGCAAGATGATATCTGATTCCTTATTAAGTCTGAGTGTTTCTTCCCTGAGAACCTGGGGGGTGGGTGGAAATGGAAGAAAGGAGAAACAACAGGGTCAGACATAAAGTCTGGCGAGTCTAGTTACTTTTAGCTAGTAGATAATTAAAAGCAACATGATAGGCATATAAAGTGGATAAGAGAGATCACTACATAAATAGCAAGTGTGACAAGGTAAGCAAGTCAAAGTGTATGTGCCTCACTAATGGTTACTCTGCATTATTACTAGTATAACTGAAATGAGATGATCCCCTCCACCACAAGTTGGTAGGATTAGGTCATACGTCCAAGTATACCCTAACCACTACCCTAATCGATCGACTCCCTACCCTGTAGATATCCGGTGTTGGCCCCACAGTAGGAGTTATCACTTCCTAAAGTGGCAACCCGTGGTCTGTACAACCATGTCTATTGGTGTCACGGTCATCTTAGCCCCCTCTGCCCGGCCCATGCACGCACATGTCCCTGGTCGGTTTTCGCCGCCCACACCATCCGTCTCGTTTGCATCTCTTACAATCAATCAGTAAGCGTGCCCCTTTCTCTGCCTAGTACGGAGGTCCTTACTTGATACCAACTCCAGGTTACTGACTAAAATGGGTCCTACACAATATGATACAAGCTCTCCCCCTTGTCTTGTATCCCTCACTAGGTTTTCCACTGACTTTGTATACCCTTAGGTGTCTTTAATTACATAGCCATATACTAGTTATGCTTACCCTAAAGGGTGTCTTTAATTACATAACTTCATTACATTATCTACCAGTTATGTATACCACTAGGTGTCTTTAATTACATAACCCTGTTACATTATCTACTAGTTATGTATACCACTAGGTGTATTTAATTACATAACCTTGTTGGGTTAAGCTCGTGGGCCTATATATATATATACATATTACCTCACCCCCTCTAATTTACTTAACCCGTCACTACCTATCCAATTTTACTTAACCCTAACTTAATTCCATAGACATATTAAATTAGGTTAAGTAGTCCATTTCATTACCATGTCCAATTATGGTTATATTGGGCTAGACCTCCCACATTAGGCCTACAACATGTGGATGCTGGATATGCCAGTCAGGTCCAGGCAGTCTTATTCCACAGTTGGGTCTAACCTCGCGTCTTAGCCCGATTCATATTTGCATACCTATACCTCCCACATTAGGTTCAACATTAGTGGCTGCTGGATACGCCGGTCGGGTCCAGGCAGACTTCCACCACTAATGTAACCTAACCTCGTGTCATAAGTACATTTTACAATTCCTAATTGTAAATTACTAAATATTCCAAATTTATCCAAATCTACCTATGTTATTATAGGTAACTATTTCTATGTTTTCCCCATTTGAATTAAATGTCCCATTTCATATTAAACGTTACATGAATCATGCCCATTATAATCCCTTTTTTCCTCGTTTCCTCTCTACCATATTCATATGTATTTTGGCGGCATCTAGGCTATAAAGTAGCCTAGCTATAACAATAAAAAGGGAATATAACAAGGGTGATAGTTTAACATGTCTTGGCATAAACATGAACATAAACGGGCATATTAACAAAGTGAATGGACATGTGTTTAAAGTGGACATCAAACTAGTAATTTGTGGCAATCACTATGATGTTTAAGCAAGCATAATTAGATCTAGATTAAACATTAGGTGTCCGATTACCTAGATCTGGCGTAGTTAGGGTGACATAGCAACATGTTTAGATCAAAAGGTAGATTCACATGTCAAGTTTACAACATATATCAATGTATCACAACATGACTGGTGAAAGGTGATTAACATAAAGATCTAGATCCAAGTAATGTCACAATTGTCCTAATTAATAAATGTACATCCACCATAATATGGTTACAAGTCAAGATCCACATAAGCATTATAATCGAATCACAAAAATTTTATTAGATCTAGGGAATTAGATCTGTCATGACATAGGATAGAATTTCATATTAACACAGAATCATACTTTACAACTTATCCAATTCATTGTCTATCGAAGCATACTTTTATTTATATAAACCTAAAAGTGATGACTGTGCCATATAACTAAACAAGGTTTATATGCGTAGTGAATCATTAACAGTGATGACTGTGCCATATAACTCAAGTATTTCCCTAAGAAATTTCAAAAGTAAGATTTTGGTCCAAATTTCACTGCCAATTATTTTACTATCAGATAACACATACAAAGAAATCAATAATTTATTTCCCATAATTATCACTAAGCCTCTTTTTAATTAGTTTCATGTTAATTATATTTTAGATCTTTTATTCTAAAACATTCACATACTTAACCCTCTGATACGAGTATGTATTTCAAAAACAATTAAGATGGTTTCTCATTTCTAATTCACCTCTTGTGGGTTACTAGAACTCAAATCACTTCATTTAACTTCTAAGACTTTGTCTTTTAAGTAACAAATCATTTAAGGAAATAATGATTAAAATTTCAAAATCTTCTATTAATCTCAAACTAATATTATTTTTTGGATAATTACTGGTGTTAATTGGGCGGACCGGACTGGACCGAGGGGTGTTCATATCCAGTCCTATAAGATTTTCAGATGTACATGGACCGGACGAGGAGTTGGCTCAGACAATGTTCGTACGAGCTGGACAACAGACGGACAAGGTTACAACAATAGAAAACATTGAACATTTTTGAACAGAAATATTTCCGTACACTTTTTCTTATCCTAAATCATGTTCTAAATGCGAATCGTACGTAAACGGACCAGATACCTGACCCTTTCAAACTGAGTTGTATAACAGACTGTCATGTCCTATTAACACCGCTAAAGATAATAATGAAGTCATTCAGGTTGTGCTATTTTATTTACCTCTAAAACCTTGACTCAACATCACACTCATCGTTGAAATAATTGAAATTTTATGAACTAAAGTTCTAAATATCTAACATAAGTTAACCAAATTCCAAATGGAATTCATTCCAAAACTATATCTATAAATGCATTCTTTAATAAGATTTCAATTTTCCTTTTACAAACCCAAAACATTTTAGTTAAGTTCTTTCATTAAGTAAATTATTTCACATAATTAACTTATTAAATTTAAATATAATTCAAAATTCAATATTAAACTTAATGCTTATTCTAAAGTTAAATTAATTAACTTGCACCTTGATAGTTAATAAATTAATTGTTTATAACAAAACTATTTATTATGAAATTTATAATTTCCTTTTCTTTTCAATAAGCAATGCTTCAAAATACTTTTTTATAAACATGTTACTTATTAAGCTACTTAAATTATT
Source organism: Allium sativum (assembly GCA_030737875.1). NCBI lineage: Eukaryota > Viridiplantae > Streptophyta > Magnoliopsida > Asparagales > Amaryllidaceae > Allium > Allium sativum. The sequence continues at coordinate 718,891,124 of CM060924.1, read as the reverse complement.
TTAGAATATCTTTGATAAAATCATCACTTAAATTTCCTTTAAATATTTATTTTGAAATGATAATCACAAGCACACTTTTCAAAAAAATAAGTTATTTATTTCAAAATCAAAAGAGGCAAAGAGACTACAATGGTTCTTATCCAATTGCGATTAACTTAACCAAGTATTACTAATAGAAGATGGTGAATTATGTTGCTTAATACATGTCAAGGTTAACATTTGTAGCAAAATGAGTTTTTGCTCTACTTGATTGATGTCCAACATAATCAACAACCAATTTATAATAGAATAATGATGAATTCTACTAATAGATGTCCACACATATCAATCATCACATAACATGTCAACAACAACCAAAATATAATAGGTCCACAATAATACTGTAATAGGACAAATTGAACTTAGTTACAAGCATAATGAGTTTTTATTCTACTAACTAGTTTCCATAATATTCAATTAATTTTAACTAATAGTAGATTGGTGTTTGGTTCTTGAGGCGACCCGAACTTCCCCAGTCTCCGAAGAGAAGAGAAAGAATGAATTACCGTGAGGACAAGACGAATCAGAACGCAAACAGAAAAACATTTCATTGCTTATTACAACATTATATCAGAGTACAAGAATATTACAGAGTAAGAATAAATATTATACAACAGAGAATATCAGAGATTTAAATACATTACTACAACGGAAAAATAATACAAAACATAACTGAAAGAAATACGCGGATACAGAGCTTTTCGAATATCACTTCAGCTATAAACCAGGATCCTGTGAATATAAATCTGCAAAACCCAACTACTAGTTGCCCGTACGGAAAATTAGGGCACCCAGAGTTTAGGCTAAAACAATAAACTCCAGGTCAGTCATGTGACTGGTGTGAGAACTAAAACAGTTATTAATCTTTATTTTAAAATTAGGTAAATCAAGGGACCACGCCGTATAACACGGAACGGGTTCCTCCCAAGAATAACAGTGCATAAAACAAACAGCGCAATGCTAAATAAAGAAAAATGAAGCTATTATAAGACCCAGGTCCCATCACACAATGCAACGCAAGCCTGATGATGGGGTTTTACCTTATAATAGCCAAAGAATGCTTGATACGTTTAAAAACAGATTATTTTGATATTACTATAAGTGTATAGTGTCAAAACAATTTCAACCATAAGTATCAATCATAGACGACATAGCTACCATCTATTATGTCGCCATACTAGGTTCTATAGTTAAACTGCAAAGGTCGTATTGGAAATTGGATTCCATCATGAGTCGGGGAAAGGGGCAAACTCCTCTCTGTTCGAGACACTCTAGCAAATGTCTCAGGACCACACACAACGATCCTGGATCTTTAGGGCTGGTCCTCTCTTACTTTTGAGGATTAATTATTCCTGAACACACGTTTCCTGGTCCTATATGACCTATATCCAAGGCGCCTCACATCCAACAACCACACAGGTAAAAAGTATATAAATGTCAGGGCTGGTTGGTCACTGACATCACCCATAGCTAAAAAGAAACGTCTTGCTCTCCCTGCAGTCACTATCCCGTTTTTGACTCATACCGAGGTATGAGGCTCGCAAATTAACGCTATACACAAAGCTATGCCACACAGGCCGTACTTTGATCATCAACCACAAGACTTTGCTTTTCAACAAAAGCCTTGATCATTTGCCACTTATTGTAACACCACGTATGTTGAATAACTTGCTATAATATAAAACAGGGCAGAATTAAATTTTAAAATCTGAATCAGGGGAAACGGGCTATGTCATTGTGTTCGTCTCGGAAAAATACGCGAAATAGAGTCCGAGTTTTCTAAAATTGGAGTCCGTATGACCCAGTTAAGGCCCGAAGAAGTTTTCAGAAATTCAAAACAGATTTAAAATACGAAAATTTCACATTTCAGAAGTGGCGGGAAAATTCCCGCCAGACTCAGGGAGTCGACCTGGGGGTCGACAGGGGTGTCGACCTGCCCACCAGGTCGACTAGGGTGTCGACCCTAGTGTCGACCTGGGGGTCGACCTCCCTGGTCGAGCCCAGGTGACCTGGGTGCACCAGTTTGGCTTTTGGGCTGTGTTTTGGTGGCTAGGACGAGATCTGACGGCTCTAATCTGATTTAGGGTTAATCTAATGGCCTAAAACACCTAACTACTCTATAAATACACCCTAAGACTACCCTAATTCATACTAAAAATAGATACAACGTCGTTATGCCGTCAAAATGCAACTTGAAGGAGCCTCCATCAAATTAAAGAGGAAGATAGCTTCTCAAATCAACCTCTAATCAACTCTAGCAACTTAATCTTCTTCTTAGGAGTGCTAATCAACAAGTTGTGAGTTTTCTATAGCCTTAATGACCAATTGTTGAAATGATTATGATAGGATATAATGAGGTTATGGCTATGAATGTGGATCAATGCAAGATTATGTTATCATATGCTATGTGTTTGTGATGTTATGCAAGTTATGTGTTATGTTTTCATGATGTTATGCAAGTTATGCAAGTCATATGCTATGTGATCATGATGTTATGCAAGTTATGCAAGTCATATGCTATGTGATCATGATGTTATGCAAGTTATATGCTACATGTTCATGATGTTATGCAAGTTATACAAGTCATATACTACATGTTCATGATGTTATGCAAGTTATGTAAGTTATACGCTACATGATCATGATGTTATGCAAGTTCAGCAAGTGTTAGGCTATGTGTTCATGATGCTAGTTATGCAAATTCCTATGATAAACATTGATCCATTATGACACCATGTTATGCAAGTTTGGTGTTTGATTATATGCAAGTTCATATATGATATGTTATGCATGTTTGGTGTTTGATTATATGCAAGTTCATATATGATATGTTATGCAAGTTTGGTGTATGATTATATGCAAGTTCATATATGATATGTTATGCAAGTTTGGTGTATGATTATATGCAAGTTCATATATGATATGTTATGCAAGTTTGGTGTTTGATTATATGCAAGTAACATGTGCAAGTTTACACCATTGTATGAGATGCATACATATGCAAGTTAACCCCTTTGTATGTCATACATACATATGCAAGTTTACCCCTTTGTATGACATAAGTAACTTATGCAAGTTAACCTCTTTATGACATATGTGATTCATGCAAGTTTGGGTTGATTATTTATGCTAGTTGGGTTTGATGCTATATGCATGTTGACACCTTTAAACCCATGTTGATGCTAATGTTATGCAAGTTGAACCCATTGTATTTGTGATGAATCTTCCCTTTTATGTCATGTTAGCGAATTACGTGGGGAACGATGGGGTTAATATACATGTTATTGAAATGGTGTGAAGTTGGTATGATTATGCATACCATAAAGTGGATGGACATAATTGAGTCAATTATGTACATCGTTAAAATTGGAATTAATTAGGGAAAATTAATTCGAAATATGGGGGTGATTAATTAGGTGTAATTAATCGACTAAGACACGAGGTTGGACCCTTTTGTAGCATAAGACTGCCCGGAACCGACCGGCAAATCCAGCGGCTACAAATGATTGGCCCAATGTGAGAGGTCTTAGGCACAAACTTAATACGTGACAAGTGTAAAGACACGAGGTTAGACTCGGTTATGGCGTAAGGCTGCCCGGACCCGACCGGCAAATCCAGCTGCCATAAAAGATAGTCTAATGTGAGAGGTCTTTACAACAGTTACGTTCTTAATCAATTAAGAAACACTTTACCATATTAGCATGTAGAGGGACATGAGGGGTTAAGTGGGTGCCTTGGGTGGCATGTGGAAAAATCTAGTGGTTGCCTTGGGTGGCAATAGAAAATACGATTAGAATACTTAACCAAAGTGGAACATGTAATTAAACATGATTAAAGGGTTAAGTAAGTGCCTTGGGTGGCATGAGGAGAATCTAGTGGTTGCCTTGGGTGGCAATAGAAGATACGATTAGAATACTTAACCAAAGTGGAACATGTAATTAAACATGATTAAAGGGTTAAGCAAGTGCCTTGGGTGGCATGGGGAAAATCTAGTGGTTGCCTTGGGTGGCAACGGAAGCTAAGATTAAAATACTTAACCAAAGTGGAACATGTAATTAAACATGATTAAAGGGTTAAGTAAGTGCCTTGGGTGGCATGTGGAAATCAAGTAAGTGCCTTGGGTGGCATGGGGAAATCTAGTGGGTGCCTTGAGTGGCAATTGAAATATGAGTAGATGACTTAACCAAACTTTAAACATGTAAGTGGACATGATTATTAAAAAGGGTTAAGTGGGATGCACTAGAAAAAAATGACAAGCTTAGGTGGGTAGCTTGTGGGGGCCCATTTCAACCAGTAACCCATATGTATCTTAGTGGGCTCGACCCATGTCGAGGACGGGACACGCGTACTGGGTTTGACTATAAGAGGCTAAAAACGGGTTAGCGGTGGAAACGCAAGTCCAACGGGTTTCATATGCGTGTGTGGATCCGGGCTGGTAGGTAAGACGTTGTTGCATCGTGTAGGTATAAGCCGTGCACCATTGATTGTATCGGGTTGCCACTTTGGGGAGTGATACACCCCACTGTGGGGCCAACACGGGTATCTACGTTAGGGAGCCGATTGAATGGGAGTAGTGGGTACACCTAGTGGAGATAGGGGCAGACGGCACCTATGTAGTCAGCTAGGGGTACACGAGACTACTATTAAAATTACTAAGTTGTGGGTACACCTAGTGGAGATAGGGGCAGACGGCACCTATGTAGTCAGCTAGGGGTACACGGAACTACCATTAAAAAAATTACTTAGTGGGATCAACCTTTAAGTAGGAATTACTCTTGGGTGGGTAGATCTGGTGTGGTGCAGTGTAGGAATTACCCTTGGGTGGGTAGATCTGGTGTGGTGCAGTGTAGTATTTATCCTTAGGTGGATAGGCGCGTCTTTACCGTTATCTTAGTTTATCCTAAGTCTAGTTGGCCGCTTAGTGTAGTCATTTATCCCCAGTCGTACCGTACCAGGTTTATATCATACCCTAATTACTTTAATGATTGTATTGTTAAAGTTATAGGGCTCACTCAGACTTATGTCTGACCCCGTTGTTTTTATCTTTTTCCCCAACCCTCAGGTTCTCAGAGTGGGCCTAGCACTAGTGGGCTTTGATCAGATTGCTTTATCTGTCTTTTGGAGCTTGGACCATAGATGTAAAGCTCAGTTTATCTTTTCTTTTATGGCTAACAGTTTATGTAGTGGGATTATATACTTTTGTTTATCAAGATGGATATTATGTACTTGACTCTTTTTTATGGTTTAGTGATGTAACCAAACATGTTTTACTTTCCGCTGCAATGAAATGATGTTTTAAATTCTCAAGTATTACTTATATCTGTCTTGTTGTGACTTTTCTGTTCTATATTCACTTAAGATACTCCACCGATGCTATGGCATTCCCTTAGTGAGTGACCGTAGCGGGTGTGGGGTGTTACACGTGGTATCAGAGCGAAGGTTACCAGAACAGATAAAACTTTTAGAAAAAAATTATTTTTCTAAAAACATTTTTGGAAGAAGTATTTTCAAAAACATGTCTTTTAAGAGAAAAGTTTTTGAAAGAAAAGAACATAATCCCCAAGAGCCATATGTCCTTCCTTCGATTCTCCGTTTTGAATCTCTTCCTCTTTCTCTTTTTGAATTTCCCCTCCGCGTATAGATGTCTTTTTAAGATAAATAAGGACTTCCATATGAAGGACGGAAGAACCACTTCAAGGGACTAAGACGTTTGCCAGGCTAAGAGGTTAGTTCAAGGAGGTGGAAGGCTTGTGGGTACCTTTAAGATGGACGAGAGAGGAAGGTTCAAATAGCTATTAGGTAAATAAAGGACGAAACCTCATCATGGTAAGAAGGCCACGAAAGGAGAAGGTGAAGGGGAAGGCTAGTTGTTTTGGAAAAATAGGACACCTTAGGGTTGTCCAAAGAGGTAAGGACGAAGTACAGGATCTTCTGGAGGGTAGATGTATTCCCTCACGACGGGTATACCTGATGGGGGTAGGACCGTCTAAGTTGAAATTTGGTTCTCTCGATCATCCAGTTCGAACTTTATTCGACTCTGGCGCATCACATTCGTTTATCTCATCATCATTAGTTGAGTCACTGCACCTAGACACCAATTTAGTAGATGATCCCTTGGTTGTTTCAAACCCAATTGGGGGCTCCACTTATTTGTCCATGATATGTTTGGGTTTGAAGATCTTCATACTTAGCGTTGAGTTTAGATGTGATGCTTTTGTTTGGGCTTCACGGGCTATGGGTTGATTTTGGGCATGGACTGGTTATCCAGTAATGGTGTCGTTCTTGATTGCGAAAGGAGAGTTGTTAGGATTATGACCCGCTTGGGTAACACTCTCGAGATCTTTTGAAATCCCATGTATTCCGTTACGCTAGGTTATCTTGAATCGCTTGACGCTTCGGTCGAGAGTTTGCGATCTGTTAGAGTGGTCCGGGAATACTCGGATGTGTTTGAGGAGGTGAAGGGCTTACCTCCGAAGCGGGAGATAGACCTCCGAATATATCTGGTAGAAGATGCTAAACCAGTATCTTTGTCAGTGCGCCGCATGGCTACTCGTGAGAGGAGGGAACTCCATAAGCAAGTAGGGGAGTTGCTTGAGAAGGGGTTCATAATACGAAGTATATCGGAGTGGGGTGCTCCAGTAGTTTTTGCCACTAAGGCAGATGGGTCCCTCGGACTTTGTGTAGACTATAGAGAACTCAACAAGCTCACAAAGAAGAATATACACCCATTTCCGAGGATTGATGATCTCTTTGATCAGTTGGTTGGCGCCTCAGTGTTTCACAGTTGGACTTAGCCACGGGGTTTCATCAGTTGGGAGTGGCGGAGGATAGTATAGAGAAGACCGCCTTAGGACTCCGGATGGTTTCTATGAGTGGCTGGTGATGCCATTTGGTTTGACGAACGCCCCGCATACTTTGTTGGTTTGATGAGTAGGGTGTTCAGGGAGTACCTAAATAACTTCGTAGTGGTCTCTATGGATGACATCTTGGTCTTTTCTAAAAGCGAAATAAGTTTTCGTATGTGCTTAATAGGTTAAGCAAAGCCAGTTATTGGATCAACGGTGGTTTTGGAGCGAGACTGGCAAGGACATCCAGAGTTGGACAAGAGCTTAATCATTTTGCCGTTTTTACTAGTATCATCTCACGTAGGTCTTCTGAATTCGAAGGAGGTATCTCTTGGGTGTTTGTCTGATATTAGTTTAGGCCTTTGGGGCTTGCACTTGGGGGATGTCGAGTTCGACTAGGATGGTCTGCGCGAGAGATGGATAGTTGTGACGACTTTGCATGGGAGAATATCCTGGTTTTCTCTAGAAGTGGAGAAAAGCATGCCCTACATCTTAGGGAAGTGTTGGAGACTCTTCGAGCGCATAGTCTTGAGACAACAAAGGCGGATGGAGTTCTTAGCATCCTATGATTTCGAGATAGCGTATACCCCTGGCAAGGGTAATGTGGTGGCGGACGCCTTAAGCAGAAAAGGTTGTCCTTGAGTCCATTGTTCGTGGAACGACGAAGCTTGGAATTTATCTCGATGTTTGATTTCAGACCTTCCGTTGACTATATACCCGGTTTGCTAGCATCCTTGGAGGGCAGACCTACTCTTTTGGGGCGGATTAGCGAGGCACAGCGGGACGACCCACAGTTGGTTGAGTTGGTAGAGAGGCTCATAAGGGGGGGGGGGGGGAGTCGTCCAGCCATTTGAGTAGGTACACCCTAGACGATAGGGGGTGGTTGCGTAGAGACGGTAGACTTTGTGTACCGCAGGACAAGGGTTTGAGGAAGGCTATACTTGATGATGCGCATCGTTCGAAGATGACCATTCATCCCGGTGGGGACAAGATGTACCAAGACATGAAGCGAGTTTTTCTTTTGGGCCGGTATGAAGAAAGATGTGGCCGAGTATGTCGCTAGATGCTTTGTGTGCCAGCAAGTGAAAGCGGAGCAAAAGAAACCTGGTGGGTTACTTCACCCATTGGAAGTTCCGCAATGGAAGTGGGATAGCATCTCGATGGATTTTTTTGATGGATTACTGTAACACCCCACACCCGCTAAGGTCACTCACTAAGGGAATGCCTTAACTTCGGTGGAGCATTTTAAGTGAGTATAGAACAGAAAAATTACAACAAGACAGATATAAATACTTGAAAATCTAAAATATCATTTCATAGCAGCAGAAGGTAAACATGTTTAGTTACAACACCATAAAGAGTCAAGTACTAAATATCCATCCTGATAAAAACATAAGTACATAATCCCACTACATAAACAATAGCCATAAAAGAAAAGATAAGCTGGGCTTTACATCACGGTCCAAGCTCCAGAAGATAGATAAAGAAATCTGATCAAAGCCCACTAGTGCTAGGCCCAACCTGAGGACCTGAGGGGGAAAAAGATAAAAACAACGGGGTCAGACATAAGTCTGAGTGAGCCCTATAACTTTAACCACACAATTATCAAAGTAATTAGGGTATGATATAAACTTGGTACAGGATGACTGGGGATAAATGACTACACTAAGTAGCCAACTAGACATAGGATGAACTAAGATAACGGTAAAGACGCATCTACCCACCCAAGGATAATTACTAACTACACCACACCAGTCATTCCTACTTAAAGGTTGATCCCTCCCAAGGACTTAGAAACTTTACCCAGTAGTTTCGTGTACCCCTAGCTGACTACATAGGTGCCGTCTGCCCCTATCTCCACTAGGTGTACCCACTACTCCCAAGCGATCGGCTCCCTACCGTAGATACCCGTGCTGGCCCCACAATGGGGTGTATCACTCCCCAAAGTGGCAACACGATACAACAAATGGTGCACGGCTTATACCTACACGATGCAACAACGTCTTACCTACCAGCCCGGGTCCACACACGCATATGAAACCCGTTGGACTCGCGTTGCCACCGCTACCCCGTTTTGGCCTCTTATAATCAAGCCCAGTACGCGTGTCCCGTCCTCGACATGGGTCGAGCCTAATAAGATACATATGGGTTACTAGTTGAAATGGGCCCCCACAAGCTACCACCTAAGCTTGTCAATTTATCTAGTGCATCCCACTTAACCCTTTAATCATGTTTAATTACATGTTTCCACTTGGTTAAGTCATCTAATCGTATTTTCTATTGCCACCCAAGGCAACCCACTAGAATTCCTCATGCCACCCAAGGCACTAACTTGATTTCCACATGCCACCCAAGGCACCCACTTAACCCCTCATGCCCACTACATGCTTATCTGGTTAAGTGTTTCTTAATTGATTAAGAACGTAACCGTTGTAAAGACCTCTCACATTAGACTATCTTTTATGGCAGCTGGATTTGCCGGTTGGGTCCGGGCAGCCTTACGCCATAACCGAGTCTAACCTCGTGTCTTTACACTTTTCACGTATACAGTTTGTGCCTAAGACCTCTCACATTGGGCCAATCATTTGTAGCCGCTGGATTTGCCGGTCGGTTCCGGGCAGTCTTATGCTACAAAAGGGTCCAACCTCGTGTCTTAGTCGATTAATTACACCTAATTAATCACCCCCGAATTAATTTTCCCTAATTAATTCCAATTTTAACGATGTACATAATTGACTCAATTATGTCCATCACTTTATGGTATGCATAATCATACCAACTTCACACCATTTCATTAACATGTATATTAACCCCATCGTTCCCCACGTAATTCGCTAACATGACATAAAAGGGAAGATTCATCATAAATATAATGGGTTCAATTTTCATAGCATTAGCATCAACATGGGTTTAAAGGTGTCAACATGCATATAGCATCAACCCAACTAGCATAAATAATCAATCCAAACTTGCATGAATCACATATGTCATAAGGAGGTTAACTTGCATAAGTTATTTATGTCATACAAAGGGGTAAACTTGCATATGTATGTATGACATACAAAGGGGTTAACTTGCATATGTATGCATATCATTCTAAGGTGTAAACTTGCACATGTTACTTGCATATCATCAAACACCAAACTTGCATAACATGTCATATGTGAACTTGCATATAATCATACACCAAACTTGCATAACATATCATATATGAACTTGCATATAATCATACACCAAACTTGCATATCATGGTGTCATAATGGATCAATGTTTCTCATATGACTTGCATAACATGCATAACATCACAAACACATAGCATATGACTTGCATAACTTGTGAACATGTAGCATATGACTTGCATAACTTGCATAGCATCATTAACACATAGCATATAACTTGCATAACATGCATAACATCATTAACACATAGCATAAAACTTGCATAACATGCATAACATCATTAATACATATCATATAACTTGCATAACATGCATTGATCCACATTCATAGCCATAACCTCATTATATCCTATCATAATCATTTCAATAATTGGTCACTAAGGCTATAGAAAACTCACAACTTGTTGATTAGCACTCCTAAGAAGAAGATTAAGTTGCTAGAGTTGATTAGAGATTGATTTGAGATGCTATCTTCTTCTACAAATTGATGGAGGCTCCTTCAAGTTGCATTTTGACGGCATGACGGCATTGTATCTATTTTTAGTATGAATTAGGGTAGTCTTAGGGTGTATTTATAGAGTAGTTAGGTGTTTTAGGCCATTAGATTAACCCTAAATTAGATTAGAGCCGTCAGATCACGTCCTAGCCACTAAAACACAGCCCAAAAGACAAGCTGGTGCACCCAGGTTACCTGGGCTCGACCCCCAGGTCGACCCTAGGGTCGACTCCCCAGTCGACCTGGGGGGGAGGTCGACTCCCCAGTCGACCCCCAGGTCGAACCCCTGGGTCTGGCGGGATTTTTCCCGCCACTTCTGAAAATTGAAAATTTTGTTTTTAAATCTGAATTTAAATTTCCGAAAACTTCTTTGGGCCTTATCTGGGTCAGACGGACTCCGATTTTCGAAAACTCGGACTCTATTTCGTGTATTTTTCCGAGACGAACGCAATGGCATAGCCCGTTTCCCCTGATTCAGATTTTTAAATTTAATTCTGCCCTGTTTTATATTATAGCAAGTTATTCAACATACGGGGTGTTACATTCTCCCCTACTTTAAGGATTTCGTCCCCGAAATCTCTAAGTCAAGAAGAACGTATCCTACCAACCAAACAACCATCTACTAAACCATCAAACACTGGCATCCATTGTCCTTAGAGTTTCTATTGCTGTATGAACATATGCAAGGAGGGTGTGTATATGTTCCCTGTCTAATGCAAAATCAGGCGGTCCACTGATTCAGTTGACCTCCTTAATGCAAACCATGATAGTGCCATGCATCCAATATGTATGCGAAAGAACCCTATCGACACATACTATTTCTACATGAGTGCACAATCATTCACCAAAATGCATCATCCATATGATAGCACAACCATTATACATCCATTAATATAGCTAACTACACACAATTTTATGCAATATGAAGTGATTGAGCCGATCTAGTGCCTAGAGTGTGTGTATATGCATCCACGAGCAACCACTAGCAAACACTTGCATCCACACACATCCATCAATCATAACATGTCTCAAACACATGTTTCAACCATAGGTTTACCCTATCTAAAGGTCAAAGATACTAATGAGAGGACATACTAAAGATAAGATAAGTACTAGACAAACGATAAAGGAGAAGTTAAAAGACATACCCTAAAAAAGGAATGGGTATAGTGAACGCATCTTCGCTTCTGTCTCCCTAGTAGCATTGCTCTCATCCTCTCCCCATTGCACTTTGACTAGTCGCACCTCTCTGTTCCTCAACTTCCTAATCTCTGACCCAAGGATGCGGGTAGGAGCTCGTCGAATAGTCGCATCACGCTCTACCTCCACTTCTTTAAGTAAGCTCGGCTCTACCACCTCTGCGGTCTCATGTAGGCACTTCCTCAAATGTGACACATGGAATACGTCATGTACCCCACTAAGTCTCTCGGGTAAATCCACTCTATATGCCATCCGTCCAATCCTTTCCTTAATAGGAAATGGCCCAACAAATCTTGGAGCTAACTTCCCAACGGACCCAAAGCGAACTACATTCCGTAATGGAGATACTTTGACAAAGACCATGTCCCCAACCTCAAACTCCAGATCCGTCCTCCTCTTGTCCGCATAAGATTTTTGCCTATCATGCGCTGCTTTCATCCTTCTTCGAATCAAATCAATCTTTTCCGAAGTCTCTCTAACCATATCAGGCCCAAGCAAGATCTGATCCGTAGATTCCCACCAACATGTAGGTGATCGACAAGGCCTTCCATAAAGAGCTTCGAAAGGAGCCATACCAATACTGGACTGAAAGCTGTTATTATATGCGAACTCCACCAATGGAAGATGCTCTTCCCATGTACCTCCAAAATCTAAGATACAAAGCCTCAAAAGGTCTTCCAGAACACGATTCACCCTCTCGGTCTGGCCGTCCGTCTGAGGATGATATGCGGTGCTCAGACACAATTGAGTCCCCACTACTTCTTGCAAACTTTTCCAGAACTCGCTAGTGAAGATAGGATCTCGATCACTCACTATGCTAGAGGGTACCCCATGCAATCGAACTATCTCTCGAAGATATACTGAAGCTAGCCATGGAGCAGTCCTCTTGCTCTTCACGGGTATAAAATGGGCGCTCTTAGTAAGTCTGTCTACCACAACCCAAATTCCCGTATTACCCTTCCTCGATCTTGGTAATCCATCAATAAAATCCATCGAGACGCTATCCCACTTCCATTGCGGAACTTCCAATGGGTGAAGCAAGCCACCTGGTTTCTTTTGCTCCGCTTTCACTTGTTGGCACACCAAGCATCTAGCGACATACTCGGCCACATCTTTCTTCATACCGGCCCAAAAGAAAACTCGCCTCATGTCTTGGTACATCTTGTCCCCACCGGGATGAATGGTCATCCTAGAACGGTGTGCATCATCAAGAATAGCCTTCCTCAAACCCTCGTCTTGCGGTACACAAAGTCTACCGTCTCTACGCAAGCACCCCCTATCGTCTAGGGTGTACCTACTCAAATGGCTGGACGACTCCCCCCTTATGAGCCTCTCTACTAACTCAACCAACTGCGGGTCATCCACCGGTGCCTCGCCAATCCGTCCCAAAAGAGTAGGTCTGACCTCCAAGGACGCTAGCAAACAGGGTACATAATCAACGGAAGGTCTGAAATCAAAATCGAGATAAATTCCAAGCTTCGTCGTTCCACGAACAATGGACTCAAGGACAACCTTTTTCTACTCAAGGCGTCTGCCATCACGTTACCCTTGCCAGGGGTATACGCTATCTCGAAATCATAGGATGCTAAGAACTCCATCCACCTTTGCTGTCTCAAGTTCAAATCCTTCTGAGAAAACAAGTACTTCAATAATTTGTGGTCAGTGAACAATTCGGATCTCTCACCAAGAAGATAATGGCGCCAAATCTTAAGCGCAAAAACAATAGCGGCCAACTCTAGATCATGGGTAGGGTAATTCTTCTCATGTTTTCTCAACTGCCTTCCACCGTAGGCTATCACCCTTCCCTCTTGCATTAAGACCGTGCCCAGTCCTGTCCCACAAGCATCGGTATAGACAATAAATGGCTTGCTCCCATCTGGCAACACTAAGACTGGAGTTGTGGTTAAAGCTCTCTTTAACCGTCGGAACGCATCATCACAATCTACGTACCATGCGAAGACTAGATTCTTCTTCGTCAAGCGAGTTAATGGGGCTGATATCTTCGTGAAGTCCTTGATAAACTTCCTATAGTAGCCAGCCAACCCCAAGAAACTCCTCACCTCGGTAGCATTCTTCGAAACCATCCAATCTTGGATGGACACTACCTTCGCGGGATCCACAGCTATCCCTTCCTTGGAGACCACGTGCCCCAAGAACCGCACTTCCTTCCTCCAGAAGTGACATTTAGAGAATTTAGCCTTAAGGCTATGCGCTCGAAGAGTCTCCAACACTTCCCTAAGATGTAGGGCATGCTCTTCTTCACTCTTAGAAAATACTAAGATGTCATCCACAAAGACCACCACGAACTTATTAAGGAACTCCCTGAACACCCTACTCATCAAATCAACAAAATATGCAGGGGCATTCGTCAAACCAAATGGCATCACCAGCCACTCATAGAAACCATCCGGAGTCCTAAAGGCAGTCTTGTCTATGATATCCTCAGCCACCCTCAACTGATGAAACCCCGTGGCTAAGTCCAACTGAGAAAATACTGAAGCGCCAACCAACTGATCGAAAAGATCATCAATCCTCGGCAATGGGTGTCTATTCTTCTTTGTGAGCTTGTTGAGTTCTCTATAGTCTACACAAAGTCTGAGGTACCCATCCGCCTTCGTAGCAAAAACTACTGGAGCACCCCACTCCGATATACTTCGTCTTATGAACCCCTTCTCAAGCAACTCCCCTACTTGCTTATGGAGTTCCCTCCTCTCACGAGGAGCCATGTGGCGCACTGGTAAAGATACAGGTTTAGCATTATCCACCAGATATATTCGGAAGTCAATCTCCCGCTTCGGAGGTAAGCCCTTCACCTCCTCAAACACATCCGAGTATTCCCGGACCACTCTAACAGATCGCAAACTCTCGACCGAAGCGTCAAGCGATTCAAGATAACTTAGCATAACAGAATCCATGGGATTACAAGAAATCTCAAGAGTGTTCCCCAAGCGGGTTATGAGCCTAACAACTCTCCTTTCGCAATCAAGAACGGCACCATTACTGGATAACCAGTCCATGCCCAAAATCAACCCATAGCCCGTGAAGCCCAAAACAAAAGCATCACATCTAAACTCAATGCTAAGTATAGAAATCTTCAAACCCAAACATATCATGGACAAATAAGTGGAGCCCCCAATTGGGTTTGAAACAACCAAGGGATCATCTACTAGACTGGTGTCTAAGTGCAGTAACTCAACTAATGATGATGAGATAAACGAATGTGATGCGCCAGAATCAAACAATGTACGGACAGGATGATCAAATAGAAAAACCAGACTTTCAACGGAAATAGTTCTACCTCTTTCCTGAATTGGTGGAACCGCGAGAGCCTGAACTTGCCCCCTTGCCTGACCCGGTGCCATAAGAGCTTGCACCTGTCCTCCTGAGGTAAATCCCGTCCTTTGCCCCTTCTTGGGGCAATCCTTCACTAGATGCCCTGCTTCACCACAGTGGTAGCAGCCAGTCTTCTTCTTCTTTCGACAATATTTGCTTATGTGGCCTGGTATCCTGCAATTGAAGCACTTCTTCTTCCCCTTGCCACCATTGCCTTTCCCATCCTTGCTTTGCTGTTGCTGTTGAGGTCTCTTTTGATCTCCTTTCTTCTCGGGTGCCTTATTAACATTGGGACCCTTCTCTTCCTCATGCATGAGTGCCATGTCTACTAGCTTCTCAAAGGTGGCTCCCATAGGGATGTGAGTCATAGCCAATCCATGCATCGGTTCATTCAAGCCTTTAACGAACCTCAAAGCCTTCTTCTTCGGTGTATTCACCATGTCTATGCCAAACCTTGCCAATTGATTAAACTTGTTGACATATTCCTTCACCGAGAGATTTCCTTGCTTTAGAGTCAAGAACCTTTCCATATACAAGTTTTCCTCCGCCCTTGAGAGAAACTTTTCCACAAATCTTTGCCTGAAATCCGCCCAAGAGTCAACGGGGCGTTCTCCATTAGTGACCTCCCACCAGAATGAGGCCTCTCCCTTCATTAACCAAGCAGCTAACTTGACTTTCTTTCCTTCTTCCATCTCAAAGATGTCTATCAACTCTTCCACCTCCTTAAGCCAATCTCTAGCCTCCACAAAAGTTTCTGATCCTTGAAAAGGTTTCCCTCCCATAGCTTTAAATTCCTTGCAAGTCTTAGCAAAAGTATCCATGCGAGGAGGTGGAGGGGGAGGAGGAAGATCAGGTGCTACGGTTGGTGGAGGAACATTTGCTGGACCCGCAGTGGCGGCCCTAGCCTCCATCAATCTCCTATACCATACTGGTATCGTCACACCCTCCGGAAAGTTAAGATCTTCAGCCATGCTGAAATGAAAAAGGAAAGATTCAAAACGGAGAATTTGAAAGATAAAGATATGGCTATTGGGGATTATGCTTTTCTTTCAAAAACTTTTCTCTTTAAAGACATGTTTTTGAAAATACTTCTTCCAAAAATGTTTTTAGAAAAATAGTTTTCTAAAAATTTTATCTGTTCTGGTAACCTGGCTCTGATACCACGTGTAACACCCCAAACCCGCTAAGGTCACTCACTAAGGGAATGCCTTAACTTCGGTGGAGCATTTTAAGTGAGTATAGAACAGAAAAATTACAACAAGATAGATATAAATACTTGAAAATGTAAAACATCATTTCATAGCAGCAGAAGGTAAACATGTTTAGTTACAACACCATAAAGAGTCAAGTACTAAATATCCATCCTGATAAAAACATAAGTACATAATCCCACTACATAAACAATAGCCATAAAAGAAAAGATAAGCTGGGCTTTACATCACGGTCCAAGCTCTAGAAGATAGATAAAGAAATCTGATCAAAGTCCACTAGTGCTAGGCCCAACCTGAGGACCTGAGGGGGAAAAAGATAAAAACAATGGGGTCAGACATAAGTCTGAGTGAGCCCTATAATTTTAACCACACAATTATCAAAGTAATTAGGGTATGATATAAACTTGGTACGGGATGACTGGGGATAAATGACTACACTAAGTAGCCAACTAGACATAGGATGAACTAAGATAATGGTAAAGACGCATCTACCCACCCAAGGATAATTACTAACTGCACCACACCAGTCATTCCTACTTAAAGGTTGATCCCTCCCAAGGACTTAGAAACTTTACCCAGTAGTTTCGTGTACCCCTAGCTGACTACATAGGTGCCGTCTGCCCCTATCTCCACTAGGTGTACCCACTACTCCCAAGCGATCGGCTCCCTACCGTAGATACCCGTGCTGGCCCCACAATGGGGTGTATCACTCCCCAAAGTGGCAACCCGATACAACAAATGGTGCACGGCTTATACCTACACGATGCAACAACGTCTTACCTACCAGCCTGGGTCCACACACGCATATGAAACCCGTTGGACTCGCGTTGCCACCGCTACCCCGTTTTGGCCTCTTATAATCAAGCCCAGTACGCGTGTCCCATCCTCGACATGGGTCGAGCCCAATAAGATACATATGGGTTACTGGTTGAAATGGGCCCCCACAAGCTACCACCTAAGCTTGTCAATTTATCTAGTGCATCCCACTTAACCCTTTAATCATGTTTAATTACATGTTTCCACTTGGTTAAGTCATCTAATCGTATTTTCTATTGCCACCCAAGGCAACCCACTAGAATTCCTCATGCCACCCAAGGCACTAACTTGATTTCCACATGCCACCCAAGGCACCCACTTAACCCCTTATGCCCACTACATGCTTATCTGGTTAAGTGTTTCTTAATTGATTAAGAACGTAACCGTTGTAAAGACCTCTCACATTAGACTATCTTTTATGGCAGCTGGATTTGCCGGTTGGGTCCGGGCAGCCTTACGCCATAACCGAGTCTAACCTCGTGTCTTTACACTTGTCACGTATACAGTTTGTGCCTAAGACCTCTCACATTGGGCCAATCATTTGTAGCCGCTGGATTTGCCGGTCGGTTCCGGGCAGTCTTATGCTACAAAAGGGTCCAACCTCGTGTCTTAGTCGATTAATTACACCTAATTAATCACCCCCGAATTAATTTTCCCTAATTAATTCCAATTTTAACGATGTACATATTTGACTCAATTATGTCCATCACTTTATGGTATGCATAATCATACCAACTTCACACCATTTCATTAACATGTATATTAACCCCATCGTTCCCCATGTAATTCGCTAACATGACATAAAAGGGAAGATTCATCATAAATATAATGGGTTCAACTTGCATAGCATTAGCATCAACATGGGTTTAAAGGTGTCAACATGCATATAGCATCAACCCAACTAGCATAAAAAATCAACCCAAACTTGCATGAATCACATATGTCATAAGGAGGTTAACTTGCATAAGTTATTTATGTCATACAAAGGGGTAAACTTGCATATGTATGTATGACATACAAAGGGGTTAACTTGCATATGTATGCATATCATTCTAAGGTGTAAACTTGCACATGTTACTTGCATATCATCAAACACCAAACTTGCATAACATGTCATATGTGAACTTGCATATAATCATACACCAAACTTGCATAACATATCATATATGAACTTGCATATAATCATACACCAAACTTGCATATCATGGTGTCATAATGGATCAATGTTTCTCATATGACTTGCATAACTTGCATAACATCACAAACACATAGCATATGACTTGCATAACTTGTGAACATGTAGCATATGACTTGCATAACTTGCATAGCATCATTAACACATAGCATATAACTTGCATAACATGCATAACATCATTAACACATAGTATATAACTTGCATAACATGCATAACATCATTAATACATAGCATATAACTTGCATAACATGCATTGATCCACATTCATAGCCATAACCTCATTATATCCTATCATAATCATTTCAATAATTGGTCATTAAGGCTATAGAAAACTCACAACTTGTTGATTAGCACTCCTAAGAAGAAGATTAAGTTGCTAGAGTTGATTAGAGATTGATTTGAGATGCTATCTTCTTCTACAAATTGATGGAGGCTCCTTCAAGTTGCATTTTGACGGCATGACGGCATTGTATCTATTTTTAGAATGAATTAGGGTAGTCTTAGGGTGTAATTATAGAGTAGTTAGGTGTTTTAGGCCATTAGATTAACCCTAAATTAGATTAGAGCCGTCAGATCACGTCCTAGCCACTAAAACACAGCCCAAAAGACAAGCTGGTGCACCCAGGTTACCTGGGCTCGACCAGGGAGGTCGACCCCCAGGTCAACCCTAGGGTCGACTCCCCAGTCGACCTGGGGGGGAGGTCGACTCCCCAGTCGACCCCCAGGTCGACCCCCTGGGTCTGGCGGGATTTTTCCCATAACTTCTAAAAATTGAAAATTTTGTTTTTAAATCTGAATTTAAATTTCTGAAAACTTCTTTGGGCCTTATCTGGGTCATACGGACTCCGATTTTAGAAAACTCGGACTCTATTTCGCGTATTTTTCTGAGACGAACGCAATGGCATAGCCCGTTTCCCCTGATTCAGATTTTAAAATTTAATTCTGCCCTGTTTTATATTATAGCAAGTTATTCAACATACCGGATGTTACAATTACCGAGATCAAGGAAGGGTAATACGGGAATTTGGGTTGTGGTAGACAGACTTACTAAGAGCGCCCATTTCATACCTGTGAAGAGCAAGAGGACTGCTCCATGGCTAGCTTCAGTTTATCTTCGAGAGATAGTTCGATTGCATGGGGTACCTTCTAGCATAGTGAGTGATCGAGATCCTATCTTCACTAGCGAGTTTTGGAAGAGTTTGATGTTGGGGACATGGTCTTTGTTAAAGTATCTCCATTATGGAATGTTGTTCGCTTTGGGTCCGTTGGGAAGTTAGCACCAAGGTTTGTAGGACCGTTTCCTATTAAGGAAAAGATTGGACGGATGGCATATAGAGTGGATTTACCCAAGGGACTTAGTGGGGTACATGACGTATTCCATGTGTCACATTTGAGGAATGCCTACATGAGACCGCAGAGGTGGTAGAACCGAGCTGGCTTAGAGAAGTGGAGGTAGAGCGTGATGCGACTATTCGACGAGCTCCTACCCGCATCCTTGGGTCAGAGATTAGGAAGTTGAGAAATAGAGAGGTTCGACTAGTCAAAGTGCAAAGGGGAGAAGATGAGAGCAATGCTACTTGGGAGACAGAAGCGAAGATGCGTTCATTGTACCCATTCCTTTTTGAGGGTATACTTCTCCTTTATTGTTTGTCTAGTACTTATCTTATCCTTAGTATGTCCTCTCATTAGTACCTTTGACCTTTAGATAGTGTAAACCTATGGTTGAAACATGTGTTTGAGACATGTTATGATTGATGGATGCGTGTGGATGCAAGTGGTTGCTAGTGGTTGCTCGTGAATGCATATACACACACTCTAGGCACTAGATCGGCTCAGTCACTTCATATTGCATATTGCATATAATTGTGTGTAGGTAGCTATATTAATGGATGTATAATGGTTGTGTTATCACATGGATGATGCATTTTGGTGAATGATTGTGCACTCATGTAGAAATAGTATGTGTCGATAGGGTTCTTTCGCATACATATTGGATGCATGGCACTATCATGGTTTGCATTAAGGAGGTCAACTAAATCGGTAGACCGCCTGGTTTTGCATTAGACAGGGAACATATACACACACTTTTTGCATATGTTCATACTGCATTAGAAACTTTAAGGACAATGGATGCCAGTGTTTGATGGTTTGAGTAGATGGTTGTTTGGTTGGTAGGATACGTTCTTCTTGACTTAGAGATTTCGGGGACGAAATCCTTTAAGTAGGGGAGAATGTAACACCCCGTATGTTGAATAACTTGCTATAATATAAAACAGGGCAGAATTAAATTTTAAAATCTGAATCAGGGGAAACGGGCTATGCCATTGCGTTCGTCTCGGAAAAATACGCGAAATAGAGTCCGAGTTTTCGAAAATCGGAGTCCGTAAGACCCAGTTAAGGCCCGAAGAAGTTTTCAGAAATTCAAAACTGATTTAAAATACGAAAATTTCACATTTCAGAAGTGGCAGGAAAATTCCCGCCAGACTCAGGGAGTCGACCTGGGTGTCGACCTGCCCACCAGGTCGACTAGGGTGTCGACCCTAGTGTCGACCTGGGGTTCAACCTCCCTGGTCGAGCCCAGGTGACCTGGGTGCACCAGTTTGGCTTTTGGGCTGTGTTTTGGTGGCTAGGAAGAGATCTGACGGCTCTAATCTGATTTAGGGTTAATCTAATGGCCTAAAACACCTAACTACTCTATAAATACACCCTAAGACTACCCTAATTCATACTAAAAATAGATACAACGTCGTTATGCCGTCAAAATGCAACTTGAAGGAGCCTCCATCAAATTAAAGAGGAAGATAGCTTCTCAAATCAACCTCTAATCAACTCTAGCAACTTAATCTTCTTCTTAGGAGTGCTAATCAACAAGTTGTGAGTTTTCTATAGCCTTAATGACCAATTGTTGAAATGATTATGATAGGATATAATGAGGTTATGGCTATGAATGTGGATCAATGCAAGATTATGTTATCATATGCTATGTGTTTGTGATGTTATGCAAGTTATGTGTTCATGATGTTATGCAAGTTATGCAAGTCATATGCTATGTGATCATGATGTTATGCAAGTTATGCAAGTTATATGCTATGTGATCTTGATGTTATGCAAGTTATGCAAGTTATATGCTAAATGTTCATGATGTTATGCAAGTTATACAAGTCATATGCTACATGTTCATGATGTTATGCAAGTTATGCAAGTTATACGCTACATGATCATGATGTTATGCAAGTTATGCAAGTGTTAGGCTATGTGTTCATGATGCTAGTTATGCAAATTGCTATGATAAACATTGATCCATTATGACACCATGTTATGCAAGTTTGGTGTTTGATTATATGCAAGTTCATATATGATATGTTATGCAAGTTTGGTGTTTGATTATATGCAAGTTCATATATGATATGTTATGCAAGTTTGGTGTATGATTATATGCAAGTTCATATATGATATGTTATGCAAGTTTGGTGTATGATTATATGCAAGTTCATATATGACATGTTATGCAAGTTTGGTGTTTGATTATATGCAAGTAACATGTTCAAGTTTACACCTTTGTATGAGATGCATACATATGCAAGTTAACCCCTTTGTATGTCATACATACATATGCAAGTTTACCCCTTTGTATGACATAAGTAACTTATGCAAGTTAACCTCTTTATGACATATGTGATTCATGCAAGTTTGGGTTGATTATTTATGCTAGTTGGGTTTGATGCTATATGCATGTTGACACCTTTAAACCCATGTTGATGCTAATGTTATGCAAGTTGAACCCATTGTATTTGTGATGAATCTTCCCTTTTATGTCATGTTAGCGAATTACGTGGGGAACGATGGGGTTAATATACATGTTAATGAAATGGTGTGAAGTTGGTATGATTATGCATACCATAAAGTGGATGGACATAATTGAGTCAATTATGTACATCGTTAAAATTGGAATTAATTAGGGAAAATTAATTCGAAATATGGGGGTGATTAATTAGGTGTAATTAATCGACTAAGATACGAGGTTGGACCCTTTTGTAGCATAAGACTGCCCGGAACCGACTGGCAAATCCAACGGCTACAAATGATTGGCCCAATGTGAGAGGTCTTAGGCACAAACTTAATACGTGACAAGTGTAAAGACATGAGGTTAGACTCGGTTATGGCTTAAGGCTGCCCGGACCCGACCGGCAAATCCAGCTGCCATAAAAGATAGTCTAATGTGAGAGGTCTTTACAACGTTTACGTTCTTAATCAATTAAGAAACACTTTACCATATTAGCATGTAGAGGAACATGAGGGGTTAAGTGGGTGCCTTGGGTGGCATGTAGAAAAATCTAGTGGTTGCCTTGGGTGGCAATAGAAAATACGATTAGAATACTTAACCAAAGTGGAACATGTAATTAAACATGATTAAAGGTTTAAGTAAGTGCCTTGGGTGGCATGAGGAGAATCTAGTGGTTGCCTTGGGTGGCAATAGAAGATACGATTAGAATACTTAACCAAAGTGGAACATGTAATTAAACATGATTAAAGGGTTAAGCAAGTGCCTTGGGTGGCATGGGGAAAATCTAGTGGTTGCCTTGGGTGGCAACGGAAGATAAGATTAAAATACTTAACCAAAATGGAACATGTAATTAAACATGATTAAAGGGTTAAGTAAGTGCCTTGGGTGGCATGTGGAAATCAAGTAAGTGCCTTGGGTGGCATGGGGAAATCTAGTGGGTGCCTTGAGTGGCAATTGAAATATGAGTAGATGACTTAACCAAACTTTAAACATGTAAGTGGACATGATTATTAAAAAGGGTTAAGTGGGATGCACTAGAAAAAAATGACAAGCTTAGGTGGGTAGCTTGTGGGGGCCCATTTCAACTAGTAACCCATATGTATCTTAGTGGGCTCGACCCATGTCGAGGACGGGACACGCGTACTGGGTTTGACTATAAGAGGCCAAAAACGGGTTAGCGGTGGCAATGCAAGTCCAACGGGTTTCATATGCGTGTGTGGACCCGGGCTGGTAGGTAAGACGTTGTTGCATCGTGTAGGTATAAGTCGTGCACCATTGATTGTATCGGGTTGCCACTTTGGGGAGTGATACACCCCACTGTGGGGCCAGCACGGGTATCTACGTTAGGGAGCCGATCGAATGGGAGTAGTGGTTACACCTAGTGGAGATAGGGGCAGACGGCACCTATGTAGTCAGCTAGGGGTACACGAGACTACTATTAAAATTACTAAGTTGTGGGTACACCTAGTGGAAATAGGGGCAGATGACACCTATGTAGTCAGCTAGGGGTACACGGAACTACCATTAAAAAAATTACTTAGTGGGATCAACCTTTAAGTAGGAATTACTCTTGGGTGGGTAGATCTGGTGTGGTGCAGTGTAGGAATTACCCTTGGGTGGGTAGTTCTGGTGTGGTGCAGTGTAGTATTTATCCTTAGGTGGATAGGCGCGTCTTTACGGTTATCTTAGTTTATCCTAAGTCTAGTTGGCTGCTTAGTGTAGTCATTTATCCCCAGTCGTACTGTACCAGGTTTATATCATACCCTAATTACTTTATTGTTTGTATTGTTAAAGTTATAGGGCTCACTCAGACTTATGTCTGACCCCGTTGTTTTTATCTTTTTCCCCAACCCTTAGGTTCTCAGAGTGGGCCTAGCACTAGTGGGCTTTGATCAGATTGCTTTATCTGCCTTTTGGAGCTTGGACCATTGATGTAAAGCTCAGTTTATCTTTTCTTTTATGGCTAACAGTTTATGTAGTGGGATTATGTACTTTTGTTTTATCAAGATGGATATTATGTACTTGACTCTTGTTTATGGTTTAGTGATGTAACCAAACATGTTTTACTTTCCGCTGCAATGAAATGATGTTTTAAATTCTCAAGTATTACTTATATCTGTCTTGTTATGACTTTTCTGTTCTATATTCACTTAAGATACTCCACCGATGCTATGGCATTCCCTTAGTGAGTGACCGTAGCGGTTGTGGGGTGTTACACGTGGTATCAGAGCGAAGGTTACCAGAACAGATAAAACTTTTAGAAAAAATTATTTTTCTAAAAACATTTTTGGAAGAAGTATTTTCAAAAACATGTCTTTTAAGAGAAAAGTTTTTGAAAGAAAAGAACATAATCCCCAAGAGCCATATGTCCTTCCTTCGATTCTCCGTTTTGAATCTCTTCCTCTTTCTTTTTTTGAATTTCCCCTCCGCGTATAGATGTCTTTTTAAGATAAATAAGGACTTCCGTATGAAGGAGGAAGAACCACTTCAAGGGACTAAGACGTTTGCCAGGCTAAGAGGTTAGTCCAAGGAGGTGGAAAGCTTGTGGGTACCTTTAAGATGGACGAGAGAGGAAGGTTCAAATAGCTATCAGGTAAATAAAGGACGAAACCTCATCATGGTAAGAAGGCCACGAAAGGAGAAGGTGAAGGGGAAGGCTAGTTGTTTTGGAGAAATAGGACACCTTAGGGTTGTCCAAAGAGGTAAGGACGAAGTACAGGATCTTCTGGAGGGTAGATGTATTCCCTCACGACGGGTATACCTGATGGGGGTAGGACCGTCTAAGTTGAAATTTGGTTCTCTCGATCATCCTGTTCGAACTTTATTCGACTCTGGCGCATCACATTCGTTTATCTCATCATCATTAGTTGAGTCACTACACCTAGACACCAGTTTAGTAGATGATCCCTTGGTTGTTTCAAACCCAATTGGGGGCTCCACTTATTTGTCCATGATATGTTTGGGTTTGAAGATCTTCATACTTAGCGTTGAGTTTAGATGTGATGCTTTTGTTTGGGCTTCACGGGCTATGGGTTGATTTTGGGCATGGACTGGTTATCCAGTAATGGTGTCGTTCTTGATTGCGAAAGGAGAGTTGTTAGGATTATGACCCACTTGGGTAACACTCTCGAGATCTTTTGAAATCCCATGGATTCCGTTACGCTAGGTTATCTTGAATCGCTTGACGCTTCGGTCGAGAGTTTGCGATCTGTTAGAGTGGTCCGGGAATACTCGGATGTGTTTGAGGAGGTGAAGGGCTTACCTCCGAAGCGGGAGATAGACCTCCGAATATATCTGGTAGACGATGCTAAACCAGTATCTTTGTCAGTGCGCCGCACGACTACTCGTGAGAGGAGGGAACTCCATAAGCAAGTAGGGGAGTTGCTTGAGAAGGGGTTCATAAGACGAAGTATATCGGAGTGGGGTGCTCCAGTAGTTTTTGCCACTAAGGCAGATGGGTCCCTCAGACTTTGTGTAGACTATAGAGAACTCAACAACCTCACAAAGAAGAATAGACACCCATTGCCGAGGATTGACGATCTCTTTGATCAGTTGGTTGGCTCCTCAGTGTTTCGCAGTTGGAATTAGCCACGGGGTTTCATCAGTTGGGAGTGGCTGAGGATAGTATAGAGAAGACCGCCTTAGGACTCCGGATGGTTTCTATGAGTGGTTGGTGATGCCATTTGGTTTGACGAACGCCCCGCATACTTTGTTGGTTTGATGAGTAGGGTGTTCAGGGAGTACCTAAATAACTTCGTAGTGGTCTCTGTGGATGACATCTTGGTCTTTTCTAAAAGCGAAATAAGTTTTCGTATGTGCTTAATAGGTTAAGCAAAGCCAGTTATTGGATCAACGGTGGTTTTGGAGCGAGACTGGCAAGGACATCCAGAGTTGGACAAGAGCTTAATCATTTAGCCATTTTTACTAGTATCATCTCACGTAGGTCGTCTGAATTCGAAGGAGGTATCTCTTGGGTGTTTGTCTGATATTGGTTTAGGCCTTTGGGGCTTGCACTTGGGGGAGGTCGAGTTCGACTAGGATGGTCTGCGTGAGAGATGGATAGTTGTGACGACTTTGCATGGGAGAATATCCTGGTTTTCTCTAGAAGTGGAGAAAAGCATGCCCTACATCTTAGGGAAGTGTTGGAGACTCTTCGAGCGCATAGTCTTGAGACAGCAAAGGTGGATGGAGTTCTTAGCATCCTATGATTTCGAGATAGTGTATACCCCTGGCAAGGGTAACGTGGTGGCGGACGCCTTAAGCAGAAAAGGTTGTCCTTGAGTCCATTGTTCGTGGAACGACGAAGCTTGGAATTTATCTCGATGTTTGATTTCAGACCTTCCGTTGACTATATACCCGGTTTGCTAGCATCCTTGGAGGGCAGACCTACTCTTTTGGGGCGGATTAGTGAGGCACAGCGGGTCGACCCACAGTTGGTTGAGTTGGTAGAGAGGCTCATAAGGGGGGGGGGGAGTCGTCCAGCCATTTGATTAGGTACACCCTAAACGATAGGGGGTGGTTGCTTAGAGACGGTAGACTTTGTGTACCACAGGACGAGGGTTTGAGGAAGGCTATACTTGATGATGTGTATCGTTCGAAGATGACCATTCATCCCGGTGGGGACAAGATGTACCAAGACATGAAGCGAGTTTTTCTTTTGGGCCGGTATGAAGAAAGATGTGGCCAAGTATGTCGCTAGATGCTTGGTGTGCCAACAAGTGAAAGCGGAGCAAAAGAAACCTGGTGGGTTGCTTCACCCATTGGAAGTTCCGCAATGGAAGTGGAATAGCGTCTCGATGGATTTTTTTGATGGATTACCGAGATCAAGGAAGGGTAATACGGGAATTTGGGTTGTGGTAGACAGACTTATTAAGAGCGCCCATTTCATACCCGTGAAGAGCAAGAGGACTGCTCCATGGCTAGCTTCAGTTTATCTTCGAGAGATAGTTCGATTGCAAGGGGTACCTTCTAGCATAGTGAGTGATCGAGATCCTATCTTCACTAGCGAGTTTTGGAAGAGTTTGATGTTGGGGACATGGTCTTTGTTAAAGTATCTCCATTACGGAATGTTGTTCGCTTTGGGTCCGTTGGGAAGTTAGCACCAAGGTTTGTAGGACCGTTTCCTATTAAGGAAAAGATTGGACGGATGGCATATAGAGTGGATTTACCCAAGAGACTTAGTGGGGTACATGACGTATTCCATGTGTCACATTTGAGGAATGCCTACATGAGACCGCAGAGGTGGTAGAGCCGAGCTGGCTTAGAGAAGTGGAGGTAGAGCGTGATGCGACTATTCGACGAGCTCCTACCCGCATCCTTGGGTCAGAGATTAGGAAGTTGAGAAATAGAGAGGTTCTACTAGTCAAAGTGCAAAGGGGAGAAGATGAAAGCAATGCTACTTGGGAGACAGAAGCGAAGATGCGTTCATTGTACCCATTCCTTTTTGAGGGTATACTTCTCCTTTATCGTTTGTCTAGTACTTATCTTATCCTTAGTATGTCCTCTCATTAGTACCTTTGACCTTTAGATAGGGTAAACCTATGGTTGAAACATGTGTTTGAGACATGTTATGATTGATGGATGCGCGTGGATGCAAGTGGTTGCTAGTGGTTGCTCGTGAATGCATATACACACACTCTAGGCACTAGATCGGCTCAGTCACTTCATATTGCATATTGCATATAATTGTGTGTAGGTAGCTATATTAATGGATGTATAATGGTTGTGTTATCACATGGATGATGCATTTTGGTGAATGATTGTGCACTCATGTAGAAATAGTATGTGTCGATAGGGTTCTTTCGCATACATATTGGATGCATGGCACTATCATGGTTTGCATTAAGGAGGTCAACTAAATCGGTAGACCGCCTGGTTTTGCATTAGACAGGGAACATATACACACACTTTTTGCATATGTTCATACTGCATTAGAAACTTTAAGGACAATGGATGCCAGTGTTTGATGGTTTGAGTAGATGGTTGTTTGGTTGGTAGGATACGTTCTTCTTGACTTAGAGATTTCGGGGACGAAATCCTTTAAGTAGGGGAGAATGTAACACCCCGTATGTTGAATAACTTGCTATAATATAAAACAGGGCAGAATTAATTTTTAAAATCTGAATCAGGGGAAACGGGGTATGCCATTGCGTTCATCTTGGAAAAATACGCGAAATAGAGTCCGAGTTTTCGAAAATCGGAGTCCGTAAGACCCAGTTAAGGCCCGAAGAAGTTTTCAGAAATTCAAAACAGATTTAAAATACGAAAATTTCACATTTCAGAAGTGGCAGGTAAATTCCCGCCAGACTCAGGGAGTCGACCTGGGGGTCAACAGGGGTGTCGACCTGCCCACCAGGTCGACTAGGGTGTCGACCCTAGTGTCGACCTGGGGGTCGACCAACCTGGTCGAGCCCAGGTGACCTGGGTGCACCAGTTTGGCTTTTGGGCTGTGTTTTGGTGGCTAGGACGAGATCTGACGGCTCTAATCTGATTTAGGGTTAATCTAATGGCCTAAAACACCTAACTACTCTATAAATACACCCTAAGACTACCCTAATTCATACTAAAAATAGATACAACGTCGTTATGCCGTCAAAATGCAACTTGAAGGAGCCTCCATCAAATTAAAGAGGAAGATAGCTTCTCAAATCAACCTCTAATCAACTCTAGCAACTTAATCTTCTTCTTAGGAGTGCTAATCAACAAGTTGTGAGTTTTCTATAGCCTTAATGACCAATTGTTGAAATTATTATGATAGGATATAATGAGTTTATGGCTATGAATGTGGATCAATGCAAGATTATGTTATCATATGCCATGTGTTTGTGATGTTATGCAAGTTATGCAAGTTATGTGTTATGTGTTCATGATGTTATGCAAGTTATGCAAGTCATATGCTATGTGATCATGATGTTATGCAAGTTATGCAAGTCATGCTATGTGATCATGATGTTATGCAAGTTATATGCTACATGTTCATGATGTTATGCAAGTTATACAAGTCATATGCTACATGTTCATGATGTTATGCAAGTTATGCAAGTTATACGCTACATGATCATGATGTTATGCAAGTTATGCAAGTGTTAGGCTATGTGTTAATGATGCTAGTTATGCAAATTTCTATGATAAACATTGATCCATTATGACACCATGTTATGCAAGTTTGGTGTTTGATTATATGCAAGTTCATATATGATATGTTATGCAAGTTTGGTGTTTGATTATATGCAAGTTCATATATGATATGTTATGCAAGTTTGGTGTATGATTATATGCAAGTTCATATATGATATGTTATGCAAGTTTGGTGTATGATTATATGCAAGTTCATATATGACATGTTATGCAAGTTTGGTGTTTGATTATATGCAAGTAACATGTGCAAGTTTACACCTTTGTACGAGATGCATACATATGCAAGTTAACCCCATTGTATGTCATACATACATATGCAAGTTTACCCCTTTGTATGACATAAGAAACTTATGCAAGTTAACCTCTTTATGACATATGTGATTCATGCAAGTTTGGGTTGATTATTTATGCTAGTTGGGTTTGATGCTATATGCATGTTGACACCTTTAAACCCATGTTGATGCTAATGTCATGCAAGTTGAACCCATTGTATTTGTGATGAATCTTCCCTTTTATGTCATGTTAGCGAATTACGTGGGGAACGATGGGGTTAATATACATGTTAATGAAATGGTGTGAAGTTGGTATGATTATGCGTACCATAAAGTGGATGGACATAATTGAGTCAATTATGTACATCGTTAAAATTGGAATTAATTAGGGAAAATTAATTCGAAATATGGGGGTGATTAATTAGGTGTAATTAATCGACTAAGATACGAGGTTGGACCCTTTTGTAGCATAAGACTGCCCGGAACCGACTGGCAAATCCAACGGCTACAAATGATTGGCCCAATGTGAGAGGTCTTAGGCACAAGCTTAATACGTGACAAGTGTAAAGACATGAGGTTAGACTCGGTTATGGCTTAAGGCTGCCCGGACCCGACCGGCAAATCCAGCTGCCATAAAAGATAGTCTAATGTGAGAGGTCTTTACAACGGTTACGTTCTTAATCAATTAAGAAACACTTTACCATATTAGCATGTAGAGGAACATGAGGGGTTAAGTGGGTGCCTTGGGTGGCATGTAGAAAAATCTAGTGGTTGCCTTGGGTGGCAATATAAAATACGATTAGAATACTTAACCAAAGTGGAACATGTAATTAAACATGATTAAAGGGTTAAGTAAGTGCCTTGGGTGGCATGAGGAGAATCTAGTGGTTGCCTTGGGTGGCAATAGAAGATACGATTAGAATACTTAACCAAAGTGGAACATGTAATTAAACATGATTAAAGGGTTAAGCAAGTGCCTTGGGT
The DNA here is from genome assembly GCA_030737875.1 of Allium sativum. Lineage (NCBI taxonomy): Eukaryota > Viridiplantae > Streptophyta > Magnoliopsida > Asparagales > Amaryllidaceae > Allium > Allium sativum. Next base: position 718,860,634 of record CM060924.1, on the reverse strand, counting down.
GGCATGGGGAAAATCTAGTGGTTGCCTTGGGTGGCAACGGAAGATAAGATTAAAATACTTAACCAAAGTGGAACATGTAATTAAACATGATTAAAGGGTTAAGTAAGTGCCTTGGGTGGCATGTGGAAATCAAGTAAGTGCCTTGGGTGGCATGGGGAAATCTAGTGGGTGCCTTGAGTGGCAATTGAAATATGAGTAGATGACTTAACCAAACTTTAAACATGTAAGTGGACATGATTATTAAAAAGGGTTAAGTGGGATGCACAAGAAAAAAATGACAAGCTTAGGTGGGTAGCTTGTGGGGGCCCATTTCAACCAGTAACCCATATGTATCTTAGTGGGCTCGACCCATGTCGAGGACGGGACACGCGTACTGGGTTTGACTATAAGAGGCCAAAAACGGGTTAGCGGTGGCAACGCAAGTCCAACGGGTTTCATATGCGTGTGTGGACCCGGGTTGGTAGGTAAGACGTTGTTGCATCGTGTAGGTATAAGCCGTGCACCATTGATTGTATCGGGTGGCCACTTTGGGGAGTGATACACCCCACTGTGGGGCCAACACGGGTATCTACGTTAGGGAGCCGATCGAATGGGAGTAGTGGGTACACCTAGTGGAGATAGGGGCAGACGGCACCTATGTAGTCAGCTAGGGGTACACGAGACTACTATTAAAATTACTAAGTTGTGGGTACACCTAGTGGAGATAAGGGCAGACGACACCTATGTAGTCAACTAGGGGTACACGGAACTACCATTAAAAAAATTACTTAGTGGGATCAACCTTTAAGTAGGAATTACTCTTGGGTGGGTAGATCTGGTGTGGTGCAGTGTAGGAATTACCCTTGGGTGGGTAGATCTGGTGTGGTGCAGTGTAGTATTTATCCTTAGGTGGATAGGCACGTCTTTACCGTTATCTTAGTTTATCCTAAGTCTAGTTGGCTGCTTAGTGTAGTCATTTATCCCTAGTCGTACTGTACCAGGTTTATATCATACCCTAATTACTTTAATGATTGTATTGTTAAAGTTATAGGGCTCACTCAGACTTATGTCTGACCCCGTTGTTTTTATCTTTTTCCCCAACCCTCAGGTTCTCAGAGTGGGCCTAGCACTAGTGGGCTTTGATCAGATTGCTTTATCTGTCTTTTGGAGCTTGGACCATTGATGTAAAGCTCAGTTTATCTTTTCTTTTATGGATAACAGTTTATGTAGTGGGATTATGTACTTTTGTTTTTATCAAGATGGATATTATGTACTTGACTCTTGTTTATGGTTTAGTGATGTAACCAAACATGTTTTACTTTCCGCTGCAATGAAATGATGTTTTAAATTCTCAAATATTACTTATATCTGTCTTGTTGTGACTTTTCTGTTCTATATTCACTTAAGATACTCCACCGATGCTATGGCATTCCCTTAGTGAGTGACCGTAGCGGGTGTGGGGTGTTACACTTATGCATGCCACACAGGCAATTCATGTCATGCGATTGATATCCATCAATATATAACCTCTGAGCTCGTACGTCTCAGAGAAGGGCGTTAAGCAAGAGAATAAATTCTCCCCCGCCAAACAGATGTATATTTAATAGAAATCAATCACACAGAATAAAATCCAATGTCAGACACACAGTCCATTTACAAGTTAGTTCTGGGTCTGAACGAAACTGGAGGAACCTTATTCCTCGCATAACCATCGATCTCCAAGTACGTCTGGACGATCACCAACTGATTCCCTCCTCTTGGGTGTACAGCCCAATCAAGATCATCAATAATCATCCAAACGACGTGAAGACCTCCGGTCTTCAACCACCGTCTTCATCTTCGACCTATCGTCGAATCGATTATTCAGAATGGGTATAAGCCCGGCCTTTCCGAATAACCCGCGTATATAATAAACAAGTGTTACACACACAATATACGCCTCATTCCAATTCAGAATATTCTTTTATTCAAATATTCACATTCTTAGGGAAAGGTTCCCATTAATTTTATCAAAGATAAATTCTTCTAAATTTATTCTTTAATCTTCCTTTAGATATCATTTCAAACCATGTTAAGGTTTTCCAAACTAGTCGAGATTAGCGACCACACCGAAGTAATCATTTATTTTCTTTCCCAATCCCAACCTATTCATCCCATGGAGCAAAACTAGTAATACTCCATATCTAACACCCCGGTGTTATCGGTAAATAATAATTACCATTTCACGTTCAAATCTAATTAAAGATTTAACTATAGCTTTGGAGCAAAACTGGTGATACTCCATTCTCGATCACTTTAATCTAATTAAAGATTCATTAAAACTCCACTTAGTCTTAATCTTCCCAAAAATCAATATCCCGTCTTTAACTAGGTTAAAGAACCAATGTCATCTAAAACACGGTTCACGATAAACCCAAAATCACATTCCATTGGTAATCGGGTTAAAGAACAGGTGTTATTCAAAACACCGCTCACGATAAACCCCAAAAACCAATTTAAATTCAATTCGAATTAAATACTAATTAACTGGACAATTTCACTAAATCTTAATTAAAAGATTTATTCTTTTCTAATCTGGGTTCAAGAACAGTGTTATTTAAGTCACCATTCACGACGAACCCAAAATCCCATTTAATATTAAATACGAGGCTCTGAATAGAAAATATATCGGCTTATATTCAATATCAAATTCTGAAACCAACAAATATCGTATTGGAAATAACGATATAAATATATCTTTCAAATTTCCACAACCATATCTGTATAATCACGAAATCCAACATCGAAATATTCCGAAGATAATTTCGATTCAAATCCATTCCAATTCGTATATTGGAAATTCTGATTATTTTTAAAACCACTTCAAATCCAATTTATTTATTCAAAAACATTGGATAATAATTCTAGTTCATAACTAGTTCATTTCGATAAAAATATATTTTTATCTTTTCAAATATGGTAATTTTCACCCTAATTCTTTCCAATTCATATATTATGATTTTACACAAATTATTAATATTTTTAATATTTTTATCAAGGCCCGTACAGTCGATTTTCAATAACGGTCGTCGAACTGCACTTATAGCGACCTTTTCCAAATTTGGTTTGGACATAATTCCAAATCCAACTGTTAGATTTCAAATTTCTAATATTCATTGAAAGCTCTTTCGATATGAACCCAACGGTTCCGGTTTCAGGAGAATCCATTGGTCGAATCCCCCGTAACGTCAATTCGAAGTCAATGGTCGAAATTCGCGAACTGCCGCGGCGCGGCGCGTTCTATTCAGGCCATTTAATATATGTAATATATATATTATATATACTTTGTCGTTTTCAATTCAAAACGTATTTTATAATTCGTTTTAAATTCGTTTTCAAAACAATTTCAACTTCATATTCAATTTCAAATCAAAATTGAATATTTCATATCATTAATATATAAATGATAATATTTTCAAAACGTTATAATTTGAAATCACTTCCTTTTCGACATTCATTATAAAAACGAATATAATCGATATAAATATCGTTCGCGTCAAAATGGTACAAATCTAATCAATATGGCTTTATATATTTCAATAACTTCATTATTCTATTCAACAAATGAATATTTTCTTCAACACATGAATATATATTTTATTCAACACATGAATATTTATTCATTCTTACTTATAATAAAAATGTGAATTTTATTGTATAAATATTTGTTCAACACATGAATATTTTCAACACATGAATGGTTTCAACACATGAACATTCTCAACACATGAGTATTGTCAACACATGACTATTTTGTTTATTCAACACATGAATATAATTTATTATAATCTTTATTTTCTAAATTGGAATGAGGCCCAATCAATTACCATATAATGTTAATTATATGGATTCCATACAACACATGTATATAATAGCAACGATAAATAACCAACCATCATCCAGAGTGCACCACACAACTACATAAGCATTAAATATAACTAATTGACGCTTACACAGTCTGTCAATCAAATGATCGACATACCACTAAACAATTGGGATTAGTGTACGCCATATATCATTCCAACATCCGTGTGGGGTTTCAATCCACAAACACTGAATATTATTTGTGCAGTTGGGCGATGTGTAAAATTTATCGTCCCAATCAATATTCTTCAAATGGGTGTACATAAACAAATCGCTGATTTGTCAATGGATATTTATTTTATTCATTTATCTAATAAAAATGATATTTTTATTTTTCTAACATATTTTAGAAAAATTCGGCGGCATAACGGCGCGATACTAGAAACGGGATAAGGCCTAGCCTTATCCCTAGTCTAATAATGGTTTGTGCCATACACATACCAATCTAATCAATTCCATTATTCTTCCCAAACCAAATTCAAACAAATATCCCAATCAACCACCAAACAAACAAACAAATAAGTCGTCCATGGTTTGTGAACGACGGGTGTCGGGTGCTACTAAGCACCGTCTGCATCCTAGTATATAATTTTAAATAGAAAACAAGAATTAAAGTGAGAAGTTCTCACCCATAAGCTAAACCAATTCGTCGCAATTCTTCTAATGTAGAAAATTTTTGTCGTCGCACTCGCTTTTGTCGTTCTCCACACTCGAATTCGCCTCTTTCGCTCTAGAACTTGCATACGACCTCCAAACTTCACCAAACTTTCTCACTAGCCTAAACGTACCATTCCGGACAACTTTGGTCTAGGGGGCTTTCTTCCAAAACTGCACCAATTCGCCGAAAATCGCCAAAAACAGCAGCAGATCCGTCGACTTCGGACGCGTTTTCTGGACAGCTCTGCAATCCAAAATATGACTTCCATATATCCAAATCAAGGAGGAGAGAGTGCTCTTCGACTTTGGTTTAGTGCAGTCTTGGCTAAAACAGCATGGTTTGTGAGTTATTGGCGAAATAGTGACAGAGTGTTATTTGCAAATTGGGAAATTTGTGAAAAATGTGATTTTTGAGGAGGAGGAGCCCACGGCTGGAGCTAGGCGGCTGGAGGGGGCGCCGGATCTGGTTGACGTGGGGGAGGCCGCTGGTGGCGGTGGTTGGGCCCAAAGTGGTGGCGGTGGTGGTGGTTGGGTGTAGGGTTTTGAAAGAGGGCAAATAGAGAGAAAGAGAAGAGGAGGAGGAGAGGGAGTGGCCGGAGGTAGGTGGTGGCAGCCAGAGGTGGGGTGCGGCCTGAGGGGGGTGCGGTAGCCAAGGGGAGGGAGGAGCTCTCCATTTTTGAGTTTTTAGAAGGTAGGAGGAAAAGAGAAATAATGAAGAGGAAAAAGGAAGTAAAGTGATTATATGTTCGTTTCTCGCCTATCGTCCGCATGCCGAAGATATCCAATTGCCGCGGATTTCGGACACGACATAGTAGACGTGAAGACGAGTCCAACGAAACAAGTTTCGTTGAATTCCGAGTTTGTTTGATCGTCCATTAAAATTCTCAAAAATGCTCAGATAAGCTTAAAAAATGCGATTGGCGCACCATTTCTTCTTGCACGCTCACATGCTAACTCCAAAAATCATATCCTTTTGGATTTAACCATTATTAGACCATACGAATCCAGAAAAAAAAACGGAATCGAATTCTGAGGTCGTATCAATAACGTTCCTTTGTAAAATGACTGTTGTTTTACCCTGAACTGTTTTAGCTCGCACGACCACATACTTACTCCGTTTGACACGCCCTTTGGAACTAAACAACGATTTGTCATTATGAATCCAGAAAAATTTATCTTGTCGAATTCTGAGCTCATATGCAAAATTTCACTTTTTAAGGGCTATGTATTGCTAACCGATAACCTCAGCCAATTGCCACTATTCCAGATCTCGGAATTTATCGAAGCTTATACTTTTTGGAGTTGTAAACGGCATTTTAAACTCAATGGAAGTGCTTTTGAGTCCAAATTCATCCGTATGCAAAATATGACTTTTTGGGCCATATATTATATAATGAAAGAATATAATTAAATTTCATAGCGACTATTCTGAATTTTAAACTGGACATATCTTTTTATTCCCACCATGAAATTTTGATTTTTCGGATTTGTTGGAAAGATATTTTCAAATAGATTCTAATATTTTTAGTTTTGCCAAAATCCAGATTATTTTGAATCCTATACATTCATTTGAAATTTGAAATCGAATTTTCAAACTACCGCGCCATTTTCAATTCCTTTTATAATTAAAATAAAATAATTATATTCTAACGACAATCTATATAAATATATACGTTCTAATTCCATTCAAAATAAATTTCTCATCGTTATTATTTAAAATAATTCATTTTAAATATTCAAAATTCATTAAAATTGCCAAAATAAAAAATTTAAATTGGCTCTGAATTTCCGGGTTGTTACAGTTCTACTATAAAATGTCACCTAATTCCTAACTCGTGATGTTGCTTAAAGTTAATTGATAATGAGCTCCTAGGATAAAAATACCATTTCAAAATATACTTAGAAAATAAGAAAATTCCAACTTAAAAACCTTTAATTAATTAGTAAATAATATTATACTCTTATTAAATAATAAACAAACATTTAAATGATAAATAAAATTAGTAAATAAATAATTTGACTCAACATCAATATTAAAGTAATTAATTAAGTAATTAAAAACCTTTTAAATAAATAATTAAACATTTATTTAACCTTTAAAATAATAAATAATTATTAAATATCCTTTTTAAATTAATAAGTAAATAATAATTATTCCTTAATTAAATAATAAAAACTCAATTTAATCTGTATTAAATATATTTTTTGGAAAAGCCGACTAGTTTTTATAGTGATCCATAACACTTTTTATTATTATAAATAATAAATACATTAAATTACAAGAGATAGACTAGTTGCATATCTACTACTATGGTTTTTAGGATGGATCATCCACTACAACTATACAAGATTAAAGAATAAAAGCTAGACTGGACACTTAAACAACTATAAATCTTGCTCCACGCAGGGAGTGATACAACCATAATCAGAGTACCTTTCACCATGCAGGGTGAAAATTACACGGAATAAAATTACCTATGGTAAAAGCCGTTATTTCGCAGAAGCAAAACCACTACAAAATAACTATAACTATGCTCAGACCAAAGCAAAGCCAACACCAATAAGCTCAGCAACCCCTGTATTTGCATATACATTAGCTTCCATAAACAAGCAACCTACTCTAGACACAATGAAATACTCTATCTCCACACAGGGAGTAATTTGACATAATACAGAAACATAACAAATTACTGACCAAAACCAATAAGAATACTTAACAAATTACTAACCAAAACCAATAAGAATACTTACATCCACACCTCAAACAAAATGATACACACTAAATTGTAAATTATATAACCAAGCAACTACATAAAACAAGAAGTTCAACAAAGAAACTGACATTATAACTTTCCAAATCCAGCTACAGGAAGCAAACTGGAAAAATTATCCAGTTTAGTTTGACATGAATAAATAACATCCCCATCAAATGATTAACCATGACTTAGAACATTGGCTTTAGGTGCGTATGTTAACAAATAGGTGACCATAAACATAGCCTCTAACCTCAGTAACCAAGATATCACTGTGGTTAGAGGTGGCAAACACCACCAAGTAGAGGACACACAACCCGCATCTAACCTAAAACAATCACACATTCACAAAAACAGAACCTTCCAACGACACTTCACATCTACCTAGAAAAATGGGAGATGCAAACCACACAGAAAAGTCACAAAAAACTCACCAATCTGGAAGTTATACTACCATGGACAAATGAAAGAATGCCTCTTCTTCTATTTCCAACCACATATGGCAGTGTTATTGACCAAGAGGTAAGACAAATAAAGTCATGATTTCTCGCTAGAACTAGACATACGAGGATCATCAAATTCATATCTGTTGGGCAAAATAGAAGCATCATGAGGCAGATCTAAGAAAGATAGAGCAAGCGAGATGGAAGGCAAACTAGCAGCCAACGAATAGTATAAGAGAAAGCTAGGTTTTCACAAAGAGTGGGCGATGTTGATTATAGAGGAGGAAAGAAAATAGAAGCGACTAATTAAAACAACTTTACAACGATATATATACTACACTCAAGGTTGAGATAGCCAACTAATATACTTTCCCTGCTCTATTTATCTATTCTATCTTTCATGCATTAAAATTTTGCAATTACGACCATATATACTTCCATATTCTCATTCACTATCAAGTATACAACAATCAAGGATATATAGGAAGATAATTATACTGTTAGTCAAAATCCGTGTTGTTTAGAACACGTTTTTATCAAAGAAACTCTTTTGTATTCGAGCCTATTCCTCTGGGCGAAGCGAGAGCCATTGGTTAGTGGAATACCGAAGGGAAGCTTGGGACTGGACGTAGGATAAAAAGTCTGAACAAGTATAAAAACTCTGGTGTGATTTAATCTTATTTATTTGCTTTACTATGCTGAGTTTTTTTATTACATTAGATAATTACTGGCTATATATAACACACGATCCACTTGGATTTTTAATTGGTTTCAGAGCACAATCTTTTAAATTTATAGTAACACATATTTGAAATATAGTTAATGTGGCAAGTATATTCCAAAAAGGTCAATCTACAGCACGTCCCCCACTATTCACAAGCTCAAATTATGCTTATTGGTCTTGCATATTTTTATTAAAGAAAATGGTCTTAAAATATGGAAAGCAACACAAGTTCAATATGTAGCAACGAACACTGAAATTAGCACTTTGAATGATGTATAAAAAACTACTGCTTCTATTAATGCTAAGGCTATGAATATATATATATATATATATTGAAAAGGGGTTCTTTATTACTAACGTGAAGAACCAATAACAAGATTCGCCTCCTTAAAAAACCTTACCATCGCAGTAAGGAAAAAGAGCACGATATCCGCTATTATACATGTCTAAATACAATTGAGTTTGTCAACAAAACAGAAATAACAAACACAAAACAAGCCATGGGCTACATTCAGCCCAAATAAACACACCACCAGACCAAGCAAGAATAGGCGGGCCGAACAACCCCACAAACCCTAAAAACATATGTATAAGAAAAAACTTCACTCTACTCATCCAGGATCAGTCAGCTCTATTCCCCATCGTAGAACTTTCAATCGCTCATCTTCTGATAATCGGCCATGTCGAAAACGTCGCCTCAGCTATAATCTTACATCCATCTCCGCCAATTAAAACCTCTGCGAAAGATAGATGGTTGTTGTCGAAGATCCTCCGATTCCTCTCAAGCGACAAGTGATGGACAAAAGTGTTTGCTGCCATGAACGCCAGATTGCTCCCCACCGATGTTGAAGGGTGCTTGGAGACCAGATCCGTAAGTCGGTCATAGAGAGTATGAGCTGAGTGATGTTGGAGGCCCAATTTATCATACAACCGCTCCCAAAGGTAAGCAGAAAATTCACAGTTGTTAAACAGATGGTCATGATCTTCAGAACTTTCATCACATAACGAACATGAACTGTTAACGTTAATTCCCCATGAAACCAGTCGGTCCACTGTAGGTAGACATTTAAAATAAGCTAGATATGTAGTGAAAGAAAACCTCCTTGCTGTTTTGGAATTCCATACGAGTCTAAAGTTCGGATCCAGAGATGAATGATCTCTTATTTCGTTCCAAACACATGGAAAAACAATTTTATCCCGCTGAGCAATTGTCCAGTAATCCCGAGTATGATCTGAATATATTTTAACATGTCTAATATGTTCTGCAACCTCCCTAGTTTCTGATAAACGTTGAGGCTGAAAAGTCCCATTCCGCATTATATGATTAACTTTGTAGCCTGCTGTACCACATACATGCACTCGACTCCATCCAATTAGATCAACTAACTATTTATGGTTTATCCACGGGTCAAACCATAAATCAGTACTATCTCCATTGACTATTGCTCTATTCATTATAGTCCTTGCTAAGTCGCGTTGGCATAGAATAGATTTCATTGTACCAGAAAAATTGTTGCTAATTGATAAAGTCCAGAAATTAGAATTCATGATATATCTGGCTCGCATCCATCTACTCCGTAAATTATCTTTAGTAATCAAGTTCCACAGCAGTTTGATCCTTGCCGTCTTGTTCAATTCAGTAAAACTTCGTAGACCTATACCCCCTTCCAACTTTGGTCGACATAGAGAAACCCAAGCTATTTTGTGCAACCTTCCCTTCCAAAAGAAATCTGCACATAGTTTATCAATTTTTGTGAGGACTGATGCAGGTAGGTAGTAAATAAGAAGCCAATACATCATAATAGGAGTAATGGTACTATGAATCAACTCGGCTCTACCAGCTGCAATTAGAAAACCAGACTCCCATCCCTCAAATTTACTAATTATATTGTTTAATAGGGGACAATAATGGACCGCATGTATGTAGTCGGATGTCAGCGGAACTCCCAGATACTTTACAGGTAATGAATGTTCTTGTATGTGTAAAGTTCTCGATATTTCTTTGCGTTGTGCAACACCTTTGCTATAGTACACCTGTGATTTGGTTTGATTTATATACAGTCCAACTATTTGTGCCAAAGTAGTAAAAATATAGTTCATGTGGTTAGCATTTGTAAAGTTGGCGGTTAGGAAAATCATAACATCATCATCATATAAGAGTTGAGTTATAGACGGTTGAACCGCGGATATAGGCTGAAGCTGTCCAGTTAACACCCCATCATCCATAAGTAGCGAAAAATACTCCATGGTAGTACAAAATAGGTAGGGGGACAACGGATCACCTTGCCGGAGCCCTCTATTAGAAGTTATGAACCCGTATGGCCGTCCTTCAAACATAATAGAAAATGTAGGTGTGTTGATACATTGACTAATAAGCTATATAACCGATTCCGGAAAACCCACTGCATCAAGCATGTGGCAGACAAAAAGTCGATTAACAGAGTCGTCACATTTTCCCTTTACCTTGTTTGGAGAAATCACGTACTTGTTCATGAGCCAGTAAAACATTTTCTCCAATACTTCTACCTAGTATGAACGATGATTGATTTTCTGCAATCAATAGAGGTAGGAAGTCCTTTATTCGGTGGCATAAAATTTTTGATACTATTTTGTACAAAACATTTGAGCAGGCGATTGGGCGATAGTCAGCTTTTGTCTGCGGTTTATCTTTCTTAGGAATCAAGGTTATGAAATTATGATTTAAACCATGTGGTAGATTTTTCGTTCGGAAAATATAACTAACAGCATCGTATAATTCATGGTTCAAGAAATCCCAGTGAAGCTTCAAAAATTTGGATGAAAAACCATCTGGCCCTGGACTTTTCGCATCATCAATACTGAAAACAGCTGTTCTAAGCTCTTCCATCGTAATCTACGAAGCTAAGTACTCTTTACCTTCCCTGTTAATCTGCTTTCGGACGGTTATGCATGGAAATTCTGTTTCAACACTACCATTAAAAGGATTGTGGTAATAATTGATTGCTTGATCTTTAATTGTATTACTGTCATAGATAAAAGTCCCTTGTGTGTCCAGTAGCGCTTGAATTTTGTTTTGTTGTCGACGCATTGACATTTTTGCATAAAAAAATTTAGAACTAATATCACCTTGTTGTAACCACATCGCTTTGCTTTGTTGTCGTAAGAACTGCTGATGCCTCTGAAACTGGTCAGTAAGATCTCTGCTAATGTGGTACATTATGTCAGACATGTTATTATTTTCTGGATCCCGATCTAGCTGAGTAAAATCTGAATCAAATTCTTCTTGCAGTCTGTAAGTAGAATTGTCTTGCGCTCTCAACTTATGCCATTCTTTTAAATTTGTCCTAACTGCTTTAAGTTTTTCCATAAACCGATAACTAGGTGCTCCCCAAGTTTCATGCGCTAAACCTCGCTGAACACAATTATGATACCCATCTAAATAACACCAGTTGTTAATGTATCGGAATGGTAGGCCTTTATGCTATTGTGTGCATTTACTGAAACTCAGTAGAATAGGTGTATGATCGTTGTAAATCGACGATATTGCTATAGTAATAAACTGGGGGAACATAGCCATGAACTCGTAGTTGACTAGAACTTTGTCAATATTTGTTGCAATTCCTCGGCGCCGCCATGTAAACTTGCAACCTTGTAAATTAGTTTCAATCAAACCGCAATTATAAAGGCAATTCTTAAAAGTTTGCAAATATGAGAAAGGAATTGGCAAAACCTCCCTTCTTGTCTTTGACATTGAGAGCGTTATTAAAATCCCCTATCACAAACCATGATAAATCGATGGTCGAAGCGTCAGTAGAAAGCAAATTCCAAAGCTGTTGCCTCTCCGGAAAAGAATTGCTAGCATATAAAAAAGTGTAGTTGCACACCAAACCACCTTTATTATTTAATAAGACAGTAATGTGTTGTGGGGACATGCTCACAATAGTATAATTCCAAACTAGTTCATCTATAAGAACTAGAATGCGACCTTTGCTACCAATGTCATTGTTGTGCAATAAAACCCAATGTCTAAAAGTGTACTTTAGCTTTTCTATATTTTTCGTAGATAATTTATTTTCCACCAAGCTCAGAATTGAGAGCTTGTGACGGCGTAGAAGTGTGAATACCGAGCTGACTTTGTCATCGGTATTCATACATCTAATGTTCCAGGACATAACATTCTTTTACCCGATGTAGTGCTCCTTGTAGTTCTTTTAGGAGGAGCAGCTGATACGTTTTGGGATTTGCCGGTAGGTTGACGCTTCTTCTTATATTCTGGATTTGTTGAGACCATAGGGGAGACATTTTTTTCTACGAACATCCCGATTCCCCACTTCTTGAATTTTTGATGCAAGATCAGTCACAAATTCTTTCTTCTTTTGAGTAGTTGAAATATCCGGCATTGAGTCGTCACTATTCCAGTCTTCCACAATGACTTCATCTAACTGTTGTGTCTGGTTTGCAGGGTCAGTGGATGCAGAAGCTATTTGTTGGATTGAATGATATGAGTTAGAGGACAGAGCAACATCTGATGATAGGCACTCAAAAGCATTACTTGTTGGCACAACAGTAAAGGAATTTAAAGGCTTAGTTGAGAGTTATTTGCATAGTTCCTTTGATGTATCTTCGGTCTGATTCTGGTCTGTTTCTTCAAGTTGTTGCACTGTATTTTTCCGCACCCAAGTTTGTTTCGATGTACTTGAACAGTTGTATGAATGATGACCATATAGTTTACAGGTTGTACATGGTAAAGGTTTATGCTCATATGCTAATATCACTTCTTCATTCTCGTTATTTGGTTTTTGTACTTGAACTGTCTGTGGGTATGCAAATTGATTGTCTATTTCGACCAAAACTCGGGCATAGCTCAATCTTGTTTCTGTGCTAGTAGTATTATCCAGGCGTAAAGGCCTACCCAACGTGCTAGCGATTCTGCTAATTCCTTCAGTACTCTAGAAAGCAAGATTTAGATCAACTAATCGAATCCATATAGGTACTGTTGTGAAATACTCTCGAGTAAATTTCAAATCGGGATGCCACTTCTTAAGAAGAATAATTCGAGAATTAATAGTGTATGGTTCGTTCTTCAGCACCGTTTCAACGTCCACCGTGGACGAGAACCTTATAAGAATAAAACTATTTGGTTTGTAGTACAAAGCAAATTCAGAGATAGGCTTCATGACGTTAGTTACATACTTTTTGAACTGATCATAATAAGGCCTTCTTCCCATAATATAAGCAACCACAGTATTACTCCACTTACCATAATTCTCCTTGATCACGCTCTTTGGCATAACAATTCGTGGTGTGGTATCACGTGTCAACGGAGCATAAAAGGTGAGATCTGTTTCATGTCCTTCCACCGGGATCGTTCTCCTCACTGCATCCGCCCAAGACCTGCCGTATGTGAGGACGTGTGCTGTTGGATCAGGAGGCCTGGGGGATGGCAGTTCGGCTGTAACTACCTGAGAAAGTGGGGAGTTCTGAGGAACGGTTATTTCTTCTGAAATGCCTGTCGTGGACACCATGATTTTCAGAAAAAGGTCAAACAAACTAAGATATCAATTTTTGCAACGCCAATTTTCATCTTTTAAAATGGAAAAAAAATGAATCTATTGTTGATATGTACTCTAGATTTCAAACTATTTAACGTAATCTCATGGCTTTAGGAGTAAAAATTTTTGATCTTGATTTAGCATCTCGAATTCTTAACTCTTTAACAATTTAGTGGGAAAGAAAAGTATTAGCTATCGAAGAAGCTAATGATCTTTTGTAAACTCAAATTCAAAGAGTTGATTGAAAAATTAATGTCATATCAAACTAATTTGTATGCTAGATAAGAATAAAATCATGAAAAATATGAAAATCCAACACAACTAATGTATAGCATTACAATCAATCAATGAGGATTTGGATTTAGATGAAGAAAAGATTGTGTTCATTGCCAAAAATTACAACAAATTCAAGAAATTTGAAAAAATGACAAAGTTTCAAAATGGTGATGTAACAACCCGCACTTCCACCTACTTCAAACTGACCAAAAACCAAAACCCACGTCGATTTAAGGTAAGAAAAAGTACATTTCATTAAGGTTTATTAGAGCAAACACAGCGGAATAGAAAACTCACAGCGGAACAGATAAAATATAATAAGAATATATTATTGCAATGGAAACATTTGTGAATACAAATCTGATTTTACATACCATTACTCCACAAAGATTAATATAATACACCGATGATAAGGTACGCCCACCTTCATATGAAACTCCAGCTCTCTCTAGAACTCCAAGTCTTCAAGCTTGAGCTCGATCTTGAAAAACTGAAAAACAAACTAACATACTGCCCGTGTGGAAATTGTGGGCACCCACAGTTTGCAATGGAAAAACAAACTACAAGTCAGTCATAGGACTGGTGTGAGAAAACCCCTTTTTACTAATTTGATACTTAGCCTTAATTTGAATAAGGTATCTTGGGATCACGCCGCATGTCGCGGAACGGGTTAATTCCCAAGGATACGTGCACAACCATAACAACCAGGACCAAACATAGCAACCATAAACCAGATTTTGAAAACATGACTTTAGAAAAATGAACGATTATAATCCCCAGGTCCCATCACACCATGCAAGCGCACACAAGAGAATAGGGATTTTCCTTATAATCACAAAACAAGCTTGATATAGGTCAAAACAAAAACATTTGATATTATTATAATGTCTAGGGTGTGGAAAAAATCCTTTCGAAATATAAATTTATAAATCTTAGCTCGCATAGTGCCCTATTCCACTATGTTGGCTACATTGGTATACAACTGAAAATCGTAAAGGGTTTCGTATTGGAAGTTAGATTTCCATCAATGAGCCTGGGCTAAGGATCTTCCCAATCCGATTCGGAACCCCCAACTAGGTTCTAGGATCCCGTCTGACTCCTTTAAAGCGGCGGGGCCGGTCCACCCTACTTCGTGGATTAAAGTAACAGCCTGAACATAACGTCCCTCGGTCTGTGTGTAGACTGTCATTTAGGTATATTGACCTAGTCCGAGGTGCCTCCTCCAACAAACCACATAAGTAAATGTCTAGGCTCTATACCATGGCGTTACCTTTTGCTAGATGGAACGTTAAGTCCCTACACCTGCTGTCTATAATCCTATTTCAGCTCACTCCGGTTTGTGAGGCCCGCGAAGTCACGTCATACACAAAGCTACGCATTTAAGCCATGCTTTGGTCTTCAACCACAAGGCCCTTCTTTTCAACAAAAGCCTTGATCATTTCCACTTATCATGCCACATTATAATCCTTAAAACACAAACTGCTATTCACCAACATACAAACTTTGAGCTCGTACGTCTCAAAGAAGGGTGTTAAGCAAGAGAATAAATTCTCCGCCACCAAACAGATGTATGTTTAGTAAATGTCAATTTGTATTTTATAAAATACAGTGTCAGACATGAAATCCATCAACAAGTCCATCCCGAGAATAGGAACGAAACCGAAGGCACTTGATTCCACGTCCCCACCTGGGAGTGCAAGTCCTTGCAAACCAAATTGCTTCAAGTATGGTCAGATTATGCCGTCACTTTAACCTCATATAGGCCATCGCCCAAGGCATCAACAGGCCATCCATCCGATGTGAAGAAATCTGGGTCTTCCACCATTTTCGTTTGTATCTTGACATTAGCATCACGTCGTATGATTATTCAGAATGGGTAAAAACCCAGTCTTTCCAAATAATTATCGCATCTTTAAAGCCAATAGGTATATAGGATTTCCTGAACCTCATTCCATTTCAGATATTCATTGGGAATTTTCCCACAAATCTTATCAAAGATTTAATTCATTTAATCCTCTTGTTTAAATCTTTCTTTGGAAACCATTACAAAGGAGTTTACAATATCTTTTCATAATCTAAACTGAATTAAGTTTTATCAACTAGTTGGGATTAATGAGCCTTAACGAAGTAATCATTCATTTTATTATCCAAATCCCAACCTATTCATCTCATGGAGAAAAACTTATAGTACTCCATATCTAACACCCATGGTGTTACTAGTAAATTCAATTACTATCCAACATTTTAAATCTAATTAAAGATTTAACTATCACATGGAGGGAAACTGGTTTTACCCCATTCTCGAACATTTCTAGAATTTGGTAAATTTAATTACCCTATTCTAATTTCAATCTAATAAAAGATTCATTAAAAATCCACTTAGTTTTCTTCTCAAAATTCATTACTCAATGATTATTCGATATTAGGAAATTAATTCTGTCTTTAACTGGGTTAAAGAACCAATGTGACTTAAAACACAGTTCACGATAAACCCAAAATCATCTTCCATTTAAAATGGAATCTTCACGGAAATTATATCTGCTTACAGTTGATATTAATCTCCGTATCCAACCAACACTATAAGCGGAATATTGGCTAGCGCCTTTCAATTCCTCAAAAAGCCTAAATCTTCATCTGTGGAGACTTATCTCGACCGTTAACCAATACTGTATCCATTTAATTCCAATTTAATTTAATTAATTGGAAAACTCCAGTCTTCACTTATCTTTAATTCAGATTCATTATAAAAAGATGGATATCTTCCTCACATTTAATGTTTAATAAACTATCAAATGAACATCCGGGCTTTCCTTTCGATCCAATCCGATCCTCGCCCAGATAAATAAACATTGGCCAGGTAAGTTTAATGCACTGGTTGCAACATTCCTTACCTTGTTAAACACCCCGTTACCTTTCCGGATCTCACAATCGGGACAGGCTTACTTGTGATTTCCACATATTTAACCAGAATAGGTGCTTATTATTTAAAACATTATTCATTCATCCAAAATACTTTCATCCTTCCTGATTATTTTATTATTAAATAACCATCTAAAATCCAATTTCTGGAATGAGACTCATTCAACTCCTGTATATCCGAGAATTTGGGTATATACAAACATCCAATAAACATAAACAAGATATCATGTGTATAACGAGTTGTAACTAAACTCGTTAGTTATTTAAGATTAGATGTCGGTGTCATAATTGGGTTCCATTTTATTAATTAACAAACAAACGATATTCATAACCGTTGATCAACCAAATCAAACATCCAAACTAAATCAAATTCATCCAACATCTTCCAAACATGAATAATATTCGTTTGCTAGAGATCAACTCAACATAAGCATGTAATGATGCCCAGAACCATGTTATAAGTTTCTGATGTTCATTACCCTAGCTACCAACCCAAGTATTCATCATATAAGGTCCAACTTCATGAATATCAATAAAAGGTCTTTCTTTTCATGTATAAATCCAAATTTACACCTCTTTATACGTAATTACACATATAGGTTGGGCCTATATGGGTTCTATCTCTCTTTTACCAACTTAAACCATAGTTAATAACCCACAAATTCTTCACATAAGATCCAAATCCTTGAATTTCAATTAAAGGTTTAATCTTTTCATGTATAAACACAATTTGCACCTAAAGATTATATCGTTACCTATGAAAAAAGGTTGAATCTTTAGGGATTAAATGCCCTTAACCATATCAAATCATTTGCTAATAACTCAAACATACCACCAAAATTTACTCAAAGCATGGATCTACCAAATATTCCATAAAGGTGCAACTTTATGAACCTAAAATAAAGGTTTTCACTCCAAACTCCTAAAAAGTTGCCATTTTTACTTCATGAACCTATTTAGGAATTTTTAGCAATCATATACCATCAAATCATCCATGAATTCACCACCAAAACACTAGAAAACATTTCAACAAACACCTTACATGCAATTATTATATCAAGCAACAAAAACCCTTTAAAATTTTAGTTTTTTTCACCTAAATGCAACCAGAACGTCGCCTAGGATGTATAGATCCTTCTCCTCGCTTTTCTCCTTCCTTTCTTCTTTATTTTCTAATTTTTTTTTAATTTTAAAAAAGGGGGAAAACGTGAGAACATAATGATAGGGGAGGAAGAAGGAGATTTCAAGGGAAGATAGGAAAATGAGATGGTAAAGGAGATAAGGGTGGGGGTATTTATAAGGAAGCTCAATTTCATGGATGAAAAACACATGTCTTAAGAGATAAGCATGGAAAATGAATGGATATAATTCATCCATATCCTTAGGAATAGTGAAGTGTATTTTCTCAAGCACTTTCCGACCTCCCGTCGGAGTATCAAACGATAACGGTTTTCAGTAATTCTTCCACCATATCGCTTAGTTTCTAACGTACTTCAATCCTGTGTGTTCAAATCCAAAATCGGAGTTTGTTTGGATTTTCAAATAATTAATTTTAATAATTTTAACAACTTTCTATATCCGATACGGGATTTCCCCAGACTTCATACCTAGCTTATATTCTATGTTCTAAATTTTTCCGGATAGGTCTCAGGTTCTAGTTTTGCCGTTAGGACTATCAAATTCCAATTACTATCAAAATTTAGTTCAAATTTTGGCCTTTTATTTTTTCCTTCTCCCCGAACGGATGTCGTTTTACGCGAAACTTCCCTGAGTACTAAAATTCACTATTTCAGATCCAATGGAGATGGTCTCACGATCTAGCGATATTCCGTTCTCAAGATATCCTCAAAATCATCCCTTTTTAGTTCAAATTTTGAATCTTTTGTGAATTTAACATATCTAACGGATGCCATTTTTGACGTAACTTGGTTGGTTACCTAATTTCATCATTACGGATTTATTGAAACTGATTTCGTTGAATTCTGAGCTCAATAGCTACCACTTCCTTTGTAAACATGCTATTTTTAATAAAAATTCGTTCTTTTTGGACTATTTCAATTTTATTCCTGTTGAAATCTAAATTTATTTTGATCTTTATGAAATTTGGAAATTTTAAATTGGTTCCAAATTTCTGGGTAGTTATAGTGGAAAATCGAACACAACTGATCAAACCTCGATCAAATGTTTTTAGTGATCAATTTGGTCATATAAAGGAGGATCACCTGAAACCTAGTAATGAAAAGAAGAAAAACAAACATGAAAAGTTTAAATAGAAGATAAGCTTTTCAAATGACATGAGATGTTCAGACTGTTGCTGATCATCAGACAACAATAGCAACAATGATGGTGAATAAACAAACGTATGCTTCATGGCAAATACGGATGAGGTATGTCCCGATCTTACGGTGAAATCTTAGAACTTAATATGGAACTTGATGATAAATTTAGACAAAAAATAATTAAATAACGATTATATTGCTAAAATAAATTGGTTGGACTTGAAGTAGGATTACCAAAAGATGAAAAAGTCATTTTCGAAGAAGAATGGGAACTTTTACAAGTAATTGTAGAAAAACTTACAAGTGAAAAAGATTCCATATCATGTGAACTTGAAAAAATTAAACTAGAAACAATGACATTAGGAATGAAAACATTGACTTGAAAAATAATCTAGACATTTCAAAATATGAAATTCTTGAACCAAAAGATAAAATGGATAAGATTACTAGCAATGATTCCAAATTTAATAAGGGAAAAAGTGGAAATTTGTGTTAAGGTCTTACCATTGGGGTCTAATTTTTTTCCAGGACACGACATCGTCTGGATTAGGTTTAAGGAAAAAAATTAGTTTGCTTTATTTCATAAACACTTTCCTTTCTCAAATTGTAAAAACGATCTTCATTGAACAATTAAACATAAGATTTTCGAGAACATCTCGTGCTTCAAACGAATCCAGTAAACATTCACCGGAATTAATTGATATTCTTTGTATCTCATGATTCGATTATTGCTATTTGAAGAATCGATTTTCTGTCCTGTTATTGCTAAACGATTGATTTTGTCGTGTATATTGGATCTAAACATTCGCCTGATGATCCATATTTGTAGTGTATCTCATGAATCGTTTTTCTATTAGATCTAGTTTTTTTTTTTTTTTTTGTGGAGTTTGATGTAGTGAGATGTGATGTTCCTGTGCATGGATGTAAGTCAGTAACATAATTGACGATGAAACTTTATTGACAGGTGTTCTGTTGTTCTTATTGATGATTTTGTAATGGCTTATGTTGAAACTTTAATAATGAATTCGATAATGAATTTCTAATGGTTGATGATATTATTCAGATAACTGAGAATGAACGATTTTATACTTTCCCAGGAAATCATATAATCTATACTTTTAACAGAAAAAAGATAAACGATTTTATCTTTTTCTCAGGAAATCATCTAACTTATACTTTTAATAGAAATAAAATATGGTTTTATCTTTTTCTTAGAAAACCATTTAATTTTATGCTTTTTAACAGAAAATCCTATAAGGCCTATATATATACAACCTTGAAAAAACACAACGCCCTTCTGTTGGTTATAAAAACAAAACCAATACTTATACGTATATATATAAACATTTCCTGGTTTGTACGCACATATGTATTCACTTGGTTCATAATACCTAGTCAATATTACACACACACACACATATATATACCCATATATATATATATATATATATAAGACCAAATAGATACAAGCATACTGTTTAACCAAATTCATTACTACTGAGCTATTCATTTGATTTGCAACCATCTAACCAAACTCATTACTACTGGACTATTCATTTCATAAATTCCATGCTAATTAAACACTTTAGGGCGCCATTTTTAACAGAAAAAAGATAAACAATTTTATATTTTTCTCAAGAAATCATAAAACTTATATTTTTAATAGAAAAAAGATAAACGATTTTATCTTTTTCTCAGGAAATCATATAACTTATATGTAATGACCCGTATTTTACCGTATAATAATTAAATTATTTAATTATATAAATATGGATTGAGAGATTTAAATGGTCGTTGAATTAAATTATAGTGAATATTTAATTAAAATAAATAATATAATAATATATTTAATTTATGAAATAGTCAGAAATAGTGGAAATCACAAAATAGTGTGAATTGGATCATCTATGATATTTAATTCAGTTTAGAATTGAATTAGAATAACGAATATATTATTTGAACGACAGTTTGAACGTAGAATTATAATATAATTATAATCGAGCTCGAAATGGCGCGGCAGTTCGCTATTTGGCGATTTAAACTTCAACTGAATATATAGAGTCCGTTTTAAATCGGATTTCTATGAAACAAGAAACGTTAGGAGCTCGTGATGTATATTTTTCTAATGGAAGAGAAAAATCGGGATTTCATTATGTAGATTTTGATTTATGTCCAAATCAAATTTTAGAAAAGTCGGTATGGAATTCCTTTATAATTTATAAAGGAATTATTTATATTATATAAAAGGAATTTCATTATAAATCGAATATCAATTTAATCGGGGTTTGAAATATCAAGCTAGAAATTCATATAGGAACATTCTAGAGCTGTATGATATTCTATGTGAATATATACGATAATATTTATTTATAAATATTATATTTAAATGTTTTTAAATATATTTATATATTTAAATGGGTTATTTAGAGCTTTAAAAATAGCCAGTTTTGTAAACGACCTCAGAATTCGACGAAACTAATTTTGTTGGATTCGCAATATAAAATTATTATTAGATGTCAAGTTTCGTGATTTTTAAAGTCAGTATGTGGCCGCGGGCGATTTTAATGTGAAAAACAGTCGGTATTCTAACGGTTAAAAATACGCTGTGTGAGCAAACTGAGTCGGAATTCGACGAAACTAGTTTCGTTGGGTCCGCAATGTCGAACTGTAGCTGCATGTCCAGTTTCGTGACTTTTGGGTATCGTATGTGATTACAGTAATTTAAGGGGACAAATAAAAATAGCTTTTGCTTAAAATAAAATAAAAAATTCAAATTAAAAAATACTAAACCTATCCTATATATTATCATTACTTCACCAAACCCTTTCTCACAGATTTCTCCGGTCAAGAACTTTGAGCCGCCACCAGTTCTTTCAGAACATGAAAAAATCCCACTTCAAAAATCAAAATAAATTCGCAGAAAAATCTGTAAATTCCTTCATAAATATATTTTTGTTTATAGTGATGAACTCTTCCATCTCGTATAATTATGTGGGGTTCGATGGCTTTTCCGTCGCATCGTGTATGAGCTACGCGAGACCTAGGGTTTAGGAAATCAGCTATTTTAAGCATCAATTAAATCTGTGGTTGTTAGATTTGGATTCAGGGTAGTGAATGGAAGAGATTGTGATTTTTTGTGTGGAATATTTAGACAAAAAGGTTCGGTACTTTGGGGGTAGCAGCGCGTTGAGGAAACTGGAGCCATGTTTTAGAGTGAGATCGGGTTAGACTTTAGTAGGCAGGGAAGAAAGAGGGTTGGTCGAGACGAGAAACATTGGCTTTAGTTTGCTTTCAAATGGAAAAATAGAGAAGGACGTTGGGATTTAAGATTCAGCAATGGTGTTGAATAATTCTGGAGCAGCCGTGGTCTTCAAAAGTGGGGAAGAAGGATTTAATATACGGTGTATGGGTATTGGGGCGAAGGAAAATGGGTAAAGCCCAATTATTTATTTAAAATAAAACTATATATTTTGTTTATTCTCATGTTAGCTAGAAATAATCATAACTTCGTCATACGTAATCAGAATTGGGTAAAACAAGATCCGTTGGGATCGTATGGACGACTGCTACAAAATGGAACTGACTGGGAATGAATTGGAGCCCGTCACAATTTATAGCGAAATAAATTGTCCGTCTGAATCAAGCGATGGTTATTGTTATTAACGATGATCGTCCAAGGTGAGTAAATCTCACTAACTCTACTCAATTTATATTTTTATAAAATATTTTTAGAATTCATAAATGATGGTTGTTTGCTGTGTATTGGCTGTTTGGTTGAACTGCTAGTTAGTTGATTGAAAATATAGATAACGGTATAAATATTAATTGTTAGTCAAATATTGATTCTGTTTAGCAGAATATTTCATAGTAAAATGAAATTGATGTTAATTTTATTGTTTAACATCTGTGGATGCAGGGAAACAGGTCGGAGGGACCCAACTGGGTTCCTCAACATTTATTTTACTGTATTTTTCATATATTGTGTTATATGATGTGATATGAAATCTGTTGTTGATTTTGTATGGTTGAAATGATACCGATCATTGTTATATGGTACGTTAAATACCATAAGGAATACTGGAATGTTAAAAAGGAAATTTTCAATGTTATATTGAAAAAAATATTTATAGAATTAA
Organism: Allium sativum; assembly: GCA_030737875.1. Taxonomy (NCBI): domain Eukaryota; kingdom Viridiplantae; phylum Streptophyta; class Magnoliopsida; order Asparagales; family Amaryllidaceae; genus Allium; species Allium sativum. The sequence continues at coordinate 718,837,034 of CM060924.1, read as the reverse complement.
AAGATTATTTAAAAAGAAAATATTTATTTAGAAAATAAATAGATTAAAAAGGAATATTTATTTGTAAATCAAATAGATAGAATTGAAAGGAAATATTTATAAAACATTTACAAATAAAACTGAAAAAGGAATATTCGTAAACCATTTACAAATAGAATTGAAAAGGGATATTTATTTGATAAATAAATACAATAGAAAGAAGAAATATTTGTATAACAAATGGTAAAGGAAATATAATTTAGGAAATAAATAAGATCTTTTAAAAGTTTATATTAGAAATAAAATATTTATAAAATCAAAGGATTTTATAAAAAGAATATTTATCATTTGATAAATAAAATAAAATAAAAGTGATAAATATTTAGAAAATAAATAGATTATAAAAGGAAATACTTGAAAAAAATGAAGAAGTGTATAAAAAGAGAATTTTACACTAGGAAAGTTTAGACCCATGCTCCGCACACAGGTATAATAGAATATGAATTTAAAGTAGATTTTTAATAGATATCTGTTTTAATAGATAAGTGGAGAAGATAAATTTATAAATAATATTTATAAATTAAATGAAATGTTTATCATTAGATAAATAGAATATATAAGTCAGGACTTATATAGAAAAGTAAGAATCGATTTCAACATCGATATTAGAAACTAAATCAACGTAGAGTTAATCAAAGGAGTTAATCAGTTAGAGTTAATCAATTAGAGTTAATCAGTTAGAGTAAATCGATTAGAGTTAGAATTAATCGAATTAGAGTTAACTGAACATACTTAATTGAATTAGAATTTATTGAATATTAGTTATTCAATTAGATTTGATCGGATATATTAATTTGAGATAGAGTTAGTCAAACATAGTTATTCATGATGAATTGCCATTTCGTACGACTGCTAGTGTAATTCGCAGGGCTGCGGATAGCCTACGACGGTCGGATGTTTCCCGAGGGAATCAGCATTACCATTGTGATCGCTGCGATCTAGAGTCAAGCGAATGGAGTTAAGTCGAATATTAGTTAATCGATAGGAGTTAATCAGGCCGAGTTAGTCAAGTTGAGTAAAATAAGTCGAGTTAGTTAAGTTAGAGTTAATCGATCAGAGTTAATCAGTTAGAGTAAATCAGTTTAGAGTTAACCAGTTAGAGTTAATTAATTAGAGTTAATCGATTGGAGTTAAATGGAATTAGAGTTATTCAAATAGAGTTAATCAAGTTCGAATTAGTCGAGTATTAGTAAATTGAATAGAGTTAGTCAAAAGGAATTAATCGAATATAGTTTTTTCGAAGTGAGTTAAATCGAATATAGTTTATTCAAAGTGAGTTAAATCGAATATAGTTTATTCGAAGTGAGTTAAATCGATTATAGTTTATTCGAAGTGAGTTAAATTGAATATAGTTTATTAAAAGTGAGTTAAATCGAATATAGTTTATTCGAGGTGAGTTAAATCGAATATAAGTTATTCGAAGGGAGTTAAATCGAATATTAGTTATTCGAAGGAGAGATAATCAAAATAAAGATTACTCGAAAGAGAATTATATGTCGAATTCGATTATATCGAATTCGGGAAAGTATTATCTACTTTCCTTTTTTTACATCAAGATTTATTTATTAATAAATAAATTAGAGTAGGTTAATTATTCACAGTAAGAAATAAAAAGTTAGATGTTAAGTTAGATATTCAGAAGTAGGAATTATAATGCTATAGTTATAACCAATGTTTTCAACAAAGAAGTGGATATGTAAATAAAATCCGAGAGTTGCATAAGGAAGTTTATTAAAGATTTGAAAGGTGAACTTTGTCTATATCAAAGTTATAAATGTTGTTCAGTTAAGGTCTGAGAGGCAATTATACCCCAACGTGATTGACTTCGTTTTTAACTAAAGGATGGGTAAGGTTCGATAGTGAAGGTTAGTTAAGTGAATTGAGCTAATGTGTGCAATGGTTTAAATTGGTTTAGTGATGTTCTATTTAAACATCTGTTTAAATCAAGTGTATAAATTTTGGAAACATTTTCCAATTATAATCAGAGATTGTTTCTAATCATAGAAAATGAAATGTTGATGAGAAAGAATACTGGAATGATAGTGATACGTGAAACAGAGATGGAAATGTTTTCCAATGATTGATGATGTATATTTCCTAAATTTAGAAAATAAGAAATGTTGAGTATATAGAAATGGGAAATGAATAAATAAATGACTAATTTAATTAAAAGAGATAAGTGTTGGTTGATGATTGATCGAAATTCTATTTGGAAATAAGATCGTAGGTTGCACACCTATTTTTCTTTTATAGTTAAATCATCGACTATTGAAGTTTTTGACCATTTTTCCGTCGTCAATATGGAGAGACTGGGATCAGATCAGATTCATTATCTGAAAACTACTCTGTATGGATGTTAGCATTGCGATCAAATATGATGGGAATAAGTGAAGACGGGGTTATGCAAGGGCTATCTTGTTTACAGAATAGTGCCTTCGGTTTCTCCAGTCCCAGGGCAACGTAAATGGACGAATGTCTGACAAAGTATATCTAACGGGTCGCGTAAGTTGATCTCTTCAAACGTACTTACGTTGGTGGCGGAGGAATTCGTTTCTCTTAGCTTTATACCCATGGTATTTTTAGGGAAATCAATTTGTGATTTGGCGGGTATGACGATATGGCATTCAAAGTGAATGGTGGTCAGGTGTATCAAATATACGTTATGACCTCAAGCCTCATCAACCGGGAAATGACAGAAATCGGGCAGGCAGCATGGTTAAGTGGGTCGCTACATTAGGGTGTATATCACCTATCTAGAGAAAATACATTTCATTCTTTTATCTATTATCGATGTTGTCCCTTTTCGGGAAACGATGGGTAGCTCCCAACCATTGGTGGTATACATTCGATACACTCAAGCGAAATGAGTGGTCGGTCATGTGTGGGCCGGGTTGCAAGACGTTCTTGTTGAACCCAGTGTATTCGCCTCTAGAGATGCACTATCGGCAGGTGGTCCCATACCTTGTCATAGTTGGAATCCAATTCCCAATAAGCACCCGCGGTTTTGTTTGTATACTATATATGTGGAACGTGAGATGCAAGCGTTTTTCTAGATTGTTAATTACCTGTGATTAGACATTATTATAATATCAGAGAAGTATTAATTTTCAACACTGTTTAGGATTATCGTAAGATAAAAACCGTCCGTGTTTATGTGTGGATTGGTCTTATGATTATCATTTCTTTTGAAAGGATTTTTGAAAAGTTAAACAAAAATGATTCGAGTTTACTCACACCAGTCCCATGACTGACCCAGAGTTTATTTTGTTTTATTTTCCCTAAACTCTTGGGTGCCCAATTTTGTACAGGCAGTCAAGTAGTTCGGGTCTTTACAGATATACTTGGAGGAGCTTGAAGCAGGAGGCTTCAGGATTATATAGCTATTGTTATTTCCGCTATGTGTAAGTGTTGTACTCTGATGATGTTCTTATACTGTTTTTATTGCAATGTTATATTATATATTATAGCTTATTCGTTCCGTTGTGAGATTCATATTAATCTGATTCTGCTTTGTGGTGATCTTCTTCTTCTATTTTAATTTAGTATCTTATCTATTCTCACCCTCTAACTTCTTTCTATTAATGATCAGGTATTTCCGATGTCTGAATAGTCAACATGGTAGTTTTATGTTGATTTTTGGAGTCGAAAATCCCAGTTCGTTACAGTGGTATCAGAGCTGAAGGTTAATTGATTACCTTGGCTCTGTGGCATAACTCAGTAGAGATGGGGTTAGTAATACCCTAGATTGAGTTTGAGTGTATATATACGAGTGAACGTATTTGTAGATTTTATAAAAATTGTTTTATATTGTGGAGATTTATTGGTCGGGTAGTTTGTGAATTCTAGTCGATCAGTTTGATCCACTGTATCGGTAGGAGTTTCTAAACACTTGAATATGACGAACCGACACAAATATGTTTTGAAAGAGGGTAAATGAAATAATTTTACCCAAATTTTATTTTGATATAAAAGAAAGGTGTATCTTGGAATTATTATCATATATTGGATGTGTTGGTTGATTATAATTGAAATGGTTATATTAACCAATTTGAGTTCGTATAATATAAAAGCAGGTTAATTAAATCTTAATTAAATCAGAAATGGGAACTAAAATTTTGAAAACTGGGGAAAAAGTGATTGTAAGTGGATTTGAGTTAAGTATAAGGAAATTTTAAAATCCTGGGAGATTTTAAATTGTTTACAAGTATCATGAATGATATTTTGAAATGAATTTCAAAATGGAAATGTTTAAATATGTGTTTTGAATAGTGCTATAGTATTGAACTCACTTTGATCACTGGGAAATAACTCTGATGATGCTGGCAACATCATCAGTGTTCACTTTCGAGTTGTAAGTGACGGATTACTACGAAAGATTTGTGTTGGATTGTTTGAGGAAAACAAATTGTTTGAAATCTGAAATGGAATATTTGGTTTTAGAAAAGCTAAGCTGTTTAAAAACTCCCAGAAAGAGACTGTTTGAATTAAAACAAATTTAAAGAAAAATTTGTGAATGAAAACTGGAATTGAATTAAAACCAGTAAGGGGAAATTGAATTGAAATAGAACGATATCGAATAAAGTTGGATTTGTGAGTTATGAATTTGTTTAAGTATATTGGACAGGTAAGTAAGAATTGAAATTGGTAATGGAATTTGAGAATGAGAATGAGATTTGGTTTTAAAATAGGATGATTGGATTTGAGAACAGATAATTGGAGATTGATTGGGATGACTTTGGTATATGCTGAATTGACAGCAGAATGAAAGGATTTAATGATATGCCCAACAAAAAGGTACACGTTTATTTTTATGGATTTGGTGATTTATGGGCCGATTTGGCAAGCCGTGGCTGTTTGATTTTCTTTTGGGTTGAAGAAGGCCTAGAGAGGCGAGTTGGGGTTTGAACTACTGACCGGTACAAAGGAGGCGCTGGCAAAAATTTCGGATGTTAGAAAATTTTCAGAATTTTTGAAATTTTTCGTTTATAGATACGAAGTAATAATTTAATCGAAATAAATTGGTTTAGTGAAACCAGAGTTAAGAAGTAAACAAATAAATTTTTACCCAGCCAATAGGGTTTGTTCTCTACCTTAGCAATTTCGAGGACGAAATTATTTTAAGGAGGGAAGATGTAACGACCCGTATTTTACCGTATAATAATTAAATTATTTAATTATATAAATAGGGATTGAGAGATTTAAATGGTCGTTGAATTAAATTATAGTGAATATTTAATTAAAATAAATAATATAATAATATATTTAATTTCTGAAATAGTCAGAAATAGTGGAATTCACAATATAGTGTGAATTGGATCATCTATTATATTTAATTCAGTTTAGAATTGAATTAGAATAACGAATATATTATTTGAACGACAGTTTGAACGTAGAATTATAATATAATTATAATCGAGCTCGAAATGGCGCGGCAGTTCGCTATTTGGCGATTTAAACTTCAACTGAATATACAGGGTCCGTTTTAAATCGGATTTCTATGAAACAAGAAATGTTAGGAGCTGGTGATGTATATTTTTCTAATGGAAGAGAAAATTCGGGATTTCATTGTGTAGATTTTGATTTATGTCCAAATAAATTTTTAGAAAAGTCGGTATGGAATTCCTTTATAATTTATAAATTAATTATTTATATTATATAAAAGGAATTTCATTATAAATCGAATATCGATTTAATCGGGATTTGAAATATTAAGCTAGAAATTCATATAGGAATATTCTAGAGCTGTATGATATTCTGTGTGAATATATACGATAATATTTATTTATAAATATTATATTTAAATGTTTTTAAATATATTTATATATTTAAATGGGTTATTTAGAGCTTTAAAAATAGCCAGTTTTGCAAACGACCTCAGAATTCGACGAAACGAATTTTGTTGGATCCGCAATATTAAATTATTGTTAGATGTCAAGTTTCGTGATTTTTGAAGTCAGTATGTGGCCGTGGGCGATTTTAATGTGAAAAACAGTCGATATTCTAACGGTTAAAAATACGCTGTGTGAGCAAACGGAGTCGGAATTCGACGAAACTAGTTTCGTTGGGTCCGCAATGTCGAACTGTAGCTCTATATATTATTTCGTGATTTTTGGATATCGCATGTAATTACAGTAATTTTAGGGGACAAATAAAAATAGCGTTTGCTTAAAATAAAATAAAATATTCAAATAAAAATATATTAAATCTAACCTATATATTATCATTACTTCACCAAACCCTTTCTCACATATTTCTCCGGTCAACAACTTCGAGATGCCACCAATTCTTTCAGAACATGAAAAAATCCCACTTCAAAATATAAAATAAATTCGCAGAAAAGTCTATAAATTCCTTCATAAATATATTTGTGTTTATAGTGATGAACTCTTCCATCTCGTGTAATTATGTGGGGTTCGATGGATTTTCCATCTCATCGTGTATGAGCTACGCGAGACCTAGGGTTCAGGAAATCAGCTATTTTAAGCATCAATTAAATCTGTGGTTGTTAGATTGGGATTCAAGGTAGAGAATGGAAGAGATTGTGATTTTTTGTGTGGAATATTAAAACAAAAAGGTTCGGTACTTTTGGGGTAGCAGCGCGTCGAGGAAACTAGAGTCATGTTTTAGAGTGAGATCGGGTTAGACTTTAGTAGGTAGGGAAGAAAGAGGGTTGGTCGAGACGAGAAACGTTGGCTTTAGTTTGCTTTCAAATGGAAAAATGGAGAAGGACGTTGGGATTTAAGATTCGGCAATGGTGTTGAATAATTCTGGAGCAACCGTGGTCTTCAAAAGTGGGAAAGAAGGATTAAGTATACGTTGTATGGGTATTGGGCTGAAGGAAAATGGGTAAAGCCCAATTATTTATTTAAAATAAAACTATATATTTTGTTTATTCTCATGTTAGCTAGAAATAAGCATAACTTTGTCATAAGTAATCAGAATTGGGCAAAACAAGATCCGTTGGGATCGTATGGACGACAGCTACAAGATGGAACTGACTAGGACTGAATTGGAGCCCATCACAATTTATAGCGAAATAAATTGTCCATCTGAATCAAGCGATGGTTATCGTTATTAACGATGATCGTCCAAGGTGAGTAAATCTCACTAACTCTACTCAATTTATATTTTTATAAAATATTTTTAGAATTCATAAATGATGGTTGTTTGCTATGTATTGGCTATTTGGTTGAACTGCTAGTCAGTTGATTGAAAATATAGATAACGATATAAATATTAATCGTTAATAAAGTATTGATTCTGTTTAGCAGAATATTTCATAGTAAAATGAAATTGATGTTAATTTTATTGTTTAACATCTCCGGATGCAAGGAAACAGGTCGGAGGGACCCAACTGGGTTCCTCAACATTTATTTTACTGTTTTTTCATATATTGTGTTATATGATGTGATATGAAATCTATTGTTGATTTCGTATGGTTGAAATGATAACGATCATTATTATATGGTACGTTAAATACCATAAGGAATACTGGAATGTTAAAATGGAAATTTTCAATGTTATATTGAAAAAAAATATTTATAAAATTAAAAGATTTTTTAAAAAGAAAATATTGATTTAGAAAATAAATAGATTAAAAAGGAATATTTATTTGTAAATCAAATAGATAAAATTGAAGGGAAATATTTATAAAACATTTACAAATAAAATTGAAAAAGGAATATTTGTAAACCATTTACAAATAGAATTGAAAAGGGATATTTATTTGATAAATAAATAGAATAGAAAGAAGAAATATTTGTATAACAAATGGTAAAGGAAATATTATTTAGGAAATAAATAAGATCTTTTAAAAGTGTATATTAGAAATAAAATATTTATAAAATCAAAGGATTTTATAAAAAGAATATTTATCATTTGATAAATAAAATAAAATAAAAGTGATATTTATTTAGAAAATAAATATATTATAAAAGGAAATACTTGAAAAAATGAAGAAGTGTATAAAAAGAGAATTTTACACTAGGAAAGTTTAGACCCGTGCTCCGCACATGGGTATAATAGAATATGAATTTAAAGTAGATTTTTAATAGAAATCTATTTTAACAGATAAGTGGAAAAGATCAATTTATAACTAATATTTGTAAATTAAATGAAATGTTTATCATTGGATAAATAGAATATATAAGTCAGGACTTATATAGAGAAGTAAGAATCGATTTCAACATCAATATTTGAAACTAAATAAACGTAGAGTTAATCAAAGGATTTAATCATTTAGAGTTAATCAGTTAGAGTACATCGATTAGAGTTAGAATTAATCAAATTAGAGTTAACTGAACATAGTTAATCGAATTAGAATTTATTGAATATTAGTTATTCAATTAGAGTTGATCGGATATAGTTATTTGAGAGAGAGTTAGTCAAACATAGTTATTCAGGATGAATTGCCATTTCGTACGACTGCTAGCGTAATTCGCAGGGCTGCGAATAGCCTACGGCGGTCGGATGTTCCCTGAGGGAATCAGGCGTAACCATTGTGATCGCTGTGATCAGAGTCAAGCGAATGGAGCTAAGTCGAATATTAGTTAATCGATAGGAGTTAATCATGTCGAGTTAGTCAAGTTGAGTAAAATAAGTCGAGTTAGTCAAGTTAGAGTTAATCGATCAGAGTTAATCAGTTAGAGTTAATCAGTTAGAGTTAACCAGTTAGAGTTAATCAATTAGAGTTAATCGATTGGAGTTAAATCGAATTAGAGTTATTCAAATGGAGTTAATCAAGTTCAAATTAGTCGAGTATTAGTAAATTGAATAGAGTTAGTCAAAATAAATTAATCGAATATAGTTTATTCGTAGTGAGTTAAATCGAATATAGTTTATTCGAAGTGAGTTAAATCGAATATAGTTTATTCGAAGTGGGTTAAATCGAATATAGTTTATTCGAAGTGAGTTAAATCGAATATAGTTTATTCGAAGTGAGTTAAATCGAATATAAGTTATTCGAAGGGAGTTAAATCGAATATTAGTTATTCGAAGGAGAGATAATCAAAATAAAGATTACTCAAAAGAGAATTATATGTCGAATTCGATTATATCAAATTCGGGAAAGTATTATCAACTTTCCGGTTTTTACATCAAGATTTATTTATTTATAAATAAATTAGATTAGGTTAATTATTCAAAGTAAAAAATAAAAAGTTAGATGTTAAGTTAGATATTTCAGAAGTAGGGTTTATAACGCTATAGTTATAACCAATGTTTTCAATAAAGAAGTGGATACGTAAATAAAATCCGAGAGTTGCGTAAGGAAGTTTATTAAAGATTTGAAAGGTGAACTTTGTCTATTTCGAAGTTAGAAATGTTGTTCAGTTAAGGTCTGAGTGGTAGTTATACCCCAACTAGATTGACTTCGTTTTTAACTAAGGGATGGGTAAGATTCGATAGTGAAGGGTTGCTAAGTGAATTGAGCTAATGAGTGCAATGGTTCAAATTGGCTTAGTGATGTTTTATTTAAACATCTGTTTAAATCAAATGTATAAATTTTGGAAACATTTTCCAAATATAATCAGAGATATTTTCTAATCATAGAAAATGAAATGTTAATGAGAAAGAATACTGGAATGACAGTGATACGTGAAACAGAGATGGAAATGTTTTCCAATGATTGATGATGTATATTTCCTAAATTTAGAAAATAAGAAATGTTGAGTATATAGAAATGGGAAATGAATAAATAAATGAATAATTTAATTAAAAGAGATAAGTGTTGGTTGATGATTGATCGATCAAAATTCTATCTGGAAATAAGATCGCTCGTTGCACACCTATTTTTCTTTGATAGTTAAATCACCGACTATCGAAGTTTTTGACCATTTTTCCGTCGTCAATACGGAGAGACCGGGATTAGATTCATTATCTGAAAACCACTATGTATGGACGTTAGCGTTGCAATCAAATATGATGGAAATAAGTGAAGACGGAGTTATGCAAGGGCTATCCTGTTTACAGAATAGTGCCTTCGGTTTGTCCAGTCCCAGGGCAACGTAAATGGACGAATGTCTGACAAAGTATATCTAACGAGTCGCGTAAGTTGATCTCTTCAAAAAATTTCCAACTTATGTTGGTGGCGGAGGAATTCGTTTCTCTTAGCTTTATACCCATGGTATTTTTGGGGAAATGAATTTGTGATTTGGCGGGTATGACGATGTGGCATTCAAAGTGAATGGTGGTCAGGTGTATCAAAGATACATTATGACCTCAAGCCTCATCAATGGGGAAATGACAGAAATCGGGCAGGCGGCATGGCTAAGTGGGTCGCTCCCATTAGGGTGTATATCACCTATCTAGAGAAAATCCATTTCATTCTTTTATCTATTATCCATGCTGTCCCTTTTCGGGAAACGGTGGGTAGCTCCCAACCGTTGGTGGTATACATTCGATACACTCAAGCGAAATGAGTGGTCGGTCATGTGTGGGCCGGGTTGCAAGATGTTCTTGTTGAACCCAGTGTATTCGCCTCTAGAGATACACTATCGGCAGGTGGTCCCATACCTTGTCATAGTTGTAATCCAATTCCCAATAAGCACCCGCGGTTTTGTTTGCATACTATATATGTGGAATATGAGATGCAAGCGTTCTGCTAGATTGTTAATTACCTGTGATTAGACATTATTATAATATCAGAGAAGCATTGATTTCCAAAACTATTTTGGGTTAAGATAAAAACCGTCCGTGTTTATGTGTGGATTGGTCTTACGATTATCTTTTCTTTTGAAAGGATTTTTGAAAAGTTAAACAAAAATGATTTGAGTTTACTCACACCAGTCCCATGACTGACCCAGAGTTTATTTTGTTTTGTTTTCCCTAAACTCTTGGGTGCCCAAATTTGTACGGGCTGTCAAGTAGTTCAGGTCTTTACAGATATACTTGGAGGAGCTTGAAGCAGGAGGCTTCAGGATTATATAGCTACTGTTATTTCCGCTGTAAGTGTTATACTCTGATAATGTTATTATACTATTTTTATTGCAAAGTTATGTTATATATTATATTTTATTCGTTCCATTGTGAGATTCGTATTATTCTGATTTTGCTCTGTGGTGATCTTCTTCTTCTTCTTCTATTCTAATTTTCTATCTTATCTATTCTCACCTTCTAACTTCTTTCTATTAATGATCAAGTATTTCCGATGTCTGAATAGTCAACATGGTAGTTTTGTGTTAATTTTTGGAGTCGAAAATCCCAGTTCGTTACAGTGGTATCAGAGCTGAAGGTTAGTTGATTACCTTGGCTCTGTGGCATAACTCAGTAGAGATGGGGTTAGTAATACCCTAGATTGAGTTTGAGTGTATATATACGAGTGAACGTATTTGTAGATTTTATAAAAAATGTTTTATATTGTGGAGATTTATTGGTCGGGTAGTTTGTGAATTCTAGTCGATCAGTTTGATCCACTGTATCGATAGGACTTTCTAAACACTTGAATATAACGAACAGAAAAAATATAGTTTTTTATTTTTCTTAGAAAATCGTTTAATTTTATGCTTTTTAACAGAAAATATTTTAAGGCCTATATATATATATACAACCTTGAAAAAACACATTGCCCTTCTATTGGTTATAAAAACAAAATCAATACTTATATGTATATATATAAATATTTCCAGGTTTGTACGCACATATGTATTCACTTGATTCATAATACCCAGTCAATATTACACACACACACACACACACAAATATGTATATATATAAGACCAAATAGACACAAGCATACCATTTAACCAACCTCATTACTACTTGACTATTCATTTCATATGTAAGCATACAATCTAACCAGCCTCATTACTACTGGACTATTCATTTCATAAATCCCATGCTAATTAAACACTTCAGGGCGCAATTTTTTTTACAGAAAAAAGATAAACAATTTTATCCTTTTCTTAGGAAATCATATAACTTATACTTTTAACAGAAAAATGATAAATGATTTTATCTTTTTCTTAGGAAATCATATAACTTATACTTTTAACAGAAAAAAGATATGGTTTTATCTTTTTTTAGAAAACCATTTAATTTTATGTTTTTTAACAGAAAATCCTATAAGGCCTATATATACAACCTTGAAAAAACACATTGCCCTTCTATTGGTTATAAAAACAAAACCAATGCTTATATGTATATATATATATAAACATTTCCAGGTTTGTGCACAAATATGTATTCACTTGGTTCATAATACCTATTTAATATTATACACACACACACACCCATATATATATATATATATATATATATATATATAAGACCAAATAGATACAAGCATACCAATTAACCAACCTCATTACTACTGGACCATTCATTTCATATGTAAGCATACCTTCTAACCGACCTCTTTAATATTGGACTATTCATTTGATAAATTCTATGCTAATTAAACACTTCAGGGCGCCATATTTAACAGAAAAAAGACAAACTATTTTATCTTTTTCTCAGGAAATCATATAACTTATACTTTTAACAGAAAAAAGATAAACGATTTTATCTTTTTCTCAGGAAATCATATAACTTATACTTTTAACAGAAAAAAGATATTGTTTATCTTTTTCTTAGAAAACCATTTGATTTTATGCTTTTTAATAGAAAATCTTATAAGGCCTATATATATAAAACCTTGAAAAAACACATTTCCCTTCTATTGGTTATAAAAACAAAACCAATACTTGTATATATATATATAAACATTTCCAGGTTTGTATGCACATATTTATTCACTTGGTTCATAATACCTAGTCAATATTACACACACACACACACACATGTACATATATATATATATATATAATACCAAATCGATACAAGCATACCATTTAACCAACCTCATTACTACTAGACTATTCATTTCATATGTAAGCATACCATCTAACCAACCTCGTTACTATTGAACTATTCATTTCATAAATTCCATGCTAAATAAACACTATAGGGCGCCATTTTTAACAGATAAACGATTTAATCTTTTTCTAATGAAATCTTATAATTTACACTTTTAACAGACAAAAGATAAACGATTTTATTTTTTTCTTAGGAAATCAAATAACTTATACTTTTAACGGAAAAAAGATATGGTTTTATCTTTTTCTTAGAAAACCATTTAATTTTATGCTTTTTAATAGAAAATCCTATTGGGCCTATATATATACAAACTTGAAAAAACACATTTCCCTTCTATTGGTTATAAAAACAAATCCAATACTTGTATGTATATATATAAACATTTCCAGGTTTGTACGCACATATGTATTCACTTGGTTCATAATACCGAGTTAATATTACACACACACACGCACGCACGCACACACACACACACACATATATATATAATACAAAATAGATAAAAGCATACCATTTAACCAACCTCACTACTACTGGACTATTCATTTCATATGTAAGCATACCATCTAACCAACCTCATTACTACTGGACTATTCATTTCATAAATTCCAGGCTAATTAAACACTTTCGGGCGCCATTTTTAGCAAACAAAAGATAAATGTTTTCATCTTTTTCTCAGGAAATCATATAACTTATACTTTTAACAGAAAAATGATAAACGCATTTATCTTTTTCTCAGGAAATCATATAACTTATACTTTTAACATAAAATCCTATAAGACCTATATATATACAACCTTGAAAAAACACATTGCCCTTCTGTTATTTATAAAAACAAAACCAGTACGTATATGTATATGTATATGTATATATATAAACATTTGCAGGTTTGTACGCACATATGTATTCACTTTGTTCATAATACCTAATCAATATTATATATATATAAACATTTCCAGGTATGTACGTATGAAACGACCCGAACTTCCCCGTAAAGGAAAGCCCGGATTTTCTTGAGAACATGACAAATCAGAACGCAAACAGAAATACATTTCATTGTTTATTACAACAATTTACATCAAAGTACAAGAATATACAGAGTACGAATAAATAATATACATTTGATAAATATCAGAGATTTACAAATTACAATGCAGCGGAAAATAATACAAAACACAACTAAAAGAGATACACGGATACAGAGCTTTTTGAATATCATTCCAGCTGTAAACCAGGATCCTATGAATATAAATATGCAAAACTAAAACTACTAGCTGCCCGTGTGGAAAATAGGGGCACCCAGAGTTTAGGTTAAAACAATGAACTCCAGGTCAGTCTTGTGATTGGCGTGAGAACTAAAACAGTTATTAATCTTTATTTTAAAGTTAGATAAATTAAGAGACCTCGCCGTATAACACGGAAAGGTTTCCTCCCAAGAATACCAGTGCATAAAAACAAACAGCGCCATGCTATATAAAGAACAATGAAGCTATTATAAGACCCAGGTTCCATCACACAATCCAATGCAAGCCGGAGGATAGGGTTTTACCTTATAATAGCCAAATAATGCTTGATACGCGAAATTTAATCTTTTATTATTACTATAAGTGAAGAAAACAACTTCAAATATAAATGTTTCAATCATAGACGGCATAACATCCCATGCTACTATGTCTCCATACTAGGCTCTACAATCAAAACCGCAAATGTCACGTATTGGAAGTTGGATTTCCATATGTGAACCAAGGCAAGGGATCGTCCTTACCGCTTCGAGATGTTCTAGCCCGTGTCTCAGGCAAGTACTCAGTCAAACCTTTGGGTCGTCAGGGTCGGTCCACTCGATGTGGATTAAAATGCTTGAACACTACGTTTCCCTACCCTATGGGGCGTCAATCTGGTCTGTATAAAGACCATAACATCCATCGGCCCTGCAGTGTCGATATATCCAAGGCGCCTCGCTATCCATCATCCACATAAGTAAAACATCTGGGCGTGCAAAACCCAAACACCACTCCTAACTAGAAGGAAACACATCCCTGGGGTCCTCTCCCGTTTTTGGTTCACACCAGGGTGTGAGGCTCGTGAATTAACGTTACACAAAGCTATGCTATATTGAAGCGGTGCTTTGATCATCAACCATAAGACTCTGCTTTTTAACAGAAGCCTTGATCCTTTGCATCTCAGCATGCCACACAGGCAATTCACGCTACGCAACTGATGTCTATCAATCACACAGAATGAAATCCGATGTCAGGCACACACATCCATTTACAAGTTTGTTCTGGGTTTGAACGAAACCGAAAGCACTTATTCCTCATCCCATATGTCCAATATAGGAGATAGGTCCTCGCATATCCAGTCGATGTCCAAGTACCTCTGGAACGATACCTTGTCCTGGGTGTACAGCCCAATCAAGACATCAGTAATCATCCAAACGATGTGAAGACCTCCTGTCTTCAACTACCGTACTCATCATAGACTCATCCCCGATTCAGTTATTTAGAATGGGATAAACCCGGTCTTTCCAAAAAACTCGCGTATATTATAAACAAGTGTTATAAAAACACAACATACGCCTCATTCCAATTTTGAATATTCTTTTGTTTAAATATTCATATCTTTTGTCAAAGGTTCCCTATTAATTTTATCAAAGATAAATTCTTTAAATTTATTCTTTAATCTCCCTTTGAATATCAATTCAAACCAAATTATGGTTTATCCAAACTAGTCGGATCAACAAACCTTACCGAAGTAATCATTTGTTTAATTTCCCAATCCCAACCTATTCATCCCATGAAGTAAAACTGGTAATACTTCATATCTAACACCATGGTGTTATCGGTAAAGTAAATTACCATTTCACGTTCAAATCTAATTAAAAATTTAACAATCGCTTGGAGTAAAACTGGTGCTACTCCATTCTCGATCATTTCTTGAATTTGATAATTTTGTCATCAGATTCTCATTTCAATCTAATTAAAGATTCATTAAAACTCTAATTCAGTTTTAATCTCCAAAAATCATTTAGTTAATGATTTTCTTCAAAGTTAAGAAATTAATCTTATCTTTAACTGGGTTAAAGAACTAATGTCATTTAAAACACAGCTCACGATAAACCCAAAATCACATTCCATTAACAATGGAATCTTCATGGAATACAGATCAATATATATAATCGATATGAACTTCCACATCCAGCCGATAATATAAATGGAATAACGGCAAAGCCTCTTAAATTCCATATATATTAACAGCCTTCCTCCACAGAAACTCACTTCGATTATTATCAAATCGGATTCCATTCCATTCCAATATATTAAATTGAAAAACTTTACTTTGGAAGTTCTCCATTAAATCTTTAATAAAAATATTTATAGGTTCCAAATCTAATTTCACTGTAAATCGGGTTAAAGAACGAATGTCGTTAAAAAAACAGTTCACAATAAACCTAATTTACATTCCATTTCAAATCCAATTAAATGTTAATCAATTGGTAATTCTTCTCTACATATTAATTAAAAGATTTATTCTTTTCACACGGGGTTTAAGAACAGTGTTACTGAAGACCCCATCCCATCAGTCTCTAACCGTAAATTAGTAAGAGAACAATTCTCTAAGTATTTATCCTGAAGGCCGAAACTAACATCAGATCAATACCCAGGAAACCATTCAACTTAGCTAATCTCCAGTTAGTTTCTAATTTTCTTAACTCCATTGGGTTTAAGAATAGTATTCTTAAAGATACCACTCACGACAAACCCAAAATCTCATTCCATTGTTAATCGGGTTAAAGAACAAGTGTTATTTAAAACACTAGTCATGATAAACCCAAAAACCAATTTCAATTTAATTCCAATTAAATGCTAACTAATTGGTAAACTTCATTAAATCTTAATAAAAAGATTTTGTATCTTTTCTCAACTGGGTTTAAGAACATTATTAATGAAGACATCATTCACGACAAACCCAAAATCCAATTTGATATTAAATACAAGGCTCTGAATAGAAAATATATCGACTTATATTCAATATCAAATTCTGAAACCTACAAATATCGTATTGGGAATAACAATATACATTTCTTCCAAATTCCTCCATAATATCCGCAAAATCACGGAATCCAATATCGAAATATTCCGAAGACAATTTTGATTCAAATCCATTCCAATTCATATATTGGAAATTCTGATTATTTTTAAAACCATTTCAAATCCAATTTATTTATTTAAAAATATTGGATTATAATTCTACTTCATTTCGATAAAAATATATTTTTATCTTTTCAAATATGGAATTTTTCATTCCAATTCTTTCCAAATCATTTATTATGATTTTACACAAATTATTAATATTTTTAATAATTTTATCAAGGCCCGTACAGTCGATTTCCATAAACGGCCATCGAACTGATCTTACAACGACCTTTTCCAAATTTGATTTGGACATAATTCCAAATCCAACCATTAGATTTCTAATTTCTTATATTCGTTAGAAAGCCCTTTTTTATACGAACCCAACGGTTCCGGTTTTAGACAATCCGACGGTCGGATCTCCCGTAATGTCCATTCGAAGTCAATGGTCGAAATTCGCGAACAGCCACGACGCGGTGCTTTCTATTCAGGCCATTAAATATATATAATATATATATTTTGTTGATTTCTATTTAAAACGTATTTTATAAATCGTTTTAAATTCGTTTTCATAATGATTTCAACTTTATTTTTAATTTCGAATCAAATTTGAATATTCCCTATCATTTTAATATTAAAATGATAATATTTTCAAAATATCAAATTTTGAAATCACTTTTCGATATTCATTAAATAAATTGAATAAAATCGATATATATATCGTTCACGTCAAAATGGCATTAATCTAATCAACATGGCTTTATATATTTAAATATATTCATGTCCATCCCAAATCGGACATCAAAATCAGATTTTGATCCTTTACTGAATTTTTTTTAAAAAAATATTCATTATTTTAAAATATTCGTTATTTTAAAATATTCGTTCTTTCTGAACTGGAATCAGACACAGTCAATTAACATATAATTTTATTTATATGGATTTCATACACATATGTACACAACAATAATCAAACACAGTCAACCATCATCCAGAGTGCATTACACAACTGCACAAGCATTAAATATAAATAAATAATGCTTTCACAGCCTGTCAACCCATCGATTGACATACCACTAATTATTGGGATCAGTGCATGTCAAATATCATCCCAATACCCGTGCGGGGTTTTCAAACAACAAACACAAATTTTATTTGTGCAGTTGGGCGATGTGTAAAATATATCATCCCAATCAGTATCTGATAAATGGGTGTACATAAACAAATCGTCCGATTTGTTTATGAATATTTACTTTCATTTCATATACACGTTAAAAATTAAATTTTTAACTATAAAATATTTATTTCAACACATGAATACTTTATACAGTCCATTTCACACCACAATCCATTTTCACAACACAATCAAACAAACAAGTCGTCCATCGTATGTGGACGACGGGGAACAGTTCATATATGCAGTTATAAAATAAATAACTTTATAAAGAAAATTATAGTAAGGAGTTCTCACCTTTGGTTTCCACTCCGTCATTCTTTAAAAGACGGTTTCAATTCGGTTTTGATTTCAGTCTGTTCCATCGTCATCTGTTTCACGCAGTTGATATTAAAAATCACATTTTTATCATTACGCTTTACATATAAAAATCACATTTTTATATTGCTGTTATGTATATAAAAGTCGTATTTTTATTATCGCTACATAGCTACTTCATATATAAAAATCGAATTTTTATTCTATGTCTTTTATTTCAAAATTATATTTCTAAAACGAAGCTACATATATAAAAATTATATTTTTAAAGCGAAGTTATCTAAATAAAAATCATATTTATATTTTCATACCATCGCATAAAAATCACATTCTTATATGCTAATTATATAAATCGAAATCTCATTTTTATTTTTTGTTGTCTTCATAAAAATCACTTCTTTTCTTCTAAGTAAAATTCAAATCCTTTTATACAATTAAAAATCAAATCTTTTTAATGATAAAAATCCAACCTTTTTAATGATAAAAATCAAACCTTTCTTCTATTAAACATCTATCCTTTCTATTATAAAAATCCATTCTTTTCATTATAAAAATCCATTCTTTTTCATTATAAAAATCTATTCTTTTTCATTATAAAAATCTATTCTTTTTCTTGCTATTTTAAAAATAATGATAAATATAATAATTTAAAACTGATTTTAAAACAATGTATTTATTTATTTATTTTATATAAAAATTTCAGATTTAAACTATGTTAATTACTTTAACTAAATTAACCTAGAATAATTAATAAATAATTAGTTAAATTTTAATTTCCTTTCTTTTACGTTTAACCGCCTGGAAGGAGACCGCACCCATTTTCAAAAGCTAGGGTTGATTGTCGCATCACCAAGAGGAGGTCGGGGTTTCAGGCGGTGGCTGCAGACCATGGCGGCGACGTCTTTATCTCAATCTGGGAGTTGGGGTTCATACAGGTGATGGCGATGGTTTTTTTGTGTTGGGGAATGGGGCGTTTAACTGAGGAAGTGGAGAGGAGAAGGAGGGCGGAGGAGGAGAATGGGGTTAGAGGAGAATCGCCGGAGCTGGCGGAGCGTTTTGGAGGGGTGGCGATTGAACTCGACGTGGGATAGGGTTAAACGACGAGGGAGGGGGTAGTGGGTTTGATTTCCGATCGAAGAAATGAATTGGGGAAGAGGTTTATTGAAAAGTTTATTTATTTGTATATATATTTATATTATTTTATTCCCAAATATGTGTTTTTGCATACGAACACCAAACGAGACCCAACGACTCTCGCCTTTAGCTAATTACCCCCATTCCAAATGCAATGGGATATGTCTCATAAGCTGATTCGACTGTTTCGATCAGTTTTCACTTAAATTAAAATATAAATCAACGAATTGAATTTAAACGTACATTTCAATTTACCAGGGCCATATACTGAGCCCAAAAATTCCTGAAAAATAAATCTGGTTATGTTTTGACGATATGGTCCTAACAAAACTAATTTCATCAAATTTGAAGACCGTTTGAAAAATGGCCATTTCTGGTCGATCTAAATTGACTACTGTCAAAACATGTTTTCTTTTGCCACACTCACATATTGATTTCAAAATTTATGGAAATTTGAATCTAGCAATAATTTGACATCTCAGATCCAACAAAAATGGTTTCGTAAAAAACGGAGGTCTTTTGCAAAATTTCTATTTTTAAGGGCTATATCTCCATAGCGACTATTGTGAATTTTCAACTGGGCGTAACTTTTTATTCCCGCTATGAAATTTCAATTTTTCGGATTCGATGGAAAGATATTTTCAAATAGATTCTAATATTTCTGGTTTCCCTAAAATCCGGTTTATTTTGAAACTTGTTCATTCATTTGAAATTTGAAATCGAATTTTCAAACTACCGCGCCATTTTCAATTTCTTTTATAATTAAAATAAATATTTATATTCTAACCTTGATTCAAATAAATATATGCGTTCTAATTCTATTCAAAATAAATTTCTTGTTCTTATTATTTAAAATAAATCATTTTAAGTATTCAAAATTTATTAAAATTGCCAAAATAAAAATTTTAAATTGGTTCTGATTTTCCGGGTTATTACAATCTCCCCTACTAAAAATGTTTTCGTCCTCGAAAAGGAACAGAGCTGAAAGTTGTTTAACGAACCAACTCAACTTTCAGTTTGGCTTTCATTCTTCAAATTTTCAGTTTCTAGGAATTTTCCAATTCTTTAAAAATTTGGCTAGCACCTTAAATTTTCGATTTTTTTTGCCATAACCTCCTTTGTACGGGGAGCACAAGGAAAATCCCCAAACCTCCACACAGGCCCTCTCATCTCAAAAAGAAAAGGAAAAAGCCAAACGGCTAGCCAATCGGCTCATAGTATCATCCAAACCCAATAAATTAGTAAACATGTACCTATTTATGGGGCATACAATTTTATTCCTCTTCTCTAGCCGCCTTGCTATGACCTGTTCAATGTATATACATGTATATGCATGCAATTTCAAAAAAAATCCAATTCAGTTCAATATTTGATATAATTTGGTTATATGCACCATTCTTTCATATAATGGTTTTATTAGATAACAAATAATCATACAACACAAGCATCAATCAATTAGTGAATTAACGTTTCAAATTCATAATTTTGACATATATACCGAAAATCATGTTTTTGATGCCAATTTACAACAATAACCCTATCTAGTTTTGGTTCTCACACCAGTCAATTGGAAATATATAGATATCCCACTTTCAAAACTCAAACGAAAACTACTGATGCTGACATGTCAATCACCAGTGTCATCGGAGTCATCTCCGGGTGACTAGAGTGTGATTCTATATCTATCCAGCATATTTGAGGATTCAATATACATGGATCAGACGTATATTAAAATCTCTATATACTTGATTGTCCAAATCGATCTAAAATAGATATTCAAATACATATAATAAGGTTTAAATTTCAAAAAAAAATATATTTTCATTTTTATTTTCAAAATAACACTCTTCACACTCGTTCTAGGATACTGCTGATCCTATTTCTAACGAGTCATTCTTATTGGATATTATTAATCCAATCTCTGATGAATTCTTTCGTTTGGTTCCAATTTGTCTTATTCTCCGAGCTCTGTAAACAAAAGCTCCGATACCAAAACGAAACGACCTGAACTTCCCTGTAAAGGAAAGCCCGGATTGTCTTGAGAACACGACAAATCAGAACGCAAACAGAAGAACATTTCATTGTTTATTACAACAATTTACATCAGAATACAAGAATATACAGAGTACGAATAAATAATATACATTCGATAAATATCAAAGATTTACAAATTACAATGCAGTGGAAAATAATACAAAACACAATTGAAAGAGATACACAGATACAGAGCTTTACGAATATCATTCCAGCTGTAAACTAGGATCCTGGGAATATAAATTTGCAAAACCAAAACTACTAGCTGCCCATGTGGAAAATAGGGGCACCCAAAGTTTAGGTTAAAACAATAAAATCCAGGCCAGTCATGTGACTGGTGTGAGAACTAAAACAGTAATTAATCTTTATTTTAAAGTTAGGTAAATCAAGGGACCTCGCCGTATAACACGGAACATGTTTCCTCCCAAGAATACTAGTGCATAAAAACAAACAGTGCCATGCTAAAAAAAGAACAATGAAGCTATTATAAGATCTAGGTCCCATCACACAATCCAACGCAAGCCGGAGGATAGGGTTTTACCTTATAATAGCCAAATAATGCTTGATACATGAAATTTAATCTTTTATTATTACTATAAGTGAAGAAAACAACTTCATATATGAATGTATCAATCATAGACGGCATAGCATCTCATGCTACTACGTCGCCATACTTGGCTCTACAATCAAAACCGCAAATGTCACGTATTGGAAGTTGGATTTCCATCTGTGAACCAAGGCAAGGGATCATCCTTACCGCTTCGAGATGCTCTAGCCCGTGTCTCAGGCAAGTACTCAGTCAAACCTTTGGATCATTAGGGTCGGTCCACTCGATGTGGATTAAAATGCCTGAACACTACATTTCCATGCTCTATGGGGCGTCAATCTGGTCTGTATAAAGACCATACCATCCATTGGCCCCACAATGCCGATAAATCCAAGGCGCCTCGCTATCCATCATCCACATAAGTAAAACATCTGGGCGTGTAGAACCCAGACACCACTCCTAGCTTGAAGGAAACACATGTCCTCCCTGAGGTCCTCTCCCGTTTTTGGTTCACACCAAGGTGTGAGGCTCGCGAATTAACGCTACACAAAGCTATGCTATATTAAATCCATGCTTTGATCATCAACCACAAGACTCTGCTTTTCAACAGAATCCTTGATCCTTTGCATCTCAGCATGCCACACAGGCAATTCACGCTATGCAACTGATGTTTATCGATCACATAGAATGAAATCCGATGTTAGACACATATCCATTTACAAGTTCGTTCTGAGTCT
Source organism: Allium sativum (assembly GCA_030737875.1). Classification (NCBI taxonomy): domain Eukaryota; kingdom Viridiplantae; phylum Streptophyta; class Magnoliopsida; order Asparagales; family Amaryllidaceae; genus Allium; species Allium sativum. The sequence goes on along the minus strand of CM060924.1, from coordinate 718,814,069 downwards.
GAAAGAAACCAGAGCCACCTTATTCCTCATCCCATATGTCCAATATAGGAGAGATGTCCTAGAATATCCGGTCGATCTCCAAGTACGTTTGGAACTATCACCACTTATTACCTTGTCTTGGGTGTACATCCCAATCAAGACATCAGTAATCATCCAGATGATGTGAAAACCACCGGTCTTCAACCACTGTCTTCATCATCGCCTCATCGCCGATTCAGTTATTCAGAATGGGATAAACCATGTCTTTCCGAATAACTCCCGTATATTATAAAAAATTGCTATAAAAACACAACATACAACTCATTTCAATTCTGAATATTCTTTTATTTAAATATTCATATCTTTTGGGAAAGGTTCCCATTAATTTTATCAAAGATAAATTCTTTAAATTCATTTTTTAATCTTCCTTTGAATATCAATTCAAACCAAATTATGGTTTATCCAAACTAGTCGAGATTAGCGAACCTTACTGAAGTAATCAGTTGTTTAATTTCCCAATCCCAACCTATTCATCCTATGAAGTAAAACTGGTAATACTTCATATCTAACACCTTGGTGTTATCGGTAAAGTTAATTACCATTTCACGTTCAAATCTAATTAAAGATTAAACTATCGCTTGGAGTAAAACTGGTGCTACTCCATTCTCGATCATTTCTTGAATTTGATAATTTTAGTCATCAGATTCTCATTTCAATCTAATTAAAGATTCATTAAAACTCTAATTCAGTTTTAATCTCCCAAAATCATTAGTTAATGGTTTTCTTCAAAGTTAAGAAATTAATCTTATCTTTAACTGGGTTAAAGAACTAATGTCATTTAAAACACAGCTCACGATAAACCCAAAATCACATTCCATTAACAACAGAATTTTCACGGAATACGGATCAATATATATAATCAATATGAACTTCCATATCCAACCAATAATATAAATGGAATAACGGCAAAGCCTCTTAAATTCCATATATATTAACAGTCTTCCTACACAGAAACTCACTTCGATTATTATCAAATCGGATTCATTCCATTCGAATATATTTAATTGGAAAACTTTACTTTGGAAAATCTTCACTAAATCTTTAATAAAAAGATTTATTAGTTCCAAATCTCATTTCACTGTAAATCGGGTTAAAGAACGAATGTCATTAAAAAAACAGTTCACAATAAACCTAATTCACATTCCATTTCAAATCCAATTAAATGCTAATCAATTGGTAATTCTTCTCTACATATCAATTAAAAGATTTATTCTTTTCACATGGGGTTTAAGAATAGTGTTACTGAAGACCCCATGCCATCAGTCTCTAACTGTAAATTAGTAAGAGAACAATTCCCTAAGTATTTATCCCGAAGGCCGAAACCAACATCAGATCAATACCCAGGAAACCATTCAACTTAGCTAGTCTCCAGTTAGTTTCTAATTTTCTTTACTCCATTGGGTTTAAGAACAATATTATTAAAGATACCGTTCACGACAAACCCAAAATATCATTCCATTGTTAATCGGGTTAAAGAACAAGTGTTATTTAAAACACCATTCACAATAAACCCAAAAACCAATTTCAATTTAATTCCAATTAAATGTTAATTAATTGGTAAACTTCATTAAATCTCAATAAAAAGATTTGTATCTTTTCTCAACTGGGATTAACAACAGTGTTAATGAAGACATCGTTCACGACAAACCCAAAATCCAATTTGATATTAAATACAAGGCTCTGAATAGAAAATATATTGGCTTATATTCAATATCAAATTCTGAAACCTACAAATATCGTATTGGGAATAACGATATATATCTTCCAAATTCCTCTATAATATCCGCATAATCCCGGAATCCAATATAGAAATATTATGAAGATAATTTCGATTCAAATCCATTCCAATTCATATATTGGAAATTCTGGTTATTTTTAAAACCATTTCAAATCCAATTTATTTATTTAAAAATATTGGATTACAATTCTAGTTCATAACTAGTTCATTTCGATGAATATATAGTTTATCTTTTCAAATATGGAATTTTTCATTCCAAGTCTTTCCAAATCATCTATTATGATTTTACACAAATTATTGATATTTTTAATAATTTTATCAAGGCACGTACAGTTGATTTCCATAAACGGCCATTGAACTACACTTACAACGACCTTTTCCAACTTAGATTTGGATATAATTCCAAATCCAACCATTAGATTTCTAATTTCTTGTATTCCTTAGAAAGCTCTTTACGATACGAACCCAACAGTTCTGGTTTTAGGAGAATCCGACGGTCGAATCTCCCGTAATGTCCGTTCAAAGTCAATGGTCGAAATTCGCGAACTGCCACGGCGCGACGCGTTCTATTCAGGCCATTAAATATATAATATATATATATATATATATATATTTCATCGATTTCCATTTAAAATGCATTTTATAAATCGTTTTAAATTCGTTTTCAAAATGGTTTCAACTTCATTTCAAATTTAAAATCAAATTTGAATATTCCCTGTCATTTTGATATTAAAATGATAATATTTTCAAAATATCAAATTTTGAAATCACTTTTCGATATTCATTATAAAAATGAACAAAATCGATATAAATATCATTCACATCAAAATGGCGCTAATCTAATCAACACGACTTTATATATTTAAATATATTCGTGTCCATCCCAAATCGGACATCATCGATATAATTTAAAATATTCGTTATTTCTGGATTGGAATCAGACACATTCAATTACCATATAATTTTATTTATATGGATTTCATACACACATGTACACAACAATAATCAAACACAGTCAACCATCATCCAGAGTGCATTACACAACTGCATGAGCGTTAAATATAAATAAACAACGCTCATCACAGCCTGTCAACCCATCAATTGGCATACCACTAACTATTGGGATTAATGTATGTCAAATATCATCGCAAAACCTATGTGGAGTTTTCAAACAACAAACACAGATTTTATTTGTGCAGTTGGGCGATGTGTAAAATATATCGTCCCAATCAGTATTCGATAAATGGGTGTACATAAACAAATCTCCGATTTGTTTATGAATATTTACTTTCATTTCATATACACATTAAAAATATAATTTTTAACTATAAAATATTTATTTCAACACATGAATACTTTATACAGTCCATTTCACACCACAATCCATTTTCACAACACAATCAAACAAACAAGTCGTCCATGGTCTGTGGACGACGGGGAACAGTTCATATATGCAGTTATAAAATAAATAACTTTACAAAGAAAATTATAGTGAGGAGTTATCACCTTTGGTTTCCACTCCGTAATTCTTTAAAAGACGGTTTCAGTTCCGTTTTGATTTCAGTCTGTTCCATCGTCATCTGTTTTACGCAGTTGATGTTAAAAATCACATTTTTATCATTATGCTTTACATATAAAAATCACATTTTTGTATTGCTGCTATGTATATAAAAGTCGTATTTTTATTATCGCTACATAGCTACTTCATATATAAAAATCGAACTTTTATTCTATGTCTTTTATTTAAAAATTACATTTCTAAAACGAAGCTACATATATAAAAATTATATTTTTAAAGTGAAGTTATCTAAATAAAAATCATATTTTTATTTTCATACCAGTCACATAAAAATCACATTCTTATATGCTAATTATATAAATCGAAATCTCATTTTTAGTTTTTGTTATAAAAATCACTTCTTTTCTTCTAACTAAAATTCAAATCTTTTTATACAATTAAAAATCAAATCTTTTTAATGATAAAAATCAAACCTTTTTAATGATAAAATTCAAACCTTTCTTCTATTAAACATCTGTCCTTTCTATTATAAAAATTCATTCTTTTCATTATGAAAATCCTTTTTTTCATTAAAAAATCCATTCTATTTCATTATAAAAATCCATTCTTTTTCTTGCTATTTTAAAAACAATGATAGTTATAACAATTTAAAACTGATTTTAAAACAATGTATTTATTTATTTTTATATAAAAATTTCAGATTTAAACTATGTTAATTACTTTAACTAAATTAGCCAAGAATAATTAATAAATAATTAGTTAAATTTTAATTACCTTTCTTCTACGTTTAACCGCCTGGAAGGAGACCGCACCCATCTTCAAAAGCTAGGGTTGATTGTCGCATCACCAAGAGGAGGTTGGGGTTTTAGGCGGTGGATGCAGACCATGGCGACAGCGTCTTCATCTCAATATGGGAGTTGGGGTTCGTACAGGCGACGGCGACGGTTTTGTGTGTGTTGGGAAGTGGGGTGTTCGACTGAGGAGGTAGAGAGGAGAAGGAAGGCGGAGGAGGAGAACAGGGTCAGGGGAGAATCGCCGGAGCTGGCGGAGCGTTTCGGAGGGGCGGCGGTTGAATTCGACGTGGGCTAGGGTTAAACGATGGGGGGTAGCCGGTTTGATTTTTGATCGAAGAAATGAATTGGGGAAGGGGTTTAGTGAAAAGTTTTTATATATATATTATTTTATTCCCAAATATGTGTTTTTGCATATGAACACCAAACGAGACCCAACGACTATCGCCCCTAGCTAATCACCCCTATTCCAAATGCAATAGGATATGTCTCGTAAGCTAATTCGAATGTTTTGATCAGTTTTCACTTAAATTAAAATATAAATCAATAAATTGAATTTAAATGTACATTTCAATTTATCAGGGCTACATACTGAACCCAAAAATTCCAGAAAAATAAATCTGGCTATGTTTTGACGATACGATCCTAACAAAACTAATTTCGTCAAATTTGGAGATCGTTTGAAAAATGGCCATTTTCTAGTCGATCCAAATTAACTGAAATTGTCAAAAACACGTTTTCTTTTGCCACGCTCACATATTGATTTCAAAAATTATGGAAATTTGAATCTAGCAATAATTTGACATTCCGGATCCAACAAAAGTGGTTTCGTCGAAAACAGAGGTTTTTGCAAAATTTCCATTTTTAAGGGATATATTTCCATAGCGACTATTTTGAATTTTCAACTGGGTGTAACTTTTTATTCACGCTATGAAATTTCAATTTTTCGGATTCGATGGAAAGATATTTTCAAATAGATTCTAATATTTATGATTTCCCTAAAATCCGGTTAATTTTGAATCCTGTACATTCATTTGAAATTTGAAATTGAATTTTCAAACTACGACGCCATTTTCAATTCCGTTTATAATTAAAATAAATATTTATATTCTAACCTCGATTCATCTAATTCTATTCAAAAAAAAATCTAGTAGTTATTATTTAAAATAAATCATTTTAAATATTCAAAATTCATTAAAATTACCAAAATAAAAATTTTAAATTGGTTCTGATTTCTGGGTTGTTACAACGTACATATGTATTCACTTGGTTCATAATATTTGATAACAAATAATATAATCATTTATTCTGAAGTCTATAGATATAAGTCTGGAGCGAAAACAAAAGTTCTTTCAAATTTTTTTGGTAGCAGCATCATTTACGCTACCATTAGCATCAAATTTTTCAGGAGGCTCGAATGCTTTCACAAAGATAACTACTTGTTGATTTTGTTTCGAAAGTACATTAGCAGCAGATTTGATTTGAATTTTGGTGAGAAAGATGAATTAGCAATAGATTTAATTTTGTTTCGAAAGTTTATTAGAAGAAGATTTGATTTTGAAAGTATAACGATGAAAAAGAAAGTGGATTTGAAATCGATTCGGGGGTTTTTTAGCGTCGAGAATGCATATGAGAAGAAAAATAAAAGGAAGAAGCAGACGAATAAAATTTTGTCCTGGAAAATAATTATTTTAAGGTCGTGTTCTAGAAACTAATTAGCACATGAAAGCAAGCCCTTACGGTAAAATGCCCCAAATCAAGATTTAGATAAACTAATCAAAAATTCTAAACCTTTGTTAACCGAAAAGGTTTAGGATTCAAGAAAACTCTTAATGAAAAGAAATATTGTTTTCTATATAAAAAGTTGCAACGATTTGAATTTTACCTGGACCTAATTGATCGCAAAATCGACTAAGATCATTCAAAAACCCGAGTATGCTAACTTTGGGCATACAACACATCAGAACAAATAACAGAAGACTTTTATAATCATTACATTAATGTTACATCAGAGTACAGAATATCAGAGTACATCGAAATAAATACCATAGCGGAAGATTAATTTACAATAAACTTAATACAATGCAGCAGAAGTCTATCAATGCTCATCCAGAATCCTGCTCAATATATCTGCAAAATAAGCTACTCGACTGCCCGTGTGGATAAGAGGGCACCCGAGTTTGCAAAGTGAAACAAACTATGGGTCAGTCATGGGACTGGTATGAGAAATCTTTCCTAACTTATCTAATAATAAGGCTAATCACAGGACTACGCCGCTGACGCGGAACGGGTTTACTCCATTGGATTGCCAGTGCATAATTTAAATAAATTTTATTCAAAACAATGCAATGCTTTTTAGAAAATTGAAATCATTATAAGACTCAAGTCCCACCACACAGCGCAACGCAAACCGGATGATAGAGTTTTACCTTATAATGATCAAACATGCTTGATACGTAGAAAATAATATTTTAATATTATTAGTGTCTAATCAGTTTCAAAATACTTCAAAGTAAATGTATCAATCCTAGATGGCATAGTACCCCATCCAACTATGTCTCCATATATAGGTTTACAATCAAAACCGTAATGTCATATTGGAAATTGGGTTTCCATCATGAGTCAAGGCTAGGGACATCTCCTTACCAATTCGAGACACTCTAGCAATGTCCCAGGATCACACCCACGGGCAACCCTTGGATCCTGCAGGGCCGGTCCACAAATACTTAAGTGGATTAGTTATGCCTGAACACACGCTTCTCGGTCCTATTGGACCTATAAAATAGTCACTATCAACCAATAAATCCGAAGCACCTCATTCCATCAACCACATAAGTAAAATGTCAGGGCTTGCAAAACCCTGATACCACTTCTAGCTAGAAAGAAACGTGTGCACTCCCTGCGTTCCCTTGTCCCGTTTCTGACTCTTACCGGGGTGTGAGGCTCGCGAGGTAACGATATACACAAAGCTATACTGAAATAGGCTATTCTTTGATCATCAACCACAAGGCTCTGCTTTTCAACAAAATCCTTGATCATTTGCACCTTGGCATGCCACATTGACAATTCACGCCATGCGATCGATAACTACCAATATATAACCTCTGAGCTCATGCGTCTCAGAGAACGGTGTTAAGCAAGAGAATAAATTCTCCGCTACCACAGATATATATTTAATAGAAATCAATTTAATTTACATGGAATGAAACCCAATGTCAGACACACATCCATTTGCAAGTCTGTTCCGGGTCTGAACGAAACCGGAGGCACCTTATTCCTCGTCCTATATGTCCAATATAGAAGAGAGGTTGTTGCATATCCGGAAAATCAACAAGTACGTCCAGACAACTACCACTTTAAACCTTTCCTAGGAGTGACCCAGTTCAGGGCATCAGTAGTCACCCATTCGATGTGAAGAACGCCGGTCTTCAACCACCGTCTTCAATGTCTTTGACTTCAATCGTCGTAGTAATTATACAGAATAGGTCAAACCCGTTCTTTCCATTTTATAATCAAAAATCGAGTGCTATAAAGACACATCATACACCTCATTCCAATTCGGAATATTCTTTTAATAAAATATTCATATTATTAGGGAAAGGTTCATATTAATTTTATCAAAGATAAATTCTTTTTAAATTTATTCTTTAATCTTCTTTTTAAAGATTCATTAAAACTCAAATTTGATTTTAATATCAAAAATCATTGCTTTATGATTATTCAACTTTTAAGAACTTAATCTTGCCTTTAACTGGGTTAAAGAACTAATGTCATTTAAAAAGCTGTAACGACCCGCATTTCTATGCATAGGAGGATTATAGAATATTTATTTCTTTTTCGTGTGAAGTCGTATGGTCGTGTCACTTTGGGAAATGGCTATTGGGGTCATTTCCTATGTTCACGATTTTTGCCGAATGTTATATGACCGTTTTGCCCCTTGCTGATCTTTTTTCGGCCATAACTTTTGATTAGTAAGAAATTTTGACCTGAAACCAATTCCATTAGATTAGAATGGTGGTTTAGCTTTCCGTAGAGTGGTCATATTAGCCAAACGGACTTACCGTTTGGGAGATATGGCTGAAGCAAGGTATAGAAGGTGAAAAACAGCTTAACCGGACTTAATTAGGGTGATTAGCAAGAGGGCCCATAACCCATTTCAGGATTAGGGTTATAGGGAGGCTGAGAACAGTTGGGAAACGAATTTTATTTCATTTTTCAGCCGCCTAAAACATTTCTCTAACCCTAGCCATGGCCTCCACCTTTTAATTTCATCTGAATCGCTTCTAATCGCTTTCTAATTGAAGATTAAGCCAACGTCAAATCAAGGGGAAATAACACCAAATCAGAGTTGGAGCTGCTGTGTTGTATTAGAATTCAACCCAAAACAGATAATATTTTAGATCTACAGTTTATTTGTGGCCAAGGTGAGTGATTTGCATCGTTTTTCACGGCTAATTAGGAGTGATTAGTGGTAATTAGCGAAATTATTCGTAATTAAATTCTGGAAAGATTTGTAAAATTCTAAAATATTATTTTAGGGCTCTGTTAGAAATTTGGGTTAATTTGGATAAGTTTTGCTAATCCTATCATTAGTTGCGCTTAAACATGATTAAGGGAAAAAATATGGGTTTTGGGTATGTTTGATCCATATTGACATATCATATTGTTGTTTAGGTGTTTGTGGTTGATTATACATGTTGCTATGACTGTATGGTATGCTTTGTGATTGAGTAGAAAAGTTAGAATGGTCGAAAACCCCGTCGTATGGCATAGAACAGTCGCTGGAAGAGTTGCAGGAAATTGTGCAGGAACCGGATCGGATCACCCCCTCACCCCGATCGTAAGGAAGATCATGAACCCTCACGCCCCGACCGTGAGGAAGGATCATGAACCCACACCCTGAGCATGAGGAATGATCATGAACCACACACCCCGACCGTGAGGAAGGATCATGAACAACACACCATGAGCGCGAGGAATGATTACGAACCACACACGCGTGAGGAAGGATCACGAACCCTACACCCCGATCGTGAGGAATGATCATGAACCCCACACCCCGACCGTGAGGTATGATTACGAACCCCACACCCCGATCATGAAGAATGATCATGAACCCTCATGCCCTGACCGTGAGAATGATGGCGAAACCCGACACCCCGATCGTGAGGATGATCACGAACCCTCACACCTCGACCATGAGGAAGATAGCGAACCCTCACACCCCGACCGTAAGGAATAGGGCGAACCCTAGGATGGCGAGTCGCGAACCGTGACCAGAAGCTTGGAGCCATGATCATGAGTCACGAATCAAACCATTAGGATGAAGGCCACGAACCGGGAGAAAGGCCACAAACCGATCCCATCATCACGACCAGGGTATGGGTCACGAGTGGACCCCACGACCAACGAGCAGGGCCCACGAACCATGTGAGTCACTAAGCGTGCATATCTGAACTGAAGTATGGACATGAATGGAAGCTTGGAGCTACGAACCGAACCAAACGGAGATCGAACGAGAATGACGACCAAAACCCGAGATGCAAGGTAGTCTAAGTAAGAAGTTATAGCTCAGGATCCAGACGGGAACCAACGAGTTAACTTCATGATTGGGCTTTGCTGTGGGACGTGTGCAAAGGGGTTATTGATACCTATAATTTTGGTTCACCACTGAGAGACAGATTAGGGGCTTGTAGTGATAGTTATACGAGGTTGGACTCCGTCATGGCCCAAAGGATTAGGTGAACAGAGTAATGGGTATCGTATGCTTTACGCACTGAGTGAGAGATGTGAGGATAGTTGCTATGTTTGATTTGTTTGCTATCTCTATGACATGCACACCCCCTCCCCCGTATCCTTTCACTATATGTTAGTGTTACCTTAGAGTATTGTACATCTTGTTGTGCTGGCTCTTTGGTTGCAGGTTCAGGTTCAGGGATGATTGGATTATACCTGTTATTGTTCTATTTTGTTGCTTACCACTCATACCAGACTTTTGTCTGACCCAGAGTTTTATGTCTCTTCTTATTACTCTGGGTGCTCCTAAACGAGCAGACTAGAGACAGGTTAGGTGGTATGCACAAGTAGCTGATCCAGAGACGAGCAAGAGGCTCCCACGTATTATTAGCATATATTCTCCCTATGTTGTTGTGGTCACTACGTGGGTATTAGTAGTGTACATTTTTTTTCTTTTTTTCTTTAGATACAGTTATTTGAAGTTGTAATAAGGATGTTGGATCATAAGCTGTATTTTGGATTTCTGCTGCTATGATGGTTTAAGTTTTCATCTTATGCACTGTCTTGCCTGTTTTACGTCAAAGTTATGTTATTATTATATTTCATTCCATGCGCTGTGAGATATACTACAGGTTCATTTGTTGGTTCATAGCTTCAAATTACTTTATTCTCTTTTCTTTCGACGACCGTCCCTTTCTAGTTGGACATCGGTACAACGCATTTCGAAGGAAATGTCGGCTAGTGCGGGGCGGGTCGTCACATTTGGTATCAGAGCTCTAGATTGTGTAGTTAACTTAAGGGAAGACATCAGAGAGAGATAACATACGTATATGAGAGCGCGTACTTGTGATATTTTGGTTTTCAAAAGCTATATATATATATATACTATTAGTATATCTAAGGAGGAAGTCGCACTGCACTGGCATGACATTGAGACGGTTTATCGTTTTCTCTTTATAGACTGAACGATGAGCCGATATACGAGGAGTACAAGTTCAGGAGAAAACAATAGGGATGTTCTCGATATGAAGACGATGTTTACTACCTTCATACGAGAGATGCTTAGGGATGCTCGAGGAGCAGTTCCTAATGCTGCTAACAGTGGTGGTGGTGTAGTGCAGGCGCCTAGGGCCGATTTCGCCAAGCTTAACAAGGATTATACTAGTCTTGGTGGGAAGCCGTTCCACGGAACGGAATCAGCTACGGATGTTCAAGATTGGTTGGATAGTTGTGAGCGCATCTTCGAGGACTTAGGATCGATGATGCCATGAAGAGAAAGTTAGCATCGCGTCAGCTTCAAGGACAAGCTACGAATTGGTGGAATGCTATTAAAGCGGCTACTCCTGAAGATCAAGTTACTTGGAATCAGTTTATGACTCGTTTCAGCGAAAAGTTCATTCCAGCTGCTCACAAATCTGAATTGTTTAGGAAATTTTTGGAGCTTAAGCAGAATGGTAGGGCAGTCTCGGGAATATATTGCTGAGTTCGATACTTTATCAAAGTATGGATTATCTCTTATCGACACTGCCGAGAAGAAGAACGAGAAGTTCATAACCGACTTAGATGAGTATTATAGGAAAGGCTGATAATCCACATCGACGAGACGTTCGAGTCTATAGTGGGGAAAGCATTGAGATCGGAGAGTCTTTACCCTAAGTCAAAGGCCGATGTTGCTTTTGCATCTGTAGAGGAACCAAAGTCGTAAGCAAGCGGTGGAGGTAAGGAGTCTTAGAATAAGAGAAAACAGGATAAGACCAAGGGTGGTCAGAAAAAGAAGGACAACAAAGATAAAGAGTGCTTTAGTTGTGGCAAGAAGGTCAACTATGCTAGAGATTGTCAGGAAAAGCCCGGGGAAAGGAAGTGCTTCAATTGCGGCCAAGTGAGACATCACAAGGATAATTGCCCGCAACCCCCTAAAGAGAAGCAGATAGTGAAAGCATATGCTATCCATGTTGTTCCTTCTTCGTCGAATGCCCCAACTGGGGCGGAGAAGGGAAAGGGCGTCATTATTCGAGGTATGCTTTCTATTTATGACGTTTCTATTCTAGTTTTGTTGATAGCGAGGCATCTCATTCCTTCATTTCTAGTGACCTGGTGGATAAGTTGGGATTGGAACCTGAGATAGTCGATAGACCTTTAGCTGTGACGAGCCCGATTGGTAGCTCGACTAACCTTGGTATGATTTTTTGTAATTTGGTCTTATTGAGTCATGGATGTATGTTTGCTTGTGATTGCTTAGTTGCTTTGCTAGTATCATCTCACGTAGATTGTCTGATTTCGGAAGAGATGTTCTTTGAGTGCTTGTCTGATATTGGTTTAGGCCTTTGGGGCTTGTGCTTGGGGAATGTCGACTTCGACTAGGATGGTTTGCATGAGAGATAAATAGTTGTTGCGATTTTTAATTGGATGATATCTTGGTTTACTCGGGGAGTGATGGGCAGCGTGACATGATAAGACTATTCGATGGTATGGACTGCCCCGAGTTAGACTGGATAGGGTTATGAGATGACTCAAGTGGGACTCCAGAAAGATGCAAAGAAATGGATTGTTTAGGACCCTATGTTGATGTTCTTTTTGAAGGAAAGGATGTGTTCGTTGATCATGGAAGATGCAACGAAGGTTAGGACGATTCAAGTTGGAATTGAACTCGTAAAAGAAAATAAGTGTTCGTTGATCTTGAAGAAGCAACGAATGGGGAGACGACTCACGCTGGATTAGAGTTTGCCGGTAATGGATACTCAAGACTGTTGAGACAAGATTTTGATCGATGCCAACATATAAAGGTGCAGAGAAGATCATTTCATAGAGATAAGGTTTTTTACTTTGAGTCGTGTTAGAAATATGTTAAAATCTATCCTCAAAGTATAACACGAATGCACAAAATAATATCATATCTTCGTTGCCGAAATCTGTATATTTGAGGAATTGAAAAGTCATAGAAAAAGCCCAAACGGTCCAGGCTCCGACCGGGAAAGAGTGCAGAGTGATATAGACTATGAACCGAGGTCCTCCGGTCCATAGCCAGAAAACGGTCGACCACCCAAAAAGGACCAGTCGACTGGTTTTACTGTGTTTGCACATAACGGCTATTTTTTTTATTCTTTAAATTTCCAGAGAGTTGACCAGTCAATTGGTGATTTTCAACCAGTCAACCGGTCCCGAACAGCAAGCCTTTTTTATGAAGGGTTGCTTCCATTCATCAAGAGTTTTCTCTTCAATTTTCAATGGAAACAGATGCAATCTTTTGTAGAAACTCTTCATGAAGGAATGCAACTATTCTATACTATAAATAGACTTGAAATCATACTTTCAAATCACCGATTCTTGCTCTAATTTCTGATCTTACTTTCTAAATACTCTTGCATTCTAAAAGCTCTCAAATATTTCAATTGCTGATTGAATCATTGAAATTACTTCATATCTCTTGATTCAATAAGTAATATACTTCCTTCAATCTTCACATACACATTACATACTTGTGGATAAGATTATAGGAAGGGTGTACTACAAGTGACAAATCCATGTTATTAAGAACACACATTGTCGAACTACAAGATTATTCATCTTGGTTGAAGTCCTGTGTGTGATCAGGCAAGTGTTGAAGTCCTCGGTGTTGTTAGAGGCGTGAAATCCCGTTCGACTGCTCGGGTAAAGTCCTGTGTGGGTAAGCTTGTAGCCCGTGAAATCAAGTGGGTAAGCTTGTAGCCCGTAAAATCAAGTGGGTAAGCTTGTGGCCCATAAATCAAGTAGTGTTGTATACCTGTTCCTCCGGGTAAAGTGAGGTTGTTAGTGAAAATCCAGAGAGAGGTCTAGGACTGGACGTAGGACGGTGCTCCGAACCAGTATAAAAATCCCTGGTGTGATTTTTCCATTTTTACTGCATTTACCATTTATTTATCTGTGATATTGCTACTGTGAGATCTTTCTTAGTATATATCATATATTCTGCACATCCATATTACTGATCCTGCCTAAAGTCGTCTATCGGCACTTTCAATTGGTATCAGAGCGGGTCATTTCATAACCGTAAAACAGTTATTTGATATATTCTAGTAATATGGCAAATAACGCAAGCACTAGTAACAGCACTTACACAAAAGGTCAGTCAACACAAAGACCTCCTTTTTTTAATGGCCTAAACTATAGCTATTGGGCAACACGTATGGCTTTTTATATGCAATCAACAAGTTATGATGCTTGGAATGCTACTCAGAAAGAAATAGTCAATCCAACAACTGAGTATGCAGAATGGACAGCTGCTGAGAAAACCGCAGCTACTGTAAATGCAAAAGCAATAAATATGTTGTTTTGTGCATTAGATCAAAACGAATATAACCGTGTTAGTATCTGTACCTCTGCATATCAAATTTGGCAAACGCTAAAAACCACTAATGAAGGTACTAACAAGGTTAAACAAGCAAAAATAGCTTTGTTGAAAAGTCAATTTCAAAATTTCAAAATGAAGCCGAATGAAACAATCAATGAGATGTATTCAAGGTTTCAAACCATTCATCATGCTCTTATCGGTTTAGGACAAAAATATTCTGATTTTGATGTAGTTTCAACAGTCCTACATTCACTGACTAATGAATGGGAACGAAAAGTATTAGCAATAGAAGAAGCTAATGATCTTTCCACCATGAAGCCAGATGAATTGATAGGAAATCTTATGTCCTATGAATCAAACTTGCAGGCTCGAAAAGAACAAAAAGAAGAAAAGAAAATTGTAGCTTTTCATGCTGAGAAAGATGAAGACGTCTCAGATTCCGAAGATGAGGATCTAGCATTCATTGCAAAAGGATTCAAAAAATTCTTAAAGCAACGAAAAGCTAGTCAATACAACAGAAAGAAGTTCGGATCAAATAAGCCATCATCATCAAATGTAGAATGCTTTAACTGTCATAAGAAGGGACACATGCAAATGGATTGTCCAGAACAAAAGAAGAAGACAGAAAATGACAAGTTCAAACACAAAAAGGACAAGTCAAAGAAACGGGCGTTCTCAGTGACATGGGATGATTCAGACTCATCTTCATCTGATAATGAAAGTGACTCAGACAATGAACAAGCTAATGTATGTTTTATGGCTAAAGAAGATGAGGTACAAATTCCGACTTTTGATGAAGTTCTAGATATAAATGCTGAGTTAATGTATAAATTTAAAGATGTAAAACGACAATGTAAGCAAGCTCAAGCTGATTTAAGTAGAGCAGAATTTGAACGAGATATGTTAAAAGATGAGAAGAAAATATTAGAGGAGGAACTTGAAAAAGCTCAAGAATCATCATCTAATATTGATTCTCAACTATCTCTTTTGAGTCAAGAAATTGAAACTCAAAAAGAGAAAAATGATGCTCTAACTACCGAAAATCATGAGCTTAAGGCAAAAGTCAAGATGTTAGACCTTGAAAAAGCTAGTTTACAAACAAAGTTAGACGACATTACTCAAAATGTTTCTAACTTTAACAAAGGCCGAGAAAATTTGACAAAAATTATTGAAAGTTCACAAACTGCTACAAATAAACAAGGTTTGGGATATAAGAAACAAGTTATCAAGAAACATCTCGGTAAAAGAAAAAGGAAAAACAAGGAAGTACGAGAAACTAAAGCTAAGAAAAATCTTAGTTTATTATATTCCAAACCAAAACCGATTATAAATTTAAAAAAAAAGAATGTCAAATCTATAAACATGTGGGTTCCTAAAACAAATAACAATTTGATTAGGAACAAGTACATTCAAATTTTTTTGAGTTATGTGCATCATAATCCAAATTATGTATATAAAGGGGATACCGGACCCGTATGGGTTTGGACTCCTAAGACCTAACTCTTAGGACCCCATAAAAAGTGGGTACCATGGACTTAATTGTATTTTTTGTAGGTCCCACTTAAGAAAAGATGAAAGTGGATATTGGACTAAAGGTGCTATATATATTTGTATTCTCTACTACTCTCGATTACTATGCTTATTATGGTATTTATTCTTTTTAATCGATGACAAAGAGGGAGAAATATTTTCTCTTATGATTATTTATATCATTCATGTTACATATACTATCATTTAAAATTATGTGCTTAACATAGTAATAGTATATGTGTGCTAACATTTGTTAATGCAGGAATCAAAAGGTAAGATTATTTATATTATGAACTAACAAATGTTGCAGAAATTCAGGACGAGCTTTATATTTAGAGGGAGAAAATCCAAGGTGTTGTCATCAATCAAAAAGGGGGAGAATGTTGAGACAAGATTTTGATCGATGCCAACATATCAAGGTGCAGAGAAGATCATTTCATAGAGATAAGGTTTTTTACTTTGAGTCGTGTTAGAAATATGTTAAAATCTATCCTCAAAGTATAACACGAATGCACAAAACAATATCATATCTTCGTTGCTGAAATCTGTATATTTGAGGAATTGAAAAGTCACAGAAAAAGCCCAAACGGTCCAGGCTCCGACCGGGAAAGAGTGCAGAGTGATATAGACTATGGACCGAGGTTCTCCGGTCCATAACCAGAAAACAGTCGACCGCCCAAAAAGGACCGGTCGACCGGTTTTACTGTGTTTGGACATAACGGCTATTTTTTTGATTCTTTAAATTTCCAGAGAGTTGACCAGTCGACTGGTGATTTTCAACCAGTCGACCGGTCCCAAACAGCAAGCCTTTTTTATGAAGGGTTGCTTCCATTCATCAAGAGTTTTCTCTTCAATTTTCAATGGAAACGGATGCAATCTTTTGTAGAAACTCTTCATGAAGGAATGCAACTATTCTGTACTATAAATAGACTTGAAATCATACTTTCAAATCACCGATTCTTGCTCTAATTTCTGATCTTACTTTCTAAATACTCTTGCATTCTAAAAGCTCTCAAATATTTCAATTGCTTATTGAATCATTGAAATTATTTCATATCTCTTGATTCAATAAGTAATATACTTCCTTCAATCTTCACATACACATTACATACTTGAGGATAAGTTTATAGGAAGGGTGTACTACAAGTGACAAATCCGTGTTATTAAGAACACACATTGTCAAACTGCAAGATTATTCATCTTGGTTGAAGTCCTATGTGTGATCAGCCAAGTGTTGAAGTCCTCGGTGTTGTTAGAGGCATGAAATCCCGTTCGTCTGCTCGGGTAAAGTCCTGTGTGGGTAAGCTTGTAGCCCGTGAAATCAAGTGGGTAAGCTTGTAGCCCGTAAAATCAAGTGGGTAAGCTTGTAGCCCGTAAATCAAGTAGTGTTGTATACCTGTTCCTCCAGGTGAATTGAGGTTGTTAGTGAAAATCCAGAGATAGGTCTAGGACCGGACGTAGGACGGTGCTCCGAACCAGTATAAAAATCCCTGGTGTGATTTTTCCATTTTTACTGCATTTACCATTTACTTATCTATGATATTGCTACTGTGAGATCTTTCTTAGTATATATCATATATTCCGCATATCCATATTACTGATCCTGCCTAAAGTCGTCTATCGACACTTTCAAAGACTGGGTCTGAGTTTATGGGTAATAGACTGACTCAAGTTGGACTCAAGAAGGCTGCAAGGAAATGGAATGGCTCTAGTTGGATTCGAGAGGGCAGCAAGATAATGGATAGACTTGGGTGGGACTCGAGTGTTTTAGGCGGACTAGAAGCAGGGGTATCTGGGGACGCCCGTTACCTTGGATCCATTGGACGTGATCTAGTTATCCTTGGAGGATAAACGTACGTTGGACATACGATAATCCGTATGGAGGTGGGGCTTCCATTAGCCTTGGGATTTATTGGACCAGTCAAGTAGGTATCGACGTATGTATGGAGGCGGGGCTTTCGTTAGCCTTAGGATTGGTTAGACCAGTCAAGTAGGTATCGACATATGTATGGATTTAGCAGGTGATAGGTAGGACATGTTTGATGGATGCTATGGTTGCTATGTTTGTTCCTATAGTTTCCCCTTCAATAGACTATCACCTGTAGGATTCTGGTAATAGAGAACAAAGAGATGATGGTATACACAGATGCATGTGGTATCAGACTAGGCACTGTACTGATGCATTGAGTAGGAGACATCGCAGTTTAGGTGCTATGTTTCTTGAATGGAAGTAACTGGAGTATATCGTGGAATATGATTTCAGACCTAAGTATGGATTGGATCCAGAAATGTTAACAAGTTTGACGATCAAACAACTTTGATTGATTCCGGTCAGAGGGACGATCCTAATCTATTGGAAATCATCCCCAAGGTAGAGATCGGCATCGACAATGAGAAGATGAACAGGTATGGACTTGATCGAGGAAGATGGCTTAGAAAGAATGATAAACTAGTTGTACCCAATGTCAATGGATTGAGAGATGAAGTTCTTAGAAAACATCATCACTCAAAATTGACTATGCACCCCTAGTGGTAATAAAATGTATCGAGACATGAAGTAGGCCTACTACAGGGAAGGGGTGAAGAGAGATGTTGGGAAGTTTATATCTAAGTGCATGAATTGCCAGCTAGTTATAGTTGAGCAAAAGGAACTTAGTGGTTTGTTATAACCATTGGAAATTCCCAAATGGAAGTAGGAACAAGCCTCAACGAATTTGATTGATGGTTTACCAAGGACCAGATCCGGTCACGATAGTATTTGGGTGAATCATGTATTAGAGGATCTCTTGAGAGCTTGTATATTAGATTTTGGTGGGTCATGGGATGACCATTTGCACCTAGTTTAGTTTGCGTATAATAATAGTTGTCAGTCTAGTATTAAAATGGCTCCACTTGAAGCTTTGTACGGAAGACCGTGCAACTCACCATCATGTTGGTCAGAAAACAGTGGGAAATTTGTGCTTGGACCAAAAGTAATAAGGGAAACATCAGATAAGAACAAGGTTGTCAAACAGTGAATGAAGGCTGCCAAGATAGGCAGAAGAGTTAGGCTGATAGAAGACGAAGAGATTTGGAATTCTTCATTAACGACTTGATATTCGTCAAGATCTCTCCATTGGAGAGTGTGATTTGATTTGGTAGGGGATACAAGTTGGTACCAAAGTTTGTTGGTCCATTCCCAGTTCTCGAGCAAGTTGGGAATTTGGCATATAAAGTTGAGTTACCTAACAAGATGGCGGGAGTTCACAATGTATTTCATGTTTCCCAGTTACGGAAGTTTGTGCACGACCCTAATGTGGCTATTTCACCAGATCAGTTGGATGATATCGAGGTTGAACCTGAGGTGGTTGGGAACAACAGACCTATGCATATTGTTGGGAATGATACAAAGCATCTTCGAAGGAAGGTGGTGAAACTAGTCAAAGTTCAGTGGGGTGATGATGAGAAAGACTGTACTTGGGAAACAGAGGAGAACATGAGGAAGATGTATCCAGAACTCTTTGCCTGGTAAGGTTTTTATATCGATATAATACTCCCTCGTTAGTAAACCACATGCTATGACAGACTTGTTGTGTTATTATGTATGTTTGATTGTTTGTAAGTGATTGGTAGGCATGTGAGATCCTTCGTATGTTTTGATTAAGGAATTTCAAGAACGAAATTTCTTAAGGGGGGAGAATGTAACGACCCGCATTCTATGCATCGGAGGATCATAGAATATTTATTTCTTTTTCATGTGAAGTCGTATGGTCGTGTCACTTTGGGGAATGACTATTAGGGTCATTTCCCATGTTCACGATTTTTGCCAAATTTGATATGACCGTTTTGCCCCTAACTGATCATGTTTCGGCCATAACTTTTGATTGGTAAGGAATTTTGAACTGAAACCATTCCATTAGATCCAAATGATGGTTTACCTTTCCGCAGAGTGGTCATATTAGCCAAACGGACTTACCGTTTGGGAGATATGGCTGAAACAAGGTTTAGAAGGTGAAAAACAGCTTAAGCGGGCCTAATTAGGATGATTACCAAGAGGGCCCGTAACCCATTTCGGGATTAGGGTTGTGGGGAGGCTGAGAACAGTTGGGAAATGAATTTTATTTTATTTTTCAGCTGCCTAAAATATTTCTCTAACCCTAACCATGGCCTCCACCTTCTAATTTCATCTGAATCGCTCCTAATCGCTTTCTAATTGAAGATTAAGCCAAGCTACATCAAATCAAGGGGAAGTAACACCAAATCAGAGTTGGAGCTGCTGTGTTGCATTAGAATTCGACCCAAAACAGATAATATTTTAGATCTATAGTTTGTTTGTGGCCAACGTGAGTGATTTGCATCATTTTTCACTAATTACGGCTAATTAGGGGTGATTAGTGGTAATTAGAGAAATTATTCGTAATTAAATTCTGGAAAAATTTGTAAAATTCTAAAATATTATTTTAGGGCTCTTTTAGAAATTTGGATTAATTCGGATAAGTTTTGCTAATCCTATCATTAGTTGTGCTTAAACAAGATTAAGGGGAAAAACATGTGTTTTGGGTATGTTTAATCCATATTGACATATCATTGTTGTTTTGGTGTTTGTGGTTGGTTATACATGTTGCTATGTGTTGGCTAGCTTTTGGACCAAGCCACCGAGATTCAAACACAAGTCTAATACGAAGCCTTGTTCATGAAGTTGCATCCTCCACGGTTCGCGATCGCCCCCCATGACCACGACCCGAACCGTTTACACCAGCTCGATCCGATCCGTCCCCTCTACCTCTTCACGGTCTGGTCCTAGAAACCAAGATAAAGGTCGAGACCAAGTCTACCACGATATGAGAATGTAGGATCTCACGACATTTGTCCATAACGGCTATTTTGACTATTTCTTCATCAAGCCACGAACCAGTCCGAGATCCTCGGGATTTGTGCCACGTATGACCACGGTCCACCTACAGATATCACCTATAAATAGCCCAGAACTTGGCATTTTTAGGGATCTTTTTGGCAATTCTGGGCTCTGATTCCACCATTATCATATCTCCATTATTCCTATTCATAGTTGTCTCGAATATACTGAGTGAACCAACAATGTAAAAGTAAGGTTGAGAGATAAATCATTGATTGTACTCGAATTTCAAGTATTATCATAGATATAAAGTGGACGTAGGCTCGTTAATGCCGAACCACTATAAATCTCGTGTCTTTTCTGCTTTTCTCGCATTTTTTCTGATATTAATCTCTGCATAATTGAACAACTTGGGTGTTGGAGCCAATTTTGGATCTAACATTTTGGTGCTTTCACTGAGAACGAAGTCTCAGCATATTGGATTGTAGTTCTATTATTTGGATAGTCAAGTCCTAAGAAACCAGTCCAAATATCCATTGTTTCGATTTTTGAAGATTTCAGTAAAGCTCAGATATCATGGCTGGAAAAAAGTTTAAGGAAGTACGAGCTTCCCAAGTGAATGAAGCTACGAACGAAGCAATTGAAGAAAGCGTGCACGAACAGGATGAGGAAGAACTTTAGGATCGTGGCAACGTTGGGGCGATCCGATCCAGTGATGGAGCAACGAACCAAGCAGCTGAAGGAGTCACTACCCGATCGCAGGACCACGCCGTGATCCCTCCTGCACCTGACATCATGATCCGATCCCAGGGGACCACCATGACCCGATGTCAAGGGGGTACCACGACCCACCAGCCTAGGAGGACCACGATCCGAACTGACAATCAAAATACTACCCAGCCTGGGAAAGAAATTATGGCTCATTCCGCTCATGCTGGAACTTCTGCTCAACCCGGTTCAAGTTCCTTGAGTATAAGAGAAGATGAAGATGACCAGTTTGACCCTTCTTCCCCAGTTATCGAAGGACATCTGACTCGAATACTTGAAGCACTGGACATGCAAACTGATGAATTGGCTGCTCAGAGGCAGGAGAGCTCGTTGCTACGTCAGAATATTACTGCCCTAGGCAGACAAATTGATGATATTCAAAGGCAGGTTTCGCCACCTTCAGCTTACCCTTTATCCCCGGAACATACATCGTCGTCTGAAGAGCCTCGGAGGAACCGACGATGGCCCCAGTTAGAAAGGGATGAGAACATAGAGCATCTTCGATTTGGGTCACTTCCATCTCGAGAAGAAGAGGCACTTAATCAGGGAACTAGTTAGAATAACTTAAATGAGCCCGATCTACCACCGAGGAATGACGTTTCTCCTGCTCGTCGCATGATCGACCGCAGCAACAGGGGCAAGGGAGTTCTACTCAGGGCCCAAACTTTGCAGCAGTGCGTCAAAGAAATGCTGGAGGAGACCGTCGGGCAAGAAGTGCTGATCCCGAATCTACCCTGACCCATGCAGAGGTTGAAGCAATGATTAGGCAAGTCATGGTAGATAGCCGTGGACAAAGGAACGAAGATTGGCGCAGTCATACGCCTTTTACTGACGACATACTGGATGTTACATTCCCGAGGCGCTTCAATATGCCAACCATGAATCGCTACACGGGCAGGACTGACCCAATCCAGCATCTAATGCGATACTCTTGGTCAATGAATGTCGTTGCAGCTACAGACGCGGTAAAATGTAAAGCATTCCCTATATTCCTGGAAGATGTGGCGTTATTGTGGTTTACCCGCTTGCCAGCATGGTCAATATCCAGCTTCAGGGAATTGAGTGAGAAATTCGTGAACCAATTCCGTCTTCGTGCCCAGAGGTCTAAGAATGTGATTGAGCTATCCCTTAATAAACAACGACCAAAAGAAAGCCTGAGGTCGTATTTGAATTGTTTCAACTTGGCTGTCACAGAAGTCAGAGATCCACATGAGCAACGATGGCGTCGATAAAGATTCCGAGTTTGGAAGATATCTGGCCGGCAAACCACCCCTGAAATGTTCGCCTGCGTCGGGAGGAGATATACGCTAATCGGAAAAGAAAGGCTATTGATAGGGAAGATATCCAAAGCAACGTGGCCATCAAGCAAATGGGAGATAGCTCAGGAAAAGTTGAAGTTAACATCGAGAACAAGAATCAAGGCAGTGGTCGCCAATCAGGGAATAGTAATAACAATAATCGGAAAAGAAATCGAGGAAATGACTCTCAGAGGAGATCCCGGCCCAGACCGTTTGAGAGCTTCAGACCGTTAAATGATATGTTAGAAAACATCTTCCTGGATACATATAATGTCCTCCACTACAAATGGCCTCCTCCGAGAGATTCTACAGAGAAAGAGCGTGAAACTGGGAAATTCTTTCTTTTTCATCAAATCCATAGTCATTCCACAAACGAATTTCGTCACTTGAGAGACGTGGTTGAAAGGCTGCTCCGAGAAGGGAAGCTTGATGAGTATAAGGTGACTCCTAGGGATAGGGGCCAAGCCGTACAAGCTCCGAAGCAAAGCCAACCTGCTGCCAGACCGACGGCTCTATAAAAAGGAAAAAATATCGTTATTAATACCATAGTTGGTGGACTTCACCTGGCAAGGCATAGTTTCAGAGCTATGGATCAATACGTAAATGCAGTTAAACAAAATTTCGAAGTGGGGGAATGTAGCAACCCCGAGGACAACGCTCCGGTTAAGCAACAAAAGACGATGTCCGATGATGTCATATTTTGCGAGCGAGAGAGTATTGGAGTACACTCCCCAACTGAAGACCCATTAGTGATCACCGTCACCATCGGCCCAGCTACAGTTCATAAAGTCTGGGTAGATAATGGGAGTTCAGTCAACATTCTTTTCAAGAAAACATTCGACCAAATGAAACTCGAGCCGAAGGATTCGAAACCATGTGAAGGTTGGATACGTGGATTTAATGGGGCCTCGACCCTCCAATGGGATACGTGGAATTATCAGTAACCCTTGGGGAAGGAGAACGCCAGAGAGTGAGGATCCTCCCCTTCGTGGTCCTGGATATTGAATCGTCATACAATGCCTTCTTAGGCCGACATGCCCTAGCCAAATTCACGGCCTGTATCGCACCCTGATGCTTATTGTTGAAGTTCCCAACGGATGCCGGTGTGGGTATAGTTAGAGGAGATCAAGTTGTTGCACGAGCATGCTACATTACAGAGTTAAAGTTGCTCTGCAAAGGGAAAGATGTAGAAGCAAATGGTGGTTCTTCCCCTCCGAGGGAGGAATCGTCGTAGCAACTAAAGAGAATACCTCTGGGAGGGTCGCCCAGAGAGTTGCCCGAGGATATAGATCCCAGAGAGGATGAAGAACCTGAGGGCAGAATGGCGACTCCCAATGAAGCAACTGTGGACATACCAATCGATGGTAATGACCCACAGAAGGTCCTAAAGATTGGATCCCAGTTGGATCCTGTTCGAGCCAAAGAATTAACAAGTTTCTTGAAAGCTAACTTGGATGTATTCGCTTGGACCAACGCAGACATGTGTGGGATATCTCCCTCAATTATGAGTCATTCGTTAAGCATCAACCCGAAACATCCTCCTGTCAAACAAAAGAGGCGAATGCTTGGCCCAGAGAGGTCTGCTACCTTGAAGGAAGAAGTCGAAAAGTTGAGAAGTAACAGGTTCATTAAAGATTCAACATACCCTGACTGGATTTCAAACCCGGTTTTGGTAAAGAAGGCTAATGGAAAGTGGCGTACGTGCATCGAGTTCTCAGATCTAAACAAGGCATGTCTGAAGGATAGCTTCCCATTGCCTAGAATCGATCAACTGGGAGATTCAACCATGGGTCATGAGCTACTTTCTTTTATGGATGCCTACTCAGGGTACAATCAGATCCCCATGCATGTCCCAGACAAAGAGCATACCAGTTTCATTACAGATTTGGGATTATACTGCTATGTGGTGATGCCTTTTGGTTTGAAGAATGACGGCGCTACATATCAGCGATTGGTGAATAGAATGTTCTACAACCAAATCGGGATAACGATGGAGGTGTAGGTTGACGACATGTTGGTAAAGTCTGGACAATCGTTAGATCATACTAACGATTTAGCAGACATGTTTGAGATTCTCCGAAAATATGGGATGAAACTGAATCCTTTGAAATGTTCATTTGGGGTAGCATATGGAAAATTCCTAGGGTTCATTGTCAGCTCGCGCGGAATTGAGATCAATCCTGATCAAATTACAGCAATCCGAAACATTCAAGAACCAAAGCAGATTAAAGATGTGCAAAGCTTTACTGGAAAAATGGCAGCGCTCAGCAGATTTATCTCAAAAGCTATAGATAAATGCGTCCCGTTTTTCGAGCTAATAAAGCGAGGCAAGCGCCACTTTAAATGGACTCCTGATTGTATAGAAGCATTCCAGAATCTATTGAATCATCTGGAAAGACCACCGATACTGTCTAAGCCTGTAGGTCACGAGGATTTATTTGTGTACCTGGCAGTGTCATCCCACGCAATCAGTTCGGCTTTGGTAAGAGAGGAGGATAAGGTGCAAAGACCGGTGTACTATGTGAGTAAGAAATTGGCAACCGTAGAACAGAATTACCCAAAAATAGAAAAGCTTGTGTACAGTTTGCTGATTGCATCTAGGAAGCTTCGTCACTACTTCCAGGCTCACCCCATCACTGTTTACACTGATCACCCGCTTAAGCAAGTCCTACAAAAGCCAGAAGCATTAGGAAGGTTGCTTAAATGGAACATTGAGCCGAGTCAATTCAACCTGAACTTCCAACCCTGAAGGTCGATAAGAGGGCATGCACTTGCAGACTTTATAGCAGAGTTTACCATCCCAGAATATGATGTGGTAACCAAAGAAGACGATCCGCCAAAGCTACTCCTTGACCCTAATGCCTGGAAACTATATACTGATGGAGCTAAAAATGATTTCGAGTATGAACCTCTAATTGTTGGGTTGAAGCTTGCAAAGGAATTGGGGATAACAAAGCTAGACATCTTTTGTGACTCCAAATTAGTTGTGAACCAAGTTAATGAAAAGTTTCACGCTAAGAGTCCAAGGTTGATATCATATTTGGAAAAAGTGAATAAGTTGCTGGATAGTTTTGATCACCACAGCATATCTCACATTCCTCGAGCGGAGAATCAAAGAGAAGACAAGTTAGCGAAGATGGCTAGTTCCAATAATCCAGAACATACGGAGTTAGTCCCGATTGAATTACTACAGTTCCCTAGCGTGGATCAGATGGAATTTGATCCGTTACTAGAGATTGAACCTGAAAGGGAGTCATGGAAGACCCCCCTAAAGAATTTTTTGATGAATGGAACACTCCCAAACAAAGAAAAGTGAGAGGCGTGCAGTTATTCGGAAGGCTTCCCGATATGTGTTGCATGGCGAAGTCCTGTACAGACAAGGTTTCTCGATGCCTCTCCTCCGGTGCATCGCCCATGATGACATCAAGCGTGTGTTAAATCGCTAAGTATAGCGTTTTGACTATGACAACTAGATATGTTCATATGCTATCAACTAACTTTGTTTTGCAGGGAGATGAAACTTCATTGACAATCGGATTCAAGAACTCAAGGGAAATATTATTTGCATGAGTCTAGATTAGTCTTAGAAAATATATGTTAAAGTCTTTCCTGATGATTATACACACACACAAAGAATTTATATGTGAATATATGTTAGCATCAATGAACAAGGAGGCAAGAAGTAGTCTGTCTACAGGAACAGACGTCTGACATAATCAGACCAGACGACTGATTGCTGAAATAAAGAAAATTCAGTATGAATTTTCAGACGTCTGGTATATTTCTACCAGACGTCTGTTTCTGGAGACAAACGTACTACTTTTCCTATTTTGAATTTGAATTCAAATCAAAAGAGACTTCTGAAAATTTTAATTAAAACTTCTGTTTCTGAAAGGATGCATCTATATGGAAGAGATACAACTCTCTATACTTACTTCTCTTCATCGAATCCTTTCATGATCGGTTGCAATTCTTTGAATATTATAAATAGAGGTTTCAACAATTGTTTTACTCACTAATTCTTATTCTAACTTTCTATTATTCTAAAAGAATTCTGATTTCTCAAAGCTTACTACTTACAAATATTTTGAGATCTTCAACTTCCTTAAACTTTCACAAGCTTCACAATATTCATCAAGGAAAGGCTATAGGAAGGGTGTACTTAATTCAAGACAATCCGTGTTATCAAGAACACAAAAGAGTCAACAAATATTCTGTATTAGCAAAGACCTCTCCAGTGGTTGAGGCAAGAAATCCCGTTCAGCAGTTCGGGTAATTGTGAACCTATTCCTCCGGGTGAAGTGAGGGTTTTTAGTGTTAGTGAAATTCCAGAAGTGAGTCTGGGACTGGACGTAGGACAGTGGTCCGAACCAGTATAAATCGACTGTGTGATTTACTGCTTACTACTCTACTATATACATTACATCCTATTCTCCATACTACACGATCCTATACCGTTGCATAGCCTCTTTCAATTGGTATCAGAGCAAGGCTATCCTATAACCGTAACACCGTTATTCGATATTGTGATAGAATGGAGAATAACCCAAGTACTAGCTCAACTACTTTTGCCGAAGGACAATCGACTCAAGGACCACCACTATTTAACGGATTACATTACAATTACTGGGCTACTAGAATGAGAATTTATATGCAAGCAAGTGGTTTTAGTGCATGGAATGCAACTCAAAAGGAATTTACAGCACCTACTACTGAATATGCAACTTGGACAAATGTTCAAAAAGATGAAGCCAATGCAAATGCAAAAGCTATGAACATGCTATATTGTGCTCTAGATCGGAATGAATTCAATCGTGTTAGCATTTGTACATCAGCTTATCAAATATGGGAGACACTCAAAACTATTCATGAAGGAACAAACAAAGTCAAGCAAACCAAAATCTCAATGCTCAAAAATCAATTCTAGAACTTCAAAATGAAGCAAAATGAAACTATCAACGAGATGTACTCAAGATTTCAAGACATCCTACATGCATTGATAGGACTTGGAGAAAAATACAGTGACTTTGACATCATTTCAAAAGTACTAAACTCTTTAACTGACGATTGGGAAAGAAAAGTACTAGCCATTGAAGAAGCAAATGATTTATCAGCAATGAAACCAGAAGGGCTAATAGGAAATCTTATGTCTTATGAAGTAAACCTTCAAGCAAAAAGGGAACTAGCTCAAGAAAAGAAAAATGTGGCCTTTCATGCTGATAAAGAGGAGTCTGAATCAGAAGACGAAGATCTAGCTTTTATTGCCAAAAATTTTAAGAAATTTCTGAAATATAGAAAAGGAAATTTCAAAAAGAATATTTCAAATAAGCCTTCATCTTCGAAACTAGAATGCTTCAATTGTCATAAGAAGGGTCACATGGTAAAAGATTGTCCAGAAATGAAAGAAAATCAAAAGAACTTCAATAAAAGCAAGAAAGACAAATTCAAAAAGAAAGCCTTTTCGGTTACATGGGACGACTCAGACTCAGATTCAGATTCATCTAGCAGTGACAGTGACAGTGATAGTGATAGTAATAAAGAACAAGCAAATGTGTGTTTTATGGCACAAGAATCTGAGGTAAGTGAATTATCTTATGAAGAACTAATAGATGTTAATGCTGAACTTTTAAATCTAATAAAGAATCTAAAGAAAAAGATTAAAGAAACTCGTGAACATCAGAATAAAGCTGAATTCGAAAGAGATATGCTAAAAGATGAAAAAATAATTCTAGAAGAAGAACTTGAAAAAGTTCAAGAAACTCTTATGAATTCAGATAGTCAACTTTCTCTTTTGAGTCAAGAAATTGAAACTCAAAAGAAGAAGAATGATGAAATTAGTTCTGAAAATCATGTGTTGAAAAATAAAGTGAAAGAACTAGAATTAGAAAATAAAAGTATTCAAGCAAAGTTAGAAAACATTTCAAAAAATGTTTCAAATTTTAACAAGGGTCGAGAAAATTTAACAAGAATCTTAGAAAACTCTCAACCCTCTTCAAACAAAAGTGGTTTAGGATTCAAAAAGAAATTGAAATTTTCTTCAAAGAAAAATACAAGATTTGAGAAGAAAGTGAATACAAAACCAAAATCCACAAAAACAGTTAATAAAATTAAGATATGGATACCAAAAACTAACAATATTCTGATTAGGAAGAAGCACATTAACTCATTTATGGAATCTGTGCATAATAATAAAAATTATTTATATAAAAGGGACACTAAACCCAGTTGGGTTTGGCTTCCTAAGATCTAACTCTTAGGACCCTATCAAAAAGTGGGTACCAATGTGCTTATTAATATTTTTTGCAGGTATCACTTAAAAAGAGAAAACGGATATTAGACAGTGGTTGCTCAAAACACATGACCGGAGACAAAGATATGTTAACCAATATATCATACTTTGATGGTGGCTCAGTTACCTTCAGAGATAATTCAAAAGGATTTATTATTGGCAAAGGAGATGTGTGCAACTACGGTATTTCAAATATTCCTCTTATTACTAATGTTTCTTTGGTAAAAAATTTAAAACATAATCTTTTAAGCATTAGTCAATTATGTGATAAAGGTTTTAAAATAACTTTTTCTGAAAACAAATGTAGTATTTTTGATAAAAATCAAAATATTATTTTTGAAGGAAATAGAGATAGAAATATTTACGTATTAAATATGAAAGTAAATAATAATAAAGAAATGTGTTTGATTGCTAATAACAATGATTCTTGGTTATGGCATAAACGTTTTTGTCATATTAACTTTAAAACTATTCAAAAACTTTCAAAGCATGAATTAGTAAGAGGTCTACCCAAAATAAATTTTAAAGTAAAAAACTTGTGCGAAGATTGTTAGATCGGAAAATTAACAAAATCTACTTTTAAATCAAAAAAGGTCATTTCAACCCTACAGCCATTAGAACTTTTACATATGGACTTGTTTGGACCTACTCAAATACAATCATTAAATCATAATCGTTATGTATTTGTTATAATTGATGATTTTTCAAGATATACTTGGACTATGTTTTTGAAAAATAAAAGTGATACTTTTGATCATTTCAAAGATTTCGTTAAAAAGATTCAAAATTCGAAAAATTTAAAAGTTAAAAACATTCGAAGTGATCATGGTGGAGAATTTGAAAATGAATCTTTTGAAATATTTTGTAAAAAGAAAGGAATAAATCATAATTTTTCTTTTCCTAGAACTCCACAACAAAATGGAGTAGTAGAAAGAAAAAATAGAACTTTACAAGAATGTGCAAGAACTTTACTTAATGGTAGTACATTATCTAAACAATTTTGGGCAGAAGCCGTAGCAACTGCTTGTTATGTCTTGAATCGTATTTCTATTCGACCTCTAACTAAAAATACTCCTTACGAACTTTTTAACGGAAGAAAACCTAACATTTCATACTTTAAGATATTTCGATCTAAATGCTTTATTCTAAATACTAAAGATCAACTTGGAAAGTTTGATGCAAAAGCTGATCACGGGATCTTCGTTGGATATTCAGAACGTAGTAAAGCATATCGAATTTTCAATAAACATACTAATACTATAGAAGAATCTTTACACGTCTCTTTTGATGAAAATTATAGTATAAATATAAAAAACAAAGATGATGATGAAATTACTGATAATTTTGAAAATACAAATAATGACTCTATAGAACAAAATAATAATCCTATAGAGCATATTAGATCACCTCCAAGAATATTAAAAGATCATCCTACTCAAAATATTATTGGAGAAATTGACACACACGTTCATACAAGAAGTCAATTAAATCAAATAAGTCATGTAGCTTTTCTTTCAAACATTGAACCTAAGAATCCGAAAGAAGCTTCTACGGATGATTACTGGATTATCGCTATGCAAGAAGAGCTAAACCAGTTTGAACGAAATGACGTCTGGGAATTAGTACCTCGACCAATCGATCAATCTGTTATTGGTACAAAATGGGTTTACAAAAACAAAGCAGATGAATTTGGAAATATCACAAGAAATAAAGCTAGACTGGTTGCTCAAGGATATAATCAAGAAGAAGGGATTGATTACGAAGAAACCTTTGCTCCTGTAGCTAGATTAGAAGCTATACGTATTTTATTAGCATATGCAAGCTTTCATAATTTTAAACTTTATCAAATGGACGTTAAAAGTGCTTTCTTAAATGGTTTTATCAAAGAAAATGTTTTCGTAGAACAACCACCGCTTTTTAAACATGAAAAATTCCCAGATTATGTTTATAAACTTAAAAAAGCATTATATGGTTTAAAACAAGCACCTCGTGCTTGGTATGAACGACTTAAAAAATATTTAATCAATTCTGGTTTTAATATTGGAAAAGCTGATCAAACTCTATTTATTAAAAATACAAACAAAGATATTTTAATCGTTCAAATTTATGTAGATGATATAATTTTCGGTTCTACAAATGAAAATCTATGTAAAGAATTTTCTATAATAATGACTAATGAATTTGAAATGTCCCACATGGGTGAATTATCATATTTTTTAGGTCTTCAAATTAAACAAGTTTCAAATGGAATTTTTATTTTTCAAGAAAAATATTGTACTAATTTAATTAAACGGTTTGGTTTAGATAATACTTCAGGAAAACCAACACCAATGAGCACATCAATTCATCTTGATAAAGATGAAAAAGGGAAAAGTATTGACCAAAAATTATATAGAAGTATGATAGGTTCGCTACTCTATTTAACAACAAGCAGCTCCCCCGACTCTATTACTCTTCCCACACCTACACCTAAAAATGAACCTCAATACCGATGGGGTAACTATCATACTGGGTTTACACCAGAATCAAAGAAAGCTAAACGAGCGTTATTTTCATCTCCTGATACGAAACGCAAAATTGACGATCTTCATCACTACCAAGAAGAACAAATCAAGCTACAGAAGGAATTATATTTTGAACAAAAAGCAACATCAACTCGTTTAAGTCTGCTTGAGAAGATGATATGTAAGTTTTGTGGATCAAAAGAGAAGGATATTATTTCACCATTACCAACACCAACCAATCCTATCGATCCATCAGCTTCTTATCGAACGGCAAATGACCCGGTGAATCCAACATTAAAATATTATACTTACTCACCCTCACAACCGTCGTACGATCCGAATTCATGGGATAGAAACTATCAAGCCAATGAAGGAAAGAGCTCATCAACACCGAAGAAAACTCCGCCTTCTAAATAATTAAATATTTGATTATTTTATATATATTCTTTATCTTTTATTTTCTATTTTACTTCTGAGTCATGTAATAAATTTTTTATAAGTCGATCTCTATAGTATTTTTTACTATCAATGAATATTTTCAAATATATTTACATCTGTTACAAAACAGACGTCTGAATTCAAGTATGAAATTATTTTAACCACCAAAACAGACGTCTGCCCATATATTTTCAGACGTCTGAAACACTGTTAAAATGAACTAATTCTTTGCTGTCTCAAAAATCACATAAAACAGACGTCTCATATTACTCAACCAGACGTCTGTTTCTGAACGAGTAGCTAAAAGTTAATCAAAAAAACAGACGTCTGTTTTTGGAAAATCAGACGTCTGAAACCGTTCAAAAATGAACTAAAACCTTGCTGACTTGAAATATCCTCAAACCAGACGTCTCCCTCCAAAGAGACAGACGTCTGAGTTACTGACAGGACGTTTTTTTAATAAACCGACACGTCGGTTACCAATCAATATATCCCCTCATAACCATCATCTACCCTTTCACTTTTTACTTTCACCTTTTCACCCTCTTTAAAAACCCTAAATCCCCAATTACAAACAACTTAAAAATCAACAATTTTTCTACTATAATCATGAGTAATAGAGGCAAGCGAACAAGAGAACAAGAAGCTCCACCTCCATCTGAAGATCAAATCCAAAAATGGCTTCATGGAGACATTGCAAAGACTAGGTACAAATCAATGAAGAATTCCAAGTTTTTCGAAGGTGCTTTCGTTAAATTTGATGCCTTTTCTAATTATAGACTTCTCCAATTCGCTAGACATTTTCATTTTGAATCTTTAGTAGATTATAATACAAACAATGTCAAAATCTACCCTTTGCTTGTTAAGTTGTTCTTAGCCAACATGAATCTTGACCATATGAAACCTCAAAACACAACCGACTGCGTTTGGACAATGGTTTGTGGAAAAAGGATTGTACTTCCTCTTCAAAGGTTGGGACAAATATTAAATTGTGCTTGGCAAGGTTTGGATATTGACGATGTAGAAGTTAATAGGACTCAAAGAGATGAAAAGTCCCATAAATTTATTTCCGACGATCTTATTTATATGAGAAAACTAACTTCTACCAATCTTCGTCCACAAGCTAGACTTCTTAATCGTATTTTAATCCGAACAATAAATCCACGAAAAGGAAGTTATGAGAAGATCTATAAAAGGGATTTTCAGGCATTGTATGCCATTTACTCTCGAAAACAGATCAACTGGGCTAAAATAATAATGGATGAATGGTTAGACATCACCTATAAAAGGAAGTATAAGACTTTGCATTATGGTGCCTACATCACTCGAATCTTAACCTCTTCTCACATCGAAGTTCGTATTCCCGAATCTATTCCAACAAAGACAATTAAAGAAATTGGATACAAGACATTGAAGTTGATGAATATTGATCCCAACCCATCAACTTTGGACCATCTATCTTTTGAAGAATGGACTCAACATGTTGCTACTAATCCCGAATCGCTTATTTCTGAATCTTCACACCGTTACTAGAGATTGAACCTGAAAGGGAGTCATGGAAGACCCCCCTAAAGAATTTTTTGATGAATGGAACACTCCCAAACAAAGAAAAGTGAGAGGCGTGCAGTTATTCGGAAGGCTTCCCGATATGTGTTGCATGGCGAAGTCCTGTACAGACAAGGTTTCTCGATGCCTCTCCTCCGGTGCATCGCCCATGATGACATCAAGCGTGTGTTAAATCGCTAAGTATAGCGTTTTGACTATGACAACTAGATATGTTCATATGCTATCGACTAACTTTGTTTTGCAGGGAGATGAAACTTCATTGACAATCGGATTCAAGAACTCAAGGGAAATATTATTTGCATGAGTCTAGATTAGTCTTAGAAAATATATGTTAAAGTCTTTCCTGATGATTATACACACACACAAAGAATTTATATGTGAATATATGTTAGCATCAATGAACAAGGAGGCAAGAAGTAGTCTGTCTACAGGAACAGACGTCTGACATAATCAGACCAGACGACTGATTGCTGAAATAAAGAAAATTCAGTATGAATTTTCAGACGTCTGGTATATTTCTACCAGACGTCTGTTTCTGGAGACAAACGTACTACTTTTCCTATTTTGAATTTGAATTCAAATCAAAAGAGACTTCTGAAAATTTTAATTAAAACTTCTGTTTCTGAAAGGATGCATCTATATGGAAGAGATACAACTCTCTATACTTACTTCTCTTCATCGAATCCTTTCATGATCGGTTGCAATTCTTTGAATATTATAAATAGAGGTTTCAACAATTGTTTTACTCACTAATTCTTATTCTAACTTTCTATTATTCTAAAAGAATTCTGATTTCTCAAAGCTTACTACTTACAAATATTTTGAGATCTTCAACTTCCTTAAACTTTCACAAGCTTCACAATATTCATCAAGGAAAGGCTATAGGAAGGGTGTACTTAATTCAAGACAATCCGTGTTATCAAGAACACAAAAGAGTCAACAAATATTCTGTATTAGCAAAGACCTCTCCAGTGGTTGAGGCAAGCAATCTCGTTCAGCAGTTCGGGTAATTGTGAACCTATTCCTCCGGGTGAAGTGAGGGTTTTTAGTGTTAGTGAAATTCCAGAAGTGAGTCTGGGACTGGACGTAGGACAGTGGTCCGAACCAGTATAAATCGACTGTGTGATTTACTGCTTACTACTCTACTATATACATTACATCCTATTCTCCATACTACACGATCCTATACCGTTGCATAGCCTCTTTCAGCGTGTACTGAAGGAAATCCATGAAGGTGAGTGTGGAGACTACACAAGAGGGAAAACATTGGCAAAGAAGATATTGCGATACCGTTATTTCTGGCCCACCATAAACAAGGATGCAGCCAAGTATGCACGATGTTGTGATGCTTGCCAGAAATTCTCCAAGATTCCTAGGGCGCCACCTAACCAGTTGAAGACAATGACAAGCCCGTGGCCTTTTGCTATGTGGGGAATTGACATTATTGGGAGCCTTACCATAGCAAAGGGCGGAGCAAAGTTCGCTATTGTGGCCGTGGATTATTTTACTAAATGGGTAGAAGCAGAGCCTTTGACCATGATCACAACCAAGCGAGTGATCACCTTTGTCGTTAAGAACATTATATGTCTATTTGGGATTCCAAAAGTCATCGTAACCGATAATGGGACCCAATTCGACAGCACCGAGTTTCAGGATTTCTGTCGAAAGTATCACATCGAGAAAAGATACACCTCTGTGGCACATCCGCAGTCGAACGGACAAGTTGAAGCGGCAAACAAGGTGATCAAATCCATTCTAAAGAAAAGATTGAAGAGGGCCAAAGCTATGTGGGTTGATGAATTACCCCTGGCATTATGGGCTTGTAGAACAACGTCCAAGTCAGCAACGGGTCACACCCCGTTTTCCCTTGCTTTTGGAGCTGAAGCAGTCATTCCGGTCGAGTTGGAAGTACCATCTCATCGAACCATCTGTTACGATCCGATGACCAACAATCAGCTGCTCCTTGAATCCCTGAACATGGTTGAGGAAAAAAGGGACGAAGCCGACTTACGTGCCCTGAGGCATAAACAACAAATAGCTCGGTATTACAACAACAAAGTCTGAGCTCGAACATTTGAACTCAGAGACTTGGTTTTGAAGCGCGTCTTTCCGCCTCCAGTACATATGGGCCCGAAATGGGAAGGACCGTACTCCATTTTACGAAGGCTTGATAATGGAACCTTCAAGTTTGCAACCGTAGATGGAGATGAAATCCCTAGAGTGTGGAATGCCTAGCATTTACGGCCTTATCTGACATAAAATTTTCAGTTTTACTCTTTTGTTTTTAGGACCATGTAAAAAGGCTCGACTTTCCTAGAACAGTCTGGTTATTTGAACAAAAGACTATAAAGTGGACGTAGGTCATGATTCTACCGAACCACTTTAAAAATATCACGTGTCATTTACCTTTACTGCACTGTTTCTTATCTACTCTTTCATTTTGATTAATGTATTATTACCATTTTGAAATTTGTTTTAAATTATGTAGTAATCTCAAAACAGCTAATTCAAAATGCCATCTATCAGATCGGAAGGCTCACGGTAATTAAAGCTCCAAAAGGTGCAGCGAGGTAAATCGCACTACTATTTGCACTCTAACTCCCGAGATCAGGGAGAGAGTATAAAGGACGCGAAGATAACGTCGCCAAGCCATGAAGGTGCACCACGATAAAACCGCCTTGATAACACTCTAACTCGCTGAAGGATCGGGAGAGTATAAAGGCGCTAGAGACTTAGCGCCCCCAGAACTCCTGCCCCACTACAGGATCGGTGAGCAAACCAAGAATCGAGCTCGAACTCTAACCCGCTGAAGAATCGGGAGAGTATAAAGGTGCTAGAGACTTAGCGCCACAACAACTCTAACCCGTTAAAGGATCGGGAGAGTATAAAGGCGCTAGAGACTTAGCGCCGCAAGAGCCATTACCCCACTGAAAGATCGGGATAGTACAAATATAATCCTAATCGATCACCAATAAGCCCTGGCCAGGCACTATAATGACGATTGATCGGGGGCATATACGCGCACCACTACACATTTACTTAGCACGTGTATTTCTCGATGATTATTTCGGTTATGATTAATAATTGTTACGTATGACTTTAATATTTAACTATGAATGTTTAGGTTATGACCATTTAAACTCTGCTAACATGATGAATTTGCAGGAACGCAATGGCGCAAAAGAAATAGATCTTCATTTACTGAAAGCAGATTTACAAGAACGAGAAGCTAAACAAAAGTGAGGGCCACTCTCACGACTACATCTTTTGGCCAAAGGAAATCCTAAAACTAAAATATGAGCTAATAAGTGCATTCTATTTACGCTAGGGAGATGACTTTGATTTCTTTTCCTTCTTCTGTTTCTCCAACTCCTCTTTATCAGTACCAGAGCTGCCACTTTTCTTCCTCTTCCTCTTATCAACAAGAGGCTTCGGGGGAGGACTGGAAGGTTGGGAGGCAAGTTGTGAAGTTATTGATTTGGAAAAGAATCTTATAACCAACCCAGTCTTGGGTCGATTTCAGAAATAGGGGGCACGAATACAGGATCATGTTCCCCCTTCCTATGAACCAACTGCTTCTCTTTCCTAGCCTGTATGTCAGCCAAGGTTTCACTATCATCATCCTTGGCCTCGTCTATGATTTCAACCTCCTTTTCCTCATTTCCATGACCACCATCTGTGTCATGCAAAGCAGCAATAATCTCAGCGTCTGTAAGAGCGCCGGTGCCGGATTCCATGGGTGCTACCATAACTCTCTCACTTGTTGTGCCCTCAGTTTGCTTTGGAATCCTGGAAACTTCAATACCATAACCCGGGGGGACATCAACTTTCTCTGCCACTGCCTTCTCCTCTGCACCTTTTTCGGCCACTTTGGTACCTACAACATGAGAAGCAAAGGTTAGTGAATCAAGAGGAAATGTGGACATGTCAGTTGTCTGTCCCATGAGACAACGACAAGTTACGATTGCTTTGATGAACTGTGGAGAGAATATGGAGATACCTTCAGCCAACTCATCTCCTAGATTTGTACTGGTGTTCCCGACGATTGGAGGGGTTGGAACCAAGGGGATCAATGGATCGTCAGGGTTATATTCCTCAATTTTAGAGGTTTTGGGCTCCACCACCGAGATCAAGCTTTCGCCAACTTTATCCTTGCCCTTGATCCTACTCTTCTCCCTCTCGATCTCCTCATGGATTAGGCGTCTACCTTTCTCCAAAGCCTCAGGTTCTTCACCTCTAAGAAAGGTCTGCATCAGCTAGTTTTCGTCAATCTCGTCGACCATCAATCGCCGCTTCTCGCCTTCGACAATTGCATCCCATACATTGGCCAAAGTAACATGATAGTCCGGAATCCAAGATATGTCTCGAGTCTTGATGACTTGACCGAAGAAGTCGAACAACAGTTCCTCAAAACCAGCTATATCTTTCTCTTTTTCAGTGAGCTTATCAGCAGCAGCAATGGCCGATTCAAGAGCATTATTGGCGTTACCTTCAGCGAGAGTTGCATGCTCCACAGCTTGGGCAAGTTGATCATTTAAAACCTCCTTTTCCTTTTTGGCAAGGCGAGGTCATCTTTTAAGCTCGCCCTCTCTTTCTCCCAGGCATCTTTCTCAACAGCAAAGCATTCCTGTGTTGTCTTCAGTTCGGTATTAATTGCCTTCAGATCTTCCACTTCCTTCCTCAGAGCCACCCGTTCCTGGCTGTTTAAGTCAAGCTCACTGCGAAAATTCTCCCTAGCATTCTCCAGCTCGGACCTGTAATTCTCTGCATCCCTCCGAGCTAAAGTCAGTTGGGCCTGTGCATCGTCTAGTTTCTTTTCCATTTTGCTCCTAGCCCTAGCATCATTATCAATATTTACTCTGGCTCTGGCTGCTTCCGTATCCATCTGGCGGATGGTAGTAGAAAGTGTAGCAGCATGCTTCTTCATTACCCTGTATTGTTTAGCCACACGGCACACATACCCTATCACCTTTGTGTCCCAATCCTCTGGGACCGGTTCAAGATCTGGGACAAACATCATCCTGTCAAAGAAAATATCAGGGAATTGCTTTCGCAAGTTCTCCAGCCTGGCCATAATCTCAGAATTGGGGGCAACACCCTTTGCGGCAGTAGTACCCAAGCCGTGTTCACTAGAGGAAATAGGAGTTGTCTTCCTTTTCTCCACGATCTTGCCCTCATCTTTGTTCTTGTCCTCTGGCTCGGGGTGTTTTTTGGAATACTGGGCGTGAGAAGGCGTACTTTTCGAAGGAGTCAAATCTCTAGGAAGTTGCTCACCCCCAGCCGGTGGCAGTGGACGACTGTGTGACTTTCCATAACCTTGCTTCGATAGAGATCGAGATCGTGTAGAATAAGATTGATGAGAATCCCGGGGCCGACGACTATCCCTTCCCCGACTATCACTACGAGTATGCTTGGGATCTGGAAGGAGGCTTGGCGTACCCTCGCGAAGGGAACAATAAGAATAAGACCGTTGCGAGACATTTTCCCTGCAAAAGAAACTAGTGCATGTTAAAAATATGAACCACAGTAGCAAAAGAGTGTTATGGTAAATGGTGCATGTGATTTGTGCATCCCATGAAATCCCTATTTTAACGGATCAGGGCCCGGAGTTAGGCTCGTTTGGATGACTTCTTTTTCTTCAACTGGGGCACTCGTGTCTTCAGAGATGGGAAAAATTGGTTCCCCTCTGAAATCTTCTTGAGTATAAATATCGTCTAGTAAAGGAATCTTATTTAATTCCTCGAGTATCTATTCCTCCGTTAATTCATTCTGAGCGACAGACTCAACCGGTGATGAAGTTCTTAAGGGAGACTGCCCCCCAGAGGTCGGGACCTCCTTTGATTCATCATCTCGCCCCTCGTCTCCTTTGTATATGTTTAAATCCTCATCATCCTGATTAATCATTGGCGAAGGACTCTTG
This sequence comes from Allium sativum, assembly GCA_030737875.1. Classification (NCBI taxonomy): domain Eukaryota; kingdom Viridiplantae; phylum Streptophyta; class Magnoliopsida; order Asparagales; family Amaryllidaceae; genus Allium; species Allium sativum. Next base: position 718,774,772 of record CM060924.1, on the reverse strand, counting down.
CGAAGGGTAGTTGTCTTTACAGCTTGAGAAGTTCCTTCTCCCTCAGTCGGAGGTATATACTTGTAAGGTTTGTCGCCCACTCCATTTCTGAATCTTATATCTAAAAGATGGTGTTTGTGAAGGTTCTCGTCGGTGATACATTTCTTAATCTTTAAGAAATCTGAGTTACTCTTGAGAAGGCGGGACATTCGGTCTTCGTATATCGATCCTTCCGTTCTCTCAAAGTTGTGATCTGTATGGAACAAAGTGATTCGTTAGCACTGAAATTATGCATTCGAGTTAAGCGCGGGAAAGTTGAAAACATACTTGCTTGTAGCCACTTCCTCGCGCATCCGGCTTGATGTTTTATATAGAACCAGTCAGATTTGACATCCCCTATATTACTATAACCATCTGTCACAACTTTTCTATTGGCAACTTGAGACGACCCGAACTTCCCCGGTAAGGAAAGCCCGAATAGAATTGAGGACAAGACAAAATAGAACGCAAACAGAAGAACATCTCATTGTATATTACAACAATTCCATCAGAATACAAGAATATACAGAGTATGAATAAATATTATACAACAGAAAATATCAGAGATTTAAATTACATTTAAATACATCGCAGCGGAAAATAATACAGAACTCAACTGAAAGTGATACACAGATACAGAGCTTTCCGAGAATCGTTCCAGCGGTAAATCAGGACCTTGTGAATATAAATCTGCAAAACCAAAACTACTAGCTTCCCGTGGAAAATAGGGGCACCCAGAGTTTAGGTTAAAACAATAAACTCCAGGTCAGTCATGGGACTGGTGTGAGAACTAAAACAGTTATTAATCTTTATTTTAAAGTTCGGTAAATCAAGGGACCACGCCGTATAACACGGAACGGGTTTCCTCCCAAGAATACCAGTGCATAAAATAAACGGCGCAATGCTAAATAAAGGAAAATGAAGCTATTATAAGACCCAGGTCCCATCACACAATGCAACGCAAGCCGGAGGATAGGGTTTTTACCTTATAATAGCCAAAGCATGCTTGATACATTTAAAACACATTATTTGATACTATTATAAGTGTATAGTGTCAAAACAGTTTCAATCATAAATATCAATCATAGGCGGCATGAATGACCCAAACCACTATGTCGCCATACTAGGTTCTACAAATAAAACCGCAATATCACGTATTGGAAAGTGGATTTCCGTCATGAGTCGAGGCAAGGGGTAAGCTCCTCTCCGCGTTCGAGACACTCTAGCAAATGTCCCAGGACCCCACTATGATCCTTGGATCTTCAGGGCCAGTCCTCTCTTAGTTTTGAGGATTAGTTATTCCTGAACACACGTTTCCCGGTCCTTACAGACCTATATCCGAGGCGCCTCGTATCCAACAACCACACAGGTGAAAAGTATATAAATGTCAGCACTGGTAGGTCACTGATACCACCCTAGCTAGAAAGAAACGTCGTGCTCTCCCTGCAGTCACTATCCCGTTTTTGACTCATACCGAGGTGTGAGGCTCGCGAATTTACGTTATACACAAAGCTACGCCACACAGGCCGTGCTTTGTCATCAACCACAAGACTTTGCTTTTCAACAGAAGCCTTGATCATTTGTCACTTACGCGTGCCACACTGGCAATTCACTCCATGCGGCTGATGTCCATCGATATACAACCTCTGAGCTCGTACGTCTCAGAGAAGGCCGTTAAGCAAGAGAATAAATTCTCCGCCGCCAAACAGATGTATATTTAATAGAGATCAATCAACACAGAATAAAATCCAATGTCAGATACACAATCCATTTACAAGTTCGTTCTAGGTCTGAACGAAACCGGGGGCACTTTCCTCGCATATCCATCCATCTCCAAGTACGTTTGGACGATCACCAACTGTTTCCCTCATCTTGGGTGTACAGCCCAATCGAGATCATCAGTAATCACCCAAACGATGTGAAGACTTCCGGTCTTCAACCACCGTCTTCATCTTTGACATCTCGTCGAATCGGTTATTCAGAATGGGTATAAACCCGGCCTTTCTGAATAACCCACGTATATGATAAACAAATGTTATACAAACACAACAAATGCCTCATTCCAATTCAGAATATTCTTTTATTCACAAAATCACATTCTTAGGGACAGGTTCCCATTAATTTTATCCAAGATAAATTATTCTAAATTTATTCTTTAATCTTCCTTCGGATGTCATTTCAAACTAGTCGGGATTAGCGAACCACACCGAAGTAATTATTTATTTTATTTCCCAATCCCAACCTATTCATCCCCTGGAGAAAAACTGGTAATACTCCATATCTAACACCACAGTATTATCGGTAAAATTAATTACCATTTCACGTTCAAATCTAATTAAAGATTTAACTATCGCTTTGGAGCAAAACTGGTGGTACTCCATTCTCGATCACCTTTCAGATTTGAAAATTTAAATTATCAATTCACATTTTAATCTAATTAAAGATTCATTAAAACTCCACTTAGTTTTAATCTTCACAAAAATCAACATCCTGCCTTTAACTGGGTTAAAGAACCAATGTCATATAAAACACGATTCACGATAAACCCAAATCACATTTGATATTAAATACAAGGCTCTGAATAGAAAATATACCGGCTTATATTCAATATCAAATCCTGAAACCAACAAATATCGTATTGGAAATAACGATATAAAATATATCTTTCAAATTCCCATAACAATACCTGTATAGTCACGAAATCCAACATCGAAATATTCCGAAGATAATTTCGATTCAACTCCAGTCCAATTCACGTATTGGGAATATTGATTATTTTTAAAATCACTTTCAAATTCAATTTATTTATTTCAAAAATAAATTGATTTTTTTTCTAGTTCAAAACTGGTACATTTCGATAAAAATCTATTTTTATCCTTTCAAATATGGAGTTTTTCATCCCAGTTCTTTCCAATTCACATATTATGATTTTACACAAATTATTAATATTTTTAATAATTTTATCAATGCCCGTACAGTCGATTTCCAACAACGGCCATCGAACTGCACTTACAGCGACGTTTTCCAAATTTGATTTGGACATAATTCCAAATCCAACCGTTAGATTTCAAATTTCTAATATTCATTGGAAACATCTTTTCGACGCGAACCCAACGGTTCTGGTTTTAGGAGAATCCGACGGTCGGATCTCCCGCAACATCAATTCGAAGTCAATGGTCGAAATTCACGAACTGCCGTGGCGCGTTCTATTCAGGCCATTATATATAATATATATATATATATATATTATATTTCGTCGATTTCCCTTTTTAAAACGTATTTTATAAATCGTTTTAACTTCGTTTTCAAAACCATTTCAACACTATATTCAATTTCAAATCAAAATTGAATATTTTATATCATTTCTATATAAATGATAATATTTTCAAAACGTTATATTTTGAAATCTCTACCTTTTCTATATTCATTATAAAAACGAATATAATCGATATAAATATCGTTCACATCAAAATAACGCAACTCTAATCAAAACGGCTTTATATATTTCAATAAATTCGTTATTCTATTCAACAAATGAATATTTATTCTATTCAACACATGAATTTTCTTTTGTAATATTCATTATTTTCCCGATTGGAATGCGGCCCAATCAATTACCATATAACGTTAATTATATGGGTTCCATAAAACACATGTATATAATAGCAATGATAAACAATCAACCATCATCCAAAGTGCACCACACAACTGCATAAGCATCTAATATAAATAATTAGCGCTTACACAGCCTGTCGACCAATCGATCGACATACAGTTAAATAATTGGGATTAGTGTACGCCAAATATCATCCCAACACCCGTGTGGGGTTTCAAATCAACAAACACAGATTTTTATTTGTGCAGTTGGGCGATGTGTAAAATTTATCGACCCAATCAATATCAGTCAAATCAGTGTATATAAACAAATCGGCCGATCTGTTTATAAATATTCATTTATTCACTTTCACGTTAAAAATTATATTTTTAACACGATAAAATATTTATTTCAACCATCTACTTTTTATCATCGATTTCACATCAACAATACAAACAAATTTCACCACACATCCATCAAACAAACAAGCCATCCATGGTCTGTGGATGACGGGTGTCGGGTGCTGCTAAGCACCGTCTGCATCCTAGTATATATATATAACTTGAAAATGAAATTTGAGTGAGAAGTTCTCACCAATAGCTAATCCAACTCCACGACTCTTCTTATGTAGGAAATCATCACCGTTCTCGCCTTTTGTCACTTTCGTTGCCCGTAGCTACTACATATATAAAAATCACATTTTTTATATTGTTGCTATGTATATAAAGATCATATCTTTAGAATCACTCCATATGGATAAAAATTCTATTTTTACACCGCTACTATATAGATAAAAATTCTATTTTTACATCGCTACTATATAGATAAAAATTCTATTTTTACATCGATGCTATATAGATAAAAATTCTATTTTTACATTGATGTTATACTCTATATAAAGATTATATTTTTATCACGCTATTCTCTATATAAAGATTTCGCCTTTTCAAAAATAAAGATTTCATTTTTATATTCTCTATTATATAGAAATTCTATCTTCAATACTCTACTTATATAAAAATAGTATTTTTATGTCTTCTATTATATAAAGATCATATTTTTATAACTTCAACTTCATAGTCAAAATCTTATTTTTATTCTTTGAAAAATCAAACCTTTCTACTTTGCAAAATCAAACCTTTCTAAATATAAAAATCGAATCTTTGTAAATATAAAAATCCCATTTTTCCCTTTGCTAAAACATACATAAAAATCCGATCTTTCCTTTGCTAAATCATATATAAAAATTCGATCTTTCCTTATAAAAATACAGACTTTTAACTTGTAAAAATTCATACTTCCTCCTAAACAAAGAATTCGTATTCCCTCTATAATTATATATATAAAAACTGAAAAGAATATTAAATAATAAATTAAAAACTCACGGTTTTCTACGTTGAAATGAAAGGGGGGGCTGTCTGCTGCGAACTGTTGAGGGGGAGGAGGTCGCGTGCGTGCTGGTGGGCCAGGGGAGCAGGCGGAGGTCGGTATCGAGGCGGAGGAGGGTGGTTGCTAGGGGAGGGTGTCGGCTAGGGGGGGCTTCGATGAGGAGAGAAGAAGAAGGGGAGGGGGCGGTTGCGGTGGCGGCGAGCCACCTGGGGTGGGGGGGTCGCGATGGAAGCGGCGGCGGTTCCCCCCCCCCCCCCCCCCCCCCGTCGCCCCCTCCTCTCTTTTTTTTTTTTTTGAATTCGATCTGAGGAAAGAAGAGAATGGGGGGTTTAAATGGAAAATGTTTATATTATATTTATATTTATTTATTTATTATTTCTATGAAGGTTTGACTTTTTTATTCGAACTCGAAATCCAGCCCAACGACTGTCATCCCTAGCGTAATACCCCCATTCCGAACACAATGGGATATGTTACATAGGCCAATTCGATCGTTATGATCAGTTTCCATTAAAATCAACGTATAACTCTATATATTGAATTTGAATGCGCATTTCAATTTACCGGGGTCACATACGAACTCTAAAAATTCCAGAAAAATATCTAGCTTCGTATTGACGATACGGTCCTAATAAAACTAGTTTCGTCGAATTCTGAGACCGTTAGAAAATGGTCATTTTCCAGTCGATTGAAATCAACTAAAACTGGTCAAATACGTTTTCCTTTGCCACGCTCACATATTGATTCGAAAAATTATGAAATTTGGAATCTAGCAATAATTTGACATCACGGACCCAACAAAAGTGGTTTCGTCGAAATCCAAGGTCATTTGCAAAATGTCTATTTTTAAGGGCCCGAATTCCATAGCGACTATTCAGAATTTTCAACTGGACATATCTTTTTATTCCCACTATGAAATCTCAATTTTTTGGATTCGTTGGAAAGATATTCTCAATTAGATCCTAATGTTTTTGGTTTCGCTAAAATCCGGTTTATTTTGTACCCGATACGTTCAATTGAAGTTTGAAATCGAATTATCGAACTACCGCGCCATTTTCAATTCCTTTTATAAGTATTTATATTCTAACGACGACGTATATAACATATACGTTCGAATTCTATTCAAATTAAATTTCTCGTTGATATTATTTAAAATAATTCATTTTAAATGTTCAAAATTCGCTAAAACTGCCAAAATAAATTTTTTAAACTGGCTCGCATTTCCGGGTTGTTACACAACTGATTCGAAGAAAGAAAATTTGGGAGCCCCTGCGGAACGATGCTTGAAATGGTAATAAAGTTTCAGATCCTTGAGGGTAAGTTCGGTCTGTAGAACCTCTGCCTATGTAATGTACAGAGTATACAAAGCTGCGTAAGAGTTAGGATGGAGTTGCATGGGGGAAATTCGTAATTGCCTGAGGAGATCGACGACGATTGGAGGAAGTGGAGGAATAGCCCCTACTCAGCACATGAGTCGACTAACAGTCATGTACCCCTCTAGGGCAGAATGAGGTCTATCTTTGCTTTCGGGAGTTTTCACATCGTCCCAGGGAATTCCGTGTCTTAAACATATCTTCTTAAGTTTTATATCGTCTAACATGGAGGGTAAAGAATCGGTGAACTTATCTATTTCCTTAACACCGGAATTTCATCAGGAGCTCGATCATCCTCATCTTCAAGGGATGTGCTCTCAGAAGTCGTTGACTCTATATCGGTACCCGACTCGTAATCAGGATTGGATTTTTCCTCATTTGAATCTGAGGGAAACACATCAGGGTTGTGATGTATTGATGTCTCTGATTCGGTACTTTAATTCGATGTCTCAGTCACTTGTTTATCCGACATGGCTGTGTTGGCGAGTAAAAATTAGAACACAATTACCCGATCCCCATGTGTGTAAGTGCAAGTGTGTGCTTGTGCATACATTAAACAAAAGCATGAAGTTAGTTAAATGAACAGGATATTGGTCGTGATATGCCATCAAGTTAAGTTGTTCAGTCCAGAAAGTTCGTCTCGAAGGGTCTAGCCTAACTGTCCATTTTTATGAATCGCATTACTTAAGCTAATGGTTGTCCGGGATCGTTAACCAATATGGTTCGTTGAAGTCTGGGGGATCGGATCGTGGTATAAATGCCTATGCGTGGAACTGGGATCGGGTCGCGGGTGTCGGATCGCTGGCAAGCTATGCAAATCAGGTAGCATCGACTCGTGCTGCAGGCTACGGATCGCAGAACGATCCGGTCCATGCCAACTATCCTTTGCCTGAACGGATCATGAAGGGGGCCCTCGATCCGTTCCACGTTGTCTCTCCACTAACCGGTACTCCCCCAATGTATTACGACCCTATCCGTTTCCTACAGCTCCATCTCCCTTTCCTCCATTTTATGCTATCACAATCCGAACCCGAACCTCACTTATGAGCCGACCCGACCTGCTCCTCTTCTTCTTCCTCGTTTCCCCTCTCCAACTTAATTCTTTTAGCTCCACTATGCAACAGTAAACCCATTAAAGATCATGGAACCGCCACATAATATCGAGCCATTGAAGAAAAACCCCCATGGAAATTGAACTCAAATCGATACTCAATAAGAAGAGGGGAGATACAAACGAAATTACCATTATTATTACCTTTTTATTGAAAGAAAATTTTGAGCTTCGTTGAAAGTTAAATTAGGGTTTTGAAGGTAAGGGGTAAGAAGAGCGGCGACTAGTAAAAGAAGAAGTAAAAGTGAAAAAAGGACGGTGAACTCATTTATATAACCAAAGAGAAGATCGTTGGTCTTCCCTTCTTTGTCCTATATGGTTCGCCAAGCCATCATGGGCCACGAGTAGGTGGAAAGCCCACTAGGGTTCATAAATGTTCCCCCTTTTAGACCACGATCTAAAGCCCATAGGATGGCTCTACTTGAGGATGCGAGATGATCCATCACGGTCCGTAGCTTGAAGTGGCGAGCCAGGCCCTAGCGTGACCAATGGGTCGGAAATAGCAGGATTCCATACTTGCACAAAAACACGGAAGTTATAAATGCTACTTTTTGTGATAACTTTTATGACTTACTTGCCGGTTTGATAGCGATATCTTCAGGAATTCAAGAGATGGAAACCACCCGATGAGCAAAGAAATGATAGGTGATATAACTCGGTATTTATGCCAGATGAAGGACGCAATTTCCTAAAATGGTACGACACCTCAACAAAACATAACCTTTGGTTCACATCGCTTCATGAAAAGATAGCTTAGTAGTTTCGAAGCATGTTCCATCTTCGATAAAACATACTTCGAGTGGGCAAAATGTTGGCTAGCTTTTGGACCAAGCCACCGAGATTCAAACACAAGTCTAATACGAAGCCTTGTTCATGAAGTCGCATCCTCCACGGTTCGCGATCGCCCCCCATGACCATGACCCGATCTGTTTACACCAGCTCGATCTGATCCGTCCCCTCTACCTCTTCACGGTCCGGTCCTAGAAACCAAGATAAAGGTCGAGACCAAGTCTACCACGATCCGAGAATGTAGGATCTCACGACATCTGTCCATAACGACTATTTTGACTATTTCTTCATCAAGACACGAACCAGTCCGAGATCCTCGGGATTTGTGTCACGTATGACCACGATCCGCCTACAGATATCACCTATAAATAGCCCAGAACTTGGCATTTTTGGGGATCTTTTTGGCAATTCTAGGCTCTGATTCCACCATTATCATATCTCCATTATTCCTATTCAGAGTTGTCTCGAATTTACTGAGTGAACCAACATTGTAAAAGTAAGGTTGAGAGATCAATCATTGATCGTACTCGAATTTTAAGTATAATCATAAACATAAAGTGGATGTAGGCTCGTTAACGTCGAACCACTATAAATCTCGTGTCTTTTCTGCTTTTCTTGCATTTTTTCTGATATTAATCTCTGCATAATTGAACAACTTGAGTGTTGGAGCCAATTTTGGATCTAACACAATGACTGTATGGTATGCTTTGTGATTGATTAGAAAAGTTAGAATGGTCGAAAACGCCATCGTATGACATAAAACAGTCATTGGAAGAGTTGCAGGAAATTGGGCAGGAACCGGATCAAATCGCCCCCACACCCAGATCGTGAGGATGATAATGAACACTCACACCCCGACCGTGAGGAAGGATCATGAACCCCACACCCTGAGCATGAGGAATGATCAAGAACCACACACCCCGACCGTGAGGAAGGATCACGAACCCCACACCGAGCATGAGGAATGATCACGAACCACATACCGCGACCGTAAGGAGGGATCACGAACCCCACACCCTGATCGCGAGGAATGATCATGAACCCCACACCCCAACCGTGAGGAATGATTACAAACCCCACACCCCGATCGTGAGGAATGATCACGAATCCTCACACCCCGACCGTGAGGAAGATGGTGAAACCCCACACCCCGATCGTGAGGATGATCACGAACCCTCACATCCCGACCGTGAGGAAGATGGCGAACCCTCACACCCCGACCGTGAGGAATATGGAGAACCCTAGGATGGCGAGCCACGAACTGTGACCTGTAGCTTAAAGCCATGATCATGAGTCATGAACCGGACCACCAGGATGAAGGCTATGAACCGGGAGAAAGGCCACGAACCGAGCCCACCATCACGACTAGGGTATGGGTCACGAGTGGACCCCACGACCAACGAGCAGGACCCATGAACCATGCGAGTCACTAACCATGCATATCTGAACTGAAGTATGGACATGAATGGAAGCTTGGAGCTACGAACCGAACCAAACGGAGATCGAACGGGAATGACGACTAAAACCCGAGATGTAAAGGTAGTCTAAGTGAGAAGTTATAGCTTAGAATCCAGACGTGAACCAACGAGTTAACGTCATGATGGGGTTTTGCCGCGGGACGTGTGCAAAGGGGTTATCGATACCTATAAAAAATTTTCACCACTGAGAGACGGATTAGGGGCTTGTAGTGATAGTTATACGGGGTTGGACTCTGTCATGGCCCAAAGGATTAGGTGAACAGAGTAATGGATATCGTATGCTTTACGCATTGAGTGAGAGATGTGGGGATAGTTGCTATGTTTGATTTGTTTGCTATCTCTATGACATGCACACCCCCTCCCTTGTATCCTTTCACCATATGTTAGTGTTACCTTAGAGTATAGTACATCTTTTTGTGCTGGCTCTTTGTTTGCAGGTCCAGGTTCAGGGATGATTGGATCATACCTGTTATTGTTCTGTTTAGTTGCTTACCGCTCATACCAGACTTTTGTCTGACCCAGAGTTTTATGTCTCTTCTTATTACTCTGGGTGCTCCTAAATGAGCAGACTAGAGATAGGTTAGGTGGTATGCACAAGTAGTTGATCCAGAGACGAGCAGGAGGCTCCCACGTATTATTAGCATATATTCTCCCTATGTTGTCGCTGGTCACTACGTGAGCATTAGTAGTGTACCTTTTCTTTCTTTTTTGCTTTAGAGACAGTTATTTGAAGTTGTAATAAGGATGTTGGATCATAAGCTATATTTTGGATTTCCGCTGCTATGATGGTTTAAGTTTTCAACTTATGCACTGTCTCGCCGGTTTTATGTCAAAGTTATGTTATTATTATATTTTATTCCATGCGCTGTGAGATATACTACAGGTTCCTTTGTTGGTTCATAGCTTCAAATTACTTTATTCTCTTTTCTTTTCTTTCGACGACCGTCCCGTTCTAGTTGGACATCGGTACAGCGCATTTCGAAGGAAATGTCGGCTGGTGCGGGGCGGGTCGTCACTAATACAGTTCACGATACACCCAAAATCAACTTCCACTAAATATGGAATTTTAACAGAAATCAAATCAATATATAATCAATAGAAATCTCCGTATCAGACTAATAATATAAATGGAATAACGGGAGAGCCTTTTAAATTCCATATATATTAACAGTCCTCTTTTACAGAAGCCTATCTTGATTATTACCAAATCGAATTTCCACTCAATTCCAATTTTATATATTAAATTGGGAAAAAACTTGACTGTGGAAAATTTCTTTTTAAAACTTAATTAAAAGATTTATAAATTCTAAATCATATCTTTATTGTTAATTGGGTTAAAGAACAAATGTCGTTTAAAACATAGTTCACAATAAACCCAATTTACATATCATTTTATTCCAATCACTAAATATAATTGGAAACTCTAATAATCTTGATTCAAAAATTTATTCTTTAATACGGGGTTTAAGAACAGTGTTATTTAAGACACCATCCACGACAACCCAAAATCCAATTCTTTTATTTAATTCTAATTAAATATTAATTAATTAGAAGACTTCATTAAATCTTAATTTAAAAGATTTATTCTAGTTAATAACTAGTTCATTTTGATAAAAATATATTTTTATCTTTTGTCCATCCAAAAACAGACATAGAAATCATCATTTTATTCTTAGTTGAATATTATTTTAAAACATTCGTTATTTAAAAATATTCTTTATATAAAATTATGTAAAAATATTCTTTATATTACAATGTTCTTTATTTTAAAATATTCTTTATTTAAAAGATATTATAAATTGGAATGCGACTCAAACAGTTACCATATAATTTCGGTTAGATGGATTTCATACATCGCATGTACACGGCAACAATGATAAATAATCATTAAACAATCCATTCACATCCAGATTGGAATTTATAACTGTGTGAGCATTAATAAATAACGCTCATCGCATTCTGTCAATCCATCGATTAACATACAACTTAATATTGAGACTAGTGTATGTCAAATATTATCCCAATACCCGTGTGGGGTTTTCAAACAACAACAGCTCATCTAAATAAATAATTGGTTAATGAATTTAACCAAATTTAATTCCACTAACAGGTTGATGATAATGAACAAAACATGTTATTACATCCCTAATGCCGAATAAAAATGTATTTTACTCGCATAATTTCCCTACATGTATTACTGTCTAATAAAATGTAATTTATTTACATGGCATTGTTGCTGATGACAAATAAAAAGATAATTTTCATTTTCCTTTATTTGTATGCAATTTCTATATTTAATTTTAACAAATAAAAAGAAATTGTTTTGTTTGTATGTATAGTTTCAAATCATAACATGTGAAATGTCTCTTTATTTTTTACACAAATTATAATGTATAATTCGACAATACAAATGTCACTTGTATTTGCATACAAATTCTATTGTATAATTTAACAATAAAATGTCATTTTAATTCACATACAATTCTAATGTATGTTTTGATCATGAAAATGATTCTTATATTTGTGTATGAATTCTAATGTATGTTTTAACAATAAAAACGATTCTTATATTTAACATACAAATTCTAATGTATGTTTTAACAATAAAAATGATTCTCTCATTTTTGTTGATAATTCTATTTCAACAAAAAGATTAAAAATGGTCTTTTCATTTTGGTTGAGAATTCTATTTCAGTAAAATGGTTAAAAGTGATAATTCCATGTTGTTAACAACTCTTACTTTAACCAATTGAATAAAAGTAATAATTCATATTGTTCACGATTCTAATTTAACAAAATGAATAACAAATGATAATTTCATATTGTTAACAATTCTAATTTGACAAAATGAACACAAATGATTCATTCATTTTTGTTGACAATCCTTGTTTCAACAATTTGACAATTTTAATTTAAAAAAATGGCATATTTATTTACATACATTTTTCCATGTATTCTAATGACAAATAAAAGAACAATTTATTTGTATACATTATTCTATTCAAGATAACAAATAAAAATGATAATTTTATTTGTTTATAATTCTAGTTTAATAAATTGAATAAAAAGGGATAATTTCTTTTTGTTAACAATTCTAGTTTAACAAAATGAATGTAAGTGATGGTTTCATTTTGTCTAACATGACATTTTTTAAACTAAAATGATATTTATTTCTACGTAACATTTTTTTTACTAAAATGATATTTTAATTCTAACATTTTTTCTTCTAATTCAATCTTGAAGAAAATAACTACATTTCAAAATGTAATTTATAATGTTCAATCTTTTTATTGAAAACTAAACTACAATAAAAATGTAATTTTTAATGTGCAATCTTTTTATTGAAAACAATGAACAATAAAAATGATATTTTTCCTGTTCCATCTTTTTAATGAAATCTAAACACCATTAAGATGTGATTTTTAATGTGTAATCTTTTTATTGAAAACAATGAACAATAAAAATGATATTTTTCATTGTTTTCAATCTTTTCTTTTTATGAAACAAAGTGATGATAAAAATATATGATCTTTAATAACTAATCTTTTATTGCGCCAAAATGATAATAAAAATATGTTCTTTTATTTCAACTCTTTTTATTGTAACAAATTGACAAATAAAATATAATCTTTTATTTCAACTCTTTTTATTGCAACAGATTGACAATGAAAATACAATCTTTTATTTCAACTCTTTTTTATTGTAACATGTTGACAATAAAAATATAATCTTTTTATTTCAACTCTTTTTATTATAACAAATTGACAATAAAAATATATTCTTTTATTTCAACTCTTTTTATTGTATCTAATATGAAAATAAAAATACGTATTTTCATTCTAGTCTTTTTTATTGTTGTTGAACAAAGTGACAACGAAAATGAAATCTTTTTGTAATAATCTTTTTATTTTAATCTTCTTATTATAATCTTTTTATTATAATTTTCTAATTACAATCTTTTTATTATAATCTTCTAATTATAATCTTTTTATTATAATCTTTTTATTACAATGGGAACAAATCTTTGACAAAAATCATGTTCCATGTAAACAATAAAAATGAATATTTTTATTGTAAATCAAATGTTGACAAAAACATGTTTCATGTAAACAATAAAAATGAATATTTTTATTGTAAATCTAATTTTGACAAAACCATTTTTAACGTGTCATTCTTTTTTATCTAATCAAACCTGAACATTTATATATATATATATATATATATATACAATAAAAATATGGTTTTTATGGTATGCACTAATTTTTACTAACATAACCATTTTATTTTTATATATACAATAAAAATATGGTCTTTATTGTATATGCAAATTTTGACAAGCATGAATATTATATATTTTATGTATACAATAAAAATATAGTTTTTATTGTATACACAAAATTCTGACAAACATAAATATTATATATTTTATTTATACAATAAAAATATAGTATTGTATACACAAAACTCTGACAAACATGAATATTATATATTTTATATATACAATAAAAATATAATTTTTATTGTATACACAAAATTCTGACAAACATGAATACACACAATTCAATTTAGTGGTTCATCGAAATCACAAAACAATCAACATTGCAATAAATATATATACACAACACCAACATGAATTTTATATAGAATAAATTTAAATTTCACATTGAAATAAATAATTAATTTTATTTTAGAATATAGATCTCACTTTGGTTTTTGTCTGAATTTCCAACATGCTCTGCTTAAGCTCTTGTCAGTTCCATATTGTAGATCTCATCGCTACGAATCCAACGCTTCCAATTTTGTTTGATTCTGACCTCATATGAGAAAATTATGATATTATTTACCTTTGATAATAAAATTAAAATAACTAAAAATTTAATTAAACTAATTGAATGCTAATCCTTCTTCCACTTTTATTGTTATCGGCTGGAACCCGAGAACCCAAACACTACAATGCCCATCTTCAAATCGCATCACCCCCAAAGCCTCCTGACGTCGATCAACGCTGACCATCCTCTCCGCCTTGGACATACCTCCCCCCGCCAGTGACCTGGTTGAACTCGCTACCCCCAGGTTGCTCCAGTTCCGCTCCAAAAGGTGACGGTTTGCACCCCAATATCTCATTAACTCCTCAACGATTAACGATCACAACCGTTTAAGCTGTAGAGCTCAGGAAACTCTTCGATTTCCATTTTATATTTTTTGAAATTATCAAACGAATTGAGGGAATTTTGAGGATCGATTTAGGACGATAGTGGCCATTGAATTAGATGGTGGCGGCTGGTATAGCGTGGGGTTAGGGTTTCATAACCCTTTATTTATAATATTTTATTATTATATTGTCTAATTTATAAATAAAACCCTGTTAATTCATTTCAGCTCTAATTTTAGCCCAACGAGAGTTGCCCCTAGCCAAATATCCTCGTTCCGGACACAATGGGCTAGGTACCATCATCCCAATCGATTGTTTTCATCTTGTTTTCTTAAATTTAAAATTTAAATCATTTATTTATTTAATTTGAGCGTACATTTAAATTTACCGAGGCCACATACTGACTCTAAAAATTACAGAAAAAATATTTTTGGCTTTGTTTTGACGATACAGTCCTAACAAAATTAATTTTGTTGAATTTGTAGACCGTTTGAAAAATGGTCATTTTCTGGTCGATCCAAAATGATTGAAATTGACAAAACACGTTTTCCTTTGCCACGCTCACATATTAACTCCAAAAATTATGAAAATTGGAATCTAGCAATAATTTGACATTCTGGATCCAACAAAAGTGGTTTCGTCGAAAATGGAGGTCGTTTGTAAAATGGCTATTTTTAATAGTAAAAAATATATAAATTCTATAGCGACTTCTGAATTTTAAACTGGGCATAACTTTTTATTCCCGCTACGAAATTTCAATTTTTTAGATTCGTTGGAAATATATTCTTAAACAGATTCTAATATTTTTGGTTTCACTAAAATCCGATTTATTTTGCATCTTGTACAGTCAGTCAAAGTTCAAATTCAAATTTTCAAACTATCGCGCTATTTCTAACTCCTTTTATAATTAAATTAAAAATTTTCATTCTAACTTCGATTTAAATAAACTTTTCGTCATTATTATTTAAAATAAATCATTTTAAACATTTAAAATCCCCTAAAATTTCTAAGATAAAAATTTTAAATTGGTTCCACAATTCCGGGTTGTTACAATCTCCCCCACTTAAAATCTTTTCATCCTAAAAAAGGAACAGAGCTGAAAGTTGTTCAACTAACCAATTTAACTTTCATTTTTCTATTGGTTTCAATAATTTTATTAGCTGATCTAATAATTACACAACACAATCATCAATCAATTAGTTGGTTAGCTTTTCAAAAAAAAAAATATAACTTTTATATATCAAAAATCATATTTTCTAAAATCGGAGTATATATATAATCACAAATACGTTAGTTATAACTTGTCACTCTCAACTCGTTCTAGGGCATTTCTAACCCCATCTCTAACGAGTATCTCATACTAGGATACTACTGATCCTATCTCTAATGAGTATTCTTTTATAGGATATTACTAATCCTACCTCTGATAAGTCTTTTGTTCAGTTCTAATGAGTTGTACCCCAAAGATTTGAGCTAACCAGAGCTCCGATACCAACTGCAAAGATTCGGTTTTTGCCTGGACCTAATCGATCGCAAAATCGACTAAGACCGTTCAAAGACCCCAATACGCTAACTTTGTGCATACAACACATCAGACCAAATAACAGAAGACTTTTATAATCATTACATTAATGTTACATCAAAATACAAAATATCAGAGTACATCGAAATAAATACCACAACGGAAGATTAATTTACAATAAACTTAATAAATGCAGCGAAAGTCTATCAATGCTCTGGATACAGCTTTAAGCTTCGATCCAGAATCCTGCTCAATATATCTGCAAAATAAACTACTCGACTGCCTGTGTCGAAAAGAGGGCACCCAAGTTTGCAAAGTGAAACAAACTACGGGTCAGTCATGAGACTGGTATGAGAAATCTTTCCTAACTTATCTAATAATAAGGCTAATCACAGGACTACGCCGCTGACGCTTAACAGGTTTACTCCATTGGATTGTCAGTACATAATTTAAATAAATTTTATTCAAAGCAACGCAATGCTTTTTAGAAAAATGAAATCATTATAAGAATCAAGTCCTATCACATAATGCAACACAAACCGGAGGATAGAGTTTTACCTTATAATGATCAAACATGCTTGATACAAAGAAATTAATATTTTAATATTATTATTAGTGTCTAATCAGTTTTAAAATACTTCAAAGTAAATGTATCAATCCTAACAACAAAGTACCCCATCCTAATATGTTGCCATATATAGGTTTACAATCAAAACCGTAATGTCGTATTGGAAATTGGGTTTCCATCATGAGTCAAGGCTAGGGACGATCTCCTTACTAATTCGAGACTAATTCGAGACACTCTAGCAATGTCCCAATATCACACCTATGGGCAACCCTTGGTCCTGCAGGGCCGATCCACAAATACTTTAGTGGATTAGTTATGCCTGAACATACGCTTCCCGGTCTTATTGGACCTATAAAATGGTCACTATCAACCAATAAATCCGAGGTGCCTCATTCCATCAACCACATAAGTAAAATGTTAGGTCTTGCAAAACCCTGATACCATTTCTAGCTAGAAAGAAACGTGCGCACTCCCTGCGTTCCTTTGTCCCGTTTTCGGACTCTTACCGGAGTGTGAGGCTCGCGAGGTAACGGTATACACAAAACTATGCCGAAATGGGCTATGCTTTGATCATCAACCACAAGGCTCTGCTTTACAAAAAAAGCCTTGATCATTTGCATCTTGGCATGCCACATTGACAATTCACGCCATGCGATTGATAACTACCAATATATAACCTCTTAGCTCGTCCGTCTTAGAGAAGGGTGTTAAGAAAGAGTATAAATTCTACGCCACCACAGATATATATTTAATAGAAATCAATTTAATTTACATGGAATGAAATCCAATGCCAGACACACATCCATTTACAAGTCTGTTCTGGGTCTGAACGAAACCGAAGACACCTTATTCCTCGTCTCGTATATCCAATACGGAAGAGTGGTTCTCGCATATCCGGAAAATCAACAAGTACGCCCGGACAACTACCACTTTAACCCTTTCCTGGGAGCGACCCAGTTCAGGGCATCAGTGGTCGCCCATTCGATGTGAAGATCGTCGGTCTTCAACCACTATCTTTATTGTTAATTGGGTTAAAGAACAAATGTCATTTAAAACACAGTTCACAATAAACCCAATTTATGTATCATTTTATTCCAATTACTAAATATAATTGGAAACTCTAATAATCTTGATTCAAAAATTTATTCTTTAATATGGGGTTTAAAAATAGTGTTATTTAAGACACCATCCACGACAACCCAAAATCCAATTCTTTTATTTAATTCTAATTAAATATTAATTATTTAGAAGACTTCATTAAATCTTAATTTAAAAGATTTATTCTAGTTAATAACTAGTTCATTTTGATAAAAATATATTTTTATCTTTTGTCCATCAAAATACAGACATAGAAATCATCATTTTATTCTTAGTTGAATATTATTTTAAAACATTCGTTATTTAAAAATATTCTTTATATAAAAAGATTCTTTATGTAAAAATATTCTTTATATTACAATGTTCTTTATTTCAAAATATTCTTTATTTAAAAGATATTCTAAATCGGAATGCGACTCAAACAGTTACCATATAATTTCGGTTATATGGATTTCATACATTGCATGTACACGGCAACAACGATAAATAATCATTAAACAATCCGTTCACATCCATAGTGGAATTTATAATTGTGTGTGCGTTAATATGAATAAATAATGCTCATCGCAGCCTGTCAATCCATCGATAAACATACAACTAAATATTGGGACTAGTGTATGTCAAATATTATCCTAATACCCATGTGGGGTTTTCAAGCAACAGCAGTTCATCTAAATAAATAATTGGTTAATGAATTTAACCAAATTTAATTCCGCTAACAAGTTGATGATTATGAAAAAACATGTTATTACATCCCTAATGCCGAATAAAAATGTATTTAACTCGCATAATTTCCCGACTTGTATCTACTGTCTAATAAAATGTATTTTATTTACATGGCATTGTTGCGGATGACGAATAAAAATATAAATTTCATTTTCCTTTATTTTCATGCAATTT
Organism: Allium sativum; assembly: GCA_030737875.1. Lineage (NCBI taxonomy): Eukaryota > Viridiplantae > Streptophyta > Magnoliopsida > Asparagales > Amaryllidaceae > Allium > Allium sativum. The sequence continues at coordinate 718,755,779 of CM060924.1, read as the reverse complement.
CTATTTTTAATTTTAACAAATAAAAAAAAATTGTTTTATTTGTATGTATAGTTTCAAATCATAACATATGAAATGCCTCTTTATTCTGTATACAAACTATAATGTATAATTCGACAATACAAATGTCATTTGTATTTGCATATAAATTCTATTGTATAATTTAACAATAAAATGTCATTTTAATTCACATACAAATCTAATGTACGTTTTGACCATGAAAATGACTCTTATATTTGCATATAAATTCTAATGTATGTTTTAACAATAAAAATGATTCTTATATTTAACATACAAATTCTAATGTCTAATTTAACAATAAAAATGATTCTCTCATTTTTGTTGACGATTCTATTTCAATAAAATAATTAAAAATGATCTTTTCATTTTGGTTGAGAATTCTATTTCAATAAAATGACTAAAAGTCATAATTCCATATTGTTAACAACTCTTATTTTAACCAATTGAATAAAAGTAGTAATTCATATGAGGCAATTAGGTTTTGGTGACAAATTATCCAAGATAATTTGTTTTTAGGTCACCCTGTTTAAAAAATAAGTTTTAAGGACACTTCGACTTTTTATGTTACTCAATATTCTCGGTGCGTCGAGTAAATTTCATCTTTCCCGCAATCTTAATCGTCGTCGACTCAGCTCGCCCTTGTCTTTCATGCAATCTCTATAACAATCGTCGTCGACAACAGCAGATCAACTTTGTCTTTCACGCAATCTCTAAAGCAATCATCAACTACATCAAACCCGCTTCTTTACAGCAGGTATAAACCCTAGCCCACTTTTTTTTCTATTCTTTGATTTCGTCCTTGCAATAATTGATATCTAGGTCGAACTAGTGTAGATATTAAGCATTCCCTATGCTTTGAATTTGTTTGACCTAATCGATGAGTTTTATAATTGTTAGTACAATTAGTGTAGCAATCTATTCTTGGTTGAATATAATTGTTTTATACAGTACAATTAGTGGAATTTTATATCTGATCTAGTTTTGTTGTTGGATGTACTTATGAGCATGTCTAGCACGACTGTAAGAGACTGGAATAATGGCACTGTGCCTTGGCAAGGCAATGTGGTGTGCTATTGTTCTTAGTACGATAGTATGAAATTGGGATTATGGTGTAGTGAGGGCGGATAACAATCTACAGTTGTGTCGCTGCAATTATATTCTCGGGGTTCATTATTTATGACACTAACAACATAATCAAAAGATATACTTACAACGAGTATGTGGCTGCTGCCATCTCTTTGTACATGAATATTATTAACCTCTTCTCTGCTTTTCCGAATCTTACTGAGTAACTAAGAAATTTGTTTATGTTGCTGGTAACATTGTTGCATGGTAGGGTTTTTATGTTATGAACACTTGTTTATAAAAGGTTAAGTACTTTTATGTACAAGTTGTAGTGTTATTAGTGTAGTCTTTTTTTGTAGGGCTTGTTGCCTTACCGGTATCATGAAAAAAACATGTATTAGTATAACTGCATAAAATAGAATCTGTTCTTTGTTTTTAACCTAAACCCTACATCTTGATATGGTGTAAACGCATACATAAAAAGTAAGCAATGCATTATGCATGCCACTAAACAAGAAAATAACCTTTCAATAAAACTAACAAATGATAATAATTGAACGTTGAAGGAAGGAATAGGGTTAGGAACGGTGAGCAGTGGCAACTAGAACTGGCACAATGAATGGCAACGAGGGGTGCGACAAAGGATGGAGGGGTGTAACTAGAACATATATTTCAGAAAATGTGATGTGGGAAAGAAAAAGCATGATGATGGGAAAGAAACAATTATATTCAACCAACTACAGATTGCTACACAAATTTTACTGTATAAAAAATTATAGTTTTTTTAGTTAGGATCCAAAGATTATATCTATAATTTATTATTGTGTTTTTTAGTAGACAAAAAAGATAAATATATTTATCTTTTCAAGCGAACCGTGATTTTTTTAACGAGAAGATTTACAATTTTTTATGCAAAATGTTAGTCGCTTATGCATATAATAAATAATTTACGCATGTGTTTTCTGATCTAAAATTTTGCTGTTTTTTTAATCATATTAAGGTATAGTGATAAATAGATTTATATTTTTAAACAATGTATAATGATAATGAAGAAAAAGATAAATACAATTATCTTTTTAAATGACTATTGTCTTTACACAAAATCATACATATAATGTAGTTTTTTATGCAAAAGTATCCTTAAGTTGTTAAGGAAGAAATGTTTAAACACAATTATGTTTTTTAGATTGTTAATAATTTTCAAGCTAGAATTGAAGTAATTTAAAAAGATAAACAAGTTTATCTTTTTAGAGAGATGTTGTATATTTTAAATAAAAACATATAAATATTAGCTATTTACTTAAAATTTTGTTAGAGCATTAAGCAATCATTTTTTAATATTGTGTTTTTTTAGTAATAAAAAAGTTGTACATAAAAAAGATAAATAAACTTATCTTTTTTAAAAAATAGTGTTTTTTATCTAAAAGATTTACAATCTTACATGCAAAAAGTTACATTATGTCATGCACGTAATAAGTAATTTACGTATGTGCCTTTTGATATAAAATTTTTACAATTTTTTATCATATTAAGGTATAATGATAAATAGATATATCATTTTAATCAATAAACATATGCCTTCATCATGACATAATGATAAATATCATTTTAATCAATAAACCTATGCCTTAATGTTGCTTTATTTTTTTCATACAAGTATCATTATATTAAGATATAATGATAATATGAAAAAAAATGTTAATGCGCGCTTGTTTGATATTTTTTCTTTTTAATTATTCCGAATCAAACCTCTCTTCATTACGGCTTCCTGTTACTGAACTCTATACTCAAAAAGTTGATGCTCGCAAATACTGTAGTTGACATTATATCTTGACAAGCTAGCTAACATTGTCTTTATAACAGGTACCAAGCAGCTGTAATATTGAAACATTTATGTCTGAAAAATCTTGTGTTATGAGAAGTACTGCTATCATTATCCAAATCAAGAAATGGATTATTCCTAGTGTTTCTGGGTGGCAGCCTCTGGCTATCAATATTTTCCTAGATTCGAATACGGCTAACACATGTTCCTCTTCTACTTCTTCAGGATGGGACTAAGACTTTTTGAACCATGAGGTGACTATATCAACTTTATCAGTTGATCTATATTTCATAGTATTTTTTTTGCAGTATGGTAGCTTAGCTTAAAAAGTTATTTCATATTGGATGATTAAATGGTGCATAGAAAGCCGTCGTAGTCTATGGGAGGAGATGACTATTTGAAGGGCGCAAATGGGATATTCTATTAGCTTCTATGTTGAACATTCCGGTGAAGACATTTCATTTCAATATTCTGGATTATGCATGTGATTGAATGAAGGTCTATATGACTAATATATAGGAGTGATATTTTCGTTTATGACTTGATGGAAATGCATTTTAGCTGATGAACCAATATGCTCTCTATATTTCTTAAGTTTCTAATGCCTGTATCCTTTCTTTCGTGGCATCCATATCAGGTCACCACAGCTTGATGAAATTTACAATTGAGTGGTAATTTAGTGGTTAATCATTGTTTTGGTTCTAATTTAGTGATTAAAAACGACACTTGTAATTTCATTGATTAAAATGATACTTGTAATTTGTTGATTAATATTTATTGTAATTTATTGCCTTCAAATTTAGGCAATGTGAACTGCTCAATACAATGTAATAATAAAACCAACTTTCATGTAGTGTTTGGAAACAGTAAATCCATTTTAAACTTGCTTGGCTAGAGTTCTCGTTTCTGTTATGCTCTTATTTTTCTTTGATCCTACTTCTTAACTGGCTTTGTCCAACGGATAGTTGTGGTTCTGACTTAGTCAAGCTTGTTCTCTCTCCTTTCAGTCCTCGTAGCACTTCTTGTACACCATTATTGTTGTCATCATCATTTCTATATTGTAATATTGTCACCAAATCTGTTCTACCAAAGCTTAAACTATATGTTGATAGTGAGTAGGGGGCAATATTAACTATTTATTTTTATGCTTAGTATAACAATTTTTTTACTGATGTATGTTCCAACTATTCTTTTATCAAGTACATGCAGTATTGAAATTTTTTATAGTTAAACACCTTTTAGGGTTGATGTAGCATGTTTAATATTAGGCAATTTCCTGGTTTATTTTAATGATAAATGACATCTGGGATTAAAGAAAAGGGGAGATGTTGCTACATAAACGCTAAATCTTATAGACAATTTAAATTTGTTTTACCACTTATGGTTAAGGTTTGTGGCAACCAATTTTCAGGCTTGATGCATGGCAAGTCATTTGTCAGTTTGACTAAAGATCAAGAGCAATCCGGATTCTTGTATCCATATAATAGATAAAAGCAATTGAGCCATCTGGTTAGCTAATAGTTTAGAATGGGAGCACAAACTAAGAACATATCCTTTCTTGCAGTATTTTCAAGATGACATTGATATACTGGTCTAGCTTATATGAATTGTTTGGGGGTTGAATTGGATTTTCAAATGAAGCTACGATGGCTGGATAAAGCGCAATGATTGGTGGGATAGATGAAGGATTCAGAGCACAAATCAAGCAGAACCAGATCCCAAATCAAAAGTGGTCGGTCTTATTCATTAGTTATACCTTACGAAGGTCAACTTTTTATCAGTAATGTTTCACCACAGGTTATACTGCATGGAGCCAATATATACATGGCATTTCGACTATAAGCCATGGCTCCTCCCACTAAGCGACTCCTTTTGCTTATTTGAAAGCAACTCCAAATGATTTCTAACTCGCTGAAAATGATGATAAGATATATGTTTACTTCGACTTTGCAGTGTATTATTCTTAAACTCATGTTAAGTGCTATGTAATATTTCTAATTTTTAATTAGGCGCTCTTAATGAGTCATTTTATTCATATGAACTAAAGAATTCATATGTTTAAATTGGTGCTCTCGCCTAGTTTGAGGAATTGCTCATTTTGATAAGCTGCATTTGGACATTTACTTACACAAAGGAATTTGAATCTCTGCCTTTGCACCAGTCATTCTTCAGGTCAGTCAAAATGGACTTTGTTTACTTATCAGAATTTTTTTTTGTTGCTTCATTTTTCTTATAAAGAGCTGGTTTACGTATTTTTACGTACTTGTATGAGTGTGTTATTTAATCTTATTTCATTATACCTTAATATGATTAAGAAAAGTAATATTATACCTTAGTATGCGCTTATTTAATCTTTTTTCTTTCCAAATATGAAAAAGGTAAATTACAATAAATATTATGTAAGAGTTGCTTTATTTTTTACATACAATAAGTATGCATTCATGCAATATTAAAAAGTGTAAAATTATACTTGTATGCAATATTATACCTTAGTATGCATGTAAGCGTAAAATTAAGAAGAAAATGAAAATACATGTTTTCATACAAGATAACATACATACTAAATTTTTATCATATCATATGTTTTCATTTGATTTTGAGTAAGAGAATTTATCATATGTTGAAACAAAGAAGCAAAGCTGATCATATGGTTATAATATGTTTATCAATTTAAAAGATAAATACATTTATCTTTTTGAACTAGTTATATGTTTTCATACAAGATAATATACATACTAAATGCTTATAATATCATATGTTTTCATATGATTTCGAGTAAGAAAATTTATCATATGTTGAAACAAAGAAGCTCAGGTGATCATATGATTATAATATATTTATCATTTTAAAAAGATAAATACATTTATGTTTTTAAACAAGTTATATGTTTGCATACAAGATATATACATACTAAATTTTTATCATATCATATGTTTTCATATAATTGTGAGTAAGAGAATTTATCATATGCCGAAACAAAGAAGCTCGGGAGACATATGACTTTAATGTGATTATTATTTTAAAATGATAAATATATTTATCTTTTTAAACAAATTATATGTTTTTATACAATATAATATACATATTAAATTTTTATAATTTCATATGTTTTCATATGCTTGTGAGTAAGAGAATTTATCATATGCTGAAACAAAGAAGCTCAGGTGATCATATGATTTTAATATGATTATCATTTTAAAAAGATAAATATATTTATCTTTTTAAACAAGTTATATGTTTTCATACAAGATAATATACATGTTAATTTTTTTATCATATCATATTGTTTCATATAATTGTGAGTAAGAGAATTTATCATGTGCTGAAATAAAGAAGCTCAGGTGATCATATGATTTTAATATGATTATTATTTTAAAAAGATAAATATATTTATCTTTAAGTTATATGTTTTCATATAATATAATATACATATTAAATTTTTATAATATTGTATGTTTTCATATGATTGTGAGTAAGATAATTTATCATATGCTGAAACAAAGAAGCTTAGGTGATCATTTGATTTTAATATGATTATCATTTTAAAAAGATAAATATATTTATCTTTTTAACAAAGTTATACATTTTCATATAAGATAATATAAATATTAAAATTTTATCATATTCATATTGTTACATATGATTGTGAGAAAGAGAATTTATCATGTGCTGAAATAAAGAAGCTCAGGTGATCATATTATTTAATATGATTATATTACTTTAAAAAGACAAATACATTTATCTTTTTAAAAAGGTTATACGTTTTCATATAAGATAATATACATATTAAATTTTTATCGTATCATATGATCGTAAGTAAAAGAATTTATCATATGCTGAAACAAAGAAGCTCAGGTGATCATATGATCTTTAAATGATTATTATTTTAAAAAGATAAATACATTTATCTTTTTAGACAAGTTATATATTTTCATACAAGATAATATCCATATTAATTTTTCATCATATCACATGTTTTCATATAATTGTGAGTAAGAGAATTTATCATATGTCGAAATAAAGAAGCTCGGGTGACATATGATTTTGATATGCTTATCATTTTAGAAAGGTAAATATATTTATCTTTTTAAACAAGTTATATGTTTTCATACAAAATAATATACATATTAAATTTTTGACGAAAATTGTAAAATTATATTTTGGTATATACTTATTAGTTTTTTACAAAATAATATACATTTGTTAATATCTGTATCATTTTGAACAGTACTTTATGTTAATAAAGTAGATTAAAAAATACATTTATCTTTTTAAATAACTAATATTTTTTCCGTACAACATGTGCATAATACTTTCTTTTACTAAAGATTGTAAAATTATTATACATTTTATGGCATATGTTTATTATTTTGAATAGTTTGTTTAATAAACTAGAAAAAAGATAATTATATTTACCTTTTTAAAGAACTCATACAACTTATACATATTGGTATTTTCAATAAGACTGTAAAACTATTATGCTTTATGGAATATGTTTATTATTTTAAATGTTTTATGGAATAACTACTAATAAACCATCACAAGCTACTTCAGATGGATATAAATATACATTGGTCCAAACTAAGTTTAGTAATTATTCTAATTGTAACGACCGGGAATTTCGCTCAATCCGAATCAGTCACTAAACCGATCAAGACCGTTCGAAACACCTGATTATTTTGAGAACACGACAAAATAGAACGCAGACAGAAGAACATTTCATTATATATTACAACAATTCCATCAGAATACAAGAATATATAGAGTATGAATAAATATTACACAGAAAATATCAGAGATTTAAATTACATTTAAATACATCGCAGTGGAAAAAAATAATACAATACACAACTGAAGGAGATATACGGATACAGAGCTTTCCAGATATCGTTCCAGCTGTAAATCAGGATCCTGTGAATATAAATCTGCAAAACCAAAACTACTAGCTGCCCGTGTCAAAATAAGGGCACCCAGAGTTTAGGTTAAAACAATAAACTCCAGGTCAGTCATGGAACTGGTGTGAGAACTAAAAAAGTTATTTAAAACTTTACTTTAAATCAGATATATCAAGGGACCACGCCGTATAACACGGAACGGATTTCCTCCCAAGAATACCATTGTATACAACAAAACAGCGGAATGCTTTTTGGAAAAATGAAGCTATTATAAGACCGAGGTCCTATCACACAATGCAATGCAAGCCGGGGGATAAGGTTTTCCCTTATAATAGCCAAACATGCTTAGTACGTTTAAAATAAATCATTTGATACTACTATAAGTACATAGTGTATAAAACAACTTCAAATCATAAGTATCAATCATAGACGGCATGAGTACCATATATCATGTCGCCATACTAGGCTCTACAATTAAAACCGCAAAATCACGTATTTGGAGGTTGGATTTCCATCTGTGAACCGAGGCAAAAGATAGTCCTCTACCGATTCGAGACTCTCTAGCCCGAGCGTCAGGACCCAGACACAGGTGAGCCCATGTGTAATGACCCGGGGTTTTTGAACGAAAACTAGAATGTGTAAAAATTTAAAATGAACAATAAATCGATGACTAAACTTATCGATGGAAGATAATTCATTTACAAAGCCAAAAAAGGTGAGTAAAGACTTTCTTTACCACACTCAGAAGCGTAGCTAAATCTTAATAACATAAGAATAGCTAAACTAAGTAACAACAGCACTACTAAAGCACTATAGCGAAGCGTTACTGAAAACACCATAGCAAAAGTGTAACTAAAACCTTTAATTAAAAATGATTTATTTAAAGAACAAATTTAGTTAGCGAATGAATGAGATGACTTCGTCATAAGTTTGCACATATCCTAAGATAGTTAGACTTGGCTCATTTAACCCTTTTAGACATGAACTCGAGCGACTTCTTTTTGCACAAGAACAAGAGCAAAGCAAGTCGACAAAACACAAAGGAACTAAGTGATTTAAATGGAAATATCTCAACCATTTAAATCCTTGAAATCAAGCATTTGTTGCGCAAGACATAGCAGCAAGAACAAGGGGGGAATGGACCTGAAACACTACACATAACACTTAACACTTGCTAGCAAAAACCCATGATTTAATGCAACTTTAAGGCCTTAGCTCAGCCCATTTTCTGTGCATAAAAGCAACATGCACAGATGAGAATCAAAGTCCATTTCCTGCGCAAGAATGCACACATGCTCAGCTAGAAAACAAAGCCCGTTAGTGGATAATTACTTCATAGTGAAGTCTTGAAGTACAAGGTGAAAGGGACTTGTAGATTAAAGAAAACACTTAAGTGAAATAGGATATTTGCCATGATTCATAATACATATTTGCGTAGAACCGTAGATGCAACATGTACTTGAGTTTAGCCTATTTTGATTTAAAGTTTTAATCCAAATTAAAGGGGTGTAATGTTTGAAGCCAACTAAATCCATACGTGAGTTATTAGCCATATAAACTTAAGTATATTATATGAGTTCATCTAGAAGAAAGACATAAGTATTTAAAGCTTTTGTCAACGAGTGAGAACAATTGTGTGGACACAAATTCTCTAACCAGCCTTGCGCAAGAACTGCCAAAGCTGAACTGAGCTTTCACCAACATCCTCTCATATATACTCTGCTAAGAACCTGCGCATAAATATTAGATCAGAGATATTAAGGATTTTCCCTATTTAAGTTATAAAAGAAAGCAATAAAATAAGCTTTTAGTTAGCCTATAAATAAGTTGTTGTATCTTCACTTTCCTGCACCTGAAATTCGAGCTTAAAAAGGCAAAAGGAAACAAAATATAAACACCAGCAAACCGTGAATTCAAAGTGAGTAAACACTCACTAATATTTTTTGTAGATTTTCTTTTAATCCATGCAAGTTCATTTAGGTTCATATGTGTGCTATACTTACTATGACTTTGTTGAAACCTTACTGTTGAACCCATGTTTGCTTGATCACACACCTGAGATATCCTCTGTAATTCAAAGTATGTATACCCAGTGTGAATACTTTACTCTGTTTTATTTAAAATACTCATATATGTGTGTTACTGTGAGTTAGACCTTAGTTTCTATGTGAAAAAAAGTTCGTGTTGGTCTTTAAATAACATTTGAACATAAGACACTCGAGTAGCTTATATATATATGCCCAGATTTTAAAGCATACCAGTAATAATGCTTGTATACAAAAGTCTCTGTTATATAAATCATCAATGTAACTACTTAAAACAATGAAATACCACCCATTTTCCCAAACATAGAACTATATACAAATGGCAAATTTGTTTAGAAGTACACAATGGTATGATAAAGTTTGATAATATTTTTGTCGGATGAAGTACACATCATAAACCTTAACACTTCATAATTGTACCAATTATCTGAATAATGATATGTTTGAATAGAAGGATTTTTAAGGTTGATCCGTAAATTAATTGTTTTTGAGCTATACTATGTGGTTATTGATTAAACAATAAGCAAGTGGTTTGCATTTCCTAAATGGAAACAGCAAATTCACGACGAAAATGGTGAAGAGATAACATCAGTAGCTTAGAAGGGATCTAGGCAATTAGAGATGACTCCAGTGTAGTACATACGAGGGAAAAGTCAGTGAGAAGGTTTGGCTATGCGCTAAACTACATGTGCATGTGCACACTGATTCATGCACAGTGAAGTAAGTGAAGAATGGAAGGGAAGAGCCATCGTAAAATAGGGAAGAAATAAAATAACAGCAGGTCGAAATAAATGAAACAAAAAGGGGACATGTAAATTATAAATATAAAGTAATACATAAGAAGGAAAAATGGGATAACAGAAAGTAGGTGACAACCGAAATAGGAATAAGGAAGAACTGGGACGTTTTGCTTTGTGCACTTTTAAAACATGATGAAATTTTAAGGCATACTTTTAAAGAATCAGTTATTTAAAAATAAAAGAGGGATGGCAACATGAAGGGAGTTACGGCACTAACAGGAAGTGGAAGAAGTGAAAACTGTAAGAAGCAATAGGAAGTGGAACAAATTAGTGAACCAAATGATAGTAGCAGGTCACGGCAAATTGTGGTTCACGGCAGCAACTAAAAGTGTAAAACTAGAGAATCAAGTTTTAATGCTAGCAATCAAGAAGAGACGGAAGGAGAAGCGTGTCTGTAAAATGGCGGATGGACGAGGAGCGTTTCAGTTCACCGGAGTTCGATAGCAGAACTGAGGCGGTTGAGATCTTTTAGATGGTGATGAGTTTCTTGTATAAGGGAAATACTGGTAAAAGAAAAACAGGAGCAGGCCTCGGCGTTATCAAAGATAGTGAAGAAGGTTATTCGGAGGTAGGATGAAGCTTTGGCGGTCACGCAAGGAATAAAATAAAACATTAATTAAAAACAAACCAAATGGAAGTAAAATGTAACCAAGTATAAAAGGAAGGTGAAAGGTAATAGGAAGTGGGGAAATATTAGGAGCAGGTCTTGGCAGAAACATAGTAATAAGGTGGCGGGTTCTTTTCATTCTAAGAAATGAGGTAGGCCACGTGGCCAATATAAGGTAGTTAAGGGTGGCAAGTGGGTTAGAGGACTGATGAGCCGCAGGAAACAAATGTTAACAAAATAAATGAAAACAAAACATTTAAAAGAACCTGGGCCGCAAGGAATAAACCAAACTATAGGAGAAAGAAATTGAGTAAATAAGGAAATGGGCCAGAAATGGTTTCAAAAATAGGGCTTTTTAAATTAAATAGGAAAAGAAATAAAAAGGAGGAATGTTTTATCATTTGAAGACTAAGAAATAAATAAAAGTTGATGAGTTAAATTAAGGGAAGGAGATTTAACTGCTGATAAAGATTCAAATGTTTGAATAAACATCAATGTATTATTTTATCGACTTAAGTCGATAAATCTTTTTTTTTTCGATAACAAGAAATGATCAAATTAAACGATAAATAAAAGTGAATATTAAAGATCAAATTTTATATTATAATCTGATCCATGTCGGTATCACTTGTCCATAAAAGATATTAACGTTGATCGTTTCGAAGAGTCCGGAATATATATTCCACTTCGATTCGATTTTACGTTGCAAGTCGAAGATTATCAAAGATAATAAAAGATGAAGTTATGCAAGAATTGTTTTATAAATCCTAGGTATAAATTGCCTAAGATGGGTTTATGAAATAATATATTTGGTTTTTCCAGTCCCAGGACAACTTGTATGGACGAATGTCTGACAAAGTACTCCTAACTAATCACGTACGTTGATCTTTTCAAACGTAGTTATAAGTGGCAGAGGAATTCGGTTCTCTTGCTTTATACTTGTAATATATTTTTGAAAGAAGTCAATTAGTAAATTAGCGGGTTTGACGATGTGACGTTCAAAGCAAATCAAAAGAGTGTTAGGTTACGTTTAGCCTCAAGCTTCACAACCGGAAATGACAGAAATCAGGCAGGCAGCATGGCTATGTGGTTAGCTCCCATTAGGGTATATTTTCATCATCTAGAGAATATTCATTATTGTTACTTCTTTCGTTTCTGTATCTTCGGATAACGGTTATGTGGGCCCAACCGTCGGTGATAATATATTCGATACACTCAAGAGAAATGAGTGGTCGGTCATGTGTGGTCGAGTTGCAAGATGTTCTTGTTGAACTCCAGTGTATCGTTTCTAGAGTACACTGATCGAAAGGTGGTTCCATACCTTGTCGTAGTTGAAAATCCATTATCCCTAAGCGCCAAGCAGTTTTCGTTTATATATTATTAAGTAGAATGTGAGATGCAAACATTCTACTAGATTATAAATTATTTGTGGAAACACTAGACATTTATCATAATATCTGGTTTTAATATGCAAACTGTTTTGATCTCATTAGGTAAAAACCCGTTCCGTATTCACGACGTGGTCTTATGAATCATTGTGATTTATTTAAAACTTGTTTATAAATCGTTTACTCATACCAGTCCATGAATGACCCGGAATTTATTTTCTGTGTTTTCCTTAAACTCTTGGGTATTCATAATATTTATTATGAGTAGACAAGTGATCCAGGTTTTGAGGTAACTTGGAGTAGCAGGATGGCAGACACTGGAGCGTTGGCTTATATATCTTATGTTATGTATAATTATCCGAATGTTGGTTCAGTTATGATGTTATGTATTATCATTATGCAAGTTAGTATTACGACTGATTATTATGTAATCGATGTAACCTGTATCCCTACTTTAAATGTACTTGACTTTTTAATATGTAATATTTTGGGTTGTTATATATTGTCCCAAGTTCCGCTGTGAGATTCTAATGTCTTTTCTTAGTTCTATTCTTCTATCTATTTCTTTTCTTATATAGTGATACAACTTCCGAGGCACTGGAAAGTTGGGTCATTACAGTTGGTATCAGAGCTTAGGTTACCGTATACCTAGGCTTTGGGTGAATGTGAGAGAGCGTATTTTAAAAGTTGGATGTTATTATATATATACATACTTAGGAATGATCGACTTAAGTTTTATATAGATTAGGTATCTTAATATCCGATCGAGTTTTGATGTCAACCTGTTATATTCAGGTTAGTAAGAATGAATACCCGTGGACAAAGAGGTCGAACTAGTGGAACCACCAATACCAATGGTCGTAACACTACTCAGAACCAAGTAGAAACTACAGAAGAAGTTGCACCAGTTATACCAGTTGCGCCAGTTATGCCAGTTGCACCAGTTCAACCCAGGTCGAATTTTACAACTATCTGTAAGGAATATCAAAAACTGGGAGGGAAAGTTTTCAAAGGAACATAATCTTTCACTGAAGTTCAAGCGTGGCTAAGATCTTGTGAAAGAATTTTTAAAGGACAGAATTTGAATAATGAACAGAAACGACTTTTGGCTTCATGGCAACTTCAAGGAGCAGCAGCAATCTGGTGGGACGCACAGACTGCGAGTGTTTCTGAGAATGATTATTCCTGGGGAAGGTTCAAAGAGCAATTTGAGGCACAATTTTTACCTGCAGCTGGAAAGACTAGGATGTATCGAGACTTCATCGATCTGAAACAGAGAAACATGTCAATAGCAGAGTACGAAAATAAGTTCAACGCACTCTCTTGCTTTAGCCTAGACCTGATCAACACCTCGCTTAAGAAAAATGAGATGTTCATTGCTGGATTAAGTGAGAATCTGTAGGATAAGGTGATTGGACATCTGAAGAGTCCATTCATCGACATAGTCGACATGGCTATCCGTTATGACGCACTAAGCACGAAGAAGCCAATGCACAAACCGGAGAAGCCAGTGGGGAGAATCCTCTGAAGAGGAAATTTAATTCGAACTAGAATGGCAAAGGAGAGATGGGAGAGAAAGCTAAGGAGCGTTTCAAAAACACCATATGCCACAACTGTAAAGAGAAGGGTCACATTGCTAGGTTCTGTAAGAAGCCAGTAGCAGAAAAGCCACGGCAACCTCAGCAGGAACCACTGGAATCAGATAATGCTTCTGTCCGACCCTATTTATGCTATAAGTGTTATCAGCCTAGACATATGATTAAGGATTGTCCACTTATGAAGAAAGGAACACAACCAACAGTCTTTGCCATAATGGATAAGCCATCTACCTCTGCGGATGTGAAAATGGAAGGTATCTTATCCTTTTTATCATAAAGTTAGGATTTTAAGATTTGAATAAAATCAGATTGGTGAGTTCCGAAGCGAAGATAACTAATTTGGGAATTTATTAGTATAATACCTAACGGAGTTAAGTAAAACTGGAACTAGAGATCATTGGATATGGATTCAAGTAAAAAGAGAATTCGGGGCAGATAAATATATTTGAATGAGTCAATTCAAATTAAGGAAGTATATATGAATTGGAATTTATTTTCAAATATAATCATGATATTTTTGAGATAAGATGAAGTTAAGAAATTTGAAACCTAATGGGAAATTGGTTTAGTTGAATAAATTTCTAAGTATTTATCTGATGTTGATCTTGGTCTTCGGGATTGATACTTAGAGGGTTATTCGCTTGCCGATCTACGGTTAGAAACTAATGAATGTTGAGAAATAGTAATGCAGTAATAGAAATGTTTTCTTACGGTAGTAACAGATGTTTTAGTTACGGAAATAACTATGATAAATAACAATTGGCTAATATGTGCTGATTATTTATGGATATAAGTTTGTAATTTTAATTATAACTTGAATTTACGCCTTAATTACAAATTTCGAGGACGAAATTTTTATAAGGAGGAAAGATTGTAATGACCCGGGGTTTTTGAACGAAAACTAGAATGTGTAAAAATTTAAAATGAACAATAAATCGATAACTAAACTTATCGATGGAGGATAATTCATTTACAAAGCCAGAAAAGGTGAGTAAAGACTTTCTTTACCACAATCAGAAGCGTAGCTAAATCTCAATAACATAAGAATAGCTAAACTAAGTAACAACAGCACTACTAAAGCACTGTAGTGAAGCGTTACTGAAAACACCATAGCAAAAGTGTTACTAAACCCTTTAGTTAAAAATGATTTATTTAAAGAACAAATTTAGTTAGCGAATGAATGAGATGACTTCGTCATAAGTTTGCACATATCCTAAGATAGTTAGACTTGGCTCATTTAACCCTTTTAGACATGAACTAGAGCGACTTCTTTTTGCGCAAGAACAAGAGAAAAGCAAGTCGACAAAACACAAAGGAACTAAGTGATTTAAATGGAAATATCTCAACCATTTAAATCCTTGAAATCAAGCATTTGTTGCGCAAGACATAGCAGCAAGAACAAGGGGGGAATGGACCTGAAACACTACACATAACACTTAACACTTGCTAGCAAAAACCCATGATTTAATGCAACTTTAAGGCCTTAGCTCAGCTCATTTTCTGCGAATAAAAGCAACATGCACAGATGAGAATCAAAGTCCATTTCCTATGCAAGAATGCACAAATGCTCAGCTAGAAAACAAAGCCCGTTAGTGGATAATTACTTCATAGTGAAGTCTTGAAGTACAAGCTGAAAGGGACTTGTAGATTAAAGAAAACACTTAAGTGAAATAGGATATTTGCCATGATTCATAATACATATTTGCGTAGAACCGTAGATGCAACATGTACTTGAGTTTAGCCTATTTTGATTTAAATTTTTTAATCCAAATTAAAGGGGTGTAATGTTTGAAGCCAAGTAAATCCATACGTGAGTTATTAGCCATATAAACTTAAGTATATTATATGAGTTCATCTAGAAGAAAGACATAAGTATTTAAAGCTTTTGTCAACGAGTGAGAACAGTTGTGTGGACACAAATTCTCTAACCAGCCTTGCGCAAGAACTGCCAAAGCTGAACTGAGCTTTCACCAACATCCTCTCATATATACTCTGCTAAGAACCTGCGCATAAATATTAGATCAGAGATATTAAGGATTTTCCCTATTTAAGTTATAAAAGAAAGCAATAAAATAAGCTTTTAGTTAGCCTATAAATAAGCTGTTGTATCTTCACTTTCCTGCACCTGAAATTCGAGCTTAAAAAGGCAAAAGGAAACAAAATATAAACACCAGCAAACCGTGAATTCAAAGTGAGTAAACACTCACTAATATTTTTTGTAGATTTTCTTTTAATCCATGCAAGTTCATTTAGGTTCATATGTGCTATACTTATTATGACTTTATTGAAACCTTACTGTTGAACCCATGTTTGCTTGATCACACACCTGAGATATCCTCTGTAATTCAAAGTATGTATACCCAGTGTGAATACTTTACTCTGTTTTATTTAAAATACTCATATATGTGTGTTACTGTGAGTTAGACCTTAGCTTCTATGTGAAAAAAAGTTCATGTTGGTCTTTAAATAACATTTGAACATAAGACACTTGAGTAGCTTATATATATATGCCCAGATTTTAAAGCATACCAGCAATAATGCTTGTATACAAAAGTCTCTGTTATATAATCATCAATGTAACTACTTAAAACAATGAAATACCACCCATTTTCCCAAACATAGAACTATATACAAATGGCAAATTTGTTTAGAAGTACACAATGGTATGATAAAGTTTGATAGTATTTTTCTCGGATGAAGTACACATCATAAACATTAACACTTCATAATTGTACCAATTATCTGAATAATGATATGTCTGAATAGAAGGATTTTTAAGGTTGATCCGTAAAACAATTGTTTTTGAGCTATACTATGTGGTTATTGATTAAACAATAAGCAAGTGGTTTGCATTTCCTGAATGGAAACAGCAAATTCACGACGAAAATGGTGAGAGATAACATCAGTAGCTAAGAGTGGATCTAGGCAACTAGAGATGACTCCAGTGTAGTACATACGAGGGCGGAGTCAGTGAGAAGGTTTGGCTATGCGCTAAACTACATGTGCACACCGATTCATGCAAAGTGAAGTAAGTGCAGAATGGAAGGGAAGAGCCATTGTAAAATAGGGAAGAAATAAAATAACAGCAGGTCGAAATAAATGAAACAAAAAGGGGACATGTAAATTATAAATATAAAGTAATACATAAGAAGGAAAAATGGGATAACAGAAAGTAGGTGACAACCGAAATAGGAATAAGGAAGAACTGGGACGTTTTGCTTTGTGCACTTTTAAAACATGTTGAAATTTTAAGGCATACTTTTAAAGAATCAGTTATTTAAAAATAAAAGAGGGATGGCAACATGAAGGGAGTTACGACACTAACAGGAAGTGGAAGAAGTGAAAACTGTAAGAAGCAATAGGAAGTGGCACAAATTAGTGAACCAAATGATAGTAGCAGGTCACGGCAAAGTGTGGTTCACGGCAGCAACTAAAAATGTAAAACTGGAGAATCAAGTTTTAATGCTAGCAGTCAAGAAGAGAGGGAAGGAGAAGCGTGTCTGTAAAATGGCGGATGGACGAGGAGCGTTTCAGTTCACCGGAGTTCGGTAGCAGAACTGAGGCGTTTAGATCTTTTAGATGGTGATGAGTTTCTTGTATAAGGGAAATACTGGTAAAAGAAAAACAGGAGCAGGCCTCGGCGTTATCAAAAATAGTGAAGAAGGTTATTCGGAGGTAGGCTGAAGATTTGGTGGTCACGCAAGGAATAAAATAAAACATTAATTAAAAACAAACCAGATGGAAGTAAAATGTAACCAAGTATAAAAGGAAGGTGAAAGGTAATAGGAAGTGGGGAAATATTAGGAGCAGGTCTTGGCAGAAACATAGTAATGTGGTGGTGGGTTCTTTTCATTCTAAGAAATGAGGTAGGCCACGTGGCCAATATAAGGTAGTTAAGGGTGGCAAGTGGGTTAGAGGATTGATGAGCCACAAGAAACAAATGTTAACAAAATAAATGAAAACAAAACATTTAAAAGAACCTAGGCCGCAAGGAATAAACCAAACTAAAGGAGAAAGAAATTGAGTAAATAAGGAAATGGGCCAGAAATGGTTTCAAAAATTGGGCTTTTTAAATTAAATAGGAAAAGAAATAAAAAGGAGGAATGTTTTATCATTTGAAGACTAAGAAATAAATAAAAGTTGATGAGTTAAATTAAGGGAAGGTGATTTAACTGTTGATAAAGATTCAAATGTTTGAATAAACATCAATGTATTATTTTATCGACTTAAGTCGATAAATCTTTTTTTTTATATAACAAGAAATGATCAAATTAAACGATAAATAAAAGTGAATATTAAAGATCAAATTTTATATTATAATCTGATCCATGTAAGTATCACTTGTCCATAAAAGATATTAATGTTGATCGTTTTGAAGAGTCCGGAATATATATTCCACTTCGATTCGATTTTACGTTGCAAGTCGAAGATTATCAAAGATAATAAAAGACAGAGTTATGCAAGAATTATTTTATAAATCCTAGGTAGAAATTGCCTAAGATGGGTTTATGAAATAATATATTCGGTTTGTCCAGTCTCAGGACAACTTGTATGGACGAATATCTGACAAAGTACTCCTAACTAATCACGTACGTTGATCTTTTTAAACGTAGTTATAAGTGGCAGAGGAATTCGTTTCTCTTGCTTTATACTTGTAATATGTTTTTGAAAGAAGTCAATTAGTAAATTAGCGGGTTTGATGATGTGACGTTCAAAGCAAATCAAAAGAGTGTTTGGTTACGTTTAGCCTTAAGCTTCACAACCGGAAATGACAGAAATCGGGCAGGCAACATGGCTATGTGGTTAGCTCCCATTAGGGTATATTGTCACCACCTAGAGAATATTCATTATTGTTACATCTTTCGTTTCTGTATCTTCGGATAACGGTTATGTGGGCCCAACCGTCGGTGATAATATAATCGATACACTTAAGAGAAATGAGTGGTCGGTCATGTGTGGCCGAGTTGCAAGATGTTCTTGTTGAACTCCAGTGTATCGTTTCTAGAGTACACTGATCGAAAGGTGGTTCCATACCTTGTCGTAGTTGAAAATCAATTATCCCTAAGCGCCAAGCAGTTTTCGTTTGTATATTATTAAGTAGAATGTGAGATGCAAACATTCTACTAGATTATAAATTATTTGTGGAGACACTAGACATTTATGATAATATCCGGTTTAAATATGCAAACTGTTTTGATCTCATAAGGTAAAAACCCGTTCCGTATTCACGGCGTGGTCTTATAAATCATTGTGATTTATTTAAAACTTGTTTATAAATCGTTTACTCATACCAGTCCATGACTGACCCGGAGTTTATTTTCTGTGTTTTCCTTAAACTCTTGGGTACTCATAATATTTATTATGAGTAGACAAGTGATCCAGGTTTTGAGGTAACTTGGAGTAGCAGGATGGCAGACACTGGAGCATTGGCTTATCTATCTTATGTTATGTATAATTATCTGAATGTTGGTTCAGTTATGATGTCATGTACTATCATTATGCAAGTTAGTATTACGACTGATTATTATGTAATCGATGTAACCTGTATCCCTATGTATCCAGTACTTTAAATGTACTTGACTTTTTAATATGTAATATTTTGGGTTATTATATATTGTCCCAAGTTCCGCTGTGAGATTCTAATGTCTTTTCTTAGTTCTATTCTTCTATCTATTTCTTTTCTTATATAATGATACAACTTCCGAGGCACTGGAAAGTTAGGTCATTACACCATGGATCCTCAGGGCCGTCCACCGATGTGGATTAAACTTAAACCCTGAACATGCGTTTCCTCCCACTATGGGGCGTAAATGAGCCAACGAATGACTCCATCGACCTCACATAGTCACTGATATATCTGAGGCGCCTCGCAATAGCAACAACCAATAAGTCAAACTCGTTAGGGCGTGTAAAACCACTGATGCCACTTCTAGCTAGAAAGAAACGCATGCCCTCCCTGACGTCCTCCCCCGTTTTGGTTCACACCGGGATGTGAGGCTCGTGAATTCACGTTACACAAAGCTATGCCACACAGGTGGTGCTTTGATCATCAACCACAAGACTTTTCTTTTCAACAGAAGCCTTGATCAATTGCCACTTAGGCATGCTACACAGGCAATTCACTCCATGCGTTTGATATCCATCAATATATAACCTCTGAGCTCGTATGTCTCAGAGAAGGGCGTTAAGCAAGAGAATAAATTCTCCGCCGCCAAACAGATACATATTTAATAGAAATCAATCAAACAGAATAAAATCCAATGTCAGACACACAGTCCATTTACAAGTTCATTCTGGGTCTGAACGAAACTGGAGGCACCTAGTACCCCGCATATCCATCGATCCCCAACTACGTCTGGACGATCACTAACTGATTCCCTCCTCTTGGGTGTACGGCCCAATCAAGATCATCAATAATTATCCAAATGACGTGAAGACCTCCGGTATTCAACCACCGTCTTCGTCTTCGACACCACGCCGAATTAGTTATTCAGAATGGGATAAACCCGGTCTTTCTAAATAACTCACGTATATAATAAACAAGTATTACACAAACGCAATATACGCCTCATTCCAATTCAGAATATTCAAATATTCTTATACTTTGGTAAAGTTTCCCATTAATTTTATCATAGATAAATTCTTTAAATTTATTCCTTAATCTTCTTTGAATATCAATTCAAACTAGTCGGGATTAGCGAACCACACCCGAGTAATCATTCATTTTATTTCCTAATCCCCACCTATTCATCCCATAAAGTAAAACTGGTCATACTTCAAATCTAACACCAGGTGTTATCGGTAAATTCAATTACCATTTCACATTCAAATCTAATTAAAGATTTAACTACCATTTGGAGTAAAACTGGTGATACTCCATTCTCGATCTTTTCAATCTAATTAAAGATTCATTAAAACTCCACTTAGTTTTAATCTTTAACTGGGTTAAAGAACCGATGTCATTTAAAACACGGTTCACGATAAACCCAAAATCACATTCTATTAATTATCGGCTTAAAGAACAAGTGTTATTTAAAACACCGTTCACGATAAACCCGAAAATCAATTCCAATTAAATACCATTTAATTGGCATACTTTATTAAATCTAAATAAAAAGATTTAATCTTTTTCTCAACTGGGTTTAAGAACAGTGTTAATGAAGACACCATTCACGACAAACCCAAATCACATTTGA
This sequence comes from Allium sativum, assembly GCA_030737875.1. NCBI lineage: Eukaryota > Viridiplantae > Streptophyta > Magnoliopsida > Asparagales > Amaryllidaceae > Allium > Allium sativum. The sequence continues at coordinate 718,734,345 of CM060924.1, read as the reverse complement.
TATTAAATACAAGGCTCTGAATAGAAAATATATCGACTCATATTCAATATCAAATTCTATGACTAACAAATATCGTATTGGAAATAACGATATAAATATATCTTTCAAATTCCCATAACAATCTATGTATAATCACAAAATCCAACATCGAAATATTCCAAAGACAATTTCGATTCACATCCCTTCCAATTCAATTACTGGAAATTCTGGTTACATTTAAAACCATTTTCAAATTCAATTTATTTATTTCAAAAATAAATTGATTTTAATTCTAGTTCAAAACTAGTTCATTTCGATAAAAACCTATTTTTATCTTTTCAAATATGGAGTTTTTCATCCCAATTCTTCACAAATCATTTCTTATTATTTTACACAAATTATTATTATTTTTAATAATTTTATCAAGGCCCGTACAGTCGATTTCCATCAACGGCTCTCGAGCTGCACTTACAGCGACCTTTTCCAAATTTGATTTGGACATAATTCGAAATCCAACTATTAGATTTCAAATTTCTAATATTCATTAGAAAGCTCTTTTCGATACGAACCCAACGGTTCCGGTTTTAGGAGAATCCGACGGTCGGATCTCCCGTAATGTCCATTCGAAGTCAATGGTCGAAATTCACGAACTGCCGCGGCGCGGCGCATTCTATTTAGGCCATTATATAATATATATATATATATATATATATGTATTATATATTTCATCGATTTCCTTTTAAAACGTATTTTATAAATATTTTTAAATTCGGTTTCAAAACGATTTCAACTTCCTTTTCCAATTCAAATCAAAATCGAATTCTTCCTTATAAACTCGTTTTAAATTCATTTCAAATTGATTTCAATTCAAATCGATTTTTAATTCAATTTCAGTTCATTTTCAATTCAATTCAATTTCAATTCGAATTCATTTCTATTCAATTTAAATTCGAATTCATTTCTATTCAAATATTCTATTCAAATATTTCATTTCAAATATTTCCTCTCAAATATTTTATTCAAATATTTCTCTTCAAATATTCTATTTCAAAACTGGAATGAGGCCCAATCAATTAACATAGATTTTATTTCTATGGATTTCCATACAACGCATGTATATATCAACAATGACAAATAATCAACCATCATCCAAAGTGCATTCTACACTGTATAAGCATCAAATATAAATATTCAACGCTTATAACAGTCTATCAATCAATCGATCGACATACAACTAATTATTGGGATTAGTGTATATCATATATCACCCCAATACCCGTGTGGGGTTTCAAATCAACAAACACAGATTTTATTTGTGCAGTTGGGCGATGTGTAAAATTTATCATCCCAATCAATATCAGTCAAATCAGTGTATATAAACAAATCGTCCGATTTGTTTATATTTATTTCATTTTAAATACACGTTAAAAATTCTATTTTCAACTATAAAATATTTTAACTATATAAATATTTTATTTCATTTCACATCACATCACACAATCAACTACACATCAAAATCAAACAAACAAGCATACAAGCTGTCCGTGGTCTGTGGACGACGGGTGTCGTGTGCTACTAAACACCGTCTGCATCCTAGTATATATTTTAACTAGAAAATTAAATTAAAGGTGAGGAGTTCTCACCGACTAGATAAACCAAACGCCACGACTCTTTATATGTAGAAATCTTCACCGTTCTCGCATTTTTCCACTTCATTGCCCGTAGCCACTACATATATAAAAATCACATTTTTATATTGTTGTTATGTACATAAAAATTCTATTTTTATACCGCTATTATATAGATAAAAATTCTATTTTTACACCACTATATACATAGAAAAGATTATATTTTTATCACGCTAACTATATTGAAAAGATTAAATTTTTATCATGCAAACTATAATGAAAAGATTTTATTTTTATCATGCTAACTATATTGAAAAGATTATATTTTTAACATGCTAACTATATTGAAAAGATTATATTTTCATACCTATATAAAAATCAATCCTTTCCTTTCCACATACTAAAAATCACATTTTTATCATGTTGTTCATTTAATAAAAAAATAATATTTTTACTATTCTATATTCTATAATAATATATTAACTTTATATAATCTACAATCAAATCTTCACATGATAAAAAGATCAAATCTTTGTATGATAAAAATCATTTATTAGATATGATAAAAATCTCTTCTTTGATATGATAAAAATTTCTTCTTTGATATGATAAAGATTATATTTTTAAAACCATCCATTATTTTATAAATAATGTTATCTAACATAAAAACTGATTTGTTTATGTTTATTTTAAAACAATGCAAACTTTATTTTTCAAACATCATGCTATTTTAATTTCAATGCTATATATAAAAACCAGATTTTTATTACAATGTAATATATTAATTAAAAAAAACTGAATTTAAACACTAATTACCCTTCTTCCTTGCCGATTATCCTCTCCAGTTCACGAACGTTTGAGCTCTCAAACTAAGGTTTTGCTGATCGTACGGAGGCAGGGGGTTAGGGCAGGCGAATGGGGGTCTTGGGGCTTCAATCGGAGAGAAACGAGAAAGGGAAGTGGGTGGCCAAGGAGGTGGTGCGCCAGTCGAGGGGAAAGGCTCTGGCGATCGGAGGTGGGGGTGCGGAGGGCTGCGCGGGGTGGGTCGTTGGCTAGGGCGTCGGGTTTGGGTTCAAGGGGAGAGAGGCTAGGGCGGAGGAAGAGGAGAAGGAAGGTCGAGTGGAGGGAGGCGCGCTCGACGGCGGTGCCCCCCTGGCGGCGCGATGGACGGTGGGGCGATGCTCCGCCCCCTTTCTCTTTCTTTCTTTCTTTTTTTTTCGATTTGAATGGTCAACGGGGGCCTGAGGGAGAGTATAGAGAGAGAGAGAGGGAGGTTTATAAAATAATTAATTTAATTCTATTTAATTTCAAAAGCAACTTTTATTTTCGACCTCGAAATCGAACCCACCGACTGTCGTCCATATCTATTACCCCCATTCCGAACAAAATGGGATATGTGTCGTAGGCTGATTCGACTGTTTCGATCTGTTTTCGTCGAAATCAAAATATAACTCTATATATTGAATTTGAACGCACGTTTCAATCTACCGGGGCCATATACTAACTCGAAAAATTCTAGAAAAATACTTTCTAACTTCGTATTGACGATACGGTCCTAACAAAACTAGTTTCGTCGAATTCTGAGACCATTTGAAAAATGGCCATTTTCCGGTCGATTAAAATTGACTAAAACTGGTCAAATGCGTTTTCCTATGCCACTCTCACATATTGATTCGAAAATTTATGAAATTTGAAACCTAGCAATACCTTGACATCACGAATCCAACAAAAGTGGTTTCGTCGAAAACCGACGTAATTTGCAAAATTTCCATTTTTAAGGGCCATAATTCCATAGCGACTATTTTGAAATTTCAATTGGACATAACTTTTTATCCCCGCTATGAAACTTCGATTTTTCAGATTCGTTGGAAAGATATTCTCAATTAGATTCAAATATTTTTGATTTCACTAAAATCTGGTTTATTTTGAATCCTGTATATTCATTTGAAATTGAATTATCGATTTACCGCGCAATTTTCAATTCGTTTTATATATATAAATAAATATTTATATTCTAACGATGATTCGAATAAATATATATATTCGAATTCCATTCAAAATAAATTTCTCATCATTATTATTTAATATAATTCATTTTAAATAATCAAAATTCGCTAAAATTGCCAAAATGAAAATTTTAAATTGGCTCGGATTTCCGGGTCATTACACTAATTCTGATTAGTATGATGTTAATAACAATATGGTGCATGATATATTGATGAATGACTTAGATGGTTCATCGAGTAGCATGAAAAAGAGGAGAAGTAAGTTTAAAACTACTAGAGTTAAAGGAGGTAATAAGATGATTAGTGAAGAACCTTTTGGTAGAAACCATTCCAGAATGGATTAAACTGATCTTCCAAATTGAAACAAGATCTAGAATAAAAAAGCTAAAGAAGAAGGTGCTTTTCCTGGTGGTATTATAAATGGAGGTATCTTCAAGGAGTATCGTTATTTCCTGAGTAATTTTAATAGCTGATCTGTTTCTTTTATGGTTGTTTCTTTACTGGAGGTTTTTTTTTGTTGCTTGACTAGTTTGCAGGTTGTTTTGTAGGGTTGTTGCAGTGATGGTTCGGAGTTATGCTTCTGGTGGTGCAGGTAGATTATCCAGGCTTAATTTTTGGCTCTGTAGCCTGTTGCTGCTGGATTTTGGCTCACAGCTTGTTTTTTGATTCTTCCGTTTTTCGGAGTGACTGGCAAGTAAATGCGTTTGTTATTTGGAGATGTTGCCTTTTCCTGATGCTGCTCTCTATGATTCTTGGTATCTGTTTTTTTGGGGTTCTTTGCTTGTTTGATGTGGGATTTATGTTCTAGGCTAGGAGTTCTGTTTGTTGTATTTTGTACCGTTAGTCTTGTATTGTCTTCTGGAAAGAGGTGTGCTTTATCTTTTGTTGAGTATTCATTCTAGGTTGTGTTTGTATTTATTGCCAGCTCTATCCATTTCTTTTGTAATCTGTTTTCATGTAATATGAGTACCCATTGTTTTAAATATATAAATATATATTTCAGTTCTGGTACATTGATGTAGTTTGAAATTGTTATGATCTCTAATTCAAATGTAGCTAAAAGTTCTCTTCCATTTTTCTTGTTATTGTTTCTTTGTTCACTTTCAGTTTTCTTTTGTATAATACAGTGCTTGTTTGAGGCGAAGGAAAGTTTTGTAACCATTTGAATAATCGTATATATAATATCTTCATCTGATGTCAACTATGTAGAAGAAAAAAACTTCGTTGTATGCCTTCTCTAGTTTGATATGCATGTAGTATACAACAGACAGATGAATACTGTTATCTTATTTCATTTGGAAATGGGAGTATGCTATGGATGAATTACCGTCTAGCAATTTTTTTTTATAGCTTGCCATTGCTGTGCATTTCGTGGGAGCTATAATACATTCTTCCAGTGCCTGAAACTGTGAATCACGCAAATACATTAACCCTGCAATAAGATTTTAAAGTTAGAAACGAATTCGGGCTAATAGAAGCACAAAAAAGCAATTTCATTCGTTACACATGCAATAAATAAAAAAGAAGTGATGGTGACAATGATAAGCAACATCACAACGCCTGAAAAACATCAATTTATCGTGATTACCAGCACTTTTGCTAATCAATGCATGACTATTTTTAATGTAGGACTAGTTTAATTATGTGAAAATAATATATAGACAGACTAGCCAATCATGGTACAATTGAGTAATCCTATTACATACCCCATAACTAACAGGGCGAGGCCCAAAATAACAATATCATACATAGAACTGATAATAGAGCAGAAGCTCTCCATAGCAAGACACTATACAATCCAGTAAGTGATGCAACGATCCCAACAAGGCCAAGGACTAATGTAAATATTACAAAAAAAACCAGTTTCCATATTTCAAACCGGGTAGTATATTGGAAAGAGCCTTGCTGGGTATGTCATGTCTTGACCGAAAAAGATAAAATCTTCTATCATTTTTCACATTATACACAACCAATTTATCTTAAACAAGCGATGTTATGATTCATGGAAGAATTAATGTAAAAATGTAGTAATCTGTAGCAATGTTATTATTTATTATCTTAAACAAGCATACAGAATCATTAATCAAAAGTAAGCATGCGCAAATAATGAGATAATCAGGGGTAGGATAATCTTGTTTGGATCTAATGTTGAACAAATGAAGGCATTATTAAGAAATACCGCTAGAAATTTTCCTCCGGTACAGTATTGTGTTGTACGTCTCAACTGCGTATCCAGAGTTGTTGCTATACAAATAGTTATTTGTTGTAAATTCAGTGACCAGATAATAGCATTCTTAGGATATCCACTTTTTTATGTTATATGGTATGATTCCATATACTTTTTTCTTGATTGAGATTGAACACATATCATTAAGACAAATGGATTTAAGGATTGTTCAACATGTCAACTTTTTCGCACCTCATGCACTAGATTAATCCTCAAACTTCATGGGGCTAAATGTTTGGGTATTGCAATCATGCAAGTTTTATAATCCAACACAATTGAATGACCTATTTGATGAAATAGACGTCTCACTATAGGATTATATATTAAAACACATGTTAATTTGGTACAATACTCATCCTGCTTGGATTATATATTAAAACACATGTTAATTTGGTACAATACTCATCCCGCTCAAGCAGGAACCTTCTGACCGGAATCAAAGATGTATAAATTTGCATTCATGGTGCATGTTTCTTTATTATCTCTCTAAGCAAAGGAAGATGCGTCTGCCAGATATAATTAGCACATTACTCAGAAGTTTACTCTCTACAGCTTGATTTTGTGTCGTAACACAAGCGTGTTGAATAAATAAAAGCTATACAGATGGTTGCACATGTAAACAAATACATTTGAATGAAGACTTGTATACAAAACATTGTAAATAACTTCAACAATCTTAACGACAAAAGATAAAACTATTTAACAATCTTACATTGGAACACTACCATGAAAAAACAGAAAAAAGATAAAACTATTCATCATTACACCAAAATTACATTAACAGTAACAACAAAAAGAAGTTTATTACATGTACCTCTGACCATCTCCAATATTCATCTTTCCACAGTCAAATCAGAAAACAACCAAAAAAATACTCTGCAAGAAGCAATCAAAATAGCATGATAAATAAAAATGAATTGATAATCTGAAAAGAATTGATAATCGAGCCAATAATCCAAAATAAATTACCTAAAAATCGCAGGTATAATGCACCACGACTAACCTAACGTTAAAATCAATAATCAGAAAACCGATTTGAATCGATAATCTAAAATTATCTAAAACGATTATCAAAATTGCATGAAATAAATCATCTAGAAAAAACGATTTGAATTGAAATTGCGTGAATCGAGCTATTGATATTATTTGAATAGATAATTGAAACTGTCGACAATGATATTTGGTCTCGGAAGAAAGGAAAGAGACGATGCAGTATATATACAATGGTCTGAAAACTTATTTTTTTAAATGGCTGTCCTGGTAAATAATATTGTATAGAATACGGTCACTGGAACCAAATTTGCAGAATTCATATTGTTCATGATTCTAATTTAACAAAATGAACAACAAATGATAATTTCATATTATTAACAATTCTAATTTAACAAAAATGAACACAAATGGTTCTTTATTTTTGTTAACAATCCTAGTTTTAACAAAAATGACAATTCATTTTTGACAATTTTAATTTAATAAAATGGCATATTTATTTACATACATTTTTCCATGTATTCTAATGACAAATAAAAGAACAATTTATTTGTATACATTATTCTAATCATCATAACAAATAAAAATGATAATTTTATTTGTTTACAATTCTAGTTTAACAAATTGAATAAAAAGGGATAATTTCATTTTGTTAACAATTCTAGTTTAACAAAATGAATATAAGTGATGGTTTCATTTTGTCTAACATGACATTTTTTTAACTAAAATGATATTTTAATTCTACATAACATTTTTTTTAACTAAAATGACATTTTAATTCTAACATAACTTTTTTTTTCTAATTCAATCGTTAAGAAACTAAACTGCATTAAAAAGGTAATTTTTAATGTTCAATCTTTTTTTTTGAAAACTAAACTACATTAAAAAATGTAATTTTTAATGTGCATTATTTTTATTGAAAACAATGAAAATGATATTTTTCACGCTCCATCTTTTTATGAAATCTAAACTCCATTAAAATGTGATTTTTAATGTGAAATCTTTTTTTTGAAAACAATGAACGATAAAAATGATATTTTTCATTGTTTTCAATCTTTTTTTTATGAAACAAAGTGATGATAAGAATGAAAATATATGATCTTTAATAACTATTCTTTTATTGCGCCAAAATGGAAATAAAAATATGTCCTGTTATTTCAACTCTTTTTATTGTAACAAATTGACAATGAAAATACAATATTTTATTTCAACTCCTTTTTATTGTAACAAATTGACAATAAAAATATAATCTTTTTTATTTCACTCTTTTTATTATAACAAATTGACAATAAAAATATAATCTTTTATTTCAACTCTTTTTACTGTATCTAATATGACAATAAAAATATGTCTTTTCATTATACTCTTTTTATTGTTGTTGAACAAAGTGACAACAAAAATGAAATCTTTTTATAATAATATTTTTATTTTAATCTTCTTATTATAATCTTTTTATAATATTCTTCTAATTATAATCTTTTTATTATAATCTTCTAATTATTATCTTTTTATTATAATGGAAACAAATCTTTGACAAAAATCATGTTTCATGTAAACAGGGCCGGCCCTAGGGGTAGTCGAGAGAGACGACTGCCTAGGGCAACCGCCTGGATGGGGGCAGCGAGGAGGGGGAAGAAGCAACAGTGGTTATAAATATGTATATTTTAAACCGCCATTGTAAGGAGTTACCAGCTTGTGATGTAGCCTGGTGGTAATGTGTGCGGCAGCCTCTTCCAGTGTCTTGGGTTCGAGTCTGGGAAGGGGCATTGTTTTTGTCAAAAAAAAATTCATCCCCCTCACCTTTGACTGGGGCAACAATAACATCAGGGCCGGGCCTGCATGTAAACAATAAAAATGAATATTTTTATTATAAATCCAATGTTGACAAAAACATGTTTCATGTAAACAATAAAAATGAATATTTTTATTGTAAATCTAATTTTGACAGAATCATTTTTAACGTGTCATTCTTCTTATCTAATCAAACCTTAACATTTTTATTTTTATATATATACAATAAAAATATGGTTTTTATGGTGTGCACTAATTTTGACTAACATAACCATTTTATTTTTATATATACAATAAAAATATGGTCTTTATTGTATATGCAAATTTTGACAGGCATGAATATTATATATTTTATATGAACAATAAAAATATAGACTTGATTGTATACACAAAATTTTGACAAACATGAAATTATATATTTTATATATATAATAAAAATATAGTTTTTATTGTATACGCAAAATTCTAACAAACATGAATATTATATATTTTATATATACAATAAAAATATAGTTTTTATTGCATACAAAAAATTCTGACAAACATGAATACACACAATTCAATTCAGTGGTTCATCAAAATTACAAAACAATCAACATTGCAATAAATATATACAACACCAACATGAATTTTATATAGAATAAATTTAAATTTCATATTGAAATAAATAAATAATTTTATTTTAAAATAGTGATCTCATTTTTCTTTTTGTTTGAATTTCCAACATGCTCCGTTTAAGCTCTACTCAGTCCCATATTGTAGATCTCATCGCTACGAATCCAACGCTTCCAATTTTGTTTGATTCTGACCTCATATGAGAAAGTTATGACATTATTTACCTTTGATAACAAAATTAAAGTAATTAATAATTTAATTAAACTAATTGAATGCTAATCCTTCTTTCACCTTTATCGTTATCGGCTGGAACCCAAGAACCCAAACACTCTGATGCCCATCTTCAAATCGCACCATCCCCGGAGCCTCCTGATGTCGATCAACGCTGACCATCCTCTCTGCCTTGGACACACCTCCTCCCGCCGGCGATCTGGTTGAACTCGCTGTCCCCAGGCTGCTCCAATTCCACTCCAAACGGTGACGGTTTACAAATAAAACCCTTTATTTATAATATTTTATTATTAAATTGCACAATTTACAAATAAAATCCTATTAATTCATTTCAGCTCTAATTTCAGCCCAAAGTGAGTTGCCCCTAGCGAAATATCCCCGTTACGGACATAATGGGCAAGGTCCCGTCAGCCCAATCGTTTGTTTTCAGCTTATTTTCTTAAATTTAAAATATAAATCATTTATTTATTTAATTTGATCGTACATTTAAATTTACCAAGGCCACATACTGACTCTAAAAATTACATAAAAATTATATCTGGCTTTGTTTTGACAATACGGTCCTAAAATAATTAATTTCATTGAATTTGGAGACCATTTGAAAAATGGCCATTTTCTGGTCGATCCAAATTGACTGAAAATGGCAAAACACGTTTTCCTTTGCCACGCTCACATGTTAACTTGAAAAATTATGAAAATTGGAATATAGCAATAATTTGACATTCCAGATCCAACAAAAGTGGTTTCATTGAAAACGGAGGTCGTTTGTAAAGTGGCTATTTTTAATATTAAAAAAATATATATATAAATTCTATAGCGACTATTCTGAATTTTAAACTGTGCATAACTTTTTATTCCCGCTACGAAATTTTAATTTTTCAGATTCGTTGGAAAAATATTCTTAAATAGATTCTAATATTTTTGGTTTCACTAAAATCCGATTTATTTTGCATTCAGTACAGTCAGTCAAAGTTCAAATTCAAATTTTCAAACTATCGCGCTATTTCTAACTCCTTTTATAATTAAATTAAAAAAATTCGTTCTAACTTCGATTTAAATAAATTTTCGCCGTTTATTATTTAAATAAATCATTTTAAATATTTAAAATCCACTAAAATTTCTAAAATAAAAAATTTAAATTGGTTCCAAAATTCCAGGTTGTTACAAAAGGTTAAAAAAGGCATTGAATACTAGTGACGGCTAAAATTGTCGTCACACCCAAAGATTCTCTGAACTCATGAATTAGCATTTCTCGAATGGAAATTTAAGTGCAGTAAATAGAAATAACAAAAAGATTTATCGTAGTCTGGTCCGTAAGGAGCGTACGTCCACTTTGAAGGTGTTTGAGGATTTTATTAATTATTGAGGGTTATAAGTACATGTCATCACCATAGGAATATTAGCTAAGTATTTAGGAGTCATATTTTCAATATGTTATGTCTTGGGGGAAAAATAAAGTTCTTTTTCCTTGAGTTCTAGGCAACCATTAATGAATTCCTATGACCTTGTAGAGCTCTCAAATCAGCCCAAAACCCAATCCTTGTGAAGAATGAGCAAGGGGGTATTTATAAGAAGTGGATTAGGTGGGAGTTTGTGAGATTTAGGTCCACATAGCGGAATCTCGCATCCCTAATAAACAGCTTCAAAAAAATCACATCCCTCCCCTGCCATAGCAGAACTTTGCATCCCTCTGAAGGATGCGGTCTATGGCCCTTGGGAGGGATGTGATCGCATCACATCCAGTGGATGCGATATATCACATCAGGAGAAATGTGATATATCGCATCATAAGGAATGTGATCTAATGCACCAGAGGGATGCGATCTATCTCATCCAGAGGGATGCGATTTATCGCATCCGAGAGATGCTATCTATCGCATCTAGAGGGACGCGATATATTGCATCCAGAGAGACGTGGTATATCGCATCTAGAGGGATGAGATATATCGCATCTGAGGGATGTGATATCTCTGCGGGATGCAAAGTTGCGATGTTGGGTGATGCGAGGCGGAAGGGATGTAAACTAAGGGATACCAAACTTCGAAGTTGAACTGTCGGATGTGATTCTATGAAGTTGATCACAATTCTAGGATATAAAAGGTTAGTTTTGAGATGTTGTGAGGCCAACGCTCTCATGACTCCTTTCGAGCTTGGATTCTTAATATTAAAGCGACACTTCGAGCTTTAGTGCCACCCGACGGGCCGAGTTGAGTGTGCCGATATGCTTTTGGGAACCAGACCAAAAGGCTGATTAACGAATACTAAAATGATTTCAAATTCCAAACAAATAAAAATTTGGATTCCTAAATCTAACAATAAGTTAATTAGACAACAACTCTTTGATAACTTATTAAATAATGTGGTATATAATAAAGATTATCTTTTTAAAGGTCCTAAACCCACTTGGGTATGGCTACCTACCCCTCCTAACATTTAGGACCCTAACATAGGAAGCAGGTGTCAACTGATTATCATTTTCTTACAGATACCCAAAAGAAAAGAAAATATAGAAATGGATACTTGATAGTGGCTTATCTAAACACATGATGGACAATGCTAGTATGTTATCAAACATAGCATACATTAATGGTGGCTTGATAACTTCTGGAGATAACTCAAAAAGATATTTCATTGGCATTGGAGAAGTTATCAACATCGGTACATCAAACTCTCCTATTATTTCTAATGTTCTACTTATAGAAAATTTAAAGCATAATCTTTTAAGCATTAGTCAATTATATGATAAAGGGTTTCAAATCAACTTTGATAAAGATAGATGCAATATTTTTTATAGTAATAAAAATCTAATTTTTGTGGGTTTTAGAAACTGAAATATTTATATTTTAAATAGGAATATAAAACAAAAGTCTGACTTATGTCTAGCGGTAAAACATGATAACCCATGGTTATGGCATAAACGATCTTGTCATATAAAATTTAAATATATTAATAAGTTAACCAAATACGAACTAGTTAGAGGATTACCAAAAATCAATTATAAAATTGAGAAATTATGTGATACATGTCAAATTGTAAAATGAAAAAAAAGTTTTTTAAATCTAAAATTAATATTTCTACAAAACAACCATTAGAATAATTACATTTAGACTTATTTAGTCTTACCCAAATACAATCAATAAATCACAAAAAATACGTTTTCATAATAGTTAATGACTTCTCAAGATATACAAGGATATTATTTTTGAAATATAAAAGTGACACTTTTGGTATGTTCAAAATTTTTGTTAAAAGAATTAAGAACTTAATGGATATAAAAATTAAAAATATTTGTAGTGATCATGGAGGCGGATTCAAAAATGAACTTTTAACAAATTTTTGTTATAAAAAGGGAATTAACCATAATTTTTCATTTTCTTGAACACGGCAACGAAAAGGTGTAGCTGAAAGAAAAAAAATCAAACCTTACAATAGTGTGCACTACATCATTAAAAAGTGGTGGTCTACCTAAATATTTTTTGGCCAAAGCTATTGCAACAACTTATTATGTATTAAATAGAGTAACATTACGTCTAATGACTAAAACACTTGTTATGAAATGTTTTATGGGAAAACCTAAAGTTTCTTATTTTAGAATATTTGATTCAAAATGTTTTATTTTAAACACAAAATATTATCTTGGAAAGTTTGATCTAAAACCGACAAAGGAATATTTGATGGTTATTAGGACCGTAGTAAATCATATAGAAAATTTAGCAAAAGAACAAATGTAATAGAAGAAAGCTTACATGTTTCTTTTGACGAAAATTTTATTAAATATAGTAATGATGATGAAGAAATTAATCCTATCATTGATTAATAAAAATAGTAATATTGAAAATAATACATATATTAATGAAAATAATGTTATGACGTCACCTCCTAGAATTTTAAAGAATCATCCTATAGCTAATATAATTGGTGATTTAAATTCTGGAGTCACTAGATATTAACTTAACCAAATGAGTTAGTAGTGTCCATTTCAAATCTTGAACCGAAGAATTATAACGAAGCATCTAAAGACGATTTTTGGATTTTAGCAATGCAATAAGAATTAAACCAATTTGAATGAAACAATGTATGAGAACTTGTACCAAGACCAGAAAACCAGTCCAAAATTGGAATTGAATGGGTATTTAAAAACAAAGATGATGAAACCAGGAATGTTGTTCATAGTAATAAGGCTAGATTAGCAGCTCAGGGATCAAGAAGAGGGAATATATTACGACGAAACTTTTGCACTATAGCATGTTTAGAAGCCATACAAACTAAACTTGCTTTTTCATATCACCATGATTTTATATTATGTCAAATGGACATTAAAAGTGCATTTTTAAATGGATTTATTAAAGAAAATGTATATGTAGAACAACCTCCTCCTTTTGTTCATGAAAAATACCCTGACCATGTTTTCAAATTAAATAAAGCTTTATATGGACTAACGAGAGCGCCTCGTGCATGGTATGATAAACTTAAAAATCATTTAATAAAATCAGGTTTTCAAATTGGAAATATAGATACTACTTTGTTTATTAAAATGGATAACAATGATATTTTAGCCATTTAAATTTATGTTGATGACATAATTTTTGGTTCTACTAACGAAAACTTAAGTATTGAATTTGTAAATATTATAAAAAATGAATTTAAAGTGTCTCATATGAGTGAATTAAATTTCTTCTTAGGACTTC